>OX439241.1:24293866-25493866 GCA_949319165.1 Sialis lutaria
ACGAGTACCTACCCCGCCGTACCGATGAAGCGCAAGAGTACGCGGTGGAGGAGGGGAATAAAGGGGAGGTAAATTAACTAAATTTTCGCGTGAAAAATCACACATTCTCATCACGTAGTCGAGGGCGCTCCCCGCGCACTTGAAACTGTTTCGCGAGCGTGACGTAAAACGCACAACGCCATTTGCAGGACAATTTGTGTGCACGTGTGTGTGTGTCTGTCTGTGTGTGTGATCTAGGTACATTCATACGAGTGGTTTTATAATAATAACGGGATTCTATGTACAGGGTTACTCAAAGTCAAAAGTAAGAAATAAGTAATTAATAATACCCCAAAAAATTACGTATAAAATATGGAAACGTATATATACATATATCGGATCCCCGCAAAAAAGTGTCAACTCAAAAAATGTAGTTTTGAGGAAATAAGGATAATTGAAATTATAACAATTTAGGTATCTCAAAATTGTAAAGGTAGTATAAATAGGAAAAGGACTGATACACAGTATTTAATTTAAATATTTTAGTATTCCTATGATGTTTGAAAAATAGTAACTGTTAAAACGCTTACTTAGTGAAGTATTAAAAAAAATAATACAAAATTAACAAAATCGAACATTTTTTTAGAATATACTAGTTTTGACGGTAGGTACACGAAGTATCATACATTAATGACAATTTTTCGTAAAAATATGTACATAGTATTTTGGAATCATTCTCCATATTTATATCAAATATGACATTTTTTGAGTTGTGACACTTTTTGGCGAGGGTGCAATATTCAATGTCAAACGTATTTTTAAAACAGTCTTATGTTTGTTTTTTTTTTATGCAAAACTATTCGTCTTCCTCGATGATACTGAGAGGTAACTTCGTAAAAATTTTACTCAGACCTAGAAATTTTTGTTTTATATGTGTACAATAACGAAAACAATATTTTCTTAATATAAAAATTAAGATTTCATATAACGGAGAAAAATATTTCATATCACTCAATTTTTAAAAAAATATTATTATTTGACGTAGTAATTTTGAAACGGTTCAAAATATTGTAATTCTTGCCAGGCCACGTGTTTGTTATAGAAAATTTCAATATGAATTAGTAATTTTTACCTATAGGTAACGGCATAGGTAAAAATTACTAATTATACAGGATCGAAATCTATATTATTGGGATAGCTTAATTTGTTATACCAATAAACAAATATACTATTAATATAATTAATTTAACACAATCATAGTATTTATTGTATTGTCTTTTAATTGAAATGAAATAATTTGTATAGCACTTTATTAACAAATAATTCATCTTAAGAATAATTAATTGAATAAATCATATAAATTATATTTACGAATGTAGAAAAAAATGCGTATTATAAAAAACTACAAGGTAGATTACAGAAGTTAATCAATTGGCAGTAGGATACATGTTTGTTAAAACTGATAGTATTATTTATACAAAATTGAATTTTTTAATCGGCAACTGTAATTTTTATTAAAAAATCAACTCAATTTTTCTCCGTGTTCTTAATATGAATAATATATTATTGTTACGTCAAAAATAATAAAAAACAAAGATTTCCTGGCCCAAATCGACGTTTCTACCAGTACATAAAATTGAAATTTTAACTGAACATATAAAATAACGCCCCTAGAAAATTCCAAGGCTTGTGGAGTGTCAAACTGTTGATTTCAATCAGTAGAATTTGAATCAATTTTACGAATTCAAAAATATAAAGTTAAAAGTTAAAAAAAAAAACAATCTTACAAATTCTTCACTAAAAATCAATATTAAAACATTGATAACCACGAAAGCCTCTCAAGTCTTAAACATTTATGATTCAAACTTACCCCAGACACTTTCAGATACATAACATTTTATATCTGCAACATTGCGGTACATTTATATAATTTAGAAACGAGATAGAGAATATCCAAAACGAGAGTTAAAATCAATAAAGAAATTCCCCACGGTAAGGGTTTTTTTTATAATGTGCTCACATTCAAGAGCTCCTGAATAATATACATATACAAATACATACACATATGCACATGAATATAACAACTACATTATATTCACACATACGAGCTTTTAAAACTAACGTAATCACTGTCATTACTACATTTACATGTACGTATACATTATACATATAGGGAGAATCGCGATAGATGCCCCAGCGGTTTGGTGTAAATTTTTCGAAACACAATTTTTCGAATCACAATTTTTCGAAACACAATTCTTCGAAACACAATTTTTCGAACAACATTTTTCGAAACACAATTTTTCGAAACACAGTTTTTCGAAACACAATTCTTCGAATGAACAATTTTTCGAAAAATTTATAAAAGCGCGGGACGCTATAGAGGCAAATGCATGGAAAAATATCTTGTGTATGAATTGATAAAATATAGAAGGGTAGAATTTTTTTTAAATTCATTTAAAGCTATACATATGCCTTTATGAGCGCCCCACTCTTTTAATGGTCTTAGTCATAAAAACCTAAGAATTAAGTGACAACTGAATATTTATTTTTGACTTTTCAGTGCATTTTTAATAAAACCCACTTTAAAAAACATTTATTTATTTATTTTTAATTAAAATAATATACCTAAGTTTTTAGTGATTATTGAAAACTATGCTGGATCCCTGTAAATTAAATATTACCTTTATATAACCTAAACTAAACGGGCACTAACCTAATCTACTCTAAGCAAATCTAACTAAAAGTAACTTACCCTAACCGGGACTAAACAAATCTATTCTGACTAAAACTGACCTGACCTAAACTCTTTATTCTTTTTCATTTCTACCATTATCAATTTTTGTGTAAAACTTACCTAACTTAAAAAATCCAAAACTTATTTTTTTCGAAAAATTAATCATTCGAAATATTGTTCATTCGAAGAATTGTATTTCGAAAAATTGTGTTTCGAAAAATTGTGCTTCGAAGAATTGTTTTCGAAAAATTGTGTTTCGAAAAATTGTGTTCGAAAAATTGTGTTTCGAAAAATTGTGTTTCGAAAAACTTTCCGGATACCGCCCCAGCGGTGTGCGCGAGCGCACAAAACAGCTAAATCACTCAGTTTTCGACTCGCTGTACTGACTTAATATTCTATCTAGAAAAAAAATACTGGTAAGTTGGTAAGTGATTTCGATGTGTTTTTTCCTCAGCTTTCTAATGGTGAGGTCAAAAATGCAAAAATCGACCTCCATAACCTCAAAAAATGGACTTGAAGTTAAAACACGCTGTATCTTTTTTGCCTCCAGGTTTAGAGCTTTCTTAAGGGTCTAGATCGAAAGATCTCGCGTTTTTACTTAAGAATCAACAATAAAAAAGGGACTTTTTCGATATTGGCCAGCGGTGAAGAGAGGAAGAGCGAGCGGGCGGCATTTTTCGAGCGCGGTGGCGCTACTCCATTATGTTTCTTCGTTGTTCATGTGTTCAATTTACGCTACAAAATTAAACAAATATACCATATCGATGTGTTTTTTCATCAGCTTTCGGGTGGTGCTATTTATTTTTTCCAAATTTACTTACTTCGTTGAGAAAATGTAAAAATCGTCAAAAAAATTCTGAAAAAATTCATGCCTTTTTGCAAACGACTACTTTGTTTTGAACAATAGCTCATATTTTTACCACTAGATGTCTAAATAGCTTTAGTAATTCTCTTTCATTATAATAATGAATGCTTGGCAGAGAATTGATGGTTGGTACGAGATTCGAGAGTTCGAATGTGATAGTATCTGTCTTAATGTGTTCAGACTGATCCGCAGAAAAATCAAATCATAGGCAAAAAATGCACTTGCTTAATACTTTTTAAAAGATTTCTCATTTGTGGGAGTGACTAAAAAGACACACAGACACACACGCGCACAGCCGCCATGCGAAAATCAACTTTTCTTTATGCTTTGAAGGTAGTACAATCAGAATCTGCTCTCATCTCGGACACGATTTTTCGACGGTATTACAATACTTCCATTTCTTCGAACATGGAAGTAATTATCAGTGATTGGATAAAATGTTTTCTTAAACAAAAAAATATTTAACAAAAAATAAACTATTAAAATCATCTACCCCTCCTAACACATCTAAAAGTCGGCACCTATGAATCTATAAACCAGAGCAACTTAATTATCGAAACAAAAAAAAATTTGACAACAAATAAAAATAAATATACCCCTCGTAACACATCTAAAAGTCGGCACCTATGAATCAATAAACTAAAACAACTTAATTATTGAAAAAAAAATATTTGACAAAAAATAAAAATAAATATACCTCTCGTAACACATCTAAAAGTCGGCACCTATGAATCAATAAACTAAAACAACTTAATTATTGAAAAAAAAAATATTTGACAACAAATAAAAATAAATACTATGGCTAGGCCATAAAATGCACACCCCTTAAACATAAAAAAATGTATTAACTTATAATATCAAATAAATACGGTACAGGTACAATATAATTGGTGAAACTTAAAAGGATGTTTGAAAAAAAGATTGGAGTTAATTAATATTATATAAATATATAATATGATGTTTATCACTCATTAAGATTTTTTAGAAAATCAACAATGAATCTTGATATCAATCGATTATTACCTTTTTTTATTTAAATTTAGGATGTATTGTAATAAAACAACAATCATTTTAATTTACAATTTTTATATAACATATTTTTTTTGTAAAATGTATAAAGTAAATAAATTAATTAATATCTAATAATAATTAAAAAGATAAATACATCCACATATTGCAGCGATAACAGCTGTGTTCACCTGATGTCTAGCATTTAAAATGAAACAACAATGTAACGTTTATAGGTTATATGACGTATATAATATATTTGTTTTAAAAATGCAAACTTACCAGATTTTATCTTGATTAAAAAGATTGATTGGCTTTGAATAAAATAATTAAAATACAGCACGTATCGATGTACATTTGTACATGTATTTATATATTAATTAACACAATATAATAATTATGGAATTTGAAGTGACACACAAGTGACATATGAAGAAATAGCGCCTACTACTATTAATAAATTATAAATAGTAACTACTCTATTTGTAAAAAAATTTCTTGTCAAAATATGAATTTTTGTTTAAATAAACTGCAAATTTCGTTACTTCTAGTTATCCAATTTAGTTGAGTTTTAATAGGGTTCTATTCTGATAATAGATGAAGTGAATTCAAAAGGATTGGTGCAAATTTATTTCGAATTGTGACCTGTAGTTCGGCGTTTCTATCAAAAAAGCGGGTTAAATCGACAAATTGAACTTTATTTATATTTTTATAACAGAAAATTAAAACCGATCGATATTAAACTAAGCAAAAATGGAGACTGTAATGTTTTCTATCAGAAAATGTAAAAATGTAAGTGAGATACTGAAGAAATTTAAGATATAATACTCATTTTATCAATTTATATACGAAAAAAAATTTTAGGACGAGAGTAGAACACACTTCCAAGCAGGGCCTGCTTGGGGTGTGCAATATACTCTCGTAACACATCTAAAAGTCGGCACCTATGAATCAATAAACTAAAACAACTTAATTATTGAAAAAAAAATATTTGACAAAAAATAAAAATAAATATACCCCTCGTAACACATCTAAATGTCGGCACCTATGAATCAATAAACCAAAACAACTTAATTATTGAATTTTTACACCACTCAAGATAAAATTTATTTACGCTATTACAATTAATGTAACAAATGAAACTGATTTATAGATATGGATAAAACGGCTGTAAAGTGTAGAGGTAAAACATCCACTTTTTCAGCCCATAAAATTATTAACGACCCATAAAAACAGCTCCTCTCTATCAGTAGGTACATACATATATAACACACACCTTTAAACTGGCTCAAAAATTACAATTTGTCGTAAAAGTCACACAACATGTATTTATATGTTTCATGAAACTAAAGTGTTCAAGTTAACTTTATTTTGTTTTAGATTCTCCACACTTTGTCGTAAATCTTACACGAAACTTAACAGTTTAAGAAGTTCTTTTTTTCAATTACTTATTCAATAATCAATACTTAATACTTATATCTACCTATAAATCTAGTCTTTAAAAGGGATAGCCACTGTGACGGGTCAAAAAATTGTCAATGTTTGGGAATTTTTTTCACAGATATAACTAATTATTTTTGAATCAGGTAATGGGTGGACTTTAGTAGCAACTTGGGTGGACTTTGACGTACTAACAAACAAATAATTTCAATAAAATATCGTAATATATACATTTTAGACGATTATTTATGACTATTAGCTATGTGCACGAAGTGTATTAGCGCCGCTAGCGGGTAATAGAGAAGGATTGAATGGATTTAACTCTATTTTTATCATTGTTTAATATGTTTAATACTGTGAAATTTTTTATTAAACAAATATCATTTAATTTAGCTGTTTGCATATAATATAAATAGTATAGCATAAAAGGTACGTGAAAATTATTTATTTTGGGTACCTTTTTCTCTTTAATTATGACGTATAATAGAGAAATAATTCATTCGTTTACATTGACAGCATAACCTCAAATTTTGGCGCCGATAATTTTACAATATTGCTCAACATGAACACTCGCATCGACATTATTTCTAACTCCACCCCCTTGCACATAGTCTATAGTGGGATTAACCATGTTGACCTTTCTATTTTCAGTTAAAAACGAGTCTATTAAAAATGACAGTTAGTCCACCCAAAGTGTTATTTTTTGCCACGTTGTGTGCTGTGATCGATTTCGTTTCCCCCACTACCTACTTTGCACCCAGCGAATATAGAGACGTTTTAAAAACTAATTATTCGAAACTTCAACCCTTTTAAATACTATAAAAATTATAAAACAAATACATATTTGTTTTATAACAAACTGTCATTTTTAATCAAAACTAGAAACTTAAAGCTTCAAAATCATCTTTTTTAAATCTTCATACGATTATTTTTGACTGAGTTACAACCTTTCAAAAATCACTAAAAAATTTAGGAAATTTTTGTGTTCCTTTAATTTTTTCCAGTAGTGTATATTCACGTGTAATTTATTCAAAATAATGAAAAACTATAGCTCTGCCATTACAGCAAATTAGTACATGTCACTATTATATACCGTTCTGTCTGTTTCAATTTTCAATTTAAATTAAATTTTTAAATGTAGGTACATGTGTTCTGAATATAAATTAATCTTTTTTTACAGTGTGCAAGACATAAACATTTATTATTTTTATAATATAAAGAATATACTTTAATGCCTTCCTGTAGACTCCACATAGTATCATCAGTCAATAGCTATGTTTTCTTTTCAATTCCAACGCACGCTCTATCGGCGATTTATTTGATGACTTGCGTGGTCCGGTCTTTCTACCCCCAACCCCCCTTTCTAATGCAATATTAATCGTCGTGTCGCCTGAATGTTTCATGACTTCCACCGATGAATTATAGATTAACATGTGTCTATGTCGGATACACTTTTTCACCGGCTCTCTTCGATCTGTTTTATGTCCAATGCTTTGTGGCCGACGTATAGAGGTATTTATTGATGAAACGATTATAGGTGCATCTTTGATAGGGGGTTTGTATGTGTTTTTAAATAATATAATAAAATCGTATTGGGATATTTTTTGTATGCTGTTTTATTGATAGTGATTTTAAGTTTTGGACAAATAAGGTGGGTGGGCCATGGAAGGCCATACTCTTTGTAAGGCCAATTATATTATTAAAAGGTCGTAGTTATCGCCATACAATGACAAATTCCTTCTACTCACACTAACATCCATCGAACTCAAGAACACAGACGCGGTGGCGAGTCACTCAGGCCGCTATTTTTTCTGTGCCGTCCCATGCTTTATTGACTTCGGTCGTCGAGGTTAAAATTATAATATGCGCTCACAGCAAAACGTAATTTTTCAAGTAAATAAACTATTATTTTCTTTAATTTTTTAAATGAAAGACCTTTTTATGTAGTTAGATATTACGCAGATATTTTGATTGTCACAACGTTAGTTTTAAGTTAAAACTTAGAATTCCTTCCTAGCAAGGCCATTTGGAAGAGTTTAATAAAAATTAAAATTAATAAATGGTCATTAACTTTGTATTAAAAAAATGTTTTATAAGTTACATAATAAAACAAAGTGTTACTTAATATTTTGTTAGTTTCATTTATCCAGTAAAGAAAGGAATAAAAACTGTTTATTCCTTAAGGTGGCCTTCCATGGTCCACCCATCTTATATTAATTTTATGCCCGCGGTATTATAAACGAGCTAACAAAATATACAAGCACTTTCAAATGGGGTATCAAACTTCAAACAATCATCAATCAACATTGCGAATTAATATTAGATTCAGCCAAAATGATAAGATTTGAAAATTTCTAGCGCTATCAATTGTTTATTTCCTTATAACTGCTAAAATATTAAATTTAAAGAAAAAGTGTTTCCACAAAAATTAATTCTGACGATGTAAAGAACAACTTTTGTCCTTTTACATTTTTCAAAATTTTCAGTAATTCAGGTGAGGGAGCTGATTGCACGGAACACTAATTGTGCAAATATAATTTGTACTAATCTTAATTTTTTTATACATATCGCACCCATGCAAAAAAAGTGTCACAACTCAGAAATGTCATTTTTGAGATAAATATGTAGAATGATTCCAAATTACTATATATTTATACTTAAAAAATTGTCATTAATGTACTTCGTGTATCTACCGTCAAAACTAGCATATTCTAAAAAAAATGTCACATTTTTTTTAAATACTTAATCACTAAGCGTTTTTATAGTTACTATTTTTCAAACAGCACAGGAATACTGAAATATTTAAATTAAATACTGTGTATCAGTCATTTTCCTATACTACATTTACAATTTGATTTATCTAAATTGTTATAATTTAATTTATTTCTATTTCTTCGAAACTACATTTTTTGAGTTGTGACACTTTTTTCCAGGGGTGCGATATGTACCTATATGCCATTGTGTCAGTCATAGTGTATTATTGAATGAATATAAAATAAAATTAATAGTACGTATTTCTATAACGACCAGTATTATCAACCAATTTAAAGCTCCTATAGCGCTAAATGCTCCTTTAAAGTAAATTTGATGTAATACAAATGTGATTTAAATCAATATTTAAGCTCTCAATGAAAAATGTACTTTTAACTAAATGCTCCTTTAACTAACTGTCATATTATCAACAGATCTAAGCATAATACATTTAATTAAATAGATTTTAAATTATCTGCAGTATTTCTTTACAACGTATATTATGTCTATTTTTCATTAAAAGCTTAAATATTGATTTAAATCACGTTTGTAATACACCAAATTTACTTTAAAGGAGCATTTAGCGCTAAAGGAGCTTAAAATTAGTTGATAATACCGGGCATAAGTCCAATAATAATAGATAAAAAACGTTAAAAAAATATGTTGTTTTCAAAAATAACAATTTAGATAAATACGTACTAGATATTACTTTCATCTGTTCTGAACAAAACACCAAACGATCGTCTATATAACTGTAATGATGATATAATATACACTATCACAATAGCATCATCGACTCTCTAACAATACCCATAATCCTCTAATACAGGTCACACACACACACACACACACACACACACACACATACACACGCCAAAAACCCATATAAAAGAAAATGTATACATTAAATTTCCATGCCAGCTCCATTGTATGAAATTTTTGGAGCAGATATTTCCGATGATAATAAATAAAAATATTTACAACTGGTTGTAAAACACACACCCACAAAACCCACCCAATACACACCCACACAAATATACATACATACGAATAATGCCAAATGCGTTTTCTGTCCACCCCCAACTCACACCAAACAGCCCCACCAAAATGCTGTCATCGGAGGCTGCTGCACTGCGACAGTTTTGCATGACAATGGTCGATCATAATTAATCATGATCATCCTGTATGAGAAAAGTACAGCAACGTCATCATGGCTATACGTATGTATATATAGGTGATTAATTAGTTTGTATAGAGGAAAAAGTTTAAAGAAGTGAGATGGAGATGTTGTGTGGTAATTAGGTTGTGATAGAAAGAGAGAGAAGAAATAAGACTTGATTATGTCGTTATTGATTGTATAGGTTGATTGATAAGTTCTTTTTTTTTTATAAAATCGTTAATTTGCTATTTTAAAAAAAATTATTTACTCACTCAATTGAAATAGTCTCCTACAGAACTTTAACAATTCATGTTTGGCTAAGGATAAGTAGACGGACAGATAGACGACATTAAGAAATGAGTCAATTAATAAATAACTCTATTGAAATTTCAAGTTGGATTTTTTTTTATCACTTTGTATACTTTATTATATAGGTACGCAAAATACAGTATTTTGGAGTAAAAACGAACAAATAAGCATGCACTTCATGGGTTGCGCTAAAAATTGATATTGTTTATCATAAAATGGTTTTAGTAAAAATCGATTTTTTGTTGCATTTTTTTAGAGTAAACACATTCATAAAATATGCAAAAAAAAGTTAAAATTCAGAAAATTGATTGAGTTATAGTCAATTTAGTGAGACCAGATAACGCGGCCGATTATGACCCTCATATAATTTTTCTCGAAACGACTTTTTTCGACCTAGTTCCAGCGATTAATCAAAAACAAATGAACCGATTAAAATAATTCACTTTTGTAATCACAGTGACCGATAATTAAAATTTTGATAAATACTATTTTTTAAGACCGCTTAAAAAAGGGTCATAAGAATTAATAAAAACTCAAACTGTCGCCATATTAATATTTTTTTTAATTTCGATAACCCTTCACCAAAATTTCGAGGGGATAAAGTAGATGAATTTTAATTTTTTAGTCATCACATCAAGGCTCATAACTTTAACTATTTTTTTTTTTTTTATATTTTTCAATAAAAATTAGTATTGAATTAGTTGAATATGTACTTCATAAAATGTCATTTACCTGATCCCTAAATAATTAGTTATACCTATAGAAAAAATTCCCAAACATTGACAATTTTCCAGACCCGCCACAGTGGCTTTTCCCCTAAAAACTGTTAAAGGAACACAGAAAAAAGAAACCTTAAGAATTACAGTTTTTCCCTGTACATCCGGGATAGTAAGCGACAACGTATTATTATAAAATATTTTTTACAGTCTGAAACTGTAATAATGTTTGCACATACTCAATATAAATTAATTGATAAACATCAAACACTACAGCCGAAAATTATATTATTACAGTTTCAGAAATTAAAAATATTTTATAATAAATAATAACTTGACGCTTTCTATCTAGGATGTACAGGGAAAAACTGTAATTCTTCAGGTTTCTTTTTTATTTTCATGAACGTATCTAAAAACAGGGCCCCTATTCTCGAGCTCACTCGAGAATATGTCGATTCAAGTTTTTCGTTCGATATTTTAAATCTCGCATGCCCAGCAGCAGTCGAGATTTTTCATTCGACATTTCTAGTAAAAAAAGTCGCATCGAGATTCGAGAATACGGTATAATTTACACAATTGAGATTCTAGTTAATAACTTACAAGGGAACCTTTTCAAGTCGAAAATGTTGTATTATAGATTTTTTGTAATTTTCATTAGTTTCAGAGTTATTTGAAAAAATATGATTATTTTGCACATTTTCATAGGGGTGTTTCACCCCATTAAACCGTTTTACCGCAACTATGATAATTTTTTTCTTACTTACCTTGACCTCCTCTAACTATATACAAAGTTTAAACTCGATACGAATTTTCGACTTGAAAAGGTTTCCTTGTTAGTGACTTTTAGTTTTAGTTCAGTAATCTCAAATGTGAAAAAGTCGAACAAACTCGAGAATAGGAGCCCAGGCCTTTATAACAATTCACCAATCAATACAACTAAAAATTAATCCTGATTCTGAATTGAAAAGAGGCGAACTAGTGAACGAGAACCACCCATATCACCTCCATACCTTTTACAAAAAAAAAGTGAAATTTATCACAGAAAATGACACAACGGAGTGAATTAGGAAAACGTGTAGCATATTGAGGACAAAGTGTTCTCCATTCAGGCTGACTTTCATCGCGGAGTACACGCGCAATCACCGATCGCGTTACAATGGCTGAGGATCGGCGTTGGTGATTGATTACACCGCTGCCGCCGGAGCTCGAACACAAGACCGATAAGAAAACGCCAGTCAGCAACAGAAGCAGAGCGCAAACCCGGTTCTACTGAATCATTCCAATACACGCTTAAAAACTTCTATTTCGTCGTTTTTATTCCCGGACTAATCGATGTCTATTCATAAAACAAAATACATTTTTTTTAGATTTCGGATGATTTTATAAAAAAATTGCAGATTATTTTTCCTTTTTTTTGTATTTTTTAACCCTCCCATGCATGGTGTACACAAATAAAGACATTTATGTATATAAATTACAGTTTCTTAGTTTTAACTTTTAACTAACATAATAAAAAAATTTTATGCATAATATCTACACGGAAAATAATAAAAATAACTACAATTTTTTCCGGATGGTAAGCGAAAACTTATAATATTTTACTATCTGTAACTTTAAAAATAATTTTCAGTTCATCCATTAATTTATATTGAGTATCTACAAACATTATTACAATTTCAGACTGTAAAAAATATTTTATAATAATAGGTTGTCGCTTACTATTCGGGATGTACAGAAAAAAAACTGTAATTCTTTAGATTTCTTTTTTTTCGTTTGTACGGGAACAGATTTCAAATAAATATTTCGTTGCCAGTTGTCAGTACTGGCTAATTTTCTGCTAAAAATTATTTGTGTTATTAAAATGTATAAAACATTTATGCACAAGGTCAAAAATGTATATACTGCAAAATAAAATATAGTATAAGTAATCATGACAAAATTCAAACTCAAAATTTTATCTCAATAACGTCTGTGTGTCTGTTTGTGAATGCTCTACAGTCAAAACTGTGAGACTTACAAACATGACATTTCAAATATTAAGTTAATGTACTATATATCACAGATGTGCACCTCATATTTTTTAAGACAGTCACTAAACCAGAAACGGATGTTTACTTTTGCCAATTTTTGAATTTTTCTGAAAAGGTGTGTGATAGATAAAAATATTTTTGAATATGATTTATAGATATTGTCGTTATTTATAATTTATGTCCTATTCATTTTTCGAAAAAAAAAATGCATAAAATTTTTTAAATTTAATTATTCTTTATCAAATTTGTATTTTAGAAGTAATAACAATAAAATTCACCAAAATTATAAGAGATAGAAAATCTCTGGCAATTTATTTACACATAAATAAATTACACATATTATTCGCACCGTTTCACGAACGACATGTATCTATAGTTAACCTCAAACTGTATCGAATGTATTTCCTTAAAACTTAAAACAGAAACAATATGCAAGATAAGAAACTAGCTTAATTGATACGAATACATTAAATGCAAAAGTGTGTCTATCTGTCTGTCTGTTTGTTACCTTTTCATGGCTAAACCACTGAACCGGTTTTGATGAAATTTAACAGGGAGATAACTTGCATCCTGAGAAAGGGCATACGGTATTTCGAATCCCGAAAAATTTATTATATAAAAATTTTGTGTGATATTTGAACACGTGACCTTTTTTATCGACTATCGTAACAGAAATCTTCTTCTTCTTCTTCATGGGTTTTAAATCTGACAGCTCCTACCTAACCTAACTTATACAAGAACGAAGTCGCGAGTGTCAGCTAGTGAGCAATATCCAACTTACAAGAGTTAAGTTACTCATTATGTCAACTGAATGATTCTGTAAACATTAAAAATGCTGTCATCCATCATCAAACTACATTTATCTTTAAAACCACCGTTCAAAATTCCATCATCCTTAACATACATATTAAAAAAAAACTTCTAAACACTAGAAATTAAATCCGGTATTATTATTTTTCACAGTGTGTGAAACGGTCGGCCCACTAACCTACGAAATAGAACGGCTGAAAAAAGACATGATATATGTACGCGTATTAGGCATGACAGAGACGGATAGATCGTAGACCGGGGGTGATTATCTGACCGCATCTCTCTAATGGATGTAGCCGCAAGACAGATGGAAGGAAAAGAGTACAGTTCAGCTTTTCCTCCAAAGAAAAACGCTGCGTAGAAAGTTTATTAATATTTATGACTTTTCCAACTTCTGCAGTAATGATATTATGATTAGAATCAAGCCCAAGTGAATCTCCCCTCCCGGTTTGCCACTTTTATTCAGCAACGTAACTTTAAGTAAGTACATTTACTTAATCTAATGCAACTTTTACATTTTTAGAACAAATAATATTACATATAAAGAGGTAGATCTCAAAAACTAGTAGACCGATTTAAATTAAACTACCTTCAGAATGTTCCATGACATTCCGGAAGTAACATAAGCTATGTATAATCACGTTATCTCTTCAGGTGGCTGAGCAGTGAACAAATATATTGAAAATTAAAAAAAAAGAACTCTAGAAACCATTTTACATTTTGTATGGGACTTATGTATTTTTTGGTAATTTATATAAAAAGTAAGCGATGTTTCATTTTTATTTCCCCCAAATAGTTACAAGTGAAAGTTACTAGAAATTTCAACAGTTAAATTAAATATTGACGTAGCTGGACTGTGGACATTAGTATAAATTTTACAGTCGATTCCCCTCACGAATCGTTCTACTAGTTACGCCTATGCTTTATCTGTTTCTTCTCTAAGTGATATTAATTACAAGAAGATGAATTAGATAATGATCAATGTCTTTAACAATAAAATCTACTTTAGTTTTTCTGCGGCCGAGTGAAATTTATGGCCGTTTGGGAAGAGTTAAATTCAATTTACTGTCCAATCTTAATAAACCTTCTTTATTTATTTTCTACACAATTCGAAAATAAATCGTAATCAAGATGTCGCTTTTCATTCTCCCGTTCTCTGGATAAATATAACGAAACATTTGGAACTGGTTCTTGGTTTCTGATTACAAGCCGTGGTTATCTTACAAGGGAAATCCCGTAAATAAAAGAAATATATGAAAATTGCGATGTTTTTAGCTGCGAAAAATCAATTCTTGAAATATTGTTTATTTTTCGTTTTTATTATTTGCTATAATCCGCGGCTTCGTTCACGTGGATTTCAAAACCCCCACATCTGTGATATTTTTTCCACCAGATCGAATGAAGCTAATTACAACCCTTCAATATGTGACAGGGGGTGAAATATTAAATTTATCTTTTTTTTACTTTTATTTATTTAAAAAATCGTAAGTATCTTGGCTCCTATGCAAGATAGAAAGTTTTTTTTTCTATTTTTGTCGTCGGATGGAATGAAACCCAATAGAACTCTTCATGTCTGACGGGGGGGGGGGGGTAAATATTAATAACAAAAAAATTATTCTCATACAAACTATTCCACCCCCTTGCAATCCTGAATTTTGAATTTTCGGGATACAAAATAGCCTATGTAAGCTATATTCCTGCTAAATTTCATCAAAATCGGTTCAGCAGTTTAGCAGTGAAAATATAACAAACAGTAAGAGATATAAATAAAAGCTTTTCATCTCATCTATGATTAAGTGGAAAAAAAATGTTGAAACCATGGACATAGAGCATGGACCGCGCATTCTGTATTTAACATTTCTTCTAAACAGTGAGAGAGATGCGGTAGCGTTTGGGATATATCTATCTATTTTTCTAAGAATAATGAATAATACACTCCTATTTAAATAAAGACAAATATATACTGAAATATTTTCCATCATTTTTCTTTGACACGAGTCAAATGCGCGATCCATGCTTTATATCAGAGGTTCCCAACCTTTTTAGTTAAAAAAAAAGCACTTTTCATTCTGCATATATGTATTTAGTTAAATTAAATTAAAATAATATGGTCGAAATCGGTTATAACGACATTTAAAAGACCAGTCATATTAAGTCGTAAAGCCGATAGTCGTTAAAACAGAACAATTATATGGGATTCAGTCGGATTTTTATTTTGAGTCGTTAAAACCGATATGTTGTATTAACCGATGTCGTTATAACCGGTTTCAACTGTATAATCAAATAAAAATTGAATAACTATACACTCGAATCATGACAATTTTTATTTCAAAATGTCTCATAAACGACGCATGTTACGTGAAAATTATACAGAATCTTTTTTATAGAGCATTAAATTTACTATAAAAAATATCTTCACAACTTTTGTACTAAAGTATTCCCTTATGAAGATATATCTACTTTTTCTTATAATATAATTTACAAAAATAAATTTTGTTTTCATCTTATTTAAAGAGATGAATACTGGACCCAGCATCTTTTTTTTAAATCTAAACCTTTTCAATAATAATCATACATATAAATCTAAGATATCTGTTTAGAGTTTTCGTCCTGATGTGGTATATAGGTATAGGAATAGCGATGGAATATTGACAATAGAACCCTAGAGTTCAATTCTTGTATTGAGAAAATTGAAACGAAACAAGTTTAAAATAGACCTCTAGGGCTCGGCCCGAATGTCGTTTGGAATTGCTACACGAAATAAAAAAGTAAAATATCTGCTACTGTTATTGTGTCCAATGGTTGTACTTTACCATTTTTTATATACATAGCTGCAAATTGTCACGGGTAGCAAAATATGACTACAATACTAATATTATAGGTAACCCAAAAAAAAAAAAATTATTTCGAAATATACTCATAATATCGAATTGGGTATATTTAATTGCATTATACATATATTAAATAGTATTCACTTTGTACATCGAACATAAATTTTAATACTTTGCACTTAAAATTTTATAGTATGCAACTTTATACACGTTAACATAAATTTTACTGATTTTTTTTTAATGCATAAGGCGAATATTTAATCGTTTTAAAATATAAAAAATCACATTACAAATATCAAATTTATTGAAGCGAAAGGACGTTGGTTAGTTTTTACGTTAGGTAAAAATATAGAAAATCACAAAAATCGCGATAAATACATCAAAAATATGTAATTTTTAAATTTGACAGGTCCAAATTTAGGTTAGTGCAAAGTATTCTGTTTTTTAGTGCAGAGTATTTATTTTTAGTGGAAACTATATATTTAAAGTGATATAGGTAATTTGTTTTATGTTCAATATATTTCTTTAATGTTGAATAATTAATTTTTCGTGCAGTATATTTGTTATAAGTGAAAACCATTAAATAAAAAGTGCATTTAATACAAGCCTTTTTGATATACATGAGTGCAAATTGCCCTGGGTATCAAAAAATGACTGTAATATTAATATTCCAATGTTTCTTTCGTATTTATTTTACTCAAAACAAAAAATAGCATTAACCCATTAATCCCCAACGTTGCGTAAACGAAACATTTAAAAAAAATGTTTTTTTTTTAATATCTCATTGAGGAAATAACTTTTTTTGCTGCTAACATCGTCAAACAAACTGTTTTAAACTATTCCACATTAAGTAATAACTTCTGTTTTCCCAACGTTTCGTAAACACAACATTTTGTTGAAAAAATAAAAAAAAACATAATTTTTTTACTTCAAAAAATTAATTTTATTTTCTACCCATTTTTTAACAATAGCTAATTTTTAGCTTCTTTCACCAACCCTAAAAAAACTTATTAAAAATAATAATTTCGAAACACATTCATAATATCGAATAATTCAAAAAGGATTTTTTTTTTAATTTTTACTTTACGTATACATATTTTGTGTAATTCCTTTTCTTCACCCTTCCTGTTCATCGACCCGTCGATACAGACCGTGCGTGACCATCAACCCTTGCACCCCTTACACCCCTTGACCCCCCCCCCGCTAAACCAACCACAAGGAGACGCACGCTCGCGAACCCAATGGTAAATACATAACATTTTCCTTACAAAAGAAAAGCAATTATTTTCTCATTACTATCACGACATTTTCCAGTTTTCTGAAACGTTTGTGTTTGGAAAATCGTCGAAACAATGAAATTCCAACCCACAAACTCCGTATTGTGAAGGTATCTATTTGTGTGCTAATGTCAGGTGAAAGGAACGAAACAAAATGTAATCAAAGGTTGATTTGGACAAGTGATTATTTATTTTTTTTTAGGTTGTATTTTTTTTTGTACCTATCACTTAAAATGCACTTATTGTTAAAGGTAGTATTGCTATGTGACACTTAAAATTGTTATAAATACTTATTTCAAGATTTGTTTTTCGTAACAAAATAAAATACAGTAGAAATCGGCTATAACGACATCGAAGGGACAGGTCAAATTAAGTCGTAAAAGCCGATAGTCGTAATAACCGGCTTAGATACAAATATATGGGATTCAGTTTGACTTTTATTTTGAGTTGTTAAAACCGGTACATCGTATTAACCGGAATCGTAATAACCAGTTTCTACTGTATAAATTTTTTTATATGTTTTTATTCGCATCCTAAATAATAGTTTGACTGTGTTTTTGGTGTCAAAGTGGACTCCTTGAAAATTATGAATCGAATGATTAAAGAAATCATATTTTCTCAAATTTCGAAAGCGTATGTGGGGTTAAAAACATTTGTTAGACAAATTTATTATTTTTTTCACAAAGTTAATTTAACATCTTTAAGGCTGAACATGCCATAAGAATTACTATAGAGAAATTACATTTTTTTTTATTTTATGTTCAGCTCTGACCAATATTAATAAATCATTTAGAAAAAAATACAGTGATAAACTAGATTAATTTTTCTATGTTATGACATACTTAATTTTTCAATTTAATTTTTTTATATATTAATAAAAAAAATCTGAAAATGTGTGTATTTTTCTTGATATGATAGAACTCAATATATAACAAACATTCTTGAAAAATACGGAGAAAAAAATATACCACGACATAGATATTTGTTTAAGCTTTCTAATTTTATAATACTTCTGCAATTTTCATTTGAAAATATTGAATGTAAGCCTAAAAACATAAGAACTAGTTCTATCCTTTGTAGCTTCATCTCTGTATAATTTCGAGAATATCCCATTTTTCGTTCGATCGTCAATTGTCACTGAATTACTTGTATCTGTCATTTCCCCTCAGGGCTAGACTTGTGCAAATAATTTTTGTTTTCTACGGTGGCGACATCTCGTAGAATTTAGTTTCGGAAAAATCGGCATGAACAGCCTTAATCAATAATGGATTAAAGAAGTAATCGTATAGAAATTTTTTTAAAATGTGTGGAAAATTTGAAAAAAAATTATGATTTTAGTTTTTTTGAAAGAAAACTTTCTAAAATTTATTGGAAAATAAATGATAAATAAAACTGATATAAAATAGTAATTCAAAACCAGTGTTCCACGGGGCTATATAGAAAAGAATGTGGTTATTTGAACATACCGTATGTGTATGCAATTCGCTATTTGCACATACTGTATGTGTTCCTAATTAGGTTAGGTTGTTAAGTTAGGGTAGGTTAGTTTACGTTAGATCAGTGGTATGAGTAAATAGCCAATTAGGTACACATACAGTATGTTTAAATAATTAATTGCATACACATACGGTATGTTCAAATAACTCCATCCCCACCCTATAGAAAAATATAAAAAAAATATTTTGTTTCGTTTTAATAGGGATAATTTTGTGGTAGCTATATTTCCCTAACCACGTACCCTAAAGTAGAGAAAATGGGCATAAATAGAAAGGTTTTGGATTGAAATTGTACCATTTCCAAGTCCCCCCTCCCCCCTTCCGAAACTTTTATTTTTCAGTCACGTAATGATTGCTAGTTGTCTATTCATAATTTAACAAAAAAATTACATAACAAAATTAATCTAGAGACAAGACTTCAGATCAGTGTACTCCAAATTTAGAGAAAATCTATATCTATAAAAGAGTTTGTCCTTAACCACTCACTCACTCATTCACTCACTCACTCACTCACTCATATATCAACGTACAGCCCAAACCCCTAGGCCTAGAAACGTGAAATTTCGTAGGTGTCTTCCTTTTATTATGTAAGCACCCACTAAGAAAGGATTTTTCGCATTTAATTGAAACATATCGAACATACTCTACAATATAAATAATGAAACAATAATTTCAGCATTTCCCAAAATTCAACCCCTAAGGTTTTAGGAGGGGGGGGGGGGGGGGGAATTTTGTAAAATATATTTTTTTTGTATTCACCGAATGAAACATGGCACAGTAGGTACTATACAAACAAATATCTTATGAGAATGGGGGGGGGGTAAAATTTTGATATATTTATCTTCAAAACTTTTGATGATATTAAAGTAAATTCGGACAAATTAATATTCAATTAAAATTGAAAGTTCCATATTCAAGCCCTAATAGCATGGGACGGGGACGAGGATGGATTTAGATGTTTGTCTGTATACCTGCTTTACTTATAAAGGTAAATTTGAGCAAAATAGCCATATAGAAAATAAAAATTTCGACAATCAACCCCTAATGGCGGGGGTAGATAGGTTCAGTGTTTTTGATATGATTATCTGTATAGCTGCTTAAGTTATAGTGGTGGATTCAGGCAAAATAATCTGCAATAAAAAAATTCGATATTCAACCCCTAATGGCGGGGGTTAGTTTTTACAATTTTTAACTAAAATCCGAGGTATTTACGTTTTTTATAGGTAATGGATAAAAATCAATATAAAAAATATGTCATCCCCTATCACGTATGGAGGGTTCTAATTAGTTTCGAAGTTTACTCGAGCGAAGCCGCGGGATCCCGCTAGTATTAAATATTAAATTTAATTAAAAATATTTCTCTCACGAGCATCCGAAAGCCTGCAATGAACATTTTAACAACCACTGCTCCCGACTATTAGCTACATATATGTACAGTACATATATTTGATCGCCGATTTCTGTAGACATCTTCACAAATATACACATTACAAATTACAATGTAAACATAACAAACTGATACCAAAAATAAATTTGCAGTATTAATGGACATATTGAATCACAATATATACACAAATTATTATCACAGCTGTTTTGTCCGGTGTCATGTTCTAGCAGACATAACGTGTTCTATATACATACGAGTTAGTAAGTGGCCAAAATCAGTAACAAAAATAAATATTAGACTACTCTCTATGTGTATTTGTATTTGGTTAGAATGAAATAATACTTGTCAAAATGTTGTAGTATGATGTAGGTACTGTACATACATATGTATAATGTATATACAAACAGGCGCGTATACAAGGGGGGTCAAAGGGTCATACCTGCCCCCAAGAATTAAAGAGGTACACTAGATATTGTGAGGAAAAGTTATTTGAAGTACCTGAGCAAAAATTGTAGATTTGCAAAGATCTACAATGACCTACAAATATATAAAAAGATCTATAAAAATATTTAAAGATCTTTGTAGATGGTAATAGAGATTAAAACGTTGAAAATTCATTAATATTCAACGTTACAATGATCTTCATAGAGATCTTTGTAGATCGTTGTAGATTTTTGTAGACCGTTGTAGATCATTGCAAGTCTCTACAGATCAAAAACCAGTGAAAAATATGATGTTGTCTCAAAATGGAGATCTCTCGAGATCTGAGTAGATCTCTACAGATCTACAATTTTTTCCAGGGTAGTCAAATGAACGCTGTTTGAATTTTAATCACTATCTATTATTAATAAATTTTCAACTACAAAATCATTTGAATAAAACTTTTATATTATGATAAATTAGCTGCTTAAAGCCTTGGCATCTTAGGACGCCGCGCCGTCCGCACCGTCCGCCAGAAACGCGATACAGTTTGTGTTTTTTTAACCTTGAAAATAATATACACACATCAGTTGGCACGTTCTTTATAAATTCAAACGATATTATTTTCAAGGTTAAAAAAACACAAACTGTATTGCGTGTCTGGCGGACGGCGTGGCCAGCGCGGTCGGCGCGGCGTCCTAAGATGCCAAGGCTTAACACGTAAAAATGAAGATTGTCATATTATACTATTTTTTAATATAATTAATTTTGAACATCGTTAAAATAATTATTTTATATAAGTTATAGGAAATTGATTTGACTTCATTTCTAATTACCATATTGTGCATCTCTCTCTACTACCTTTTATTGCAAATTTCGAATTATTATGTTATTAAAATTTAAATTAAAGAATTTGCAGTCAAATAAAAGTTAACTAATATCTCACAAATAACATATCTAAATAAATTTTGATCAATAGATTATTAATCAGCGAATTTTTCTGAATAAGTGAAATCCTGCTCTGGAACAGCATGTATAGTTTTTTTTTAAACTAAACGATAAAATATTTTGAGATTTATTATACGTTTATTTCAAATATACATACTGCTATAAGATTTTTTTAAGTTAAATCTATACATTTTTTTCTGTATGACCCCCTCCGAGAAGTTAGACTGTATACGCTCCTGTATGCAAGTATATAAAAATAGATTGCTCTAATGTGTTCTAAGAATATTATATTTAATCTAATTAAATGCAGTTCTAATTGAATATGTCAATGGAAAATTACATAAAATGACATCCGTACATATTATAAAACACAACGTTTCTCTGTCTGCCTGTCTGTCCGTTAGTGCGCTTATTAGGTACTCGAGAACAACTTATCCGATTTACGTGTTTTTTTTTTAATTCATAGATATGTTCTTTACCCATGTTTTAGTATATATTTTGTTACGTTAGGTAACATAAGGAATAAGCAGGGATGATAATAGTAAATCAAGATTGCCGCCAGTGCGTTTTTTTGCAATACCAAATACTAAATACTAAATACGGCCTAAACCGTTAATTATTTAACGAAATAATGTAGTAAGAATTGTTATAGAATAAAAAAAATTAAAATAAACTCCTCGATACCATATATCTAAATTTTATATTTAAGCAGGCGAAGCCGACGACATAGCTGGTTTTAAATGATTTCGAGATAGGGGGCGATAATCAGGGGGTCCTTAAACAACAAAAGTTTCAGAACAATTATATTATTGTTATAAGTTATAAGCGCTCAAAGTTAAACATATTATTTTTGCTTTGATTGCACATAACTTGGTCAAAAATGGTCGTACAGCAATAGAAAAAAAAGTAAATTGAAGAAAAAAGTATTATCTACAATAATCATTTACTTGATTTTACCTAAACAAATTTGCATGTCCTGTAGAGCTTCTCAAAATCAATATAATTTTTTTTTGTGTTTCATCTTAAAAAAAAGAGGTTCTCCTGAAGGATAATAAAACTTTCAATAAATGATTCAAAAACTAGAACGTTCAATCTTTAGAACAGTTTTTTTAAAACTCTTCTACGATCATTTTCGCGGAAATCCAGCTATTTAAAAATACCTAAAAATATTAAAAATTGTATACGCTAGGAAACCATCGATCCTGGCGCCGCCAAGTGGCAAAAGTAAATAATTTTGGGTATCTGTCAAACCAATCTCTCATATAATTGAAAGGAAAAAATGGATAATTGCCGTTATATTATGTATGTTATATTAAAATTTGTATTGATAAGTATCAACCTTTGTATATTATTAGAGTTTGACCCCGAAATTTTTTTTATTTTAAACCGACTTCTAAAAAAGAGGTTATCAATTCAATCAATATATTTTGTTATGTATGTTCGAGCATAACTTCGACAAATATGCGCCTATTCGGTTGATTTTTGTTTGTTTGAAAGAGTATACTCCCGAGGTGGTCTCATATAAATTTTATCAGAATCTGACCATGGACTTCAAAAAAGGAGAGAGTTTTCTATTTTTTTATGTATTTTCGGGTATAACTACGACAAATATGCACCTATTCGGTTGATTTTTCTTTGTTTGAAAGAGTATACTATCGAGCTGATACCATATAAATTTCATTATAATCAAATATATGGTTTCAAAGATACGCCACTCGAAAGAAAAAATCGTAATAGAGTTGATCGAAAATAGACAAATTTCGCGGGTAGAATCCTTATAATCCGCAAAGATTGATACTCTTCAATACAGATTTTAATATAACACACATAACTTTGTGTTTTAACCCCGTAATTTACTCATTGGATAATATCGGACATTTGAAAATAAAAAATAAAAATTTGCTATGAAAAAATTTAGTAAAAATAAAAAATTAATGTTTTTCAAGACCTTATATTACCCTTAAGTTTTACTGAAAATATCATCCAATTATATCAAACCATTAAGTAGAAAAACAAAGGTTTTCGATTTTCAAATTTTAATTAATTACAGCTAAAATAATTATTAAAATTAATTAAAACTTGGTCAAGTATTTCTTCATACATAGGTTTATAGATAAGAAAAAAATTAACCTAATCGGAACTTGGGAACATTACTTTCGGCTGTCCTTTTTGAAAAGTAGTATACCCAAAGTTGCTAACGGCGCACACTAGGTGGCGACGTGTCGTTTTTGACAGATGGTTTCCTAGCGTATATTTTTTTGTAATTTATATTTATTATAAACTGTTTTGTACCTATTCAGAGTGACCAGTTTTTGGAAAACCGGGAAAAATCAGGGAATGTTGCTTTACAGGGAAATGTCAGGGAAAAGTCAGGGAATTGGGTTGGATAAAAATGCAAAAACCACACTTCTTCAAACAGTTAATTATTAAAAGAAAACTTGTGACCTTTTTTTAGGGTTTTTATCATAATTTTAAATAAAAACCAGGGAAAAACTGTCAAAATCGCTGGAAAACCGGGAAAAGTCAGGGTCATTTGTTCCAGAGAAATACTGACCACCCTGCCTAGGCTCACCAGGGCAAAATAAATAAAATTATTAATTAAATATATGAATGACCTCCCCCTGAAAAGATCCTGGTTACACCACTGTCTCAGATCCAAACCCAACAGAAACTGATTACTCGATCTGCAATTAGCCAGATTACACGCGCCAGGTGTGATCAACAGCTTTATTTAAATATTTACTGGAAACTCGGAAAACTGCCGTCAACGCTCGATATAATTAATTCTCGTAACTTGTTTAAAAATGGTACTCGACTCTTACGAAAATGTTTTTTACATTTTTTCAAGATATTTGTTAGTTTTTAGTACCTGCTTGAACGAAACTTGAAATTTGAAAAGTTGTACTTGAAAAAATATTAATTTTAACGATCTTAATCTAAATAATAAAATTTATAAAAAATTTCAAAATTTTCATATATTTTCAAGTATTCGTAGAATCAAAATGTTTCTTTAAAGATTCATATTCTTGGACCCCAATGGTTCATTTAGATTTAGAGACTTTAAACAGAAAATAAAAATTTGTAATAAATAAATACGTTTAAAAAATCGGAGGACAATTTTTCTAAACGATCACAAAGCTTCTCGTATCTTTGATATAGCGAGGAAGCAACATGATTTTTATTTACCGATAAATTTTTGTTGAGTTCATGTCTTTGGAATTTAAAATACTGAAAAATAAATACAGTAAGACCTCAATACAAAGGACACAATTGTAAAATGTAAGTTTTTCTGTGAAATCAATTTTTCCGACATAATTTCAACTATAAAAATTACTATGTATACAGGTGTCCCGCAAGTCAGGGGTCACAGGAATTTATACAACGTCTGACACATAGAACAGAACTCATGCTAATATTATAAATACAAAAATATCTCTGTCTATGTGTTTGTTACATTTTCACGGCTAAACCGCTGAACCGATCTTGATGAAATTTGGTCCGGAGATAGCTTGTATCCTGAGAAAGGACATAGGCCGAAAAAATTCGTAAGATAAAAATTTATAATGGACGAAATCTGGTATGTAATAAATGTATAGATTTTTTTCTTACACACAAAAAAAACTGTATTGGACCAAGAAAATCTTAATCCAACTTCATTATTTCTTCGTTGGTTTAAGAATATATTTCTTATCTTAAGAAAATATTGTTTTCGTTTTATACAAAACAAGGTTTACTTGGCTCAAGTAAACCTTTCTACCTGTGTATGATTCCTGACTTACGAGACAGACTGTAGATTCAAAATATTATAAGGAACTATCTTTTATAAAGTAGGTATACTTTAATACTATATATTTATCAAATAATACAGTTAAATCCAATTTTAAGAGAAAACTAAAGAACATGGGGCACTTATCTATGTATGTATATGTGTCTAAAGGCATTATTGGGGAAATACGCACGCCATTATTTGGGAAATTTCAGAAGAAAATATAATATACCATCCTTTTTTTGCTTATAGATAAAAAAAAAGTTTCAAAATAAAATTGTACTTACGATTTCCACTCCAGTTATTTTCTTGTATATCTCACACTATTTTTAATCAGACACAAAATTCACAATCGTTAAAATGCACTGTATTTAAATAAAATATCTAATTAAAAAAAAAAAAAACACTGTCTTCAAATTATCCAACACAACAAAAACAATAGCCAATCGACATAACCTCAACTGTCAAATGTTTTGTAAACAATTACACCGACCGACGATAGTCAACTTTCGCTTTCATGGCTCACTAGATGATAACACCGCCTATACTACATTCAAACCGGTAGCGGATTACCTCTCACCAACGCGACGATTCACAGATGTACATAAAACACTTGTGTATTTTTTTTTCGACGGAGATATTCTTTTGTCGTTGTTATTTAATTGGACACAACGGCGTAACAATGGACGCGAGTGTATATGTGTGCGTGCGTTTGTGTGTGCAGGTATTGAGCTGTCAAGTACAGTGGTACCGCCGCGGACACACAAAGACGGGTTGCCGGCAAATGGCGTCGCGGCGCGCAGCAGCGTGCTGTGACGGCGACGTGTTGTGTGTGTTGGGGGTCGGCACAGTGGCGTACGGGGATTCCTGCAAAATAAAATGTATCAGTTTTTACCTTGATTGAAATAATTATATTTTTACAGAGATTTATAAAAAATTAATTTGTTTTAATTTTTGAGATATATTTTTTAAATATAAATTTTAATAAAAAGAATTTAGTAAAGTTTATTGATTTACTAAATTCTAACAATTTTTTAATGCGTATTTTTTTCCATAAGTATTTTGATAAATTTAACATAAAAAAAACAATAATTAAAACGTTTTCAATAAAGGACCCCGCAGAATCCTTATGGGATAGGGGTTTCAGTCAAACTCTTTGAAACTTTGAATTATGATAGTCCTTGATGAGTAGATCAAAAGTGTTAATGGGTACTAAGTCCTAAAGACTCAAACTTTTAAGATATAGCCCTCTGAGGTTGGGGATCATGATTGTCTTTAATTTACAAATTTACAATATTTTAAAAAGGTAATTCAGGGTGGCCAGTATTTTTCTGGAACAAATTTCCCTGACTTTTCCCGGTTTTCCAGAAGAATTTTTACCGTTTTTCCTTGTGTTTTATTTAAAATTTAGATAAAAAACCTTAAAAAAAGTCACATAGATAACTGTTTAGGTATTTGTATGATTTTTGCATTTTTATAAAAAATTCCCTGACTTCCAACCAAATTCCCTGACTTTTCCCTGACATTTTCCCGGTTTTCCAGAAACCAGCCACCCTGTAATTATATGGGATTCAGTCGGGACTTTTATTTTGAATCGTTTTAACCAATATGTTGTATTATACTATGTCGTTATAACCGATTTCTACTGTAGTTTAACCAGTCACCTATTGTGTATTATTATTCTTATATCCATGGACCTAAGCCATACTGTTTGTTAAACCTACCCTGAGTGGCCCAGTGATGAAATCACATTCCCCATCATGTGTCCACGTGTTTAATCATAAATGTTTTAAAATAAACAGTAACTTGCTACATCAGCAATCAAAGGGTTAATTTTTTTTTAAATGCCAGGTTTCATAAACGACAGATATCTAATAGGTAGTTATAAATTGTAGGTTTGGTCAATTAGAACCCTTAACTGACAAAGAAAGACATAGTTTTAAATATGGAATTAGATATGAAATTAAATAAATATTGATTAAATTAAAATAATATTATATTTTTATCTAAAAATAATTATTAATTTTAAAAAATAATTGCAATGGCATTTTATTAATAAATAATAATGAAACCCTTTAAATATTTCAATTCCTTGAATTGTCAACTTACATTTGATACCCCGAAGAAATTGAATACAAAAAAAATTGTAACCCGTTTACCTCATGTGAAAGGAGCCAAAAAACAACATAAAAATTTTATTTTTATAATTTAAAATTATTAGTCATCGTTTACTATAATTATGTATTCTTAAATCTCAGGTTTTTAGGTTAAATGGTTCAGTAGTTTGAAGGTTATGATAGATAGATAGACAGACAGACACAGTGTTAATTCCATAGAATATTATATGAAGATGAACAGGTAAAAAAATACAAAGTAATAAAAAATAGTTATATTTTTATAACAAATAAAATAGTAATACAATCGAAACCGGTTATAACGACATCGGTTAATACAACATATCAGTTTGAACGACTCAAAATAAAAGTCAGACTGAATTCCATACAATTGCCTTTTTAACGGTTTTTACAATTATCGGCTTTTACGGCCTATAATACGACTGGTCCCTTCAATGTCGTGATAACCGAGTTCGGCTGTATTCCTTTTACATAAGTTAATGTTTTATTAACATTTCTCAATTATGTAGATACTCTATAATTTTTACAATAAATATATTCCCCATTTCTGATTTCGATACAGAACATGAAACACTAAAAAGATTCAACTACACTGGTAGAAAGGATTTCTCAAACCAAGTAAACCTTGTTTTGTATATAACGAAAACAATATTTTTTTAAGATAAGCAATAATCTCTTAAACCAACTATAGTATTCTTGGATGAAGGAATAACGTAGTTCGATTAAGAGTATGTTTCATATATTAAGAAAATATTGTTTTCGTTATATACAAAACAAGGTTTTCTTGGTCCAATACAGTTTTTTTTCTGTGTAGGCTATAAATTTATATATGTATCATACAAACAGGTTTTTAACTATCCGTTTTCAATTTATACCAACATATATACACATACAACTATTTCGCTACCACTGATTCGACAGTCCGCCGATCGATTCCCGGCTACGAGCTAGCTCTGTGAAACATTCACAGTGTTTTACAGCCCTCGGTACGCGCACAGCCCACTCGGGCCGCTGTAACTTGCGCGCGCTCTGACACACACACACACACACACACACACACACACACACACACACACACACACACACACACACACACACTCGCACACACTCGCTCGTCACCCTTGGAGATGATGTTTCTTCCATGCTAGCTAGTCGGGGTGTTCAGCCGTACCGCTTTATTTATGTTGTACTATTTGCTACATTTTTTTTCGTCGTGTGATGTTCACAGGTCGTTGAATAATAGAATCAATGTTTATCATTTTATTTCACTTTTTTTTGTAAAATATGTTTCGTTGATTTGGGTTTTTTTGTTGGTAAAATACAAAAAGAAATGTATAAAAAATTATGACCATGCAGAAATTATGAATAATTCACGTTTATTCGAAAACTTTAGGTTAAATGTCTTGTATTATTTAAGTATTTTTAGTGAAGCTGCCTATCCGTTCATCCGTCTGTAACATAACACAATTTTGGAATATGTAAACTCAATGAAAAAAATTAATTTCGAAAAATTAGTTTATTTTCAAAGTAGTATCGGTAGGGTCAAATATGGTGGAAAATTAAATGAATATTGATCTACTTTTCGGTTACAGGAGTAATTTTATATTATTGCATGTTTTTTATGACCACACTTCAGTTGACAACAAAAGTTGAAATTTTTTTGCAACTTTCAATAATTCTTACGAGAATGTCTGAGCTTTTTATTCAAATTTCGAGATAACTGCTTTTTAGGAAATTGTATCAGTTATCCTTTTTAACGTAACATTTTTTGGTGCTGCGATATTCAAATTTGATTTCAAGAAGTTCCAAAAAGCTTTAAACGACTATAAGGGGCCTAAATTTTGATCATACAAAAAAAAATTATAGCATAAACCAAGGATTCCCAACTATTTTTCTACACAGACACCTTTTTAAAGTATGATTATCTTTATAGACCCCCTTAAATTTTTAGATTCTAGAAAACATTAATATAATACAATCTTTTAGAAAGCTAAAAGGAAAATTTTAAAACAGAAAAATTTATCATCGACTGATAAACTCCTGGAATACTAAAGACTCTTTTAAAACTTTCATAGACCCCCCTCCCTAATTCCTTAACAATCCACCTATAATTATCAATATGTTTTTTTCAACTTAACCCTTCAAATACGGAAAACAAAATAATATTCAAATTTTAAATAAAATAAATAATCTCGAAACGAACTTTATTTGCTAAAATAAAAAAATAAAAAACTACTTATCAAATATATTTCTTAGTCATATCAGAAGGAGGGGGGGGGGGGTATCTTTATTGGGTCAAAACGTGTAACAAAATATATAACAATTCATTAAAAATACTAAAAAGAAATGTTAAAAATAAAAAATAAAACTAACTATTTATTCAATCATATTCTTTGATCATTTCTTCGAGGGGAGGGGGGATTTTTAGTGTGTCAAAATGTGTGACAAAATATGTGACATTATTTAATAAAGAAATACTAACCAATTCGGGGGAAGGGGGAAGACATTTTGACATTTTCGTTAATTTTTATTTAAGATCCAACCAAACTTAAAAGTAAAAAAATATACCTTAATAATTTATTAATTACACAGTATAACCTACCCATGGGGTTGTCGGTTCATGGTATGTACCTATACAGATCGTATACTCCTCCAACCCTTAACAAAACATAATTAATAGTGCGTGTAAACAGTTAAGTATTTATAGCTTAATCATTTCCCTAGGGGATGCAATTACACTTGTGCCCGCCACCACCCCTAATGATTTTATAGTCGTACTAACCGTTATACGTATATAGATTTACGACGTGAGCTAATAACTTTACATAGTATGTATGTACACTCACTATTAATGTGTACAACACATAACTATACTCATATCAGATCATATGTGTGCTAGTTAAATCTTATTTATTTATTTATAAGCCACTATGGTCATTTAAAAGTCCATAAACCAATTATTATTATTAATATCAATATTAACATATTATCGTGTAACAAGTAGCTTCAATTTGAACGGGTTTGAAAAACAGTATTTTATTACAAGAAATAAGTATAAACTTCGGGGTAGGGGAAGGGGGTATAAGTCTTGGATTTTTTTTAATAAAGCTATTTGTTAATCAGATAAAATACTCTGCCTTGTAAATGCACGGTGCTTCCTCGTGTTAATTCATCAAAGTTAGTTAATTATTGAACAATTTAAATAAAAACCGATAAAGTATTCAGATGAACTGCCTGTCATTGGTTAACCATTTAATTTTCATACGATTTTAATAAAAAAATTTAATTTGACATTTTTCTTAATACGCGCCTGGTTATTATGTCGTATATTTTGAATTTTTTGACAATTTCAATCAAAATCATTATTTTTCTGCTATACGAATGTCAAAATGACATTTAAAACGTCAAAGTGACAATATGTCAAAGTAAATAGCAGTTTTAAAAAAACAAATGACGATTTTCTTATGTCAAATTGAGATAGATCTTTGTAAGGGAATATTTTACAACAAAAGTAGGTGATCTATATTATAGAGAATTGAATGCTCTACAAAAAAGGTTCTATAAAATTTTCACGTAACATGTGTCTTTCTTGAGATATCTTCAAAAAATAAATCTTTTGTGATGTCACCCCTCCCCCTTACACACAAATTTAATTATTTTGAAATGGGACCGTCCTCAAGCTAGACCCAACCAACCAACCAAGTTTCATCAATATCAGTTCAGTGGTTCATGAGTTAAGCGTGTGACAAGGATTGGAGGACAGACACACACACACACACACAGGCAGACAGACACGGAACAAAAAGTGTTTGTCTTGACCTGAAACGGATAAATCCGGTAAAATTTTTTCTCGTTTTAAAACGATAACGAAGCTTCTCGTATCTTCGATATTGCGAGGAAGCAAAATGTAAAAAATTTAGTGTGTAGATACTGCACGAGCATTCAATAACGATACGTGGTGTAATTTTTAATATTTATTGATGAAAATTTTATAAAATATAGGATTAAATATATCTATGATACTTCAAGATATAGATATATGTTGATTTTTAAATTAAAAAAAAATTAAACTTAACTTTACTCGCCGCTATAATACACTGGTAGAAACTTTAAGAGCTAACTTTACGGGCTGTTGTCCACGATGTCGTATTGTTTTTCTTAATATTTTGACTCTCATGTCGGAGTCTTCTTCAGTTTCACACTTCTGAAGAAGACTTCAAAAACTACTGAACCGATTTTAGTGTGGTTTTTAGCAATACTTTTCAGTGCACGTTCTTAGCTATTAATATTTTATCAAAACTTAGTATTTAAAAAAAAAGGATTGTGTGGTTTTATGAAACCACGGTAAAAGTGAAACTTTTTTTCACATTATAGACATTTAACTAAAAATTTTCGGAATAATAAATTCAAGCACTCAAAATTGAAATAAATCCATAAACAACAACATGCACCAGCAAAAAGTTCTAATAATTCTAATAAATTCTATATAAAAACCAAGATCTTTTTTCCTTTTTCTATAAGCACGTGCTCTGTCGGCGTTCTGTTTTTTACGGCGTAAAATTAATTCATCGTCATTCATTTTTGCACTATTCTTTGCTTTTTCCTCGTTGATCAGTTTTTTGGACTCACTAGCTGTGTCGTTGTTTACCAAAAGCAAATAAATAACAACATTTACATTAAACACTGACAAATTACAATACAAACTTACTAAATATGTATAATAGCACACAGTACATAAACTGTCATACAATGAATGGCTGCTTTGTTCCACGCATGCGCAGTCCACGCGACATGCAACACATAGACCAAAAAGTTTGAGACGATGTAATAAAAGTTTCACTTTAAAAATTAAAATATTTTATCAAGTCGTGTTTTGTTTCCATGATGTCACAGTTAATTTTATTTGTGGATTTAATATTTGATAATATGTAGCTTTTTAAAAAAAATGGTCTGGACCAAAATTTTTCTACGAGTATTTTAGCAGTTTAGTTTCTACACAATATTAAATACCAATAGAGTACCTAGTAGAAAGATTTTGGTTTGGTTTGCAGTTTCTATCAACATCGAATTCTTTATAATAGCGGACATCAGTCTAACAAAGAGGTCCGACGAACAATAAAGAATAAAACTTACTTTTTCAGATACTTTCGATAACATAATATTTACCACTTATGTTTTTATATAACAGTATATAGATATTCTAAAAGTACAAACATACATAAGTGTTATTACTAAGTGCGAGGAATCTTTCATATAATATAAAACACTCGAGGGCCGTCGCAGTGATTGACAGTTCAATATCGCAAGCGTTTGGGGGAAATGGAAATTTTATCTGCGCTCTTTGTTGCAACAAAAGAAAATTTCGTCCACTCAAGAGGCCTGTGTAAACGTGGTTTAAAAGCGACCGCCGTTTTCTTGTAAGGAGGATATCACAAATAGTACGTGCAGGACCGTATTGTAATTATTAAAGCCCATTTTTCATTCGATTCATTAAAATTATACAAAACATTGAAATTATAAAAATTTTATTTTTGACATTAAAGATATTTTTAAGAATTTTTCAGTTTTCAGCAAATCGGGGAGAGGGGGGGATAGACACAATCATTTTCGTTAAAGAAGGGTAACTTGATTATTTAAAAATTATTTTTTCCAATTTTAGAAGTACAGTGATGCCTCGATTAACGAACATAATTCGTTCCAGGAGCAAGTTCGTTATGCGAAAAGTTCATTATGTGAAACGCGTTTTCCCATAACAATACATGTTAAAATTTTTAATTCGTTCTGTAGCATAAAATATGGTACTGTAACATAAAAAAAACTGTACACACGTTTTTTATTTTTTAGTCAGATTCAGATTTAGGCGAGTCTACCGAGGCTTGCAGGGCCAAATCCTCACTCACAAAATTACATTTATTAAAACAAACACGTGTGTGAGTTAAGCGCAGAAAAGAACGACTGACGCACGTTGATACACTGCGTGCGACCTTGGAAGTTCAGGTGACTTCGTGATACGTAGAAGCGTTCGGGCGGCAAAATGAAATACGATGCAGTTCGTTGTCGTGTAATGAACGAACAGAAAGTTCGTTGTGCGCAGCGTGCGTTATGCGAGGTGTTCGTTGAGCGAGGCATCACTGTAAAATTTATTTTTTCATGGATTGAGGGGTAGGGTGCCTCCTGTTTCCTCTTGTTTCACCACCACTGTTAGAAGTGTCAATATTATAATGCATATTTAAAATAATTTTTAAAAATATTGCAATTTGTCTTAATTTTGAATAAATTCACTCATATCCAGGAGCCCAGAATAGTTATAAGATCACCGCGGAAGCTTTAGTGCTTATAAAAAATAATATATGGATAATACACGGAAAATAAGAAACCTAAATAATCGCACTTTTTCCCGAATAGTAGTAACCTATCATTATAAAATATTTATTACAGTCTGAACTGTAATAATGTTTGCAAAACTCTAATTCTTTAGGTTTCTTTTTTTGATCGTGTACGCAGATAAATTTTTGCTTGAGGCCAGAAAAATACAACGAAAAAAACCGAGAACGAGCTAGACACGACACGAGACTAAATTTACCTATCTCTCGTCTTATGCCGTCCTGCATGTAACCCTTTATAATAAAATAGTTGGACTTTCTATGCCAAATGTAATTTTTTTTTAATTTTTTCCCTGTAGTCCAAACCTGTAAGAAGAATTTTCCTATTTCGATGAAAGAAGAAAAAATACCTATCTTTCGTCATCGAGGGTGCGACTCCTTGCACCGCACGGACCCTCGCAACAACTTTTCCTATTTCCAGTTATCGCCCCCACCCCCCCAGAACACGTACATACATATTTACGCTGCACTCCTTGTCTTCCTTTATTTATTTTCAAAGAGACAAGAATCAGTTTCAATACATTTCTTATTTGATTTACTTTCTTTCTATTGTGTTATTAATGTGTTCCCTTTCGCAGAATTTACACTTTATAAGTTAGCTTATATTTGTAGATGGAAGTGAAGCAGGTACAGTTACTGGGCGACAACTTGCTTTCAGCCTTAAAGCAACAATTTCTATAAAAACTCTATTGTATATAGAGAAAAAAATAATGAAGCATTAGTTACTTCTTTGATTAACTAAACGTTATAAACGCGTTTGCAAATAACATTTAAACTAAAAATATGTACACTTTAACCACAATAAATTTTATTGTAGTTAAGGTGAATTTTAGTTATAGTACTACGAAATATATTTTTAGTTATAGTACTACGAAATTACAGTGTCTCCGTTTTTGTTGTAATAGCAACATTTTAAATATGTACATAATAACATATATGACATACATTTGAAAAACATAAAAATTTTGGACCTCTTCATAGACTGAAACTTGTAATTACTCATTTTTTTCACTTACCCTATTGAATGAGGTGTCTTAAGATGCAACAATAAATGTTGAAATACCATTTAATTTTAACCCTTCAGTCATGATATATTTGATTTTCAATGTCGTTATCAGAGCGTCTCTCCCCCCCTCTAATTTCTAAACTAATCTAAAAATCAGAACGTAGCTTTTAATTACTAGGCCTAATTTCAATGAAAATTGAACACTGTAGCAAAAATATTTAATGAAAAATATTGAAATAACTTTTTTTTATAAATCTCGGCCTCCTGACCACCTAGAGACCTCGGGTTTTCGCTAAATTGTAGATCTGAGGTTCTAATTTAGCCCATTTTAGAAATTTTTTCGGTCATGAGCACCCCCCCCCCTCAAAATTTTTCATATATAGCTTCATGTACCTCGTTGGACTCGGGATTGATTCACGAATCGATTGGCAAGGGTAATTTTTGAGTTGTTTCAAGTGGGTTGCGCAGCAACACCCACGTGTGAGTTTTGATAAATTTTTATTTACTTTATACTGTCGAAATTTAGATAATTTCGAAAAAAAATGTTACGCATTTTTTTATTTAATATTTATTGTCGCTTACTATCCGAGATTGACATAACAAAATGATAAGTGCTACACAATGCTATAAAATAAAGAGTCATAAAATTTAAAACAATGTAAAGCATTTATACAAGAAAATACATTTTTCTTGATAAGTGTCCCAAACCGCGTTAATTTATTTGTCTACTCTTTTTAAACAAAATGATCAATTATCATCAAATTACGCTGTAAGACAGTCAAATGTATATAGCTCAATATCCATCAGTAATGACAGTAATCAAATATTAACAAATACAGTAGAAACCGGTTATAACGACATCGGTTAATACGAATATCGGTTTTAACAACTCAAAATAAAAATCCAACTGAATCCCATATAATTGCATGTTTACCGGTTATTACGACTATCCGCTTTTTACGACCAATATGACTTGTCCCTTCGATGTCGTTATAACCGGTTTCTACTGTATTTTTAGTTCAGTACAATAAATTAAAAATTGCCCAAGACTGTACCAATACCATTTTTTGCTTTCATTTTATCTAAATACATAGGTTGTACTACACCCCTGTCTCTAAAAACAATTACCCGTCCATATCAAAATTTCGAAATACATTTAATAACGACAATATCGCAGAACTTTCCACTCAAAAGCATAGAGACAATGAACAACAAACAAATCATATTACTCGAGCGAAGTCAGTCCATTAGTGAAAGCAGCTCACTTTAACTCAATTTATAGAGTTTTTAATCGAATTTAGGACAGTTCCGCGGACACGGAATTCATTTTAATGTCGAATTAATCACTTTAGCACACACAATGAAGTTCTACAACAAGCGTGAACATAGTCACAACACTGACGTGAATATATGTACGCGTCAACATTGTGAACATAGTTGCGGGAGTTGTCAAATACTTTTACTTTGTTGCTGAAAAGTTGGTTATAGTAGGCGGCTTGGGAAGTGCGTCCGTAGGTACCTTTTTGTTTATTGATTTTGATTCATTAAATCCCCCTTTTCAATTGTTTTTAATACAATTCAAAAAAATTTCTTCTACGATTATACTTTTTTTAATTAAAAAAAGGTACCAAATGTAGTGAATATTCTTTTTTTTTATTAGTGTCTTCTTTAAAAAATTTAAAAAAAACACGGCATAAGTCTATAAGAAACTTAAAATAAGTAAAAATCATTTAATCAGAAGATTAAATTTAGAAGAGATAAATTTACCAGTGTAATCATAGCACCCCCCCTCCTCTCATTTGTTGAAACTCAAATTTCTGATATTTGTGCAAAAACTAAAAAAAAACGAATTTTGCTATTGTGAAGTTAGCCCCCCTTTTATTGAATATAAAATTTTTGAAGTTTTTAATAGTTGTTCCTTATATAAATATAATTTTTCGGACCCCGAAAACAAAAAAAATATTTTTTACCAGTCCCCCTATTGTTGAAATTCAAAAGTTTGAAAGTTTTGCTAAATCGTGCTAGTTGTTCCTAACATTATCCCAAAATATTCCCCCCCCCCCCCTAAAATAAAAACTGCTCTAATAAAACCATTTTTTGCTAGTGTGAAGCTAGCCCCCCTTTTGTTGACATTCAAAATTTTGTAGTTTTCAATAGTTATTCCTAACATTGTCCCAAAATATTTTTTAAATTCAATAAAAGGGAGGCTAACTTCGCACATGTAGAAAATTCACAATTCTTTTAGCAACCCAGTTTTTATAATATACATACATAATAATGTCCTTTTGAATCAAAAATGTATTCAAAGTTAGTAAAAAGAAGAAACGAATTTAAGATAAGTCAGTTTTTGTTGAGGTATTTTTCAAAATTAACTAAAATTAATAAAAATCGACAATGATAAGAATTAATAGGATTTGCTTCAAAAGATCTCATAAAATCAACCATTCAATCTAAAATCCTAAAACAAATGAAAAAGATAAGCATCTCAGGCCAAACAATCGCTTATTTATGTAAAACCATCAATATTTCATAGCACACTCACTATCACTATACTATCATCCATAGGGCACTAGATGCAAAACGAATGGTCATAAATAATTCGTAATACAAGAAACAAAACACTACATAGATTCTAGTAAACGTTCCATAGATACAGACATAGATATGATACATATCCGGTAGGGGATATCTCTCTCAATTTAATCTCAAATTACTTCCGAACATAAGAAGTGCGTCACAGAGATGTGGGGGAACCAACATCCCTAAAAATAATAGTTTCTCTGGATCCTTACTGTTGTTATTGGTAATACGACACAATCGAACATTCTTCTGTGATATGATTAAAAGGAATGTACGATGGAAAGTCCTCGATAAATTTAATTCGATTTGTTTTCCTATAAAAACAATTCAGCCATGAAATATTTACTACTTAAGGCACTTATGAGAATATAAGTTTTAATGATATCTAGCAGAAAGATTTCATTTTAGTCTTTCTCAGTGACGTAGTTAGGGGGGGGGGGGTAAGGGGATCACCCCCCCCCATGAGTATATGAAAATTATAAGATGATTATGATTCAATCATAATAATAATACATCTAAGTGAAGAATATAACCAATTTTTGTACTTTGCACCACTTAAAAGATAATTTTCATAATGAAAAATATAATTTTATGAGATTTAATACTGTCATACCCCCCCCTCTCCATCGTAAAAAAGCTATCTACACCACTGCAGTCTTTCTTGAAAGTTTTTTCTTAAAATAAAGGTTTTTTACTTAATGTGTTTTGCTTAAAAACCGAAAAAACCTCTGCCAAATGCTTCCTCGTGCTAAATTGACCAAACTACACATGAACTACCATTGGTTAACCATTTAATTATATTAAAAAAAATCATTCAACATTTTTCTTAATAATAATTTGAAATAAATCTAATTTTTTTCTGCTATAGGTAAACGTCAGAATGTCATTTAATATGTCAACGTAAATAGCAATTGAAGAAAACTAATCACAATTTTTTATGCAAATCTTCATTTTACTGCAAAAGTTGTGGTGACTTATTTTATAGAAAAGTGAATGCTCTACAAAAATAATCTATAATATTTTCACGTAATATGTATCTTTCTGGAGATATATCGCAAAAAATAACTCTTTTTTTTAATGTCACCCCTCCCCTTTACACACAATTTTAATCATCTTTAAACAGAACCGTCCTAAAGCCAGGCTCAACCAACCAACCAAGTTTCATTAATATCAGTTAAGTAGTTCATGAGTTATACGTGTGGCAAGGATTCAGACACACAGACAAACCGACAGAACGAAAAGTGTTTGTATTCACCTAAAAATTTTGAAATCGGAAAAACAACTTTAAAAACGATCTCAAAACTTCTCGTATCTTCGATACGACGAGGAAGCAAAATAATAAATCGATCAAATCTGAAGTTGATCACATTATCTCCTCAACTATATTATATCGATGACACAAATTCCTATTTCCACCACTTAATAAATTAACAATTTACTAAAAACAAAATGCAAATAAATACAAACATAGTAACCTCTGCATCGAGTATCATTGAAAACAAAACACTACATACTTATTTTTATCACGGATCGTCTAAATTCAATAACAAGTTAATTACATGATCCTGATACACTCACACCCCACAACCCACCCAACGTGCACACCTACATACATACAGAGGTGGATTGAAAATTGAAATCGATATTTCAACTTATAATTTGCATTAGTCAACACTTTCGCTGTGTTCTTTATGCACTTACTGACGTCTTTACAGTCTACATTTATAACAAATGTTTCATTACACATTACAATAAACAACTTTAGGGTTAGTTAAATTTAAAAAAATATTTTTGAACACCAAAAAATACATTTGTGTAAAATTTGATACCAAAACGAGAAGAGGCTTATTCTTACACTCCTTTCGTTCGGTCTTGGTGTGCAACAAGATACTAATTATTGTAAGATCTTAAAAATACAATGAATTTTAACCTTTGTTTGACACACTGGGGTGCAATCAACTCCACGTTTTTAATCAAATGTGTTTTGTTTTTCAGTTTCTTTGAGTATTCCAATTGTTTTAACATACTTACTTTTAATATTTTACTATGCATATAACGTATACAGTCTTCAAAATAAACTTTTCAAAAGCCTGTAAAAAAATTCTCAAGTAGAAATATTTAATATTTTATTTTTTATGATGATTTTTGTCGATGGGGTACAAAAAACCCCAGTGTGTCAAGTATGCAATTCTAGAGAAGTGTGTCAAAGGTTAAATCTATATACATAATCTATATCTATAAAAGAGTTTGTCCTTAACCACTCACTCATTCACTCACTCACTCATATATCAACGTACAGCCCAAACCCCTGGAGCTAGAAACGTGAAATTTCGTATGTGCCTTCCTTTTATGATGTAAGCCCCCACTAAGAAAAGATTTTTCGAAATTCAACCCCTACGGGGTTAAAACATGGTGTCAAAGTTTATATAAAAAAATATATTTTCTTGCATTTGAAACTTATCAAACATAATCTACTAATGAAACAATTATTTCAGCATTTCCAAAATTTAACCCCTAAGATGTTAGGTGGGTGGACAAATTTGTAAAATAATTTTTTTTGTATTCACCGATTCAATATGGCATAAGTAGGTACTCTACAAGACAAATATCAGTTACGAATATTCAATTTTTAACTACACTCGACAAATTAATTAAGGGGACACCTAAAAAATAGCAAGTTTTCAAATGCTTGTAACTTGGTCAAAAATTAACTTTTTTCTAAACTTTTTTATTATTAAATTGAGCAAATTTACTCTACTTTATGATGGTCTAATTCGTTCCTCAACATCTTTTAATTTTTTAACTTTTTTATGTAATTATATAAATTAAAAAAAAAACTGCATATTTTGACACTTGATGTAGAGTGCATTTATGTAGAAAATGAAATTTTGAAATAACCTTTTTGTAGAGAATTTTAATACCTTCAAATTTATTATGGTGCGAAAAAAATGTGACAAAAATTCGCAAAAGTATTACAGTTTTAGTGAAAATCAGGAAAAAATAATTCAAATGAATATAGCCGGAGTAATTTTGGTGGTACAGAAAATAAATAAAAATAAAAATGAAGCTCAAAGTATCACCTTTCAGATTATGCAATGTAATGAAAGATTTTTTTATGAATTACAAAAAATATTCAAACTTTAAACAGAATAGAAAATATGAGTAATTAGACAGTAAAATTAAAACAAAGAATACATACCCTAAACATTACATTTTAGGTGGCCCGAGCTAGAGGTCTCATTAACAATACATGTTCTTTATAATTCATTTTTATTTTTTTAAATAGGACCATATTACGCGAAGATATTCAACTTTGATGTCTCAACATCAGAAAACCCAAAAAAATTACAAATTGGAATTTATTGAAATTTTTCTCGAAATAAAGCAGCTTATGAAAAATTTTAAGAAGTCAAAAAATGCATTATTTTACTGAAATAATAACCCAAAATGATCCATATGGTTTTAAAATTGTACCTAAATATGTGTGCTTACTGTATACATTCATTTGTGCATGTAAAAATAAATATTTAGTAAAAATAAGTATTTTTTGACTTCGTAAACATTCCATGACCTGCTTTATTTTACAAAAAAATTTTTAAATTTTTGCAATTTGTAATTTTTTTGGGTTTTCTGATGTTGAGACATCAAAGTTGAATATCTTCGCGTAATATGGTCCTATTTAAAAAAATAAAAATGAATTATAAAGAACATGTATTGTTAATGAGACCTCTAGCTCGGGCCACCTAAAATGTAATGTTTAGGGTATGTATTCTTTGTTTTAATTTTACTGTCTAATTACTCATATTTTCTATTCTGTTTAAAGTTTGAATATTTTTTGTAATTCATAAAAAAATCTTTCATTACATTGCATAATCTGAAAGGTGATACTTTGAGCTTCATTTTTATTTTTATTTATTTTCTGTACCACCAAAATTACTCCGGCTATATTCATTTGAATTATTTTTTCCTGATTTTCACTAAAACTGTAATACTTTTGCGAATTTTTGTCACATTTTTTTCGCACCATAATAAATTTGAAGGTATTAAAATTCTCTACAAAAAGGTTATTTCAAAATTTCATTTTCTACATAGATGCACTCTACATCAAGTGTCAAAATATGCAGTTTTTTTTTTAATTTATATAATTACATAAAAAAGTTAAAAAATTAAAAGATGTTGAGGAACGAATTAGACCATCATAAAGTAGAGTAAATTTGCTCAATTTAATAATAAAAAAGTTTAGAAAAAAGTTAATTTTTGACCAAGTTACAAGCATTTGAAAACATGCTATTTTTTAGGTGTCCCCTTAATTAATTTGTCGAGTGTATATGATCTGAGATATTTTTTTTATAGGTAATGAATAAAAATCAATATAAAAAATATAATATGTCATCCCCTATCACGTATGGAGAGTTCTAATTAGTTTCGAAGTTTACGCGAGCGAAGCCGCGGGATTCCGCTAGTATTTTATCAAACAAAGACTCTCTCCATGTCTATCTGTCTGTCTGTCTGTGCATCAGATTTTATTCCGTTTTTCATTAATGGATAGAGTATTTCAAGAGGAAGATTTAAGTGCACAGAAAAAAACTCGATCTTATTGAAAATGTTAATAGAAAAATTATTTATCTTCTTAATATAACAATATTTCCTCAATATAATAATAAAAAAAATCTTATTGAGGATATTTTATTCATTTGAAAAATATATCTTCATGTTTATCTAAAAATCTTTTCATTCATGTCAAATTAATGAATAATTTATTACACCAACTAACGAAACTCTCAAATAGATTAAACATAATGATTGTATTAATAAATATTTAATAGTGTGAATATTTTTTACACCACCCAACTAGTGAATGTGCAATTTTCGATATGGTAAAATCAGTAATATAATTTATTGTATTTAAAATATATGTTTTCAATACGAAACAAATTTTTCACCTTGATAAGAACATTGTTAATATAATAATATACATTTATCAATAAGATAAACGTGGATATTTCCATATTGGTAAAAAATTATCATATTAACAAACTACCTCTATCGGTGCCAAATCGATCACGTATAGTTTTTACATTGATCACATTTTTTAACACATACACAGGTAGAAAGGTTTACTTGAGCCAAGTAAACAATATTTTCTTTAAATAAGAAATATATTATTAAACCAACTATAATATTCTTGGACGAAGAAATAATGTAGTTGGATTAAGAGTACTTTTCTTATATTAAGAAAATATTGTTTTCGTTATATACAAGATTTTCTTGGTCCAATACAGTTTTTGTTTGTAGACAAATTATTTTTTTCTGTGTGTATAATTTGTGTAAATTCCATGAAGCCGAAAAAAAAGGTATCTTCACGTAGGCTGCGTAAATAGTTACCAATAAGTAAAAACAATATTTAATGGGGGTAACATAAGGTCAAATACGCTAGGTTTAAATATAAATAAAAGGGCATAATATTTAATAACCCCTAAGTCCTGTCGATCAGCAGACGTAGGTACATATTCGACATTGAATGTGCTTCGAGAGACCTTTTAGAAGCAAACGGAACCATCTCGAACTAATAATAATTACATTTAATGAAAAAGCTCCTGTGTAATGCAATATCAAGCAACTCAATTAAAGCTCACGTTTTGATCAAAAGCTTAAAGCTCTTATTCACAATCAAAGTTCTCTCTCACTCTCTCTCTCTTTCTCTTTATATATATGTATGTGTTATATAATCATAACGTGATATTGTATCGAGTGTATGTATTTCTGGATTTTTTATTGGAAACATTATACCGATGTATCGGAAAATACAGTTCATAAATGAAATATAATTAATATAAAAAAAAGTTATTTTATTTTCAGATAATGTTTTTCTGTCGAAGTTTAAAAAATGAATTGAATTTAATTCTTTGTAACTCAACTTATCGAAAATAAAAAAAAATAGTGAAATTTTAATAAATAAATAAAAAACACCTGAAAAATATTTTTAATATTGACAGAATTATTTAATAATGTAATAATAAATATTTAAAACACTTCTGTTACAAGGAGTTACAAAGGGATAAATAAAAAGTAGAGATTACAAGATTTTATGTTTTTTTTTTAAACTGCTTTCTCGATGAGTTATAAATTTTCATAAAATTTTTGATTCGTGAGTCAAAAATATCATCGGAGACAGTGGCGTACATAGCTTTTTGCGATTGGGGGGGGGGGATGACAGTATTAACTCTCATAAAGTTATAATTTTCTAACTTTTTTCTTACTTTTAATCATAGAACATGAATATAAATTTTTGTTTTATTTTGAAGCATGTGTATTAAGTAAAATTCTGCATGCTTTCGTTTGAATTGATATTTCTTGAAAACGGTTTATCCTATGACAAATAAGCAATAAACGTTTTTGAGTATTTTGTGTCATATAATCTTATTCAGGAAAAAAAATAAAGAACAACAAATACTAGATAAAAATCGATGGGCCCACAGACCCCATACAGCCCTGGGCTAAATTATAATTGGTTAGTAATGGAAATCGATAACACATATTAATACTAAACAGGGTGTCAAATTTCATAATTGTACCACAATGGGTTCTCAAAATATTAAATAAAAACTAATTTTAAGTAAAATCTTGGGAGGGCTGTAGTTCCCCCGCGAAAAATTTCCGGACACATGTTTATCAGAAGTTTTTTGCTTAAAATATTTTTCTCAATTTACTGTTCAAGTTTGGCACGACAGTGCTGAATCACCCCGTGCAATTTAATATAGCCCAAAAAAAATCCTTCCACAAATCGTAAAAATCAAACTTTAAAAAAAAAAGAAAAACATTATTTCACTGACCATGTTTATATTCAAAACAAACATATTGAGTACCTCTGTCAATATAACACGCAGAAATTTTTGCTTAAAAGCATCTATCAACAATAAATTTACCATCGGCCCGTTTATACAACAATTTGTCACAACCACTTACACCTGATTCAAACGTACCACAATCACGTACAACGTGCATACAACACTTACGTTATATCCGTTACATGGTGCCGGTTTTAACATAGACTCGGTGTTGTATTTAGAACCTGGTATCGGCGTCCCTCGCTTTTATACTCCGCCAGAACAAATATTGGTACAGCTTTTGCAATATTGCTTCTGAAATGAAGTAGCTTTGATAAACAAGGGTCAATCGGTGACCGTTTTACAAGCAAAAATGCTGCTCTCTACGTCGCCTTTGAAAAAAAAACTATAATAAATGAGGGACGAGATGGAATATTTGTATATTGATGACGAAATTCAATATTGTAGAAAAATCATGAAAGTATAAGTAGCAATTTTTTTATTTATTTATTTTATACTTTAATATATTTAATATTTAGAATGGAGGAAATAGAAATTTTCATATTTATCCATAACTACAACTTTTTAAGTACTTTTCATACTGTTTATTGATTCCTGCCCTGATAGGCACAGTGGAAAAAAATCATTTTGTATCCTCGTTATAAAGATATATGTATTTCTAAAGATAGTCAATAAAAAATGAAATATGTGAAAACACAAGAAAATAAATTATCAATAAATTAAATAAACAAATAAAGACAATCAAGATATGAAGAAAATACTTAGCTGTATTACAAAAAAAAGAATGTCGGAAAAATAGGGAGAGACAAAGAAGAAGAAAATTTCATAAATAAAATGAAGAAAATTGCACATTTGATAAATATTTTAATCATTTGTTTGACTTCCCACCATCTCAATGAGTTCGTTAAAACGATGTTCTACTGTAGTCATTCAAACATCCTATCGTAGGCTCCCAGGCTAAAAGTTTCGGCAGGCCCTTTCCCGCTAATAAATCTAAGATTTTTTTATGCCAACCAAAAAAAGGCTTGTTGGTTTAGCCCTAGGTTACCAGATTAGCATAGGAGCCGAGATATTTGCAATTGTTTCGATTTGATTTACTATTATCATCACTGCTTATTCCTTATGTTACCTAACGTAACAAAATATATACTAACATCTTGTCAAAGAGCATACCTATCAATTAAAAAGAAACACGTAAATCTGATAAGTGCACTAACGGACAGACAGACAGACGCTGAGCTTTTTAATATAATATATGGATTATCATATTTAAGATCTACAAACAAAATTTGCCAATTTGAGTATTTCTCCACTAATGGGGCAACTTGGTGTCCCACACTAATTTTATTAAATTTTTTTATTTTATTTTCATTTCGTTATAATTATTATAAAAGAAGAAAATTAATACCTAATTAATTCTACTTGTGCGTAATATAAAAAGTTACAATAAAAATACTGTCACTTATTTAATATTATTTTGAAATCGCAAAACACAGTCCCCTGGTCGGTCACTAACCCAGAATAACTTAATTTCAGAAATACGTAATTAGAAATATTAAATTCACTATCATATTTTCAGAGATTAATAAATTATCATATGCAAATACTATACTTTTCTTTTGTAAAATTGATGTTTATTAGCGTAAAAATAAGTTAGTTACACTTGTGTCGTGAAATTTTGAGCACAGTATTTTTTTTTCTGTCATACATATATCGTATAATACTGCAAATTGCTTTGAATCCCATGATGGACTGTATTTGTCTAATTTTAATCTAAAGCACTAAATTGCATCAATCAAGCAAAATATCATTGGGACACTACCCGTGAAAGCGACCCTGTTACACAGAAAAAAACTGTATTGGACCAAGAAAACCTTGTTTTGTATATAACGAAAACAATATTTTCTTAATATAAGAAACATACTCTTAATCCAAGAATACTATAGTTGGTTTAGAGATTATTGCTTATCTTAAGAAAATATTGTTTTCGTTATATACAAAACAAGGTTTACTTGGTTTGAGAAATCTTTTCTACCAGTGTAGAAGAGAAATGCCCATTTATAAATTCATATATAGATTTAATTTAAAATCACTTAATTTTTACATAAATTCTACTAAATACATCAAACTGTAAATATAATTTCACCCTCAATTTATTACATTATAACTTTTTATTTAGCTACAATAATAAAGTTTATTCAAGAATACTTATTGTTAAATATTTACAAGAGACAGAGAATTTGTAGCGGATTTCTTTAAATTCTTTTCACATAAATTCCGTTTATATATTTAATATTCAGTTCACTTTTTATCAGTTGATTTCACTTAAAAATATCAGACTTGACAAAAAGTAAACAAACTCTTGTGTTATACGTCTTCGTGCGCGATTTCACGCTTTTTTGAATTTTCTGTTTGTATCGCAACAAAAAAGAAAAATACAACATCTAGAGGGAAAAAAGTATTTTTACCACCAGAGACTTTTTTTGTATAGGAATTGCAATACAAAATTTGAAACATCATAAAATATTTTTTTTATAAAAGAAACATAAATTATTATTTAATATCTAATCTTCTTGGTACATGTAGTGTCTCATAAGTTTAATATGTTTTTAAATATAATAGTTAAATGATATCGATTATTTGTTATTATTGGAGTTAGAACATAGGTTAAATGGGCAAAGTATCAGTATTTTTTCCGGGATAAATAATGGTAAATAGTGTCAAAAAACAATTGAATGTCGAAATTCAGAAATAATACCGTCGAAAAATCGTGTCCGAGATAAGAGCAGATTCTGATTGTACTAACTCCAAAACACAACGAAACGTTGATTTCAGCATGTCGATTGTACGTGTGTCTGTGTGTTGAATTTTCTTTCGTTCACGATAACTACTGTAAATATGCACCGATTTGAATTGTTTTTGGGAAAACTGTTTGTCTCAGTGAGTACTCCAGACCTATTGACTTTAGTGTTAAATTAAGGGTTTTGAAAATAATTAAAAATTTGTAAATATGAAAAATTACATGAAAAATAACAAACATTGTTGTTTATATTACAAATAGTTATAATTTTAGTTCTTATTTTCTTATCTTTAAGCTGTTATTTCTGTGCCAAATTCAATTTAATGCATGAAATATTACCTAAAAATTTTGTATTTTAAATTTTGTTAAAAGTATGTTTTTTATATAGAAAATATTGTGAAAAGTTGAAATTTTAAAACCGCAGGTCTGTATCTCAAACCGTTCTTGAGATATGGCCTCTCAAAGTTTTAGTTTTTTTCAAATTTTTTGAGAAAAATGGCTGTTACTTTTGAACGTGTGGTCGAATTTGATTTTTGTCGACGGATTTGGAATCAGCGTTTCAAAACCTATATGATGACATGTATAATACTTAAAAACACAATAAAAAAAATTGGTCAAAAATTGACATTTATTTAAGATATACCCCTTGGAAAATTTTCGATTTTCAGCAAAAAAAATTTTTTTCTAAATTTTATTTATTATACATGTTATTATATAGATTTTTACACGCTGATTCCAAATCTGTCAACAAAAATCAAATCCGACCATACGTTCAAAATTTACAGCCATTTTTCTCCAAAATTTTGAAAAAACAAAAAATTTGAGAGGCCATATCTCGAGAACGGTTAGAAATACAGACCTGCGGTTTGAAAATTTCAACTTTTCACGTCATTTTCCATATAATAAACATACTTTTAACGAAATCTAAAACTCAAAAAAATTTACTTAAATTTCGTGGTTACAATTTCAAATTTTCAAAGAAATATCAACGTTATTAAAGTGTTATTTATAACATTTGTGTCTCGAGCGTAGCCTGGGTGAGTATATAAAATAATTCGTAAGCAAAAATTATTTACCCGCCTAACTTATATAAGATGGTACCGAAATTTGTATAATTCAAGAAGTGAAAGCGATGGTTTTAAGTGAAAAATTTATCAAAACCCACACGTGGGTGTTGCTGCGCAACCCACTTGATGGACACAACTTGCCAATCGATTCGTGAATCAATCCCGAGTGCAACGAGGTACATGAAGCTATATATGAAAAATTTTGTATGAAAAATGGACATTATGTTTGTCCGCGGCCGGATGGAGGGTTATGACCGGAAAAATTCCTAAAATGGGCTAAACTAGATCCACAGATGTACCATTAGGTCTCTAGGTGGTCAGGGGGCCGAGATCTCGCCGTGGAAAATAGACGGGCGGACGGACGGACGGAAAATCGAGCATATAAGCGCTACCACTCTTAGTGGGTTGCGCTAAAAAGGTATTATAGAATATATTATGGTTTTATAGTTAGTTTTTTTAGGCATTCTTATTTTTGTGAAATGTCATAAACTTTTTTTACGCGATGTGTTGATTTAGTTTCAAACGAACTAGAAAATTATGGAACGTATAATAAATTTTTTAATGTGTTTTTTTGTGTGCGATTTTTTATATCTGCGGTTTGCTATGGAACACATCTACCGTGTAAAACGAAACCCTACCGTATTTATATATATTATTTATTGAACATGTATAAATCGATCCAATAATAAGACACACAGTAAACATCGCACGACTATCAAAACATTGTACAATATTGATTTTATGTATCACATTTGATTTATCAGGCAAACATAACTACTAGCTGATAGTGAGAGTAAACTCAAACACAATCCAAGAATTATGTGATAACGCTCTGATTTATCTACTGTCGGTAAATAAGGCAGCGAGCAGCACTACTTACCTACTGTATATAGTATGTACGTTGTTGTTATATAACATGTGTAAGTACACATGTCAGTAAATAAGCGCATTTCCGTTTCCGAATTTACATCGAATATTATTTATTTTACGTATATTCATTAGGGTGTGTCAAAGAAATCGATATTTTTTTCCACCCAAAATAAATAATCCCCCCCACATAGATCAATTTTAAAAAGTGCCGCAAGGGAGGGTCCAGTTTCGCATTTAAATAGCATAGAAAAATGATTAGTAGGTACTAAAGTTGGTATTCCTGATTCATAATAACTGATTGATGAAATTTTTTTAAGGACGTCATTTTGAAAGAAGAAAATGGTCCCGGTGTTACCCGGGTTAATATCCACATAATTATAGTGACCTAAATTATTAAAATATTGAAACCGTAAATTATAAAATTATGTATTCAATGGCTACTATGTTTATATACAGGGTGGTCCGGTTTGGGATACAGATATTTTAGGAGCTGATTCCCTGACTCATTGTGAGTAAGAAATTGTGCGGGAAGTAGGGGTCTATCTTTAACATCCTCTGAGCTACAGGGTATTTAAAAAAATTCCTTCAGAGTAGTTCTTACAACAAAGATTATCTCATAACTTCTAAAGTAACATATCTAGAGTAATCAAAATGAGTCAGTTTCATAGGTAATTAACTAACATATTTTTCAGTGTTACGGTTATTGCTATCCGTATTTTTATTTCCGAGTTATACCTCATCAAAATCGAAAAATATATTTTTTTTGTTGACATTTTTTATGAAAATGACATTTTTCTCTAAAAGTACCCCTAACATGTTGTATTTTTTATCATTATTTTGGTACATCATAATGTTACCAACAAATTCACTATCCAAAGTTTGGACGTGGGTCTTATAGTTTTCCAGTTATTAATTAATCTCCAAAGTTACTATTTTGCTACCTGCCCTAATAAATGAAACAGTCAATCAATTTATTTGTTTTTAACTACATAATTTTATTATTTATTATTATTTACCATAAAAATATTTTTTTCCGGAAAACTGTAAGACCCACGTTCAAACTTTGTATAGTGAATTTGTAGGTAACATTATGATGTACCAAAATAATGATAAAAAATACAACATGTTAGGGGTACTTTTAGAGAAAAATGTCATTTTCATAAAAAATGTCAACAAAAAAAATATATTTTTCGATTTTGATGAGGTATAACTCGGAAATAAAAATACGGATAGCAATAACCGTAACACTGAAAAATATGTTAGTTCATTACCTATGAGACTGACTCATTTTGATTACTCTAGATACGTTACTTTAGAAGTTATGAGATAATCTTTGTTGTAATGGAGCGTTTACACCGAGAAAACAGTTTGCAAAAAACAAAACAGGAACTCATTTGCATAAAAATAAAAACTTGTTTTTTCTGGACACAATTTGTGTTTTATTTTTTAAAAACATGTTTTTCGACAAATGTTTTTGGAGCGTTTACACCAGAAAAAACATGTTTCTATGGACAAAAATTGAATACTGATGCAGGGTTGTACAACATAATATTTAGAATGTTTTTTTTAATGTTATATGAAGCATAATAAAAATTAAAAACAAAACATAAATCTAACCAACCTTCACAAAATTAGAAACATCACAATTTTTTGTAAAAAAAATTAAAAGTTTTGTTTTTTTATATTGAATTTTATGAATTTTATTAAAAGTATACTATGCAATAAAAATGTATTATTATTATTGGGTTGCCAACGATGGAATAGTAATTACGAAATCTATGCCAAAGAAACACATAAATAATTTTTTAAACATTTTTTTTATTCAACAAGAAGTCCCAAGAAATAATAAAATATATTATTGTATAAAATTATTATTTTACAATTAACATTGTATACTAAAATTAGATCTTTAATTTCTATTTAAATCTTACATCATATTAATACAAAATAAAAAAATCTATCTATCTAAATTAATAGTACTCATTGTACACTGTACACCCCCTGTATTTACCAGTTGTATATATCATTAATACTTATACAAATTCTGTATGGCTGTATGTATGTAAGTAGAAAAAGGTTGATTTTATGGCAGTATTGTAAACTAAATATTTTTTCTTTGGGTACTTATATATTATTTACGTATTATAGAAAGTATTTTGTTAATGAGTTTGCATTTACCAGATGTATAAATCAATGAATGATGCTGTTCGTTGAAAAAGGTTGATTTTATTACCTCATGTAAATAGTTTTAACAAAATATTATTTCTATAATTAAGTATTATTAAAAATATTTTGTTAATTAGTTTAGAGTTTTCAATGTTTAAAATTTGAGGTAAAACTATTGTAAAATAAATTAAATAATAAATAATTCTTAAATAAATTAAAATTAATCAAAACGATTCATTTTTAATAATAAAACATAATCCACACACATCAAAAATTATATAAAGTTTTAGTAAAAAAATATTGAATTTGAAGTACAGATATTATGTATAGTCAACGCCATAAGTCCTCAATCAGTTTCAATTCAAATTCGCAAAGCAGTAACTCAGTAGCCACGCCCATTTGATTTTAATAATATTTAAATCATTTCTCCATGTACCAAACAAAGATAGATAATTTGAAACTCATTTGCTAGATAAAGAAGTACTCTTTGTTTATAGTACTCATATATATTTGTGCTTTTAAATTATCATGTAATCTATTAAAAATTGTATAACAATTTAAATATTGGATATTTCGAATATTAGTATTTAACCCTTTCACTGCACAATACCCTTTGAGATTTCATTATCGCTGTGTGTACGTATTTCGATGATTGCAAGTTTATTCGTGAAGAGCGGTTAATGATTTTCGGTCACGTGTATATTTAGTTTATTTTATATTAAAAAATTATATAACCTATACATTAAAAGACTGCTTTTGTTACCATATTTATACGCAATCAACATAAATAAGTAGATATAGTATACTAATGTAACGTGTGACAACGTGACTCGAAAGTACTTGACTTGTACGTAAACACAGCCCAAATAGTCATGTTGAGCGTATGGGACACATTTTAATTATACGAGTAAATACGGTTTGCGAGCAACGAAAGGGTTAAATATGTTAAACTTGATATAAAATTTTGTAATGTGTATTTTTATTCAAAATCATGTAACTACATAAGCTCCGCCCTAGAAAAAGATAACCGATGATGCTTGTTTTAATAGTTCAATTTGCTGTAAGCGAATTTGACCTTTCGTATGGCAGACCAATTGTGGGGCTGATGGTACATATCTACATTTTTTTTTAATTTTTAAATAAAATGGTATGTATAATATTTTTGGTAAAAAAAGAAGAAAGCAAATCTGCAAAATATTAAAATATGTCTTGGGAGCATAAAAGGATTAAGAAATATTGGTTTACAGTTCAGACAATATGTTTTATAAGTTCGTTTGTTACAAAAAAATTTACAAGTGTAATAATATATGGTGTAATCCATCTGTACCTATTTGAAAATTAACCGTTTCGTTAACGTGGCAGGTATGTATAATGCGTATCTAGGTACGGAGAAATTAGTGTTTTAAAAATCAAAACTTTTATTTTTTGTTCATTAGTACTAAATGATAATAAAATACGATTAATTCTATCTGTAATGGTAAACTTTATAGGAACTATAACTTAATGAACTTTTATTAAATTAAAATAATTATTCTAATAATAATTAACTTTCAAATGTTTTGAATTGGTATTATTAATTATAGTATTTAATTACTGAACTAGATGATTTGTTGATGGATTTTGTTATGACATTGTATATATTTATATTATAAGTTATTTAAATGGTAATTACTAGTTTTATTTTGATAATATCAAAAAACTGATAACTTATATTTATTTCTCGAGATTAATTACGATTAAATCTTGAAAATAGTACGTATTTCTCCAATAGAAAAATAAAAACACAACTTGTTATCCACTTGATATGGGTAACAAAAATCGTGTCTATTTTGTTAAAAATCTATTCGATTACAAGGGTCTTATTTATTACATGCTGTTAAAATGCCAATCAAAATAAATTTCTGTTTTGATTTTGTTTGAAAACACACCAAAATACGCATATTTTTATTTTGTTATCCCGTTTATAGTGTGGTATTGGTGCAATAATCGTAAAATGCTACTATTTTGTCAATGAAATCATGTTTTTGTTTGGTCTGTTTTTGAGTGTTTTTTCGGTCTAAAAACAAATCTTGCGTCATTTTGTCTAAAAACACGATGTTTCTGTTTTGTTTTCTCGGTGTAAACGCACCATAAGAACTACTCTGAAGGAAATTTTTTAAACACCCTGTAACTCAGAGGGTGTTAAAGATAGACCCCCACTTCCCGCTCAATTTCTTACTCACAATGAGTCAGGGAATCAGCTCCTAAAATATCTGTATCTCAAACCGGACCACCCTGTATAAATGATAGTTGTATGAATTGTGACATCATGGAAACAAAACACGATTTGATAAAAATTTTTTTAGTATTTTAATGTTAAATCTTTGGTTTTCATAAATTGTTTATAACCACAATACTGCACCGAAAAATTATTGGGAAAACCGCATTAAAATCGGTTCAGTAGGTTCCTGAGCCTATAAACCACACATAAACGAACATTCATTTGTATATACCTACAGTGTATTCCAAGTTGATTAAGCCATAGGAAAATTAAAACAAGGCGAATTAGAAGTCTTGTAGAAGGCATTTGGTCAAATTTAATGATATGCCATTGGTGCATTTTGAAATACCGCCACAAAATTTGATAAAAATAGTATTTTGTTCATTGGTTTTCCTAGACAACGTTTTGGTGACGTCACCCACCGCTACATTACGGCCGCTTTTCTAGGAAACCGTAGCTTTACAATAATGTTTTATTTATGGGTAAAAAATTAATATTTTATTACATATAAAATTGAAAACATAATACTAATGACTATTTCATTAAATTTTGTGACGGTATTTCAAAATGCACCAATGACACATTTAAATTTGACCAAAGGCTATTACAACACTTCTAATTCACCCTGTGATCATTTTCCTATGGCTTAATCAACTTGGAATACACTGATTAGAGATTGACGTAAAATGTTGATTTTTGTTAAAAAAATAGATATTAAAAACTCATTGCATTTACATCAATAGTTTCCTGAATATTTTTATGGATAGTTAAATTTCCTCTAAACTATACATATAAGAATAAATCTAATAACATCGGTACTGGTATGGCAGTCAAAGTGTTTATAATGTTTATATGATTATAGATGACCACATTTAGACGGGTTATCTTATAAGATTTGGTATTTTTTAAAACAAATGATTATTTTTCTCTCATTAATTAAGTAGATTGCTGTGAAATAATACACATTTGTTGTTACTTAAAAATAAGTAAATTGTTGGTAAGTTTTACTTTTTATGATTTAGTTATTATTATAAATAAAAAAACAGGATAGATTTCTATATTTATTTTTATAATATATACCTAAAATAGCTAACTATTTATTTTATAAAGAGTTTCAGAAATTCGTCTTATTTAAAAAATCAATCTATTCAAATTTTTTATTTTAGTCGGTTTTCTATTAAATAACTTTATTTCTTGTTTTTCGTTTAAGTAAACGAAAAAATGATAATGATTATTTAGTTATCTTTTTAAAAAAACTATTGTTATTAAAATAATTTTTATTACAATATTTTCTTTATTTATACTCATATTTTTGTAACATCAATCTATATCTATAAAAGAGTTTGTCCTTAACCACTCACTCATTCACTCACTCACTCATATATCAACGTACAGCCCAAACCCCTGGACCTAGAAACGTGAAATTTCGTAGGTGTCTTCCTTTTATGATGTAAGCACCCACTAAGAAAGGATTTTTCGAAATTCAACCCCTACGGGGTTAAAACAGGGTGTCAAAGTTTATATAAGAAAATGTTTTTTTTGTTCGCATTTAATTGAAACTGATCGAACATACTCAACAATGTAAATAATGAAACAATTATTTAAACATTTCCCAAAATTTAACCCCTAAGGTGTAGGGGGGGGGGGTCGAAAAAATTGTAAAATATTTTTTTTTGTATTCACCGAATGAAACATGACCCAAGTAGGTACTCTACAAGACAAATATCAGTTATAAAAATTCAACCCCTATGGGAATGGGGGAGGGGCGGTAAAATTTTGATATATTTATCTTCATAATTGTTCATGATATTAAAATAAATTCGGACAAATTAATATTCAATTAAAAATTAAAGTTCGACATTCAAGCCCTAATAGCATGGGACGGGGACGAGAATGGATTTATTTTAGGTAAATTCGGGCAAAATAGTCATCTATTAAAATAAAAATTTCGGCATGCAACCCCTAATGGCGGTGGTAAACTGGGTCTGTGTTTTTGATATGTTTATCTGCATAGCTGCATGCTTAAATTATAATGGTGGAGTCGGGCAAAATAATCTGCAATAAAAAAATTCGATATTCAACCCCTAATAGTGAGGGTAGACAGGGGGTTAGTTTTTACAATTTTTAACTAAAATCCGAGATATTTACGATTTTTTTAGGTAATGTTCAAAAATCAATATAAAAAAATGTAATATGTCATCCCCTATTACGTATGAAGGGTTCTAATTAGTTTCGAAGTTTACGCGAGCGAAGCCGCGGGATCCCGCTAGTAATTTGATAAATAAAAAAAATCAGACAGATTTAAATCTAATTTAAATAAATACAACTATCATTTAAAAAATATATAAATAAATGCTTCTTTTATTTAGCCCAAATAATAATATCAGTACCACACACTGATAAAAAAATGTTTTTAATTTTATGATAAAGTATTGAAATACAAAATTTTAATAAATCCGCGGAGTTTAAAAAAACACAAGAACAAAAATTTTTGCAATAAAATATAACAAATAAACATTTTAACAAAATAAATATTTCTTTTACAGAAATGGCCACAAAGATAACACCTATCATATTAATATGCATCATCACACTTTGTTGTGTACCTTCAACACTGGCATCTTGCAAATTGGAGTTTTATAACAGTCTTCAATGTGACGGAAGCAATATAGAAGAACTTACAAACAATATCAAAAACAACCCAAACGTTATAGAAATATACGTCACAGGATCTCAGTTCGAAACATTAACAACTGACGTCTTCAATGCTACTAAAGTCAAAAACTGGATAAAAAAGGTACATCTATCCCACGGCAACATTGCAAATATCGAAGACAAAGCTTTTATAAATCTAATAAAACTCGAAGATTTATATTTAGATAATAACTACATCACAAAAATAACAAAAAACTCTTTCAAAGGGCTCACAAACTTAAGAGTATTGGAAATTCATCATAATAATATTGAAATTATCGAAACGAATGCATTTTCCGAACTATCAAATTTACAATATCTTTTGATCGATTATAATAAAATTAAACAAATTAAAGAAGGTGTATTTAATGAATTAGATCATTTGAAATGGATAAATTTAGAAGGGAATCATCTGGCCATATTGAAAAGGAACATTTTTGGAAAATTAAGCAAATTAATTTATATTTCCTTAAAAAACTGTACTTTGGAAGAAATAGAACCGTTTTCATTTGAACATTTAAACAATCTAAGTACTCTAATGTTATCAGATAACAAATTAAAAATACTTAAAGCTAATACATTCATTGGTTTAGATAAAATACATAATCTGTATCTACAAAATCAAGAAATATCCCAAATAGAACCTGGAGCTTTTAAAAACTTAAACACACTGTTTAGTTTAATTTTATCTAACAACTCACTGGCAGAAATTAAAAAGGGTACTTTCGAAACGTTAAAAAACCTAAGGATTTTAGACTTGAGTAAGAATCCTATTAAAAATATTGAACCTCAGGCTTTTAATGATTTAGAAAATATGCGTACGTTATATTTATCAGAAGGATCTTTAAACAATATCAAGAATGGGATGTTTGAAGGTTTATCTCGACTTAAAAAGCTGAATATATCTAGTTCCGGGATACAAACACTAGAAAGTGAATGTTTCCTAGGGTTATCATCGTTAGAATATTTGTATTTACAAAACAATAACATCAATAAAATACCACATAAGGTATTCTACCAACTACCAAATCTAAAAGTACTAAATCTACAGAATAATAACATTAATACGATTGAACATGCTACATTTGATAAACTTGAAAATTTGATTCATTTAAATCTGGCTCATAATAAGTTAACAGAAATAAATGACGATCTTTTTTTTAAATTAAAAACACTCGAGACACTTGATGTAAGTTTTAATCAACTAAAAAATATAAATATTGAGGCGTATACTAATAATGTTAATAAAGGTCTTAAAGAAATAAACTTAAACAATAACTCTTGGCCTTGTCCAAGACTCAAACAAATTCTTACACATTTGAAAAGTACCAATATTAATTACAAAAGTCTTGGAAAAACTGAAGAAATAACTGACGAACACAATATAATTGAAGGAATAACTTGTGTCGATGATGATTCGAATGATATTTCTAATCATCAATCTACATCAAATTCAACTTCAAGTACTACATGTTCAACTACAAGTACTACAACTCCAACTTCAAACACTACGAATTCAAGTACTAAAACGACAACTTCAACCACGACGTGTTCAACTACAAGCACTATGAATTCAAGTTCAAATTCAAGTATTACATGTTTAACTTCAAGCACTACAACTTCAACTTCAAGCACTACATGTTCAAGTTCAAATCCTGTAACATTAAATTCAAATACGACATGTTCAATATCAAAACAAACGACTACAACTTTAAGTACTACATGTTCAAGTACATCTTCAACTTCAGGTGAACAAGGACTAGACAAAGTACTATTGGAACTTACATCATTGGATGAAAAATTGTCACAGATACAAAAAGATTTTAATTGAAACATCTGCGAGATCTGTAGGGACATAACTTGTATTTACTTGTTTTTTTTTTAAGAAATTTTTTAATAAAACTATTTTTTTGTATAAAAAAATAGTTTTATTAAAAAATGTTTAAATAAAATATTTGATTAAGTATTTTTTTTTTTTATTGTGTTAGTTATATTACAGATTTTTGAATATATCGTCAACTCGGAGCAAGAGTGGCACAACTCAAAAAATATTGAATTTGTACTAAACTCATTAGAAGAATAATAAGATGGGATCTATAGATTTTTATGCAAGAGTGTCACAATATGTGTGGCAACTTGTTAATCCGTTAATCGTTAATTAACGAAGTTAACAAAATGGTTAACGAATTAACTTTTAAGTTAACTCAAAAAAATGTTAACGCTTTTGTTAACTTCTGTTAAATTCAACTTCCGTTAAATTCAACTTCCGTTAACTAAAAAAGTTGTCGAAAAAGCAAAAAAAAAAAGGTCTTCAAACATTTTAGATGGTTAACTTTTTAACGATTAACTTTAACTTTCGTTAAATTTTCGAATTTTCCGTTAACTGTAACTTCCGTTACTTTTTCGGAATTTTAACGCTCTAACGGTTAACGAAGTTAACTTTTTTATTAACGGATTAACGATTAACGAAGTTAACTTTTCGATTAACTGTGCCCACCTATGGTGGCCACCAGAGAGCAAAAGTTGATCAAATATTTTTATGAAAAACTATCACAAGTCAAAGACTTTAAGGACTTTAAAGGGTGGCAGGATAGTGATACATAGGTAAAATTTGCTCAAACGTTAGTACTATTAAACGTGTAAAAGTTGGATTCACTAGCGCTTTTCTAAATCATTAAAATAAAGTAGCATTCAATTATATATAAGTTTAAAAACGCGATTTCCCAAAACTCAGAATTTTTAAGTTGTGCCACTCTTGCTCCGAGGTGACGATATGCGTAATTCACGACAAATTTTTATAAGAAAAACTATGAAGGGGTTCCTGCTCCTGGTTAATATCTATTTTTGAAATTTACAGCTATAAATTTTACTTAATTTTATTTACACATTTTTATCTGTAAGATCTGATATATATTTTATTAAATGGCAATAACTACTTCAACAATTTTAATTAGTGATCATTTTTCATTCCATCTCTCGTAAATCAGAAAACTTCTGAATTTTCTTGCCGTTGATTACAGAACATGAAATCTAAAGAAAAAGGAGTTCTTTAAACTGAATATATGTTGTTTTTATATTGTTTGAATTTTCTTGGAAATATATTTAGGGCTGCACACGAGACGAGATATAGGTAAGTTTCATCTCGTTTCGGTTTTTATAACTAAAATCTCATCTTGTAAAAATCAAGCCATTCTCATATCGTAAACGTGATCAAGGCCGAGACCGAGAAATCAACTCTGAAGTCTTGGCATTTTAGGACGCCGCGCCGACCGCGCTGGCCGCTTCGACCGCCAGACACGCAATACTGATGTGTGTTTTTTTAACCTTGAAAATAATATACACACATCAGTATTGCGTGTCTGGCGGTCGAAGCGGCCAGCGCGGTCGGCGCGGCGTCCTAAAATGCCAAGACTTGACTCTTATATTTTTTTTTTTTTTTATTTTTTTACTTATTCAATTTAAATAGAATTTTGAAATTACTTATTGTAAGTCATAACAAGGAATCAAAATTATGTTTTTTATTTTCCCTTTTTAACCCCAACTGCAATAATCACAATTATTATTATGTTTTACACAAAAACTCTGATTCATTGGAAAGTAGACAAACTAAGCTTCCGTATTTTTTTCAATCAAGTCCTGACCATCCTGTATACAATATTTAGTCAGGCTAAAATAATAAATAATAATTAAATACAATATAATATAATATCAAATATTGGTATTTTAAAAATAAAAATTCATAAATATACCTATTATGTCGTTATCTCAACAATATTTCATTAGCTACGGAATTGTTTGAAAAAATAACAAATCTCTTAGTAACTCAATAGTTACTAAGGAACGTCTTTATTAAAATATATATATGTATGCTTACATCGTTAAAAATATATTAAAAAATTGTTAATTAATATTAATTTTGATACTTCTTAAAAAAACCCGAAACATTTGGCGATAACCTATGTCGTTTCCTAAAATACGCCCCCCCCCCCTAGTTCTGTATAAATAACACATTCAAATAAATTCTAACTCACAATGTACTCGTGCGTGCATATTTGATGTTGTAAGAAAGACAATAAGATTATTGGTAAGTTTTAGTTTTTATTTGGCATGTTATTGTTAATAGTACCTATTGGGGTATCCGACAAGTTTTTCAAAACACAATTTTTCGAATCACAATTTTTGGAAAAAAATAATTTTTGGATTTGGGTTTTTTAAATTAAGTTTTACACAAAATTTGATAAAAATAGAAATGAAAAAGAATAAAGCGTTTAGGTAAGAACAGATTAGGTTAGTCTCGGATAGGGTAGGTTATATAAAGGTAATATTCAAATTACCGGGATCCAGCATAAAAAACCTATATAATATTAATTTTAAATAAAAATAATCTGCCGTGTGCCACAGGACTTTCTTATACGTAATAATGACAGTGAACAGTGTACGTGATTTTTATTTTAGTGAAGGATATTTCTAACAAACTAATAAAAGATAGAGTAAAATGAATGAGACATAAACTATAGAAATATTATTTTATACATTATGTATCGAACGAATTTTGTTTAACATAATTACTAACAATAAAATGGAAACGGATGTTTACTCTTGTAATTTTTTGAATTTTTTGAAATAAGACAAAAATGTTTTAGATAAAAAATGTCGAGTATGTTATTATCTATAATTTATTCCCCATACATTTTTTTCCAACACTTATGATTTAGCCAGAAATATTTTTTTTTAAATCATTATTTAGAATAATCTATACTGGTTGCTGGGTGCTTTGACCGTACGGATCACGACTAATACCGTCAAGTCGCACGACGACCACTGCAAACTAAATGAATTAGAGTATACAGTGTTTATTCTCGTTATTACGTATAAGAAAGGCCCATGGTACCTATGGCAAACACGTACAGTCTCTGTAATACGTATAAGAAAGTCCCATGACACTCATGGCAGATATTTCTTCTCTGTTATGAACCATTTGAAATCGAATACTTAGTAAAAAAAAAAAAAATTAAATTTGTTTTTTTCGAAAAAATGAATAGAACATAAATTATAGATAATAATATTACCTACAATTTTCAACTTGGCCATTTTTCTCTAATTCGCACTGTTTCAGTGTAATTCGAAAAATTCAAAAATCGATGTAGGTAAACATCCGTTTCCGGTTGAATGATCGTTTTCAAAAATAGGAGGTTTTCTTCCCAGGCAAAAATCAATCTTAAGTATAAAATTCCACCTTTCTACGATTTGTCGTATTTGAGTTACAGCGTCTACAGACAGACAGACAGACAGACAGACAGACAGACAGACCGACAGACAGACACACAGACATCATGGCGAAAATAGTCAGAATGGATTCAGGGAAGGTCAAAATTGATAATTCCATCAAAATCCGGATTTCGAAAAAAATCGCGATTACAATACTTACTTATACTATATGTCGTCGTTGTCATTTTAATATCTCCTATGTGACAATATTTTCAAAAATGATATTTTTTAATATTACGGTTGGTCTTTTTTTTCTCTATCTGTTCAATAATATATCAATAGTATAACAATCTCCGTTTCTTTCTAATAAGTAAATTTAATTTATCCTATGTGATATGCTCGTATAGCTGATCCTTAATTTCTCCTATGTGTTATCTACAGCACATAGGAGAAATTAAAAAAGTCAACTTCACTTTCTATTTATACACATAAGGGGGTTGTTTTCTAGATAATTTACATCGTTTGCATATAACTGTGGCAATTAATTAATTAATAAAAACTAGTTTTGCTATCTAACTATATCTATTATGTGAAAACAATTAACTTTTAATACCTCCTATGTACAGTTGAAAATACAAAAAAAAATTTTGTTTTTCAATTACGAAATAAAAGGTGAGCCATATTAAATAACAAAAATAGATTAATAGAATATTTATGCTATGATAAAAGAATATTATAACGGATAAAATTGGTAAAAAATTTTTAAATAGTTTTTGTTAGTTTATTCAAAACTTTGTAATTTGCACATAGGAGATATTAAAATGACAACGACGATGTATATTTCATATACATATAGTATAAGAAAGTAATACAGATGAACTAATAGTAGGTACATCTGGTACGTCGCAAATAAAGCCAAAACGCTACATTTTTTGATTGGTGTATGCCACCTTCTATGGTCATATATAAGGTCAAAAGAAAAAATTTCAGATAGGGAGCCATTTTAAAATCCGTATAGAACACTGTTGTATGGGCTTGCAAACAATATTTTAATTACATGAATATTCAGAATTTCAAAAAAAAAAAAAAAAAAATTTGTAATAAGATATAACAAATAAACATTTTAACAAAACAAATATTTCTTTTACAGAAATGGCTACAAAGATAACACCTATCATATTAATATGCATCATCACACTTTGTTGTGCACCTTCAACACTGGCATCTTGCACATTCGAATATTTTTATGACAAACTTCAATGTGAGGGAAGCAATATTACAGAACTTACAAACAATATCAAAAACAACACAAACGTTATAGATATATTTGTCAAAGGATCTCAGTTCGAAACATTAACAACTGAAGTATTCAATGCTACTAAAGTCGATAACTGGATAGAAAAGGTACATCTATCCCACGGCAACATTAGAAACATCGAAGACAAAGCTTTTGTAAATCTAATAAAACTCAAAGATTTAAATTTAGATAATAACTACATCACAAAAATAACGAAGGACACCTTTCAAGGGCTCACAAACTTAAAGAGATTAGAAATTCATCATAATAATATTGAAATTATCGAAACGAATGCATTTTCCGATCTATCAAATTTACAATATCTTTCGATCGATTATAATAAAATTGAACAAATTAAAGAAGGTGTATTTAATGAATTAGATCGTTTAAAACGGGTATATTTAGAAGGAAATCATATAGCCATATTGAAAAGGAACACTTTTGGGAAATTAAACAAGTTACAATGGCTTTCTTTAAAAAACTGTACGTTGGAAGAAATAGAACCGTTTTCATTTGAACATTTAAACAATCTCTATGGTCTAATATTATCAGATAACAAATTAAAAGTCCTTAAGGCTAATACATTCATTGGTTTAGATAAAATAAATGATCTGTATCTAGAAAATCAAGAAATATCCCAAATAGAACCTGGAGCTTTTAAAAACTTAGACACACTGGCATATTTAGTTTTATCTAACAACTCACTGGGAGAAATTAAAAATAATACTTTCAATAAAACGTTAAAAAACCTAAGGATGTTAGACTTGAGGAAGAATCCTATTAAAAATATCGAATCTCAGGCTTTTAATGATTTAGAAAATTTGCGTACGTTATATCTATCAGATGGATCTATAAGCAATATAAATAATGGGATGTTCGAAGGTTTATCTCGACTTGTAACGCTGAATATATCTAATTTCGGGATACAAACACTAGAAAGTGAATGTTTCCTAGGGTTATCATCATTAGAATATTTGTATATAGAAAACAATAACATCAATAAAATACCATCGAAGTTATTCTACCAACTACCAAATCTAATAATATTATATCTGAGGAATAATAACATTAATACGATTGAACATGCTACATCTGATCAACTTAAAAATTTGATTCATTTAAATCTGGCTCATAATAAGTTAACAGAAATAAATGACGATCTTTTTTTAAAATCAAAAACACTCGAGACACTTGATGTAAGTTTTAATCAACTAAAAAATATAAATATTGAAGCTTATACTAATAATGTTAATAAACGTCTTAAAGATATAAACATAAACAAAAACTCTTGGCCTTGCCCAAGACTCAAACAAATTCTTACACATTTGAAAAGTCTGAATATTGATTACAAAAGTATTGGAGAAGCTGAAAAAATAACTGACGAACACAATTCAATTGAAGGAATAACTTGTGTCGATGAAGATTTGACTGATATTTCTAATCATCAACCTACATCAAATTCAACTTCAACTACAAGTACTACAACTCCAACTTCAAACACTACGAATTCAAGTACTATTTGAAAAATGTATGTACATATGTTCTTAAATGTTTTAATAAAATATTTGTTTGAGTAATACTTTTATTTATTTATTGTGATAATTAATTTTTTTAATGAACACTATGTATAATGCTATCATACAGTTTTTTGTTGAATTTAATGCCGTATTTTGACCTAAAATCAAAACAGCAACAGTGTTTTTAAAATATGGTACTCCGTATTTTAAAATGAGCTTGTATTTTTTTAAATCATTTCATTAAAAATTTGTTAGTACGCACCTCGTACACTAGAACACAAATATTAATATTTTGTACTGAATGATCCCACTGATGTTTTGATTTTGCTTCCACGCAATATCGAAGATACGAGAAGCTTTGTGATCGTTTTAAAATGAGAAAAAAATTAAAAATTTTACTTGATTTATCCGTTTCAGGTCAAGACAAACGCTTTTTGTCCCCCAATCCTTGTCACACGCATAACTCATGAACCTCTAGAACCGATATTGATGAAACTTGGTTGGTTGGTTGGGTCTGGCTTGAGGACGGTCCTATTTTAAAATTATTAAAATCGTGAAAGTTTTATAGGGCCTTTTTTGTAGAGCATTCAATTTCCTATAATATAGATCACCTATGTTTGATGTAAAATATTCCCTTACAAAGATTTATCTCAATTTGCTTTAAAAAAATCGTCATTTGTTTTTTAAAATTGCTTGGTTAATCAATAACAGGCAGCTCATCTGAATACTTCGGTTTTTATTTAAATTGTTCAATTAAGCACGAGGGAGCACTGTGCATTTACTGGCAGATGTTTTTTTAAATGTGATTATTTGTTAGATACATATTTTTGATATGTTTATTGTGAAATTGTGATTTTAGTGATTTTCTATATTTTAACCTAACGATAACTAACCAACCTACCTTCGACCCAATAGATTGCTCTAACTAAGGACAATTAACGTGTATATTATTACAGGCATATTCTTCAATGGTTTCCTGGTAAAAATATTTACTTAATTTACTTTGCCGATGAAAAGTGCAGAAGATTTAATTTTCTACAAGAATGATCCTAAGATATTTTATCGTAAAATCTATAGTTTTTGAAATAATACAAAAAAAAGTTGTTTTTTTTTTAGAAATTTTGTAATAAAAATATTTTTATGTATGTTCTTAAATGTTTAAATAAAATATTTGAGTAATATTTTTTTTGTATTTATTGTAATAATTATATTACATATTATTTAATTCACGACAAATTTTTTATAAGAAAAACTATGAAGGGGCTCCTGCTCCTGGTTAATATCTATTTTTGAAATTTACAACTATAAATTTTACTTGATTTTATTTACACATTTTAATCCGTAAGATCTGATAGATATTTTATTAAGTGGCAGTAACAACTTCAACAATTTTATATGTTGTTTTTATTTTGTTTGAATTTTCTTGGAAATATATTTAGGGTTGCACACGAGACGAGATATAGGTAAGTTTCATCTCGTTTCGGTTTTTATAACTAAAATCTCATCTTGTTAAAATTAAGCCATTCTCATATCGTAAACTTCATCAAGGCCGAGACCGAGAAATCAACTTTTTTTTTCTTACAAAAAATTTTTACTTATTCAATTTAAATAGAATTTTGAAATTACTAATTGTAAGTCATAACAAATAACAAGGAATCAAAATTATGTTTTTTATTTTCCATTTTTAACCTCAACTGAAATAATCACAATTCTTGTTATATAGATACATACATATTACACAAAAACAATGATTCTTTGGAAGGTACGCAAATTAAGCTATCGTATTTTTATCAACCAGGTCCTGACCATACTGTATACAACATTTAATTTAATAAAACATTGCGTCTATATATGTATGCTTACATCAATAAAAAAATAAAAGTAAATTGTTATTTAATATTAATTTTGATACTTCTTGAAAAAAACCCAAAACATTTGGCGATAACCTATGTCTTTTCCTAAAATACGCCCCCCTTAGATCTGTATAAATAACACATTCAAATAAATTCACAATGTACTCGTGCGTACATATTTGATGTTGTAAGAAAGACAATAAGATTATTGGTAAGTTTTAGTTTTTATTTGGCATGTTATTATTAATTATTATTTATAAAATCATAAAACGCGTTAAATATATATTTTTTTAAATAAAGTCCGCAAAGTTTTCTTCTCGTGCGAAATCGAATAAAAAGTTGGTACGTCTGGTCGGTAGGTACGTGACAAATAAAGCCAAAACGCTGCACTTTTAATTGGGGTATGCCACTTTCTGTAGTCATACACAAGGTCAAAAGAAAGATTTTCAAATAGGGAGCCACTTTAAAATCCGTGTAGAACATTGTTATATGGGCTATCAAAGATAACCTCCACCGGTGTTATAAAATTAACTTTATCTCAGCTCTTAGTCATCCGATTTCAATTTTCTTTTATTTATTTTAGAGTTCTTATTGAGAAGATTATTTTTTATCATTTTCTCTTAAACTTAAGGGTCCCCCTCAATTTTTGAAAATCTGTAAGTTTCACTTTTATTGAGACAATCCACTCCAAGTGGGTATCCTAATTTTCACTTGGTGATGAAAATGAATTGTTATAACATGAATCTGATGTATTTATTATTATAAACATTATTATAATTATTAGTAAACATTCCCTAGAATGATTTTCAAAAAATTCAATTTTTACTATATTTTTTTGTATTAAAAATTCGCCATACTAAAATTTTAAAATTTTTTGTATGAAAACTGTTCACCAAAATCTTAATGAAATTTTATAGACATGTTAAATAAAGAACATATTTTCAAATTATCTGCAAACTTAAATAAAATAGTGTACCGTGTACCTATACAGTGTTTATTCTCAGTATTACGTATAAGAAAGACCCATGGGACATATGGCAAACACGTACAGTCTCTGTAATACGTATAAGAAAGTCCCATGACACTCATGGCAGATATTTTCTTCTCTATTATGAACCATTTGAAATGTACTTAAAAACGAATACTTAGTAAAAAAAAAATTGTTTTTTCGAAAAAATGAATAGCACATAAATTATAGACAATGATGTTAGCTACAATTTTTAACTTGGACAATTTTCTCTAATTTGCACTATTTCAATGTATTTCGAAAAATTCAAAAATCGATCCATTTCCCGTCGAAAGATCGTTTTCAAAAATAGGAGGTTTTCATCCCAGGAAAAAATAATTCTGAAGTATAAAATATCACTCTTCTACGATTTGTCGTATTTGAGTTACAGCGTCTAAAGACAGACAGACAGACAGACAGACACACATACATCATGGCGAAAATAGTCAGAATGGATTCAGGGAAGGTCAAAATTAAAAATTCCATCAAAATCCGGATATCGAAAACTTACTATACTTACTTATACCAATGTATATTTCATATACATTGGTATAAAAAAGTAAAAACAACAAAAAATATTGAAATAAACAAATAAATATTTCTTTTACAGAAATGGCCACAAAAATAACACCTATCATATTAATATGCACCATCACACTTTGTTGTGTAACTTCAACACTGGCATCTTGCACATATGACAACAATGACAGTCTTCAATGTGAGGGAAGCAATATTACAGAACTTACAAACAATATCAAAAACAACCCATATGTTAAACATATATTTGTCAAAGGATCTCAGTTCGAAACATTAACAACTGAAGTATTCAATGCTACTAAAGTCAAAAACTGGATAAAAAATGTACATCTATCCCATAGCAACATTGCAAATATCGAAGACAAAGCTTTTGTAAATCTAATAAATCTCGAAAAGTTATATTTAGATAATAACTACATCACAAAAATAACAAAAAACACTTTTAAAGGACTCACAAACTTAATAAGATTGGAAATTCAACATAATAATATTGAAATTATCGAAACGAATGCATTTTCCGAACTATCAAATTTACAATATCTTTTGATTGATTATAATAAAATTGAACAAATTAAAAAAGATGTATTTAATAAATTAGATCAATTAATTTGGATAGGTTTAAAAGGGAATCATCTGCCCATATTGAAAAGGAACACTTTTGGAAAATTAAACAAATTACTTTATATTTCTTTAGAAAACTGTACGTTGGAAGAAATAGAACCGTTTTCATTTGAACATTTAAACAATCTCAATGCTCTAATATTATCAGATAACAAATTAAAAGTACTTAAGGCTAATACATTCATTGGTTTAGATCAAATAAATGATCTGTATATAGCAAATCAAGAAATATCCCAAATAGAACCTGGAGCTTTCAAAAACATAGACACACTGTTAAGTTTAGTTTTATCTAACAACTCACTGGTAGAAGTTAAAAAGGGTATTTTCAAAACGTTAAAAAACCTAACGAGGTTAGACTTGAGAAAGAATCCTATTAAAAATATCGAATCTCAGGCTTTTAATGATTTAGAAAATTTGCGTACGTTACAATTATCAGAAGGATCATTAAACAATATCAAGAATGGAATGTTCGAAGGTTTATCTCGACTTGTAACGCTGAATATATCTAATTTCGGGATACAAACACTAGAAAGTGAATGTTTCTTAGGGTTATCATCATTAGAATATTTGTATTTAGAAAACAATAACATCAATAAAATACCACCGAAGTTATTCTACCAACTACCAAATCTAAAAATACTAAATCTAAAGAATAATAACATTAATACGATTGAACATACTACATTTGATCAACTTAAAAATTTGTTTCATTTAAATCTGGCTCATAATAAGTTAACAGAAATAAATGACGATCTTTTATTTGAAATAAAAACACTCAAGACACTTGATCTAAGTTTTAATAAACTAAAAAATATTAATATTGAAACGTATACTAATAATGTTAATAAACGTCTTAAAGATATAAACTTAAACAAAAACTCTTGGCCTTGCCCAAGACTCAAACAAATTCTTACACATTTGAAAAGTCTGGATATTGATTACAAAAGTATTGGAGAAGCTGAAAAAATAACTGACGAACACAATTCAATTGAAGGAATAACTTGTGTCGTTGAAGATTTGACTGATATTTATAATCATCAACCTACATCAAATTCAACTTCAACTACAAGTACTACAACTCCAACTTCAAACACTACGAATTCAAGTACTATTTAAAAACTTTATGTATGTTCTTAAATGTTTTAATATAATATTTGTTTGAGTAATACTTTTATTTATTTATTGTGATAATTAATTTTTTAATGAACACTATGTATAATGCTATCATACAGTTTTTTTGTTGAATTTAATGCCGTATTTTGAGCAAAAATCAAAACAGCAACAGTGTTTTTAAAATACTCCATATTTTAAAATGAGCTTGTATTTTTTTAAATCATTTCACTAAAAATTTGATAGTACGCACTTCGTACACTAGAACATAAATATTAATATTTTGTACTGAATGATCCCACTGATGTTTTGAAAAAAAATTAGTCTAGCTCTTTTGAGTAAAAATTATTGAATTTGCAAAATCTCGAAATTATTTTGTTAGATATCATGTAAAGCTTAAGTTGTTCAGAAAAAAATCCAATAAAAGATGCGTGTTTTTTCAGGTAGAATAAGATTATTAAATAAAAACTATAGGTTCCTATTTTAAAAAAATGATGTTGACCTTCAAATAACCTTGAACGCCACACTAAAATAAAAGATATTATTAATATTCAATTACCCCCTAACAACTAAACATTTTTTGGTTTAAACATTTTTTTCAAATATGCGATGGCTCTGAAATAAAATTTTGTAACACTTTAAATGCCCCACACTGTATACGCATATTTATAGACGGGTTATCTGTTAACATTGGGAATTGTAAAGTTTATTTTTTATAATACAGAATTATCTTTCTCACATTACTTAAGTAGGTTCCCGCGAGTGAATACACATTTATGTTACATAAAAATAAGTAAATACATATTTGGTAAGTGTTAATTGTTATTTATCACGTTATTATTATTATCAATAATAATAATAATTCATTCCTATATTTATTTTTACATACAATATATAGCTATAATAATCTGTTTCATTTTTTGCAATGGTTGCCGGGAATTTGACGGTACCATTCACGATTCTTACCGTCAAAATTCCTAGCAACCGCACTGTAAACTTAAATGAAACAAAAACTAATTATTTTAAAAACAGTTTTCAGTAATACGATTTATTTTTAAAATTCAATCTATTCGAAATTTTTTATTTAAGTCGGATTTTTTTATTTAAATAATTTTTTTTTTGTTAAATTTTCCAAAATACGTTCGATAATATAATATTATTGAAATAAAATACGGTTAAATTAAACGAAATCGATAATGATTATTAAGTTATCGTTTTTAAAAAAAAATATTGTACTAAAAATTATTTTTTTATTAGGTATTTTATTAATAGTACTTATATTTTTGTAACATCAATAATTGCATTAAAAAATAGGTACTTACAATTAAATATTTACTGTATGTTATAAAAAATTATTTTTTTTCCTATTTGAATATTATTTAATAAGAAAATAAGCCTACTTTATTTTTAATTTTAGTTGTAAATATGTATTTGTTTTGTTGATCAGAAAATGAATGCATTCATGGAATTAAAAATGTAAATAACTTGTAATTGCACCTTGTTTAAAATGAAAAAAACCTATCAAATGAGGTATCGCTTGCCCTATCATGCTATTTAAAATTTTAATGGTTGTGATCATAGCGCTAAGGGTTGAAAAGATTCTTGCAAAAATATCATAGCAAAAGATGTCCCCCTTGAAATCAAAACCGACATGTACGAACGTTTCTTTCAAAATCGTATTATAAATGACCAAAAGCGCGCCCGTTTAGTTTTAGTTGGGCCACCCTGTATATCAATGTATTCGTTTAGCCCTAAAAATATTATAATGTGAACTGAAAAAAATGAGACATACAGCATTTTGATTCTAAAATTCAGAGTAATAAAAAAAGTTTGAAATAAAAAATATCAAATACACCAATACCTCACTTTGCGTCGTGGTTACGTTCCAAAAAAACACGACGCATAGTGAATTATGATTTTCTATAGCAAACCATGTAAAGATCGAAGATAGGTTCCAAGGTTACAAAAATACTACTTTTTAAAAAGAAAACATTTAAAAAACAAAAATAATATAAAATTTTATTACATACATACAAAAAACAAAAAAAAACAAATTCAATTAAAACAAAATAAATATTTATAAAAACAAAATAAAAATTAATCACTGTCTGATGAGTCCATAGTGGCTGTTGTCGTAAGTCGGCTTTCTTTCACAAAAAATTGGTCCAATGTTTGCTGAACAGCTTTTTTTTTCAACGTAAAATAAATTTCCTTGTAGCAATTGATATTCGTAGCTACCGCCTGGGACACTTTAAAACTCCTTCCGCTGTCAGGATCGTTTTTTTTTTTAAATCTCCATAGCTTCGTCAATCAAACACATCGCTTTGGAAATTTTTTTGGAGGTTAAATTAAAAACTATTTTAAAATACTAAGTTAAAATTAAAGACACGAACCCAAAACAACGCAACTTCGAAAATCTAACGACGCACAGTGAAAATTAGTACTAATTCAGCAGCGACGCAACTTCGAAAAAACGCAAAACGAAACGACGCAAAGCGAGGTACCTATTGGTATACACATTTTAACAAAATAAATATTTCTTTTACAGAAATGTCCACAAAGATAACACCTATCATATTAATATGCACCATCACACTTTGTTGTCTACCTTCAACACTGGCATCTTGTAAATATGAGTACAATTACCGCCTTCAATGTGAGGGAAGCAATATTGAAGAACTTACAAACAATATCAAAAACAACCCAAATGTTAAACATATATTTGTCAAAGAATCTAATTTAGAAACATTAACAACTGAAGTATTCCAAACTACTGCAGTCAATAACTCAATAATAATTGTATCTCTGTCCAAATGCAACATTACAAACATCGAAGACAAAGCTTTTGTAAATCTAATAGAACTCAATGATTTATATTTAGATAATAATTACATCACAAAAATAACAAATAACACTTTCAAAGGGCTCACAAACTTAAGGGTATTGGATATCCATAATAATAATATTGAAATTATAGAAACGAATGCATTTTCAGGTCTATTAAATTTATTTATGATAAATTCTGAAAATAATAAAATTAATAAAATTACAGGAGACTTATTTAAAGGGTTAGTTACTTTAGTTTATATACAATTACGCAATAACCGAATTGAAATATTAGATAAAGAGAATTTCAAAAACTTGAGAAATCTTAAAGAAATAGATTTTACTGAAAATCAAATTAAACAGTTAAAAAATAACACATTTTCTTACTTAAAAAAATTACAAACTCTGTTAATCGGTTTTAATAAAATTGAAGAAATTGAAGAGGGTGTTTTTCATGGATTAGATCATTTAAAATTAATAGATTTAGAAGGGAATCATTTTGTCATATTGAAAAGGAACACTTTTGGAAAACTAAACAAGTTAGAAAGACTTTCTTTAATAAACTGCTCGTTGGAAGAAATAGAACCGTTTTCTTTTGAACATTTAAACAACGTTACTTATCTAGCATTATCAATAAACAACTTAAAAGTACTTAAGGCTAATACATTCACTGGTTTAAACAAAGTAGAAAGTTTATATTTAGATAATCAACAAATATCCCAAATAGAACCTGGAGCTTTTAAAAATTTAGACACACTATCACGTTTAATTTTATCTAACAACTCACTGGTAGAAATTAAAAAGAATACTTTCAAAACGTTAAAAAACATTAGGATACTGGACTTGAGTAAGAATCCTATTAAAAATATCGAATCTCAGGCTTTTAATGATTTAGAAAATGTGTTTTCGTTACATTTATCAGAAGGATCTTTAAACAATATCAAGATGGGAATGTTCGAAGGTTTATCTCGACTTCAAGAGCTGAATATATCTAGTTCCGGAATACAAACACTAGAAAGTGAATGTTTCTTAGGGTTATCATCATTAGAACATTTGTATTTACAAAACAATAACATCACTAAAATACCACCGAAGTTATTCTACCAACTACCAAATCTAAAAATACTAAATCTAAAGAATAATAACATTAATGCGATTGAACATGCTACATTTGATCAACTTAAAAATTTGATTCATTTAAATCTGGCTCATAATAAGTTAACAAAAATAAATGACGATCTTTTATTTGAAATAAAAACACTCAAGACACTTGATGTAAGTTTTAATCAACTAAAAAATATAAATATTGAAGCTTATACTAATAATGTTAATAAAGGTCTTAAAGAAATAAACTTAAACAATAACTCTTGGCCTTGTCCAAGACTCAAACAAATTCTTACACATTTGAAAAGTCTGAATATTGATTACAAAAGTATTGGAGAAGCTGAAAAAATAACTGACGAACACAATTCAATTGAAGGAATAACTTGTGTCGATGAAGATTTGACTGATATTTCTAATCATCAACCTACATCAACTTCAACTACAAGTACTACAACTTCAACTTCAAACACTACGAATTCAAGTACTATTTAAAAACTTTATGTATGTTCTTATATGTTTTAATAAAATATTTGTTTGAGTAATACTTTTATTTATTTATTGTGATTATTAAATGTTTTTTTTAATGAACACTATGTATAATGCTATCATACAGTTTTTTGTTGAATTTAATGCCGTATTTTGACCAAAAATCAAAACAGCAACCGTGTTTTTAAAATACTCCGTATTTTAAAATGAGCTTATATTTTTTTAAATCATTTCACTAAAAATTTGATACTACGCACTTTGTACACTATAACAGCGGTTCTTAAACTTATGTGGTCTAGGGACCCCTTTTTTAATAATTATTTTTCAGGGATCCCCATCCCTGATAGAAAAACAAAAAGGGTCGTTATATACTAATTAATCACTGATAAATTGAAATATAAATGTAGTTTATGTAAATTAATTTTTTGCTAAAAATGTTTCACGGACCCTCGTAAAATTTTGTGCGGCCCCCCGGGGGTCCGTGGACCCTAGTTTAAGAACCGCTGCACTAGAACATTAATATTTTGTACTGAATGATCCCACTGATGTTTTAAAAAAAAAATTTTTTTTTTTAATTTTAAAACTTTTTCTATTTATACATTATTTCAGTAAAAAAAAGGAAATGTTAAAAAAAATCTTGAAAAATTCTTCAAGTTTTATTAGAACGAAATAAACATTTTTTATATCTTGTACTTTTTTTCTAAAGTTGATGATTTTTGAATAAAAAATTATTGAATTTGCAAAACCTCGAAATTATTTTGTTAGGTATCATGTAAAGCTAAGTTGTTCAGAAAAAAAATCCAATAAAAGATGCTTGTTTTTTCAGGTAGAATAAGATTGTTAAATAAAAACTATAGGTTCCTATTTAAAAAAATGATGTTGACCTTCAAATAACCTTGAAGGTCACATTAAAATAAAAGATATTATTAATATTCAATTACCCCCTAACAACCAAACATTTTTTGGTTTAAACATTTTTTTCAAATATGCGATGGCTCTGAAATAACATTTTGTAACACTTTAAGGTAGTTGGTCCGTAAACATTGTTTTCGTCAGATTTTGTTTAAATTGCACAGGAATATTCCCTAGATTAATATCTGAAAAATAGCCCATTTTTATTAAAATTGACCATCACAGTCATGAAAAACGATCTCAAAGTTTATATTTTTAACACAGCTTATATGGACTAACCGTACACTAACGTAACGTTTTATTAGATAAAATTTAAACGTAGCGTCAGTTTTTCATAAAAAACTGACATGTATATTTATATGAAAGAAAACAGTATACAAGAAATTGGAATTATTGACCATCCCGTTATTAAGATTTAACCAGATTTAACTACCAAACCATCACATAAATTACAGTATTGTTGACATGTGGCAACAACGTATTCATTTGATTATAGTAAAAAATACACGAAATAATGAAATAATTTTTTACAAAATATGATAAGTGGATTAAAGGGAATTATAATCAATTTCATTAATTGTTAATATATTCTGTGGTAGCTTTGATGATAAAATATAATCATTTGACAAGTAGTTAATAGTAGATAATGTACAGCGTTGCCATGATCATTTCTCTAAATTAAAAATATGTACTCATGGCCTAATGTGATCACATTATGATGGACCAACTACCTTAAATGCCCCACCCTGTATACGCATATTTATAGACGGGTTATCTTTTAACATTGGGGATTGTAAAGTTTATTTTTTATAATACAGAATTATCTTTCTCACATTACTTAAGTAGGTTCCCGCGAGTGAATACACATTTATGTTACATAAAAATAAGTAAATACATATTTGGTAAGTGTTCATTTTTATTTATCACAATATTATTATTATTATCAATCACCGGCGCCGACTACGGGGGGGGGGGGCGAGGGGGGCGATCGCCCCCCCAGATATTATACCAAAGGGACTTCGCCCCCCCTATGCAGCTGAACTCTAGTTTCTTTTAAATTAAAAATACTTTTCTCAATAAGATTTTTACTTTAAAAAAGGTGTAAATATTCAAATACTTGTCACTTGAGTAAAAATGATCACTAAAAATTTCTTCAAAAAGGAAATTAATACTGAAACATCTTTTATTTCCTTTACAAAGCTTAGTTAGATCAACAGCTTTAAAAAAAATTCTACGACTTTTCTACATTTTACTATATTTTCAGCTAAAATCGTCGTTTACGTTTCATGAGCCTCTGTAAATTAAATATAAATGTCCACTTTTCAATTATTTCAAATAATTAAAATTTGATTGATTTTTTGCGAAACTACAATAATTTCATGAAAATTTTTTTTTTTCACATTATTAGTTGCGTTTCTGAAATTTTTGTCGTTATTACGAAAGTTGGATATTGCACATTTTTTAAGGAAATTTTTTGCACTCCCCCCCCCCCCTCTAAAAAAATTATGAAAATCTCGCCCCCCCCTGGTTAAATGAAAAGTCGGCGCCTATGTTATCAATAATAATAATAATTAATTCCTATTGGGATCCGTCAGATGGGAGGAGCCTAAAAAAATATGGCGCAGCTAAGGGTGAATAAAAAAAGATTACAAGACAGCGTCAATAATTAAAATATAAGTATTATAATGTACACATATTTTAAATTCACTCATTATAATTACAGATAATATCACGCAATAGCATCAAATACAATACGCATACGTTATTTATTTTTGATTGTTTACAATTTTTCAACAAACAAATTTTTTAAATACATATTTATATTATAATAAATCAATTATGTATAAGAAAAATTGTAAAATTCTTTCTTGGTACTTACTGTCCATTCATTCATTTTATTTTTGGATGATTTAAAATATAATATTGTGATTTAATCGTAAGTTTTACTATAAACCGTAGGTTCATCTGTCAGTTTTATGCTTGAGATTATTTATTTTTTCATTATTAAATTCTATTACCATAGAAACTGAACCCCCAGTCTAGTTACAAGTTTTGCCACCAGGTGGTGTACGCTCATTTGACGGATCCCAATATTTATTTTTACATATAATAGCTATAATAATCTGTTTCATTTTTGCTTCCTCGCAATATCGAAGAAAGCTTCTCGTATCTTCGATATTGCGAGGAAGCAATACGAGAAGCTTCGTTATCGTTTTAAAACGAGAAAAAATACTCTGCCTTGTAAATGCACGGTGCTTCCTCGTGCTAAATTCATCAAAGGTAGTTAATTATTGAACAATTTAAATAAAAACCGATAAAGTATTCAGATGAACTGCCTGTCATTGGTTAACCATTTAATTTTCATACGATTTTAATAAAAAAAATTAATTTGACATTTTTCTTAATACGCGCCTGGTTATTATGTCGTATATTTTGAATTTTTTGATAATTTCAATCAAAATCATTATTTTTCTGCTATACGAATGTCAAAATGACATTTAAAACGTCAAAATGACATTTAATATGTCAAAGTAAATAGCAGTTTTAAAAAAACAAATGACGATTTTCTTAAGTCAAATTGAGATAGATCTTTGTAAGGGAATATTTTACAACAAAAGTAGGTGACCTATATTATAGAGAATTGAATGCTATACAAAAAAGGTTCTATAAAATTTTCACGTAACATGTGTCTTTCTTGAGATATCTTAAAAAAATAAATCTTTTTGGATGTCACCCCTCCCCCTTACACACAATTTTAATTATTTTGAAATGGGACCGTCCTCAAGCCAGACCAAACCAACCAACCAAGTTTCATCAATATCGGTTCAGTGGTTCATGAGTTAAGCGTGTGACAAGGATTGGGGGACAGACACACACACACACACACACACAGACACACACACACACACATACACACACAGACAGACAGACACGGAACAAAAAGTATTTGTCTTGACCTGAAACGGATAAATAAAGTAAAATTTTTGAAATCGGAGAACATATTTTTTTTCTCGTTTTAAAATGATAACGTAGCTTCTCGTATCTTCGATATTGCGAGGAAGCAATATTAATTTTAGTTGTAAATTTTTGTTTTGTTGATCAGAAAATGAATGCATTCATGGAATTAAAAATGTAAATAACTTGACTAAAACTAAACAGATTTGAAAAAAAAAACAAATTGCACCTTGTTTAAAATGAAAAAAAACCTATCAAATGAGGTATCGCTTGCCCTATCATGCTATTTAAAATTTTAATGGTTGTGATCATAGCGCTGAGGGTTGAAAAGATTCTTGCAAAAATATCATAGCAAAAGATGTCCCCCTTGAAAGCAAAATCGACGTGTACGAGCGTTTCTTTGAAAATCTTATTATAAATGACCAAAAGCGCGCCCGTTTAGTTTTAGTTGGACTACCCTGTATATCAATGTATTCATTTAGCCCTAAAAATATTATAATGTGAACTGAAAAAAATGAGACATACAACATTGTGATTCTAAAATTCAAAGTAAAAAAAAAATTGAAATAAAAAATATCAAATACACATTTTAACAAAATAAATATTTCTTTTACAGAAATGTCCACAAAGATAACACCTATCATATTAATATGTATCATCACACTTTGTTGTGTACCTTCAACACTGGCATCTTGTAAATATGAGTACAATTACCGCCTTCAATGTGAGGGAAGCAATATTGAAGAACTTACAAATAATATCAAAAACAACCCAAATGTTAAACATATAATTGTCACAGGATCTAATTTCGAAACATTAACAACTGAAGTATTCAAAACTGCTGCAGTAAATAACTCGATAAAAATTGTACATCTCTCCAAATTGAACATTACAAACATCGAAGACAAAGCTTTTGTCAATTTAAAAAATCTAAAAGATTTATATTTAGATAATAACTACATTGCAAAGTTAACACAGAACACTTTCAAAGGGCTCACAAACTTACGGGCATTGGATATACATAATAATAATATAGAAATTATCGAAACGAATGCATTTTCTGAACTATCAAATTTATACATGATAAATTTAGAAAATAATAAAATTAATAAAATTACAGGAGACTCATTTATCGGCTTAGTTTCTTTAGATTATATACAATTACGCAATAATCGAATTGAAATATTAGATAAAGAGCTTTTCAAAAACTTGAGAAATCTTACAGAAATAAATCTTGCCGAAAATCAAATAAAACAATTAAAAAATAACACATTTTCTTACTTAAAAAAATTACAAAATCTTTTAATCGGTTTTAATAAAATTGAAGAAATTGAAGAGGGTGTTTTTCATGGATTAGATCATTTAAAATTAATAGATTTAGAAGGGAATCATTTGAACATATTAAAAAGGAACACTTTTGGGAAATTAAGCAAGTTAGAAAGGCTTTCTTTAAAAAACTGTACGTTAGAAATTATAGAACCATTTACTTTTGAACATTTCAACAACGTTACTGATCTAGCATTATCAAAAAACTACTTAAAAGTACTTAAGGCTAATACATTCACTGGTTTAAATAAAGTAGATAATTTATATCTAGATAGTCAACAAATATCCCAAATAGAACCCGAAGCTTTTAAAAATTTAGACACACTATCACGTTTAATTTTATCTAACAACTCACTGGTAGAAATTAAAAAGAATACTTTCAAAACGTTAAAAAACCTTAGGATACTAGACTTGAGTAAGAATCCTATTAAAAATATCGAATCTCAGGCTTTTAATGATTTAGAAAATGTATTTTCGTTACATTTATCAGAAGGATCTTTAAACAATATCAAGAATGGGATGTTCGAAGGTTTATCTCGACTTGTAACGCTGAATATATCTAATTTCGGGATACAAACACTAGAAAGTGAATGTTTCCTAGGGTTATCATCGTTAGAATATTTGTATTTAGAAAACAATAACATCAATAAAATACCATCGAAGTTATTCTACCAACTACCAAATCTAATAATACTAAATCTAAAGAATAATAACATTAATACGATTGAACATGCTGCATTTGATAAACTTCAAAATTTGATTCATTTAAATCTGGCTCATAATAAGTTAACAAAAATAAATGACGATCTTTTTTTTAAATTAAAGACACTCAGGTCACTTGATGTAAGTTTTAATCAACTAAAAAATATAAATATTGAAGCGTATATAAATAATGTTAATAAAGGTCTTAAAGAAATAAACTTAAACAACAACTCTTGGCCTTGTCCAAGACTCAAACAAATTCTTACACATTTGAAAAGTATTGATATTGATTACAAAAGTCTTGAAAAAACTGAAGAAATAACTGACGAACATAATTCAATTGAAGGAATAACTTGTGTCGATGATGATTTGAAAGATATCTCTAATCATCAACCTACATTAAATTCAACTTCAAGTACTACATGTTCAACTACAAGTACTACAACTTCAACTTCAAACACTACAGATTCAAGTACTATAAATTCAACTTCAAGTACTACGTGTTCAATTTCAAGTCCTGTAACATCAACTTTAAATACGACATGTTCAATATCAAAACAAACGATTACAACTTTAACTACTACATGTTCAAGAACATCTTCAACTTTAGGTGAACAGAGAACAGTTGATCAAGGATTAAACGAAATATTACTGGAACTTAAATCACTAGAAGAAAAATTGTCACAGGTACAAAAAGGTTTTAATTGAAATATTTGCGATGTTTGTAGGGACATAATTTGTATTTACTAGTTTTTTTTTTTTTAGAAATTTTTTAATAAAAATATTTTTTATATGTACGTTCTTAAATGTTTAAATAAAATATTTAAGTAATATTTTTTTGTATTTATTGTAACAATTATATTACAGATTCTTAAATATATTATTTAATTCACGACGTATTTTTATAAGAAAAACTTTGTAGGGGCTCCTGCTCCTGGTTAATATCTATTTTTGAAATTTACAACTATAAATTTTACTTGATTTTCTTTACACATTTTTATCCGTAAGATCTGATAGATATTTTATTAAGTGGCAGTAACTTCTTCAACAATTTTAATTAGTGATCATTTTTCATTCCATCTCTCGTAAATCAGAAAACTTCTGAATTTTCTCGCCGTTGATTACAGAACATGAAAGCCAAAGAAAAACGAGTTCTCTAAACTTAATGTAATGTTGTTTTTATTTTGTTTGAATTTTCTTGGAAATATATTTACCTTTTTAAAATATGTCTGTATAATTTTATTAAATAAAGGGGGAGGGGAGGCGTCAGAGATTTTTTTTTTAAAGTGAGGCATAGTTACATAAAGTTTGGTAACCACTGGGTTAATATAAGACATCGCTTCAAGCTATGCCTACACATCCCCCTGGACCATTTCCTGGTCTCTGAGAACACACAGCTCTCTCTAGATCAAACCGATACATCTTAATCCCTTAGATCCTTTAATGAGCATTGTTTATTTAGCGCGACCGCCACATCCTCGCGCGGAATTGTTAATGCACTAAAACGCGTGCACAAACAAACGCTAATTGAACCGTATCGGGTAAACTTAACAGAACTTCCTAATAATAGCGATCTTCACAGAAAACGGATTCTGTAATTAAATGCCTTTACGTTTCTTACAAGTAGGTAAATTTAACAGAAAAATTACAATCAATAATGATAATATGCAAATCTATATGATTCACAGGCGCATATACAATTCTCGGGGTAATGCCCCCCCCCCCTCTCAAGAATTAAAAAGATACACTAGATATTATGAAAAAATCTTAAAATTTTAAAGTAGTCAGATGAACACAGTTTAAATCACTATCTTTAATAAATTTTCAACTACAGTACACTTAAATAAAAATAAATAAATAAATATATAATACCTAATTTAAAAAAAAATTGTATATGATAATTAGCTGCTTAAAGGCTGGTTTACACGCAACGATAAATCATAACAATTTATCGTAACGATCGAATCGTTACGATTTATCGTAGTGTGTAAACAGGACATTGTAACGATTTATTGGAATTGGAATTGGATTGGATGATTGTTGTCGACCGGCATCAATTTCTGCAAATCGTAACGACAAGTTGGAACGTGTAAACAAGTAGCAGCCATTCATTGCTACGATTTGACTCAGTCTGCATTAGCTGTTCACGGGAAAGGTTGTTAACAACTCAACATAAGTCTCTTCATACATTCTTAAATAATTCCGCCAGTGATTGGGTTCATTTCGCAATTTTTTCCATTATTTTATATGAGAAAATACAATTTTCTTCAGCAACCACTGGCGGTTCCACTTTCTTCTAGGTCTTCGTGACCTTTTCACTTTTCTTGCTAATCAAACGATCACAACAGTACTTCCTCCATGACAAAAATTGACTGAGTATACCGCGGTCGACAATGAATATTGGACAAGAAATCGTTGCATGTAAACAGTACACACTCTTTCGATTTATTGTAACAATGTATCGTAACAATCGAATTGTTATCGTAGCGTGTAAACCTACCTTTACCCGTAGAAATGATTAATATACAATACAGGGGTCCTAGAGGTCATGACCCCCCCCCCATCCCCAAGAATTAAAGAAATACACTAGATCAGTGGTCCCCAACCCTATGCCCGCGGGCACCATTGTGCCCGCCGACTGTTTTACGTGTGCCCGCCGCTGACTATGAACGATAAAAAAAATAAGTTTTCGTTTAAGTACATGTAATTTATTTTTTATTTTTAGTAACTAATTAGAGAAATATAAACGTATTTATTTGAAAAAAATATTTGTTTATAAATATACATATTATATCATTTTACATTTATTCTCTCAAATTTAACGTGTACCGTAAAGTTCAGCCTGAAAAATATGTAACCATTTAATCTTTTTCTGGCTGTACGCAATTACAAAAAACACTTACATTAATTCTAAAGATAAATTAAAAATATTTTGTTGATGTAGATTTGTTAATAAAAAACATTTGTGCATATATCAAACATTGCACAAATTCGTTTAACAATATAGGTTTTTTTACCTCTAATTCAAGTTTTTTCATTTCAAATTAAATTTTTTCCATTTCAAATTCAATTTTTTTCATTTCAAATTCAAAATTTGAAAATAAATTGATGTATTTATTTTTTTATTTTTTAAACTGAAGAAACTAAGTATTTTTAAACAATAATTTGAAATGAAAAAAATTTAATTTGAAATGAAAAAACTTGAATTAGAGGTAAAAAACCTATATTATAAACAATGATCAAAGTTTTATGAATAGCATTTTTCACCAGTGACGGTTTACGTAGGAACTAAGAATTATATGAAAAAATGCCTGTGAACCTTTTTGTAGATTACAAAATTTTCCATCAAAAAGTCAGCGAGAGCATATGTCTGCCTTTTTAGTTTAGGCGTGAGAAAAGCCTGAGTGTCTGAATCAAAATCGCGATTTTGATGTAGGCACCTTGAAAAAATAATAAATGGTGCCCGCCGCCCAAACGGTATCCTAGAATGTGCTCTTAGGTACAAAAAGGTTGGGGACCACTGCACTAGATATTATGAGGAAATCTTAAAATTATTTAAAGTAGTCAGATGAAAACTGACTGAGTTTAAATCACTATCTATTAATACATTTTCAATTACAAAATCATTTGAATAAAATTTGTATATATTATGATAATTAGCTGCTTTACACATAGAAATGAAGATTGACTCACTATTTTTAATATAATTAATTTTGAAAATCGCTATTATAATTATTTTATATGAGTTATAGGAAATTGATTTGACTTCATTTCTAGTTGCCTTATTGTGCATCTCTCTCTACTACCTTTTATTGCAAAATTCGATTTTTTAAGTTATTAAAATTAAAATTAAAGAATTTTCAGTCAATGTTTGTTAGCTAATATCTCGCAAACAACAGCTCTATATGAATTTTGATTAACGAATTATTATTAACCAGTGAATGTTTCTAAGTGAAATCTTTTTATTTTTTATATGTTTTCTACAGTAATGAATACCCAGTGATGAACACTTGTTAAAAATAATAAAATGATAAGTACCTACTACTACACAAACGTAATAAAATAAAGAGTCGTAAAATTTAAAACAATGTAAAGCATTTACATAAGAAAAAACTTTTTTCTTGATAGTCTGTCCGAACCGCGATAATTATTATTTGTCCACCGTTTTTTAAACAAAATGATCAATTATCATCAAATCACGCTGTAAGACAGTTAAATGTATATAGATTAATATTCAGTAAAGGCAGTAATCAAATATCAACAAATATTTCAGTACCTATTACATTTGATTTAAAAATGTTCACAGTTTTGTATTTATACCTCCTTTGGTCTAATCAAAAATTAAATATTAACCCTTTCTTGTTCACTGATAAAATCAAACTCTGCTAAAAATATATATACACTGCCGTGCAAAAGTCTTTGGATACTCATTTTTTTACATATTGTAAATATAAAACTGCAAAAATTGTTGATAAAAAATCTTAAATGTTGATAAGAGTACTTAATTATAACTTTTGTAATAATACTAGCATATGTAAAATACAGCATTTACAATTTTCTATGTTAAGGAAAATTTTTGAATTATATGCCTGAAAGGTCAGGTTTACTCACGTTGAAAGTATTGACGCACAGTGTCTTTCAAGCTAACGAGAAATTGTTTTTTTACTATTTTGACTGCGAGTAAACATATTCTTTTCGCTATTTTGTGTATTTTTATTGACTGAAATCTGTATATTTACATTCAAAATCACAGGTGTCCAAAGACTTTTGCACGGCAGTGTACACGAGCCGAGACGAGACGATAGTTAGGTTAATCTCGTCTCGGTTTCAAAGTTAACAACTGACAATCTCATCTTTTGGAAATTGAAGCCATATTATCTCGTATAGGCTTAAATAACCTGCCTCGCCTGTCTGTCTGTCTGTCTGTCTGTCCGTAAATGCACTTATCCGATTTACGTGTTTTTTTTTTTTTTTTAATTGATACATATACATTAGAGTGGACCAATTTTATATTTAAAATCACAGGTGTCCAAATATATACTTTTGCACGACAGTTTAAGTACCTATAATAAGAAATAAAATAATTAAAAAAACGTTGTTTTTTTTAGATAAAAAAATTGTCTAAATCCTTCCTTCGATAAAATCTAAACCTTTATAAAAATACGCATTACTAGACGACAAAGACAAAGGGACTACCACCACTACTGCCACCTACCTATGTAAATTCGGAATAATCCCACAAGTACAATTAGCCTGTAGTGGGGCATTAGCAAAGGGGCCACAAGTGCCCCACTCTAATTGTGAGACAGAACATCAAAGCTTTGTCCTGCAGCTACAACGGCCGGAAAACTAGATTAGCATATTTTCATGTTTCCCGGAGTAGTAGTGTGTATGTGCTCCCTCTACTCCCCCGCTCCCCACTTATCCCTGAGGGGTTTTCCCCCGTGGTATATAGACGCGATTCGCACTCGCTTGCTTTTGTATTTCATATGTGTGTGTGTCTGTGTGGGTTGTCTACGATTTTGCTTGTCCTTGTCTGAGGTTATCTACGATTATGAAGTGGTAATTCTTATTGAAAAAGTATTTATTTTTTATCTCTTTTTTATATGAGAAGAAAATGAATTTTAATATTTTTTAGACGATTATAAATTGGTCAAAATTTATTAGTAACAATTATAACTATAGTTGTTGTCTAAATAGATGTCGAAATGTCGCCAAATTGATTGAAATAGTATTGAGATTACATTCCTTTCTTCTATACAAAAAAATGTACAGCTTTTGTTAAAAAAACATTTTTTTTCGTTTTCATTGTTCCAAAATATTTAACGTAATACTATTTAGGAATTTCAAGAATTTTTACTCAAAAACTACTAATATTAGAAAAAAATTGCAATAAATTATTAGAGAGAAAAAAACAAATGTTATTTTTCTTTATACAGACCTATCGTAAATCAATTATAATACAGCCTAAAGTAATTTTTAAGCTTTCGAACGTTGAAAGTCCCATTAAAATCGGTTGAGTTGTATTTGTGTCAAGTCAAAATAAACAAACAAATAAGAATACTAAAAAACTATCAAAATAGTATTTACTATATTGTCTATAAAAAAAAATAAGATTTTGTACGAACAAAGCCAACAGATTAAAAATGCGAAACTAGCTATGTATGTCTGTCTGTCTGTTACCTTTTCACGCTTAAACCGCTGAACGGATCTTGATGAAATTTGGTAATGAGATAGCTTACATTATGAGGAAGAACATATGCTATATTCTACCCCAAAAACTAATTAGATAAAACAAATACTGATGATATATCAATATAATTTCTAATTTTGTTTTATTTTATAATAATTTTTCTCACCAACTCGCATTTCTGTTTTATTTGTGAGAAACATTTTACAGGTACGAAAACATGGTAAAAACATAATTACGTATTTCTCAGAAGCAAGGAAACATTTTTTTCAGCGCTAAACATCTGAGAAAAATTTCTATACCTCACAGGTGAAGTATGTTTGATAGAAATCATCGTCTATGTTAAAAAAGAATAAAACTGCGTTCTGTGTAGACTGATTGGCAATTTATTTGCACTGCAGGCGCCCTTTGAGCTACACACAGTGCCGGGGGGACGTCGCGCACACCTACACACACAACTACACCTCCGCACACACACCCACCAACCAACCAGAGCAATACCAGTGGCACGTGCAGGAAGAAGTTAAACTGACAATGAGAGACGATTTACGAAAACCGATCTATGTAAAAAATAGTTTCATTTTAATCTATACATTTTTTAAATCGTATTAATTCAATCTTCTGATGCCCTGATCTAATATTAAAAAAAAACATCTGCCAAGTAAATGTACAGTGCTTCCTCGTGCTATATTCATCGAAAATAGTTAATTATTGAACAATTTAAATGAAACCCGATTAAGTATTCAGATTAACTGCCTATCATTGGTTAATCATTTCATTTTCATTCAATTTAAATTTGACATTTTTCTATATACACACCTCATTATTATGTCGCTTATTTTGAATTTTTTGACAATTTTAATCTAAATTTATCTGCTATACAAATGTCAAAATGGCATTTAATATGTCAAAATAAATAGCAATTAAAAAAATAACGATTTTTAAAGCAAATTGAGATAGATCTTTGTAAGGGAATATTTTACGTTATGGTAACCTATATTATTGAATGCTCTACAAAAAATATTCTATAAAATTTTCACGTAACGTGTGTCTTTTCTGAGATATCTTCAAAAAAATCTTTTAAGATGTCACCCCTCCCCCTTACACACGTTTTTAATAATTTTGAAATGAGACCATCCTCAAGCCAGACCCAACTAACCAGCCAAGTTTCATCAATATCGGTTCAGTGGTTCATGTCTCGTGTGAAGCCCTACTTTTTTATACATACGTAAATTATTATATAGTTGCCCCTCCTTCAATATTGAGTGAATGCGTCACTGACGCACACACACACACAGACATACATACACAGACATTTACTGGTAAAACATGTACTTTGAACATTTTTTGACAAAGAACTCGTAGAATTTAAAATTACTTTTCTTTTTGAAAGCTGATGTGAGAAAATTGAAATGTTAAATTCGTAAATTTTATTTATTTATTTTTTTATATGGATGTAGATTCGATATATTTTTGTTCGTTTGTTTCTTTTTAATCAAAGGAATTCTATCGAAGTTAATATACTATACAAGTATATTTATAAATGCAAGTGGCAAGTATAGAAATTTTCATTATACAAAATTTTGTATTAATTTTATTTGAAAAATATCGATTATTTTTTTTAATTAATTTTTTGAAATAAATATTAATTCTTATAGATATTACGGTGACCGGAAAGAAGCCCACAGGAAAAAAGCCCATAGGAAAAATACCCACAGGAAAAAAGCCCACAGGAAAAATACCCACAGAAAAAAGCCCACACGGAAAAATGCTCACGCGGAAAAATGCTCACACGGAAAAATGCTCACACGGAAAAATGCTCACACGGAAAAAAGCCCACACGGAAAAATGCTCACATGGAAAAATGCTCACACGGAAAAAAGCTCACACGGAAAAAAGCCCACACGGAAAAATGCTCACACGGAAAAATGCTCACATTAAGAAATAAATAGGATACAGAATATGTTTAAAAAAATATATAGAAAATCACAAATATTTAATTTTGCTAACAAAATATTGGGGCGAATGGGGATTAATCTAGTATAAAATACGGGAATTCAATCTCCGCCTTGGTTAGGGCAATCTATTGTGGCGAAAGGGGATTAATCTAGTATAAGAAACGGGGATTCAATCTCCGCCTTAGTTAGGGCAATCTATTGGGGCGAAAGGGGATTAATCTAGTATAAAATACGAAAATTCAATCTCCGCCTTTGTTAGATTATAACCAAACCGGAGATTGAATCCTTTTTGGGAAATTATTAAGTAAATATATTTTTAGATTGAATATTTGATTGATAATGTAACAAGCTGAACAGGTATTTATATTGTAAATATATAAGGTAGCTAACATACATGAAATATGTTAAACATCTGTATCCTATTTATTTCTTAATGTGAGCATTTTTCCGTGTGAGCATTTTTCCGTGTGGGCTTTTTTCCGTGTGAGCTTTTTTCCGTGTGAGCATTTTTCCGTGTGAGCATTTTTCCGTGTGAGCATTTTTCCATGTGGGCTTTTTTCCGTGTGAGCATTTTTCCGTGTGAGCATTTTTCCGTGTGAGCATTTTTCCGTGTGGGCTTTTTTTTGTGGGTATTATTCCTGTGGGCTTTTTTCCTGTGGGTATTTTTCCTATGGGCTTTTTTCCTGTGGGCTTCTTTCCTAGAACCAGATATTACATATACCTACGTTTAAAGTATTCTAATGATGAAACATTTTGATGGAAATAAGTTACTACTTCCACCTTGATGTCTGTGTGTCTGTCTGTAACAACTGTACTTCAAAAACTATATAAAATAAAGAAAGGTGAAATTTTATATTTTGAAGAAAAAAAGTTTTTTATTTAAAAAAAATCATAAATATGAATTGTTTCAAGCACGTAATTAAGATAACTCATATTTTACTAATATTTATTTTAAATATTGGAATATTGGCGTATGGTTTTTGAGTAATTGGATATTAAAAATAGAGTTTTTAACACACGATAAATGAGAGACCTTTATTGAAATTCTACACAATTGGATATATAGAGACGTTTTAAAAACTAATTATTCGAAACTTCAACCCTTTTAAATACTACAAAAATTATAAAACAACTATATTCACGTGTAATTTATTCAAAACAATGAAAAACTAGCTCTGCCATTGCAGCAAATTAGTATATGTTACTATTATATACCGTTCTGTCTATTTCAATTTTCAAATTAAATTACCTTTTTTTACTTTTAATAATTAACAAAGTATATAAATTAAAAATTCTGAATATAAATTAAAAATTAAAATTTTTCGAAACCAAATCTTTTTTTACAGTGTGCTAGACGTATAACCTTAACATATTTTAACAATTTTAATTTTTCCTATATTTGTATAAATACCTGTATTGTAACGGTTTGGGTTCTAATTTCTTTCAATATTCTATTTATCCTTTAATCGGCTAGGCAGAATAACCTATAGGTGACTAGAAACGTACACTTTGACAGTTAATAAAATAAATTTAATTATAAAAATAACTCATAACAACGGTTTAATAATGGTTTACACTAATTAATGGCGAACACTTTTAATTACAATCAAACACTATTTAATAACAATTTAAATACTATTTAATAACACTTTAAACACTATTTAATTACACTTTAAATACTAATAGAAACAATAATCTACCCTACAGAAGTTAACTGATTACTAGTTAACTTAAATACACGTTGGACACAATATACAATAATACAATTTATTAACACTATTTGGTAAAAACGACTATGCCCTTAAAAGTAATTTTCGTGGTCGCTACCCCAGAGCCTCACTTTCTCCTTGGTGTGAATTACAGCGCGCAAGGAGGTTTTTCAGTATTTGGTAGATTTTACAATCACTGAACAATTATAAATTTTATTGTGGTACTCTAGGCACTCTGTGCTAACGACTGACTAGATTTTATTTCTCTATTTCTTATTTCAACGAGCATTGCATAAAGTCCCCTTTTCCAAAATGGTTATCAGTAAAACATAAGCAAGGGATTACGCAATACTAAATGCTATCGATTACGATTATTCAAAACAAGTGTTATGAATAACGCTACAGTATCTCAAATTGAGAGCCACTGGTTTTTATTACAACATTTTTTTTCTATCTATATCTATAAAAGAGTTTGTCCTTAACCACTCACTCATTCACTCACTCACTCACTCATATATCAACGTACAGCACAAACCCCTGGACCTAGAAACGTGAAATTTCGTAGGTGCTTTCCTTTTATGATGTAAGCACCCACTAAGAAAGGATTTTTCGAAATTCAACCCATACGGGGTGAAAACAGGGTGTCAAAGTTTATATAAAAAAATATTTTTTTTTGTTCGCATTTCATTGAAACTTATCGAACGTACAATATAAATAATGAAACAATTATTTCAGCATTTCCCAAAATTTAACCCTTAAGGTGTTAGGGGGGTGGAAAAAATTTATAAAATATGTTTTTTTGTATTCAACGAATGAAACGTGGCAAATGTAGGTACTCTACAAGACAAATAGCAGTTACGAAAATTCAACCCCTATGGGAACGGTGCAGGGGGGGGGGAGTAAAATTTTGATATATTTATCTTCATAATTGTTCATGATATTAAAGTTTTGGACAAATTAATATTCAGTTAAAAATGAAAGTTTGATATTCAAGCCCTAATAGCATGGGACGGGGACGAGGATCGATTTAGATATGTTTATCTGCATACTTGCGCTTTACTTATAAAGTTAATAAATAGTCTGCTGTGATACGCGATCACTACAAAGGTAAATACTATTACTATAAAAAATGTAATATGTCATCCCCTATCACGTATGGAGGGTTCTAATTAGTTTCGAAGTTTACGCGAGCGAAGCCGCGGGATGCCGCTAGTTTATAAAATAATTTAATGATCAAAGATTAAACAAATTTACATAAATGTGTATTTACCTTCTCTTCGACAAACAGAAAAACAAAAAAAATGAATCTTATCTCAAGCGAGAAAATATTCGAATCAATTTATTTACTTTCAATATTAAAAATCGAAGAAAAAAACCCTGAACGGTTCGTACAAATTTTCTAATATCCTGGCAAGAACGTGTCGTCCCATTAAATTACCGGATATTTTTTCCGAAGCAGGCGACGCTTACTTTAATTGACGACAAAGTAAAGAGTAAATAACAAAATTGAAATTCGTATTTACTATATACTCGTATATATCTTATACTACATTCATCACAGTTTTTACCAAACTTTTTTAGAATTACAGAAGAACCCGGTTATAACGACGTATCGGTTTTAACGACTCAAAATAAAAGTCCAACTGAATCCCATATACTTAATTGCATTTTTACCGGTTATTACGACTATCCGCTTTTTACGACCAATATGACCGGTCCCTTCGATGTCGTTATAACCGGTTTCTACTGTATATATTTCTATTCAGTTTTTATAATAATACAGTGAAACCTAGATAACTGGAATCTCAATAGGGACCAGTTATTTTATCCTACTTAAAGTGGTGTCCCATTTACCCAGTTGTAGAAGTGATGTAATCTCAGTATGAATTCTAGTTATAGAAGTTTCCCATTTATCCAAGTCTCACATAATCAAGTTTCACTGTACACAGAAAAAAAACTTATTGAAAATTTGAGATGGAAAAATGCTTAATAAATTTATCTTGTTAATATAACAATATTTCCTCAATAGAATAACAAAAAAATCTTATTTAGGATATTTTATTTATTTGAAAAATATATCTTCATATTTATCTAAAAATCTATGCATTTGTCAAATTAATAAATAATTTACTACACCAACTAACGAAACTCTCAAATAGATTAAACATAATGGTTGTATTAATAAATATTTATCAGTATGAATATTTTTTACACCACCCAACTAGTGAAAGCGCAATTTTCGATATGGTAAATTCAGTGATGTCATTTATAAAGTATTTTTTTGTATTTAAAATATATGTTTTCAATATGAAACAAAATTTTCACCATGATAAGAACATTGTTAGTAATAATATACATTTATCAATAAGATAAACGTGGATATTTCCATATTGGTAAAAAATTATCATATTAACAAACAACGTCTATCGGAGCCAAATCGATCACGGATTTTTTACATTGATCACATTTTTTAACACATAGAAAAATTATTTTTTTCTGTGTTTATATACATTTATTTAGTTACTCTAGGATTATAAAGTTCTATGTGACAATTCTTTATATTTAAGAAAATAATTAAAATACAGTAAGCCCCCTTTAATGTTCCTAAATTTTTTTTCCATACCTATACAATATATTGTAATGGAATAACAATAATAAGATACTGCCACCAGTCATAGGCACCTTAAGAGCAAGGTATACTATTTTTTGGGATTAATGAGCTTATTTTTTGTAAATCTCGTCAATTCATGTTTCTAATAATACAAATAACTCTTTATTAAATCAATTTAATTACCAAAGTTCGCAAATATAGTTTGTTTATTAAATTATAACCTTGTATTTTGTAGGGGGCAAATAAACCCAGTGACGAACACTTGCTAATGATTACAAATTGATAAATACTACGACACAAAAGTTATAAAATGAAGAATCATAAAATTAGAAACAATGTAAAGCAGATGCTATGATAATAAAATAATTAATGAATAGATTACACTAATAATTATTTTACATGTCCACCATTTTGACACCTATTGACCGATTATCATCAAATTAAGCTGTTTTATAGTTAAGTGTTTATAGATTATGATTCAGTAATGGCAGTAGATAGTCAAATATAAAGTGTCCAACATTGGGGTATGGTCCAATACTGGTGCCAGTACATTATCTAAAAATGCTTGTATTTACGCACTGTTACACGGGACCCACATTTTAGGAACCACTGACACGCACCACCCCGGTTAAGTTGTAATAAACTGAATTTTGTTTACATTGGGATTTCATTTTGCGCGCCAAGAGGCGACGCGTTTCCGGTAGGTGGCTAACATCCGTCTGCGAACACTCGCGTTTAATTTCCGATTCAGTCTGTGTGAGTAATTAGATTTATTACCAAATGGCATCGCTGTATTGGAGAACGGCCCGCATTTCACACATCGATGAGTTATAAATAAAACTAAAACTGTGTTTTTCTCAATAATATAATTTAACTGCGCATTAAAAAATAAAACGAATTATCAATTATAAAAACGCGGCTTCGTTCGAGTGTCTATTGAAATCGGTGAATTTTAATTATTTTGTAATATCGAATTTATACTTCTTTGATTGTATGTGTTGTTAAAATATTAAAAAAATACGAAAACAACAACAAATAAAGGATTTTTTTTTGCAATTGATATCTATTATTATACATTTAGAACATTTGAATATGTCTTATAATTAGTGGTGACGCAGTGGGTTAGTTAAAATCACGCATTTTTGCGTCAAATTTCCCTTCAAGCCAATTTTCAATCAATTTTAATGTAATCACTCGCATTTGAAAGATAAGTAACTGTAGCTTCTGAAAATTACCCCAAGAATAGACAATCCACCCTTTTAATTACCCTTTCATCTCCTTAAATCTGAAAAATCGATTTATGATTCCTAATTCTTCGATATCTCCTCTGTTTATATTTAGAAAAAAATTCAAAATTTGAATGATATTATAAGTAATAATACACATCTAAGCTTATATTAAAATTTATAGTGTTGCCCCGAAAAATGTGTATCTACAAAATGAGTTGATAGTGCGTATTTTTCAGATTTAAGGGGATGAAAGGATTACTAAGGGGGTGAATTGACTATTCTTGGGGTTATTTTCAGAAACTACAACTACTTATACCTATTAAATGCGAGTAATTACATTAAAATTGGTTGAAAATTAGCTTGGCGCAAAATTTCGCGCAAAAATGTATGATTTTAACCCGTCCCGAACCAACGCTGATTGGTCAAACAACTAATGAGGCTACCTTGTCTTTATATACCTTGATTCAATGGTATCATCTGGAAAGTTACCATACATTTATAGTAATTTATATTGTTTAACACAATTTTAGTATTACGAGTATACTTTACTGAATATAAAATAAAAATCGCTCTATTTAGACATACTAAACATACATAGTATATATACATATTCATCTATTTAGTTAAGATTTCTAACATAGAATCAAGGTTTAATTTCCCGTGGGACCCTTACACACACACACACACACACACACACACACACACACACACACACACACACACACACACACACACACACACACACACACATCGAACGCACACATATACACACGCCGGCTAGACTCGAACCCGCAAGTCTTAACTTAGCAACTAACCACACTGACCGCCGTATTGCCCTGCCAGATTATAGAGCATGGACAAACAATTCTAACTGCCACGTTTATATGTATGTTATTATTGTTATGTACATTAAGTTAAACTTCTTGCAAACTAATAATTTTACAGTATTTTTTTCCGTATCATAATTAAATTTAACAGTTTTTGAAGTCGGTGCCAAACCACCCAATAAAAACTTTTTAATAATGAAAAAAATAAAACCAACTTCAAAAAACTGTTAGCTTTAATTATACAGTACTGGCGGAATCCCGCGGCTTCGCTCGTGTAAACTTCGAAACTAATTAGAACCCTCTATATGTGATAGGGAATGACATATTACATTTTTATATATTGATTTTTATTCATTACCTATTAAAACACGTAAATATCTCGGATCTTACAATTAGTTAAAAATTGTAAAAACTAACCCCCCTCGCCATTAGGGGTTGAATATCGATTTTTTTATTGCAGATTATTTTGCCCGACTCCACCATTATAACTTAAGTAGCTATGCAGATAAACATATAAAAATAGACCATGACTACCCCCACTATTAGAGGTTGAATGTCGAATTTTTTATTTTAATAGATGACTATTTTGCCCAAATTCACCTTTATACAGTGGTGATCATAGAAATAGCACACCCATGAATATTTTTTTTGAATCGCAATTTAAAGTCAGAATAATGCATTTAATTATTATGTTGCCAATGTAAGATGAAACATGTCAATGCATTGTTAAAATTTGCATTATTTGGTTTTCGTGTATTTCTTAGAAAAAAAAAAAAATTATTTTTGTGCGAAATCAACGTAAGATGCTGCTCAGAGAAATAGCACATGTTAATATATGATACAATTTCAATTAGAAATTTCAATTTTTTCAAATAATATTCTGGGGTGAGTACACGTAATAGAAAATTATGAAGTATTCCTTAACATTAGATTTTATTTTTTTGCGGTAATTAGCCATGGGACGGAATAAGCACTGTTCTGTAGAAAAAAGAAAAATAATTTTACAAAATAAATCAAATTGACTCAATATTTCGGAAATTTCACATAAAATCCAGGAAAATAGTTCAAAATAGGGTTAAACATGTTGAAAAATTTTAATCCATTAATCTGAATCGTCAAATTATTAGAATGTCTAAACGTTAACCATACCGCGAGGTCTGTGAAATGTATGCTTCTAATCATTGTCGTGCATTAAAATCCATTTAACGGATAGATTGTCATCTGCATATGGTTACATAACATTGTCTAAAATATCCTTGTATTTATATTGGCCCATAATACCATCAATCTTGAAAATCGGACCGACGCCGTACCATGACATTGCTCGCAAAACCTTAACATTTCCACCACCATGCTTTACTGTCTTTAAAGTATATAATGGGCTGTTTTCTTGGTTCATAGGATGCTTAACATATATTTTACCATCAGACTGGACACAATTAAACTTTAATTTGTCAGTTCATAACATTTTTTTTCCAAAAGGAAACATTTTTATTTAATTGCAATATCAATATCATGAACAATTATGAAGATAAATTTATTAAAATTTTACCCTCCCCCCTCACTCCCATAAATGTTGAATTTTCGTAACTGATATTTGTCTTGTAGAGTAGGTACCTACTTGTGCCATGTTTCATTCGGTGAAAACAAAAAAAAATATTTTACAAATTTTTTCACCCCCCTAACACCTCAGGGGTTAAATTTTGAGAAATTATGAAATAATTGTTACATTATTTATATTGTAGATTGTAGAATATATTTCAATTAAATGCGAACAAAAAAAAAAAGAATTATATCAACTTTGACACCCTGTTTTAACCCCGTAGGGGTTGAATTTCGAAAAATCATTTCTTAGTGGGTGCTTACATCATAAAAGAAAAGCACCTACGAAATTTCACATTTCTAGATCCAGGGATTTGGGCTGTACGTTGATATATGAATGAGTGAGTGGTTAAGGACAAACTCGTTTATAGATATTGATTTTCAGAGTTTTTTTAAGTCGCATTTATTTATTTTTTTCTTAAAACGTTTCTCATTTTAAAAAAAAATGTTCAAATGTTTTTCGTGTTTCCTGACGCCCTGGACAGTACCCCCCCCCCCTCACTCCAAGCCAGCACTGTGTATAAGTATTATTTTCTCCTATTTCCGTACGTAAAGGAGTCGTGAATAGCCATATTAATTATTATTACATAATTCAATTCCTTAATTATAATTCCACCAAACTATTGATCACACTTCAAGTTCAATCGTTTACCTGATGTATTTAAACAACATACTTATACAGCACATATAACGTGCCGTTATTATCAAACCATAGCAGATGAATTACGTTAGGTACACACGTACATACATACATACACACTCCGTCTTCGCGTCGCGCTTTCTCTCGTCGTAGTCGCGGTTGCCATGACGACGCGCCGCGACGCCGGCTCGTCTTACAAATTGTTACATAACAGAGGCAGACGCGCAAATTAAGCGTGTGCAGATACAGCGCACACAAAATTTAATATCCTAGACATAAGTGTCGCTTTATTATTATGGTATATATGCTGTGCTGTTACATCACGCGTAAGTGATATTTGCTGCTCAAAACGACGTTGTCTTGGCGTGTGTGTGGGTGTGTGTATGTGTATGTGTGTGTGTGTGTGTGTGTGTGTGTGTGTGTATGTATGTGATTGGGTGGGTGTGGGTTGCCAATTCATTATCGATATATATGTATACAACAATACCTGTATTCAGGGTCGTATTGAGGTTTTTCAGATCACAAACAAATTACGTATTTGTGACAGATTAAAATTGAAATCAAGCTAGAGAAGCTTTGTGATCGTTATAAAATGAGAAAAAACTAGCTGCCGGATCCAATTTTACCCGGGGATATAAAATTAAACTATATAACGTATAATGCTGTGGGGTGCGATCCTTTAGGTCCACACAATCAACTTCCCAACATGGTATGACTTACAATACTTGAATACTGATTACTTATTGTTTCCATAATTAATATTACTATGTTATAGTTTGTAAATATATTTTTTTAATATGTATATGAAAAATTTTAATGGAATTTATCAGAAATAAAACTCACCCTTTGTATTATGAATATTAGTTTTCTAATATCCTAATAATGTCAATAATATAATGCACATTTTTAGAAAAACTAATCTGACAGTTTGAATTTTGAATTGTGTTGTTTCCAAGGCAACATGAATTATTAGATGTATTTATTAGTATGAAATTCAAATTTTGATGGTGGTTTTCATCCCTTTAATGGCTGTTTGGACCCATATAAAAAATAAATACTGAAATACACGTTTCATTATTTGTATTGTATAGTATTTATTCTAAGTTCCGACTAAATTCGACCAAGAAAAAAAATAAAAATGAAAAAAACACCCTTTTTACCCCCGTAGGGGTTGAATTTCGAAAAATCCTTTCTTTCAGATCATATTCACGTCAAGACGCTTCGATTAGCACCCCAACGAAGTCAATAGCATTTTTTGTTCGCGAGATTTCGTCCCGGAAAAAAAGGACACGTACGTACGTACGTACGTACGTACGTACATACACACACACACACACACACACACACACACACACACAGACATTTTTCTGAAAATAGTGTAAATATACTCTAATGCCCTTGAAACATGAAAATATGTTAAAATTTTTGATTTCGATTTTCGGACCAATTACAATAACTTCCTATTGGGAAGTTAAAAATTGTCCTCCGATTTTTAAAATTTAATTTGATCTATCCGTTTCAGGTCAAGACAAACACTTTGTGTCTGTTCCCTGAATCCATGTCACACGCATAACTCATGTACCACTGAACCGATATTGATGAAACTTGGTTGGTTGGTTGGTTGGGTCTGGTAGAAGTACGATCCTAGTCATATTCGGTAGTAAAAACCGATTGTCGTAAAAAAGGAAATTATATCAGATTCAGTTGGACTTTTATTTTGAGTCGTTAAAACCGATATGTTGTATTAACCGATGTTGTTTTAACCTATTTCGACTATATTTTAAATTTTGAGTCTTTACTAGGGATGCGCAAACTAGAGAGCTCGAAAATGGACATAAACAATATAATTTTAACTTTTTAACTAAAAAAGTGATTTTTTGGTACTTTTTCTCTAAATTAATTTGAATTAAATTTTCGTTTGCTAAAAAAGAAACAACAAAATCTATTTTTTTTAAGAGTATGTCCTTAACCACTCACTCATTCACTCATTCATCAACGTACAGTCCAAACCCCTGGGCCTAGAAACGTGAAATTTAGTAGGCGTCTTCCTTTTATGATGTAACCACCCATCTGAGATATTTACGATTTTTTATAGGTAATGAATAAAAATCAATATAAAAAAATGTAATATGTCATCCCCTATCACGTACGGAAGGTTGAAATTAGTTTCGAAATTAACGCGAGCAGAGCGCGGAAAATTAGCTAGTATAAGATATACTCATACTTATACAATTATCCCAAAAATCTATTATTTTTATACAGTTAGGATTCATTTCTATTATATTTTCTCACTAACTCATAAATCAAAATGAATATTTACAAAGAGTGAATTTTGTTATCTAGGCAATATTTTATTTAAAAACAATTATAGTCTATTTGTATGTGGTGTAGGGTGGGAGTTAAAGGGGTAAAAAGGGGGGGCACAGATCCGATCTACATTAGCTAATTACAAAAATTCTCTGTGTTCGCAATAAACGAGTCTATGTGAGACGGTAATAGGCAAATATGATAGCAAAAGAACTGGGCACTGATTCTCAACATTTATAATAAAAAAACATTGACATTGATAGAGTTATCCAATGTAATGTATGACGAAACGTTTGATCAGAAAATATGACCCATACCTAGTAACCAAGATATTTTGCAGGGCCGATTTGTAGAGAGGGTAAATCGTCAAAATGTCAAATTGAATCGTGTATAGAGGCCTTTGGAATTCATAGTAAAAGCCTTATAAAGATTAAATACACACAATTTTCATTAATTTAAAAATTAATTCACTTTTACAAAAATATCATTATGTACCTAGTACCTAATCATTTGACATATATGTATATTACAGAGAAACCTATCAAAAAATATATTTCCCTTGATAATAGCTCAATTTTTGAGAAATTAAACTTTCAAATTGTTTGTATTTTAACTATTGCACACCCCAAGCAGGCTCTGCTTGGAAGTGTGTTCTACTCTCGTCCTAAAAATTTTTTTCGTATATAAATTAATAAAATGAGTATTATATCTTAAATTTCTTCAGTATCTCACTTACATTTTTACATTTTCTGATAGAAAACATTACAGTCTCCATTTTTGCTAAGTTTAATATCGATCGGTTTTAATTTTCTGTTATAAAAATATAAATAAAGTTCAATTTGTCGATTTAACCCGCTTTTTTGCTAGAAACGCCGAACTACAGGCTACAATTCGAAATAAATTTGCACCAATCCTTTTGAATTCACTTCATCTATTATCAGAATAGAACCCTATTAAAACTCAACAAAATTGGATAACTAGAAGTAACGAAATTTGCTGTTTATTTAAACAAAAATTCATATTTTGACCAGAAATTTTTTTACAAATAGAGTAGTTGCTATTTATAATTTATTAATAGTAGTAGGCGCTATTTCTTCATATGTCACTTCAAATTCCATAATAATTATATTGTGTTAATTAATATATAAATACATGTACATTACATCGATACGTGCTGTATTTTAATTATTTTATTCAAAGCCAATCAATCTTTTTAATCAAGATAAAATCTGGTAAGTTTGCATTTTTAAAACAAATATATTATATACGTCATATAACCTATAAACGTTACATTGTTGTTTCATTTTAAATGCTAGACATCAGGTGAACACAGCTGTTATCGCTGCAATATGTGGATGTATTTATCTTTTTAATTATTATTAGATATTAATTAATTTATTTACTTTATACATTTTACAAAAAAAATATGATATATAAAAATTGTAAATTAAAATGATTGTTGTTTTATTACAATACATCCTAAATTTAAATAAAATAAAACGGGCAAGTGCGTGTTGGGCACGCACATGATAGGGTTCCGTAGTCATTCTCACTATGATTTATAAAAATTATTTTTCAAAATTTTCGTGACTGAAGGGTTAAAATCAAAAAGTTATTTCACTTTTATTATTGCATTTTAGGAGACCTATCAAATGACACCCCACTCAATGGGGTAAATGAAAAAATGTGAGTTCACTTTTCAATCTATGAAAAGTGGGTCCAAAATATTTTAGACAATGTTCGTTATAATTTTCAGTGAAAGTACTAATTAAAAGCTACATTCTGAATTTTTTTCAGATTTTTTGAATCGATAGTTTAGAAAATAGAGGGGGGGGGACGCTCTGACAGCGACATTAAAAAGCAAATATATCGCGACTGAAGGGTTAAAATCAAAAAGTTATTTGACGTTATTTATTGCATTTTACGAGACCTATTAAATGACACCCCACTCAAAAGGGTAAGTGGGGAAAAATATGTAAGTTCAATTTTCAGTCTATGAAAGGGGGGTCCAAAATATTTTTGAAAATGTTCGTTATAATTTTCAGTGAAAGTACTAATTAAAAGCTACATTCTGAATTTTTTTCAGATTTTTTGAATCGATAGTTTAAAAAATAGAGGGGGGGGACGCTCTGACAGCGACATTAAAAAGCAAATATATCGCGACTGAAGGGTTAAAATCAAAAAGTTATTTGACGTTTTTTATTGCATTTTACGAGACCTATTAAATGACACCCCACTCAATAGGGTAAGTGGGGAAAAAAATGAAAGTTCAATTTTCAGTCTATGAAAGGGGGGTCCAAAATATTTTTGACAATGTTCGTTATAATTTTCAGTGAAAGTACTAATTAAAATCTACGTTCTGAAATTTTTTCAGATTTTTTAAATTGATAGTTTAGAAAATAGAGGGGGGGGGACGCTTTTTTAATGACTTTGGAGAAAAAATACATCGTGATCGAAGGGTTAAAATTAAAAATTTCTGTTACATTTTTTGTTGCATTTTAGGAGACCTTTCTAACGACACCCCACTCAATGGTGTAGGTGAATTTTTTTTTTTGAAAACACTTTTCATTTTATGAAAGGGGGGTCTAAAAAATTTTTATTTTCAAAAATCTTATCATTTCTGTTTTTGGGTCATCAATCTACGGCCGTGTACCAAATTTCATCTTATTATCTAAAAATTTTTCAGGACGGACGGACGGACATGGAGAAACTATAAGGGTTCCTAGTTTTCTACGGAACCCTAAAAAGGTAATAATCGATTGATATCAAGATTCATTGTTGATTTTCTAAAAAATCTTAATGAGTGATAAACTTCATATTATATATTTATATAATATTAATTACCTCCAATCTTTTTTTCAAACATCCTTTTAAGTTTCACCAATTATATTGTACCTGTACCGTATTTATTTGATATTATAAGTTAATATATTTTTTTACGTTTAAGAGGTGTGCATTTTATGGCCTAGCCATAGTATTTTCATTTTACTTATGTCCGGTATCATAAAGGAGCTAGTGAAACCAAAGGACCCCTCAGAATCCTTATGAGAAAGGGGTTTCGGTCAAACTCTTTGAAACTTTGGATTCTGATAGTCCTTGATGAGTAGATTAAAAGTGTCAATGGGCACTAAGTCCTAAAAACTCAAACTTTTAAGATATGGCCCTCTAAATTCGGGGGTCATGCTCGCCTTTAATTTACAATAAAAAAATTTGTAGAACCTTAATTTTCGCACGTCTATTTGTATGTGTTCCCAAAGACTTATATAATCAATTGTCACCATAAAAAAGTAAACTTTCAAATTCTTTAGCCAATGGCAGTACATAAATCTTATTATTACGTTTTTTTTATTATAAACCAATTTTTTATTATAAAACAATTGGATTTGTTTATAATAAAAAAACGTTACAATAAGATTTAAGTGTTGTCATTTCTCAATGAATTGAAAAGTTGACTTTTTTATGGTGGCAATCGATTATAGATGTCTTTGAGAACACATACAAATAGTTGAGTGAAATTTAAGGTTCTACAAAAAAATATTGTAAATTAAAGACAATCATGATCCCCAACTTCAGAGAGCTATATCTTAAAAGTTTTAATTTTTAGGACTTAGTGCCCATTGACACTTTTGATCTACTCATCAAGGACTATTATAATCCAAAGTTTCAAAGAGTTTGACCGAAACCCCTTTCCCATAAGGATTTGCGGGGTCCTTTGTCCATTAAACAAAAACGGTAAATCTCTTTTGAAACTAGCTTACTTATTAGTCGAAATTTTGATTGCAATATTTGACCCCAACATACTAACTAACAAGTGAAGTTAAATAAAAGCTTGTAAAAATAAAATAAAAACATCTACATATTAAGAATTCCATCTCTATTTTTTTCCAGTGGGTTATTCCGACATACAGACAGACACACACACATATGATACCTACTTACGTACGTCAATAGTAACGAGAGCTAATAACACAGGCGGCACAATAGATGTACACTGGGCTCTGTGGTATGTTATAGAACACCGCATCAGATAGACAATTTTTTTTCCATTTTTTATAACTGGGACATATCATCACCGAGAGATATAGATATAGCCGACAGTTTTTTTTTTCTCTCAATTAAAACTGTTTTTGTCATCGCTATCACTCGCTTTTGTTTCACCCCTATTGAAAGATCATGTAATTTTCTTTTATAGGAAATGAAATATTGAATGGGAAACTGTGCAGGAAAATGTTTTAATATAGTTATTGAATTTCTAATTTTATTTGTCGAAGCATGCAAGAAATTGATATTATTAGAAAATTTTGTAAATATTTAAACACGTCTTTTACGTTTAAGGTTATTATAAATTTTAATATGTTATTTATGGATAGCTCATATATTTTACTAATTTTTATTTAAAATATTGAGTAATTGTAATACACAAAAAATGAGAGAAAGTGCCGAAAGTGCTCTGTTTATTTAAATTCTACATATTTGGCTATATAGAGACGTTTTAAAAACTAATTATTCGAAACTTCAATCCTTTTTAATACTATAAAAATTATAAAACAAATATATTCACGTGTAATTTATTCAAAATAATGAAAAACCAGCTCTGCCATTACAGCAAATTAGTACATGTTACTATTATATACCATTCTGCCTATTTCAATTTTAAAATTAAATTAAACTTTTTTTACATTTAATAATTAACAAAGTAAAATATTCCATTAAATTCCACTGAATAAAATAGAGACTTTTCTCTTAATTTACTATCTCTGTGGTCTAAATTATGCGTACTATTTACGTTATGTTTAGGAAATCAAAATAAAAGTCTCCACCAAAATTCAGCTTGGTCTGAATTTTTTCTTAGTTAAAACTTTTATTTCCTGAGCTATTAATAAAAACCTAGAAAATATTGATTTATCAAATATTCTTTATTTATTAAAAATTTTTCTAACGTAACCAGAAAAGATGGTTTCTTCTATTTTATCGTACAGTTTATATAATAATTGATTTGTCTGTGAAACAGTTTGTAGTAAAACAGTACTACCAACTGTTAGACAAGTATCTGTACTCTGTATAACTATCTCACAAGCGCAATAGAGCCAATCTCAAGTTTGTCCGTGGATTCTACACAATGATGCTTATAGAAACCAACCAGCGGTATTAAAATTCTTATCTTTTAAATTGTATATTCTATGTACAAAGAATTCTATTCGCACAATATATATTTTTAGAACTGTTTTTTTAGAATTCTGTCGAAATTTTTTGCATCTATCCTTATAGTATGGGGGCCAGGCAGCATATAACATCTTGTGTGGCTTAATTATGCTTAGTCTACCACTTTTTTCATTTGTGAAAATTTTTATAATCGCGGATTTCCCCCTCTATTTTTCTGAAACACGTGTATTTAGTGTTGTATAGAAAATTTATAGATATAAGTAGTATTTTTTCAAACTCTATGAATAAGATAATTTGATAAATGTGGAAGAAAAAAATTGTCCGTTAAAATTTTTGGAAAGTTTAAGGTGTCTACCATCTTAAACCTGTAAATATAATGACTTCTGAAAATGTATTGATAATTAGCTGATTTTTTCAGGATTGTTGAAAAATGAAAATGTCTAAAACCTAATAGTTACTTTGTCGGATAAAATATATTTCCCGATTTTCTATATAGTTCGACGCGTGGAAATTGTCGGCAATATAACATCGCTGAGAAAGGAAAATCCGCAATATTCTCCCAGAGAAAAAAAATATAAACTATAAGCATAATTAATCCACAGAAGTAGTTATAGAGGGATATTATTCAATGACGTAATATGCAACATAGCCCCCAGACTAATAACTACTGGACTAATCGAGCTGAAATTTGAAACATATACGTAAAATTACTTGCCCATTCCCGAAAAAAATATTTTGCGAAGATTTAAGAAAAATTTATCAAAACCCACACAGGGGTGATGCCGCGCAACCCACTTGACACAACTCAAAAAATACCCTTACCTATCGATTCGTGAATTAATCCCGAGTCCAACGAGGTACATCAAGCCATATATAAACAATTTTAAATGGGGGGGGGGGGTCATGACCGGAAAAATCCCGAAAATGGGATAAACTAGAATCATAGTGATCAGGGAGCCGATATCTCGCGGTGGAAGAGAGACGAACGGACAGAAAATCGAGCATATAGGGTAGGTTGCACTAAAAATATGTTTTTCTATAAAAGCGCAATTAAATTAAACCTGTGAAAAACGTAGAAAACGCAATTTTAGAAAAAAAAACTAATTGATAAAAAAAATTGTAATAACACTGGCCGACAGCCATTTTGCTGCAGGGCATACAACAAGTTTTTTAAGGGTAAATGGACACGCTGAATCCAAAAATGAACACCATTTTGCTCAATCAGCTCTTGTTTTTGCGGTATTGCAAAAAATGTTTTTTTCGATATGCACACATTCAAATTCGTATATGTACCTATATATTTTTTTAATCAATGACTTCAACCAAAGATCATTCGGAATGAAGCTATGGGTCCTAATTGGACTAAAAAGTTTTAAGTTATACACATGCATAAAATTATTCCCTTCGAAAATCATGTTTTAAACAAACAAAAAATCGATTTTTAATCAAAATTCGGTAATTATCAAATTTCAAAGCGCTGTTACACGAACAATTTTTGTCCAATTTTAATGTCATTCACTAAATTTGTAGCCTTATCTATCTTCTTTATTGTATTAAAATTTCGAATGAAAATTGGCGATATGGCCGTAGTAAAGTAACTATACCTCCAAGGACCCAGAGTCTTTAGTTACGGTCCTGTATACAATATAAACTTTGCTGACCATAAAATAACAAAACCATACAAAAATTTGATATTCAAAACTATACAAATTCATCACTAACACAATTCATCAAATAAAAATGTGTAGTTACCAACTTTTGACAGGAACGTTATATATCTAATACAAATATCTAGAACTGCTGCATTAGCAGAAAGTTGTGTTGGCGTTCGGTATGCGGCACACGCTCCAGACGCCGCGTGACGTCACGGGACTGTTCTGTATTCCCGCGACGACAACGCCACCCAGGTCGGGAAACTCCTCTCTATGTCGCCACATTTTTGTGTGCGGGTCCAGGAAACAAAACAACGTGCAAACACATGTGTATCTATAGGTACCTATATACACTATATGTAATATACAACATAATATACATGGGCGTCCGAAGAGTATGGTAAATGAGACACTTTACATCCACCCTTGAGATTGAGTTTCCTACACGAAGAAATATGGAGTCGATTCTTTAATAATAATTACAGTTGCTGATTACAAATTTCAATTTTGTATCAAAAAATACTATCAGTTTTAACTTCTACAATCTCCATTGTAGTTTTTATAATACACAATTTTTACTATATATTCGTAAATATCATTTACATGATTTATTCAACTAATTATTCTTAAGTTGAATTATTTGTTAATAAAGTGCTATACAAATTTAAATTATTTCATTTCAATCAAAAGACAAAACAATAAATACATAGATTGTGTTAAATTAATTATATTAATAGTATATTTATTTATTGGTATAACAAATTAAACTATACCAATAATATAGATTTAGACCCTGCACACAAAAATTACTAATTGATATTGAAAGTTTAGTAACAAAAACATCTTCTAGCAAGAACTACAATAGTTTGGACTGTTTCAAGATTACTACTATTTTCGCCCCCCCCCCCCCCCCCCCATAAAGATTCGTGGGTATTAAGTGACCCCCTCCTCTTTTATACGTAAGTTTTATTTTATTAGTTTAAGTATAATAGTAACCAAATTACACAGATTTTAAAAATAAATACAATGAATTCAAAATTAATATAAAATAAATAATAAGAAAGAAAGTCTTACATAACCAATGCTTTTACCCCTACCCCCATCCCAAAACCTTACATAATTAATAATTAATTTACTTATGAGAAAAAAATAAATAAAAGTTTATTAATGTCATTTTTTGTCTGAAAGGAATAAGTATGCACTAATATTATAAATGTCAAAGTACATAGCTGTCTGTCTGCCTGTCTGTTCGTTTACTGTCTGTACTTATTATCGAAAAAAAATTATAATGTAGTTTTTTTAAATAGTTCATTGTTTTCAAATAGTCATTTGTTATTTTAATTGTTGTTATTGTGATTATTGTTTACAATTTTTGTTTTTCATGACTCACTTAAATGTTTGTAATAAAATACTTAATAAATATCACAAGCATTTAGTACATCGACTTATTTTCGATAATAAGTATAGCAAGTGACATATCGTTGTATAGTAAAGTAAAAAAACACGTTCAAATATGTTATTAGTCAACTTAGTGGCCCATAAGAAAAACTAAAGTTAGGGCTCGTAACTCGGAAACTAAAAGTGATATAAAAAATCTAAATAAACCAATCAATTTTACAAAAAAAATGTTTTAAGAAACCGCCTACAAAAAGTACCTATCTACTTTGACAAAAAAGTTTAGCCATTTAAAGAAATTGCGAATTTTCAGTTTTTTGGGTATACCGCCTAAGCCACATAGAATTATGAATATTTTTTGTGTAGTAATACTCACCCCTTTCTTACAAATAATTCATCTTATTTAACCAAACCTGTATCTCTTATAGATACTGAGATCCCCATGCTGGAAAAGTTATCTGGGACACCCGTTATAGTCTGTTTCATATAAGTTTACAGTGGTTGCCGAGGATTTCACGGTACGATTTGTGAATCATATCGTCAAATCCCCGGTAACCATTGCAAACTTAAATGAAACAGACTATAGTTTCTTATACACTAGACTAGGACACGCAATTTTTTGCGCATTATGAATACAAAACTGCAAAAATGATTGATAAAAAATCTTAAATGTTGATAAGAGTACTTAATTACAACTTTTGTAACAATCCTAGCATAACTAAAATACAGCATTAACAATTTTCCATGTTAGAAAAAAAATTTAATTATATGCCTGAAAGGTCAGGTTTACTCAAGTTGAAAGTATTGACGCACAGTGTCTTTCATGCTAACGAGAAATTGTTTTTTTTTTTTTTACTATTTTGACTAGAAGTAAACATATTCTTTCCGCTATTTTGGGAATTTCTATTGGCTTAAATTTGTATATTTTGTATACATTCAAAATCACAGGTGTCCAAAGACTTTTGCATGGCAGTGTACACATTAAGAAAATATGATTTTCGTTATACAGTCTGTTAAGTAAGACCGTGTACGGCATTACTCGCAATCGGTAAGTTATACAAACCTAAATCTTTTTTAATTAAGTTCAGAGTACCCCCGCCTATTGCGCTTTGATGAAAATTTTTTAGTTCATGTCGATTTTTTTAAAACAATGTCATGATCAGTTTTTCCTCATTTTTGGTCATTTTTCCTACTGAAGCACGATCTGGAAAGTCGTCGACATTTTTCAACTCTTTAAACCGATTCACCCACTTCTAAACAAATGCCTTGGACTTTTTAATGTACTTGGCCGCCACTGCATTAAACATTTTTGGCCCTTTTGGGTGCCTGCTAAGAAACACGTTTCAAAACGTTTCGCGTACACGTCACTAAAATCGCGGTTTTTGTATTTTTCTGACAAAATATCGACATAGACTGAAATTTTTCATCAAAGCGCAATAGGCGCGGGTACCTTGAACCTAATGAAAAATGATTTAGGTTTGTATAACTTACTGACTGCGAGAAACGCCGTACACGCTCTTACTTAATAGGCTGTATTTATATACCTAAAACATAAATTTCTTGGGCCAAGTCATTTTTTACCGTATGTTCTCAATGACTCATATTAAATGTTCCAATATATAAAAATTATATGCGGTATACACAGAAAAAAACTGTATTGGACCAAGAAACCCTTGTTTTGTATATAACGAAAACAATATTTTCTTAATATAAGAAACATACTCTTAATCCAACTACGTTATTCCTTCGTTCAAGAATACTATAGTTGGTTTAAGAAATTATTGCTTATCTTAAGAAAATATTGTTTTCGTTATATACAAAACAAGGTTTACTTGGTTTGAGAAATCCTTTCTACCAGTGTATACGAAATATATACGTTAACATTTTCATATAGAAAATTCATTCCGTCCAACGATTTTTCATCAACACCAGCACTTTCCACGTTAGTCTTGCACGATAGAAAATTCACCACAGAATCACCATTTGCTTCAACTACCCCCTTTAACCCCCCCGCCCTCTCCGCCTCGCAGCCTGTGGCACTGCATAAACACGATTAGCACACGTTGAAGACACGCGTTAAACAGTGACACAGCTATACACAAGCGTGTTATTGTCTCTCTCGCACTGTAGACCTCGCGGGACGCGCTGACTTCCCGAGCTATCCATCATCCTGTCGGACGCCGACGCCCCCGATGCTTTATTAGGGTCGCCGCGGTCCCCCCCGATCAATAAACCTTACCGCCGTTCTCTCTCTGTGGATCTTATGTATATGGGAATATTATATATATATGTGTACAGTGATCCCTCTATTTACGCGATAAATAGGTTCCATGAAAATAATGCGTGGAAGAAACCGTGTGAAATTGCTCCATTACGTTGTGATTTTTAAGACTCCCCCCCCCCCCTTTTTCAACCGCGTGAATAAAATAAATATATTAAACCGGGATTTCTTTAAAGAAAAAATTTTTCAGTCAAATTTTTTTTATGGATTAGCCGGCTATTACATTATCAAAGAAATGTGAAAAAATTTCTTAGATCAAAGAAATATGACAGTGTATAATACGTTAACTTTTATAATATTTACGTAATATTTACCTTCTTAATATTTCTTTTATCATAGTAATGAGAGTTTCTTATATTTAATCAAAGTTTTTTGACGGATAAATCAAAATGGCGACTGAAAAGTGTTCGTGGACGGTTTCGCCTACGAAATTACTTATAATTTAATATATGATCAAATCTTTGTTAAAGATCTTTGACATATTTATTTGATAGTGTAATTGCCGCCTTACGAATTTGCATCAAAAATTATAGGTTCAAATTTGACAAAAAAAAGTTGAACGTTAAACCCATCAAGGTGACATCTTTAAGACGAACCCATAATGCCAATATTTAACGCACTTATAGAAACCGCATGAAACTTTTGTCTGGAACATTTTTCTGAAAATTCGTTATTTTGGAAACAATTCGCTGAAAAATCTTTTTAAAAAACACCCATTGTATGTATGTACATATTTCTCTCCGCTGATTCACCCACGTTTATTTCTAAATCAAATTAATACATTTTCGTTGGAAAATATCGATTGTAAATTTTCCATTGATCAGGGCCGGCCTTAGCGAGTCGGACATCCTGTGCAAGATTTTTACCCCCCCCCTCCCTCAGGGACGATCATTACATCAAGTCAATCATTAAAAATTCATTTAATCAAACTAATGGAACCTAATAGTTCCAAACATTATTTAAGGGTTGAGGGATGGGTGGTTATTTATTGCTCTACGATTATTAATTTCAAAAATATATTTTTTTATTTATATGTAAGCAGTTCACTGATATAAACAAAATTGTGTAACATTTTCAGGAGAAAATACATTATAAATATTAAATTTTAATAATAGTTATAAGAATTCAAAAGTGTAACATATTTCGTAAATTCGTGTTCCCGAGCTTAAGCCCCCCCCCCCCCCCCCCTATTCCACAGTACCGTCGGGAAAGACGTAGTTCTACATAAAAAAAATAGAAAAAATAGAAATTGAATTTAATAGTCCTGTATTTTTCAAATCACTCCTAAAAAAATATAAAATATACTAAAATTCGTATTCCCGAGGTTACCCCCCCCCTGGTACCGCCAGGGAAGGCCTAGTTCTACGTCAAAATATAAAGAAAAAAATTAATTCAATATTATTTATTTAACATTAATTTCTATTATCAGTTTTAAGAGCTCTAAAATCCATTTAAACATATTTTTTTGATTAAATGCGCTTAATTTTCGAGTTCACCGCAACTTTTCACCAATTTAGGTGCACACATTGGAATAAAATTTGAAATATTGCTGAAAAGTAAACATTTTTGAAAATTTTGATATAAGGCACGCCTCCGTATCTATTTGTCTTGAAGTTATTCAAGAATAACAAAATTAAACTTCAAACGGCTCTAAAAAATTTTCCACAAGGCCTATTAGGTGGGGACTTTTGTGTACAGACTTACTATAATGTATACTACATTGGTACCAAATTTCATCGCACTCCTAATTTGTTCCAAGAACAGGGCAATTTTTCCATTCATTGCTTGTACTATATATTTTTTAAATCATTCCTTAAAAAAATAATAAAATATACTAAAATTATTCTAAACGTAACATTTTTGATTCAGTTAGATTAAGGCCTCTATACACCACCCAATTTGACATCCAATCTACAGGATGTACCCAATTTACCCCCACTCTACCTCCCTACAAATCGACCCTGCAAATTAGTAACTAAATAACATTCAATCCACCAACAAGTTTAAAATGACAAAATACTTATATCCGCAAAATATTTCCTTAATTAAAAACAATTTACTTTATTTCCCTGTACAACACATTATATTCTTTTGATCACATTTATAAGTACAACAAACTTACTTATTAGCGAGAGCCCCATCTGGAATAAATGTACATAACTTTTGTAAAACAGTAGTTAATCACAAAGCTTCGGCTTGTCTTTATTCTCAACCAAACGCAGCTGGTCATTATACTTGCTCATGGTATAGCTTAAAGTACATTGTACATATAAACATAAGATTTTACTGTATTATAAGTTTTGTATTTAATTATGAACATAATACAATTATAAAGTAATTTGTTTTGTTTTTAAAAGTAAAACTTGTATAAGACATAATTAATCATCTATATAAACATAATATGAGGAGCTCAGATGCTAAATGACTTTTTAAATTTTATACACCAGAACAAAAAAAAAATACCAGTAAACTGAAGGGTCAGTCCGCGGTAATCGATACCAGATAGTTAAAAAAATATTTTACGAAAATGAATACTAAAATATAAAATTAACAGACTATTTAACATCAATTTTCATAAACCAAAAGAAAATTAGAAAAATGTTAGTTCATTTTCAAAATATTTAAAAAAAGACAACAAATAAGATGAAATCACAATAACTTACTTAAGAATAAGTGACGATCGTGGCAAACTATTAAAAGTCTTTGACAATTACATATCAAACGTGACGTTTGACCAAATTAAAAAAAAATTACCCTCACCAACAATAATGACTAAGGATGACCGCATTTATTATAAATTTAATGAGTCTATTGATGTATTTGATAAATAATTGTTATAAGTATTAGTTAATAATATCAATAAGTAATTAAACAGACAAATAGTACTCTTATTGTATCCTTTTATTCAATCGTGTCACACCCGTCACAATGTTTGTTGGGTAATAACCAGTTAAATAGATTACGAATTTACCTGATGCTCATGTATTACTAAAAAATAATTTATTCGTAACATATTAAAGTATGATTATTATAAAGTAAATATATTCAATATTTTCGCTAATATTTTGAGATTTTTGATAGAGGTTGCAAGACTTGCAATAGTTGGCGTCACACCCGTCACAGGGCTTTGAACGCTGGCATTTTTTTTGTAAAATAACCGTAGACCTTTTATTCTTTCAATATACACGTATTACATTAAGATCTACAGAAAAATGGTAAAACCATGTTATAAACTAGTATTATTTAGAAATTAAGAACTCCAATCCGAGTTGAAATGTCACACCGTCACAGCAAAAATGAATTTTATCGACTTTTAATTGAACTTAACAATTTTGGCTTGTGAACTACTGTCACCCCCCCCCCCCTCCGCCGTAGAACTAGATAATTTTAAATGAAAAAAATGGCTAACTTCACACAAAAAAATAATTCTGATTTTTTACGTGAATCAAAACTTTGAAAATTGATATCTCAAAAAAAGTTTGAGATACAGATCTGTGGTTTCAAAATTTCGACTTATCGCGTAATTTTCTATGCAATATAATAGGTTTTACGTGAAATCTAAATTAAAGGTAATAAATATTTTAGATTTTTAAATTTTTAAAAATTCTGTCTACCGAATCAATTTTGATGAAACCTACACAATAGAAAAAGCATGATCCTATGATTAATTTACGCTATATATCATCACGCTATCACATTAAGGGACTGAACAGTTACAATTATCAAGTACATTAGTTAGTTTGCCGTTAATTACTGCTGAACCGATCTTAATGGGATTTTCATCATTATACAATGTAGAAATCATTAAATGGAGTTACAAATAGCGTACATATTCACAAATTTTAATAAACATGTAGATCAAATGTAGTATACTATATAAAATAAAATTACAATTCAAAAAACAAAAACGTGAGTGCCTTTTTCTAAAACAAAATCAGCACTGCAAATACCCCCGCCCTCCCCTCGAAAAAACATGCAACATAATATCAGGTTTGCTAACAACACGGTGGTGGATAGATATGCATTGCGAATGACACACGTGTACGTCGGGTTGCATACACCCGAGGGGTTTTATCGATCGAGCGAACGCGTGGTTCACGAGCTTTGCCGGCAGGTGGCTCGTAAATTCGCCGTTTAGTTCGTGCCGCCTCCACTGTTGCCGCCACCGCCGTCGCCGCCGCCGCATTTACCTACCATTGAAATACGAGGAACCGGAACGATCACATTCAATTGTCCGGAGATATGTAGATTTTGTAGATATAAGATATTTCAGTATTTCTTTACTGTATTTTTTTAAATAATAGAAAGGTACTGGCACCAGTCATGGACACTTTAAGAGCAAGTTATACTATCTTTTTGGGATTTATGGGCTTCATTTTAACTAATTTAACTAATGTCCGGTATTATAAAGGACCTAGCAAATTTGCAAGCTAGCAAGCACTTTCAAATGAGATATCAAACTTATATGACAGTTCTCAGTAAGTTGGTTTTTACCGTTTTTTACGCAAGGTTAGTAAATACACTTTAGTAAATATACTTTAGATACCTTTTTTTTACTTTCTATGTATGAAACTATCTATCTAAAACTTTAAGAGAACTGCCATATAAGTTTGATACCCCATTTGAGAGTACTTGCTAGCTTGCAAATTTGCTAGGTCGTTTATAATACCGGACATAAGTCAATTGAATAGGCATGATGCCAGTAACAAAATATCATTGAAATAATGATTTTAAGTAATGAAATAAGTTTAAATGATTCTAAAAAAATTATTTATTTTTAAATTAAATGCGAGATTAATATAATTTTTGTTAAAATCAAAATGCAAAATACAGCAATCCACCATGTTAAATGGAACACCAATCACAGAGAAATACGTCACGCATCAGTAAACGTCAAAAGTGATTGACTTTTATTTTAGACAAATATCAATTCCTCTTACAAGATTATTAGGTACATACCTTATTTAAGAACTTATATACTTTGGAATTCATTTTTAACATACAAAATAATTAAACTATTGTCTAATTCTGAATGTTTGATTATTGTTGACAAGGAGTGTGACGTCACAACTCTGAAATGTCACCTACGAGCGTTTTAGCGTCAAATTCAAAATTAGTTTTAAAAGAGTAAATTTTTGCGATTAAACCTTTATATTCCGCGAAACTAAGTATTTTTTTTAAATAGGAGACACTTAAGATCATCATAGAATAGTTTTTTTTTTTTAAATTAGTCATCATGCCTATTACCAAAATCTGCAAATAAAGTTTTTAGATTATAGCTTTTTATTTTATTTATGTTTCTTCTCCAGTAATGGATAACGTAAAACTAGTAATGGATACCCAATGATGGACACTTGCTAATGATTACAAAATAATATGTATAGGTACTACAATACAAAAGTTACAAAATAAAGAGTCATAAAATTCAAAACAATGTAAAGCATATAATATATATACATAAGAAAATACACTTTTCTTGATAGTGTGGCCGAACCGCGATAATTATTTGTCCACTGTTTTTAAACAAAATGATCGATTATCATCAAATCACGCTGTAATACAGTTAAATGTATATAGATTAATATTTAGTAATGACAGTAATCAAATATCAACAAATATTTCTAATTCAGTATATTTAATTAAAAATTGCCCAACACTGGAGTATTGACCAAGACTGGTGCCAGTACCTTAAGTTGTTTTCGATCTATCCAGGTCACAGACACAGGCAGTGCCGGATTTACCAATAAACAAAAGAAGCAACTGCTTAGGGCACCCGACCTTAAGAGGTACCATAAAAGGGCATCAGCGTAAAATAGCATTTAAATGGGAGAAATGTTAATGAAAGTTTTGGCGATTACTAAAAAAAAAGGCCTTCAGAATTTTGACGACTAAAAAAAAAGGTCGTCAAAATTACAAAATGGGGCCTTTACATGATTAGTGCTTAGAGCATCACATAGGGTAAATCCGGTACTGGACACAGGACACAGTATAGTTATAATTCTAGTTAAGTTATATTTCAATGGATATAAACTATTCGCTTATGAACTGTAGGTACTTGATAAACATGTGTACATTTGTAATTAGTAATTAACACTGATAATAGTTAGTTGTTTGTATACATGAGTACTTTAAATATCAGGAAATTCAAAAGTCAATGTGATTAAATCCATATTTTCCCTATAATCTCATTAGTTTTTGAAAACATTACAAAAATAAAAGTCCTTTAGTTTTTCGATATCTTTAAAATTCGAAAATAAATAGAATATTTGAAATTTTAAAGTCATTATTAAAAAAGATGTGGTAAATTATAATATACGGCATAAATCAACTAATCAAATGACTCTATACTCTCTAAACTTGAAATAGTGAAATTTTCACTGTTTTTCCCAGTGATCAACTAATTCACTGGAAAAAAGTTGGAACCACTGATAAACCAGTGACTTTTTTGCGCATGCGTCGTAAATGACAGTTTGCTGGCATCCATTTTACGATTACATTGTGTGAGTGCTTTTATCGTGCGTGATTAATAAGATAAGTTATTTGTTTTTCTAATTAATATTATAATATAATAATATCATGATATGGTTTATATAATATTTAGCTTTTATTCATTTATTTATTTTTTATTATGAGAAGGAAATTTATATTAAATGTAATCATCAGTGGACATTATTTATAGGTTATAACCAATGATTTGTAATGTAAATATAAAATTAACTCATGATTTTTATAAAACATAAAATTAATTAAATTTTGTGTAAAATAATTAGCATTTATAGTTTCTTCAATGGAATTCATATTTATAACTATATTATGTTCATAATATTTTATGATTGCTAAGATGTCTAGAATTGATTATATTTTCTAATTTGGAATTTGTCGCTTTATTGTTTGTACAACAATCACTGTTGTAAATACAATAATCCCAATAAAATAAAGATATAACATACTAATGATTTAAACGCGAAAATAGATTCTAACCTCATTTGTGTATTTCAAAATTTTCCATACTATGTTTATGAAAATTATATTAGAATTAATATTAAAAATTATGTTAAAGTATTAAAATTTCTGCCTGCTCTTCAATGTAAATAAACTTTTAGAATCTTTTACCATTCCATTAAGAAGAATTGGCAATTTATGTGGGCTAATAAACAACCTAACCTCACTTTTATTCTAATTGTAAGTAATATGCATTACTTACAACTTACAATGACTCTCAGTAAGCTTATATCTTTTTACCATACTTTTCTATTTTGTTATAGTTTATATGTTGTTTTTAGATAAATAAATATTAATAATTTTTTTCAGTTATCCACTCTCTAAACCTGAAATAGTGAATTATCACTAATTCACAGTGTATATTCACTATTTGCCACAGCTAAAAGTCGGCCACTTGGAATTAGTGCATATACACTTATGTACCCAGTGAAATGATGCACTTATGAAAACAGTGAATTTCACTGGGTACATAAGTGTATATGCACTAATTCCAAGTGGCCGACTTTTAGCTGTGGCAAATAGTGAATATACACTGTGAATTAGTGAAAATTCACTATTTCAGGTTTAGAGAGTAGTCCACAAGATGATGACATATTTGGCTTTTTGTTTTAAATTTGGGGGTTGATGATGTTTTCCATGTTGTAAAACACATGAATAAAATCTGCCTAAATGGACAAATGGGGCATAAAAATATGTCATCAATTCTTGGGCTATACCTTCCCAGATTTATTATATTTCCTTCGCTTTGAAAAAAATGTCTATAGATAGCTCAAAATAACAATAAGGCACTAAAATTCTTACAGAACATCGGGATACAAAAATACGAATCTTTAAAAGTTAAAAATAAATAAATAAAACACACTTTTGACCACCATCATTGGACTTTCCTGGTCACAATATGTAACCAAAATACTCACTGAAACAAGTCAAACGAGCCCAAACTCGTTGGGCCTAAATTGTTAGCCATGAATGAGTCAATATGACTAACTCCATCACCATTACAAGCTCAATGATACCATATTATTTTATTGTAAGCAAAATTGTATAAGTTTGTATAGTTTCAAATCGATTGTAAGATTTGTATATAATATTACAAGTCAAGCTAGTAAAAACGTGTTAAAATTAAGCCTTTTGTGCATTGAAAATGCAAATACATTCGTAATAAATCGATTTGGAAATATAAAATAAAACTGGACATCTATAATTTAATTTTCATTTCATGATAGCAACCTTAAAATACATCAAATCTGGACCAGGTATTAATGATACATGTGTAGTTATGTACCCCCCCCTCCCCATCAAATAAAAAAAATATAATGAATCGATTTTGAAATATAAAATAAAATTGGACATCTATAATTTAATTTTCATTTCATGATAACAACTTCAAAATACGTCAAATCTGAACCTGGTATTAATGCTACACATATAGTTATGTGCACCCCCCCCCCCCCTCCAATAAAAAAATGGCTACTGCACTGAAAAGTGCACACAGTTGAATAATTTTAATGTTCATTCATACAACATTCGAATCAAATCTCTTTACACTGAATAATCAAAGAGAAATTTATACAAATAAATATAATAACAACAAAATATATACGTATTGAATTGAATCATAAAAATAGTAACACATAAAGAACTATATATTTTATAAAGAATTCGAGTACAAAGGACAGAAATACAGTTTTACAACGACACCATATCTGGCGTCTTGCAAAGAGACAAGCTTTCAGTTACACAACAAAGAATTATTTCACATTATTCCGTTCTTCTTTTGTCGCTGAGAAATGTATCAAGTATAATGTGTAATTCTTTCACGACTTGTCACTATTTTTGACAATTTACAATTACTTAAGAATAGATTTAATTCTGTTTTATATTTCGCCGGAGCGAAATATGAGTTTTTGCTTTTATTCTTTCTTTGTATCTTTGTAATATATTTACTCGTGTTTCAAAAGAAGGATGAAATAATGTTACTTTTTTTGAGTACATCAAAATGTAATATGATTTTTATTTTGTCGTGTTTTTCAATTGTTGCCAATTAATTTAATAATAGAGAAAAATGGTAGTTCAAGTTTCAATTTTTATGGATTCCTATAAATGTCAAATCATACCTATTATAAAGGACCCATTATGGGAAAGGGGTTTCGGTCAAACTCTTTGAAACTTTGGATTATGATAGTCCTTGATGAGTAGATCAAAAGTGTCAATGGGCACTAAGTCCTAAAAACTCAAACTTTTAAGATATAGCCCTCTAAAGTTGGGGATCATGCTCGCCTTTAATTTGCAATAAAAAAATTTGAATTACCTTAATTTTCGCACAACTATTTGTATGTGTTCCCAAAGACTTATATAATCGATTGTCACCATAAAAAAGTAAACTTTTAAATTCTTTAGCCAATGGCAGTACTTAAATCTTATTATTACGTTTTTTTTTTATTATAGAACAATTGGATTTCTTTATAATTAAAAAAACGTAATAATAAGATTTAAGTGTTGTCATTTCTCAATGAATTGAAAAGTTGACTTTTTTATGGTGGTAATCGATTATAGATGTCTTTGGGAACTCATACAAAAAGTTGTGCGAAAATTAAGGTTCTACAAATTTTTTTATTGCAAATTAAAGACAATCATGATCCCCAACTTTAGAAGGCGATATATTAAAAGTTTGAGTTTTTAAGACTTAGTGCCCATTGACACTTTTGATCTACTCATCAAGGACTATCAGAATCCAAAGTTTCAAAGAGTTTGACCGAAACCCCTTTCCCATAAGGATTCTGCGGAGTCCTTTATCTAAACCTATACACCCCTCCCCCATAATTAAAATAAAAGATCAGCGCCTATGACAAATATTTTTTAATTGTTGATTTAAAATTCTTCAACAATATGTATTACACATATTTATATTTAGTACAAATATATTGTTAATAATACGTAGTTTCGTTTATTTTATTATCTAAATCAAATCTTTCCCTGTTGCCGGGCCTGCTTTTAGCTTGTCGTATCAAAAAGTAATTATATAATTATTAAAAACATAAACACAATAAAATACAAGTTTAGGTTAAATATTGTCAAACATCTAATTTTCAATTATAGTGATGTTATATATAATACAACAGCATTCAAGATGAATAAAAAATAAAGTAATATTAATTTACATACCATTTCTAGTAAAATATGAACTCCATTCACAACGAAACAATAACCATTTAAAATAACGTTTTTCTTTGTGGCGAACTGTCATAACAATAGTTCCATATCAGTCCTACAGATGGCTACACATTACAGAAAACTGCACAACGGGGATAATAGCGCCATCTAACGCCACACACGGGAAATGACAACGCCGGATATATCACAAGCGGGCTATTGTTGTCGTTTCCGGTTGCTTTAACGGTTATCTTCACACCGATGGACATTATTGAAATAACGATTATATTATAAAATATGATATATAATACATGAAATGTCACATGTTACATTGTATATTATTAAATAATATATTCACATGTTGTTTACTATTTGTAATAAAATGCTACAATCACTTTTAAATATAATAATGCAACTAAAAAAGAGACTACATTAACAACAACAACCATTCGCTTTCACAAACTAGAAACAATTGACAGTACAAAATACAGCACGCAACAAAATGTCGAAATGTTTAAACAAAAATCACATGAATTTACTATCAATTTATAAAATAGTATGTAACAATGCTCCAAAACAATTAAAATAACTCATACATTTTGAAAATCAGTTGTTTCTTTTCTTTATTTAAAATTTTCAACAATAAAATTTCAAAACATTTTCAGAACGGCACCCATATTTGATTCATAATAAGATACCTCGATTCCGAAGCCTCCGTGGCGCAATTGGCTAGCGCGTTCGGCTGTTAACCGAAAGGTTGGTGGTTCGAGCCCACCCGGGGGCGTTAACTTTTTTGTTTTATTTTTATTAATTAACGAAATGTTACACATGTCAATAATACCAGCCCGGCTTTCTAATTTTAGACCACTATCAGTATTTTTTCATTGCATATATTATATAATTTTTAATAATACTAGTTATATATAAAAATGTTTATATCTGGACTCGCCAAGCAGGTTTCTATTCCAAGGTCATTTCTTAAGCTCGGTCTTACAAATACATACAAATAACATTTCAATAGGGCTAGTCAAATTTACTTAAAAATAAAAATAATTAACCATATATGAAAAAATCGAATATTCCCTTAAAATTAAAAAAAAAACTACGCAGTTATTTTTTAAATCATTTTAGACGTATTATTTTCAAGTAAAGGTTTCAAAGGCCCCTTTTTGAGAATTAATTATATTTTCGGGAATAAAAATAATATCGTTTAATTAAAATTTTTGTTTTACATTTTAGTTAATTATTTTTATATTTTTTCTCCGGTTTATGCCACATTTTTTTTACTGCAGATAGTATAACCTTACCCGTTACATACCCCATGTAACTCAAGAGATCATAAAGGATACGTCAGTAAAAGTTACATTCAAATCAGTTCAGCAGTTATATTCATTTTTATGAGTAAACTATATCAAAGATAAATAAAATTTATTTTTATTTTTCCACTAAAAAGACACGACTTCTAAATCAATCAAATTAGATATTTAAATGGAATAAATATTCGCCAGAATAATTTTAGTGCCTATCGATGGGTAATGATGTCCTTAATAAAATATTTTTGCAAGGTTGTGAGCCCCCGGGAAATACACAAAAAAAATAAAAACAAAAAAACTTAACTTCGCTTATGTTAAAACTTTAAACTATCGATGCAGCGAAAACGATGTGAGCTAGAGCAAAACTAAACAGGACCCGTTTGATAGAGAATGAAATTTCCTATAAAAAACAATAAAATTCATATTTCTTAAGTAAATAGTTTTTTAGAAATCATGACTCAAATAATATTGTTAATTTAAAATTTTTAAAAAAATATGATAAAATATATTTTTAATTTTTCACAACCCTTATGCAGCAATTACAGGTAAAACAGATGAAAACAAACTCACTTACACACACACACACACACACACACACACACCTGTGGAGCTATGAAGCAAAATCTGTGGCGGTTAAAACTGTCAAAATATCTGTTGTCTTTTAAACTTAAATTTACATCAAACGTGAATAATATTGTCTAATTGTAATTACAGAAAAGAATTACATGAAGAATAGCTAGTATATTAGAATAGAAGTGAAGTCAGTGGTGGTATGTTCTAGTGTTTTGTAAATAAATCTGTAATAGGAGAAATAGTAGGTGTTATTTAAATCTAATACATAAGTGACGTCATTGTAAAGCACGTGTATATAACTTGTCAAAAGTAAATAAGGGAAATTAAAAGTTTGTGAAGTGATTTTTATCAAATTTCTGTTTTTATAGAAGTTGATTTTTTTCTGTAAGTATTGTGTTTATGTATTTTGAGCATTTCTGAGAGGGAGGAAGAGGGTAATATTCAAATTTCTGTTTTTAGAAGTTATTTTTTTTTTAATTATTAAGTATGTATTTTAAGAAGGGGGTAATATTTTTATGTAAATAATGAATATAAGAAAATATGATTTGTTATAAATATGTTTTTTTTTTGGTTAAATGATTAGGTTTGGAGGGGGGGGGGGGGGAGTGTGAACAAAAGTATTATTTCAGTAGGAGTATTGTTTTTAAAATTTTGATAGTGTCAGAAAATATTTTAAAACAAATGAAGTATAATGAATCAACCATACATATAGACATTTTGATACACAAAGTGCAAAATTAGTGTGAGACCCCTTCTCCTCCCCCTCCCCCTTTATATTTGTTTATTTAAGGTAATATATACATTTTTTGTGATATTCTACCCATATCTGGAAAACTTCGAAATTTTTCAAATGGTTTGGTAAAAATGATTATTTTAATAAAGTAGATACTATACCGCCCCCCCTCTGTTATCTCCAAAATTAGTGACCCCCCCCAGTCCCCAAACTGCTAAAAATCTATGGTATGATTCTGATCAGTATAATGTTAAATCATTTTGATATTTAATAATGCCCTTCTTATCCAATTTTAAGTATTTCTTAATAAACATCTGAAGATATAGGGTCAATTTGGTAGATATAGATTACTGTTATCCACAAAATTAGTGACCTCCCAAACGGCAAAAAATCTGGTAGAATTCTGATCAATATAAATCATTTTAATAATGCCCTTCTATCCAATTTTATTTATTTCTTAATAAACATCTGAAGATATAGGGTAAGCTTGGTATATATAGATTACTTAAGGGTAAAATGTAGACATTTTGTATCAAAATGTACGTTTTTTTTTAATTAGTAGAATTTCTATACAAGTAAAAAAATAATAAGAAAAATATTTTATTTCAGAACAACATGGCAGGTCGATTATTAGGTGGTGGAGGTTTACCCGGATCCGGAGTCGGTGGAGGTGTAGTAGACAAGGCTCTGGCAGGGGTCCCACGGCTTTTAGATGACCTGCAGCGCCTTTCCGAAGACACAGACCTCGCTGACGTAGTGTTTATCTTAGGGCGCGACGAAGAACGCGTCTACGCTCACAGAGCCATCCTATATGCCAGGTAAATTATACGAATTTTATAATTAACTACTTTACTTTTATATACACTATACACTCATGTGTATACACTCTAAAAGTTAAAAAATGGTACCATTTACACTAATTACTCTAAAAATCAATCAAAAAAGTAATCCAGGTCTAATATTGATCCAAATACTATAATTAAGTCACATCTCAGTTTTCTAGGCCAAACGGTCAAACTCTGAAACTTTGAAAAACATAAGTACCACACAAAAATGAAGATTTTGTTTAATCCTTAGCTGCCCCACTTCTTCAGAATAACATACCTCCCACACTGGGGTCACATTTTACCCCAGACTCGTAAGCTATTGAATATTTTAATTCAATAAAATTCCTCTATCATCTTCGAATGATACAGAATGCACTCAATCAGTTATTTGTTTTTTACCTTTTCGCGGCTAAACCGTTGAATCAATCTTGAAGAAATTTGGTAGGGAGATAGATTACATCCTGAGAAAGGACATACGCTACTTCGAATCCCAAAAATTCATCCCCTAAGAAATTGAAAGCGGTGGAAATGTTTGTATGAGATTTTTTTTTATATTTCACCCCTGTCACATATGAAGGGCTGTAATTATTTTCATTCGATCGAAAAACATAAATAGTATATATAGGTAAAAAGCCAAATAAATACAAATTTCTACAAAAAAATGGACAATTTTATAATTAATCCGGACCACGGATCCAAAAACCGGCTTGTCCGGGTGAAATCCGGCCTGGTGGCAACACTGGGTCAAACAGACAGACAGACAGTCCTATATATTCCGATTTCTGTATACAGAACGTAAAAAATGATATTTCTATAATATATATGTAATTCAATTAATCTTTTTTGACCCGGCCCTGTATTTACATTTCTACAATAATATAACAACAACAGCACATTTCTGAAGCTAATAATACCCCCCCCCCCATTCCCCAATCCACAATACCTCAACAAATTATACATATAGCTAGAAACGTGAGCCTAGGTAGGTATGTACTTACTTTATACTCGTATACATATATAGAGTATTTGGTGTAGTGAGTTCTGCTTATTATATATTTAGCTGGAGCTCTTTGTTTTAGAGCTAATTTGCAGTAGTTATAAAGGCACAAAGAGCTAGAGTACAGGAGAGAGGTCTAATTAAAGGAATCTCTTATTGCTAATTAAAAATTATGAAGGTAGTAGTATTCCTATAGTCTATTAAGTCTCTATGTGATGTGTACAGGGATAGAGAAACTAAAACTGGATGATATGTTTTAATTTTAATAGTGTTTAGATTGTTGTAAGTTTCGAAGGACAGTGGACAGAAGTTAGGTGATAAAAAAATATTGTTTTTGGTGGATATATTTTTCCAGTTTTGGGTAAAGAGTACGCAGAAAAAAATAATTTATCTATGTGTTAAAAAATGTGAGCAATGTAAAAAATCTGTGATCGATTTGGGTTGTTTGTTAATATGATAATTTTTAACCAATATATCCACGTTTATCTTATTGATAAATGTATATTATTACTAACAATGTTCTTATTACGGTGTAAATTTTGTTTCGTATTGAAAACATATATTTAAAATACAAAAAAATATTTTATAAATGACATCACTGATTTTACAATATCGAAAATTGCACTTTCACTAGTTGGGTGGTGTACAAAAATATTCACACTGATAAATATTTATTAATACTACCATTATATTTAATATATTTGAGAGTTGTAATAAATTATTTATTAATTTGACAAATGAAAAGATTTTTAGATAAACATGAAGATATATTTTTCATATTAATAAAATATCCTCAATAAGATTTTTTATTTATTATTATACATATTGAGAAAATATTATTATATTAACAAGAAAAATTTATTAAGCATTTTTCCATCTCAAATTTTCAATAAGATCGAGTTTTTTCTGTGTACCCCATACACAGCGCCGGCCTTTGCGATTCTGGCGCCCAGGCGAGTTTTTTTTGACGCCCCCCCCCCTCCCCCCCAAATAGCGAACGACAAAAAAAAGTCTGACGGACAAAAAAAAAATCAGTGATAATTTGAAAAAAAAAGTTTATTAAAATTAATGATTAAAAAATGTAAAGAGTTGAGTAATCAATGTTGCCATTACACACTTTTAATTGCTGAAGAAGAACATTATTGGATTTCAAACTTATTTAAAGAAGCTATTGTGGTCTTCCACCGCCCCTCTCGGCCTGGCGCCCCAAACGATCGCCCCCCCCCCACCCTAAAGCCGTCACTGTACATGTCGATAGTGCAGTTTTTATTTGACACTTACTATTATTCCAGTGTTTTCAGAAACGTCACACACAAAGATTGGAAATTTTGTAAACTATTTTTGATATTAGGCATTTTTTTATTTTATTATTTTGCAGAAAAAATCAAAATTATTATTAAAAAAATATGTAAGGCTTAAATTTGGCGCCCTAGAAAATAATAGAAAATAAGTTTATAACAATTGGCGCCCCCACGAAATCGGCGCCCCAGGCTATCGCCTGGGTCGCCTAGCCGTTCGGCCGGCTCTGCCCATACACCCCGGTGTTAAATAATTATTGGTCGATACTGAAAATTAATAACACTAATGTCCGGTATTATAAACGACCTAGCAAATTTGCAAGCTAGCAAGCACTCTCAAATGGGGTATCAAACTTATATGACAGTTCTCTTGAAGTTTTAGATAGAATATTATAGATAGTTTCATACATAGGAAGTAAAAAAAGTACCTATATTTACTAAAGTGTATTTACTAACCTTGCGTAAAAAACGGTAAAAACCAACTTACTGAGAACTCTCATATAAGTTTGATATAAGTGCTTGCTAGCTTGCTAGGTCCTTTATAATACCGGGCATAATTAATACTAAACCGAATAGTAAACTTCATAACTTTTTCACAAAAGGTTCTCCATACTTAGATATTGAATAAAACTAATAATCTTAGAGGAGGCTGTAGTCAGGCCCGACAGAACAGATAAATTTCTATTCCAATATTTTGGGGATATTACATCCTCTTACAATAAAACGGGGCAACAAATCAAAATAGCCAGTTATTCCCTAATTTGCAGAGACTAAAATGAGTGAAGAAATTTTATAATACGATAAAAATTGAGCCGAAGAAAGATTTTTAATTAAAAAAAATTAAAAATAATCAAACTGTCTTCAATTACCCCATAAATCCTGATTGATTGACTCATCAACGCACAGTCCAAACCCCTGGATCTAGAAACGTGAACTTTTAAACGTACCTTCCTTATACATCATATTTTCTATTTACCACTTACTACCCCCCCCCCTTCCTAAAGAAAAACAAATAAATATTGCACCTTTACTACACATACATATAAAATTAACTCTCAATTCTCGACTTTTGATCTTTGTAGATATATGAAGTGGGTTACTCGTACCACATGTATATTTGTATATGTGTCTAGGCGGGTATGGGTATGTAATTAGCGTATGTCTCGTTGTCCCCCCCCCCCTCTCTTCTCCCCAAAGGGTCTCTTGATTACAATTGACTGCTTTGTTGTTTGTGCCGACTCCAATACTCACTTTACGTCATCTTTGACTCGTTTATTATGTCAGTAATAATAAACAGTGGGTACTAGGTATACTGTAGGTACTTACTGTAGTAGTGCTTGTGTAATACAGGGTACAGAAGTAAAGGGTACCTCTAAGCCCACTGGATTTTTATTTTAATTAGCTTGAATATAATGATAAAATGTTTTATATATAGTATACCTAAAGATGATTTTAGATTTTACAGGGTAAAATCAGAGGCGAACCCGCGGGGGGGGGGGGGGGGTAACTAGAAGACTGAAACAGACAGACATGCAGACATACAGTATAATCGGAATATAACGACTCCGTTTATAACGACTAACTGTTTTTAGCGTCGTAAAATGCAAACTCAAATTAGCTTTCATATATACACTGGTGACCCAAGTAAACCTTGTTTTGTATATAACGAAAACAATATTTTCTTAAGATAAGCAATAATCTCTTAAACCAACTATAGTATTCTTGAACGAAGGAATAACGTTATACGTACAAGCAATACCTCTCCCGGCTTTCTCCTCTCTCCTGCGTATGTTGATTAGTAAAATTACAGACTTTCTACGTCAGTAAATACATATGCATATTTACATGCATAGAATGTAGGTACATTGTATCTCTGATCAAACTGTAATACATTATGTACATTGTACATATGTAATGTGCAATATTTAAGTAAATACCATTAAAGTTACTTTTTAACAAGCTTAAATTATCTGGTAAAATGACCAGGGACCACTTTGATGTTATTATTAGCAGGGACCACAAAGTTAAAAAATATTATTTTAATAGATTTGAAATGAAAAAACTAAAAAAAAAGGTCTTCACATTTCATTTTTATGTTTTTTTGTGCATTAAAGACCCTAAAAAAGGTCGCCATTAATTGAAAGTTAATTCAAACTTTGAAATCTATTATAGGGACCATTTTTTATTCCTCACGGACCACCGATTGGGAACCCCTGGGTTAGTACGACTAAGTGTCGCCGATCCCTTGAGGGTCGTTATATTTTGTATATTTTGTTAATTCCATAGGTGGGCACAGTTAATCGAAAAGTTAACTTCGTTAATCGTTAATCCGTTAATAAAAAAGTTAACTTCGTTAACTGTTAAAGCGTTAAAATTCCGAAAAAGTAACGGAAGTTACAGTTAACCGAAAACCATCCAAAATGTTTGAAGACCTTTTTTTTTGCTTTTTCCACAACTTTCTTATGTATTTTTCATATCAAACAACCATTGTAACGGACTAAGTTAACGGCAGTTGAATTTAACGGAAGTTAACAAAAGCGTTAACATTTTTTTGAGGTAACTTAAAAGTTAATCCGTTAACCGTTTTGTTAACTTCGTTAATTAACGATTAACGGATTAACGAGTTAATGCCCACCTATGGTTAATTCTATAAGATTTTGGATATGTCGTATTTAATTAATTATTTTTAACATTGTTAAATGTAGATGTAAGTCATTCCAAACGACCAAAGATCTATGTCGCATCCCCGGGTGCACGGTGTCGGCCCCGAGTGGCCCCGGGACGCCCACGCCTGTGAGGATGCCCACAGCTCCGGCCGACGCGTTCCGTAGACTGTTGCGTTACGTGTATACCGGTCAGACACTGTTAGCCGACGGCGGAGGTGCCGTGTTTGAGCTCCAGGCTCTCGCACACGAGCTCGGTGTAGAGGAACTGAGAGTCGCGTGCGCTGATCATGCCGTCGCTTCGTTGACGCCCCCAGCTGCGTGTGCTTTGCTCGCGGCCGCGTTGGATGTACATGATAGACTCCCAGGTAAGTGATTTTATAGTACACATCTAGAAAGTTTTACTTGAGCCAAGTAAACCTCGTTTTGTATATAACGAAAACAATATTTTCTTAAGATAAGAAATATATTCTTAAACCAACTATAGTATTCTTGGACGAAGAAATAATGTAGTTGGATTAAGAGTACTTTTCTTATATTAAGAAAATATTGTTTTCGTTATATACAAAACAAGATTTTCTTGGTTCAATACAGTTTTTTTTGTGTGTACCTAATTTATTTTTCAAATTTTCACCAAAGCAAAATTTGTAAATAGTACTGATATTATTAAAAATAAAACGGGCAAGTGCGTGTTGGGTACGCACATGATAGGGTTACGTAGTCATTCTCACTACGATTTATAAAAAAAGAGTTATTTCAATGAGTTATTATGACTGAAGGGTTAAAATAAAAAAGTCATTTGACTTTTATTATTGCATTTTAGGAGACCTATCAAATGACACCCCACTCGATGGGGTAAATGAAAAAAATATGAGTTCACTTTTCAGTCTATGGAAGGGGGGTCCAAAATATTTTTGATAATGTTCGTTATAATTTTCAGTGAGAGTATACTAATTAAAAGCTACATTCTGGAATTTTTTGAGATTTTTTGAATCGATAGTTTAGAAAATAGAGCGGGGGACGCTCTGACGACATTAAAAAGCAAATATATCGTGACTGAACGGTTGAAATCAAAAAGTTATTTGACATTTTTTATTGCATTTTAGGAGACATATCAAATGACACCCACTCAATGGGGTAAATGTATATTTCAGTCTATAGAAGGGGGGTCCAAAATATTTTTGACAATATTCGTTATAATTTTCAGTGAAAGTACTAATTAAAAGCTACATTCTGATTTTTTTTCAGATTTTTGAATTGATAGTTTAGAAAAAATAGGGGGGGGGGGGACGCTTTTATAATGACTTTAGAGAGCAATAAATACATCGTGATTGAAGGGTTAAAATCAAAAGGTTCTTTTACATTTTTTGCTGCTTTTTAGGAAACCTTTCTAACGACACCTCACTCAATGGGGTAGGTGAAATTTTGTTTTTGAAAACACTTAATTTTATGGAAGGGGGGTCTAAAAAATTTTTTTTTTTTTCAAAAATCTTATCATTTCTCTTTTTGGGTTATCAATTTACGACCGTATACCAAATTTCTTGTTATATGTAAAAAAATTTACAAAACGGACGGACGGACGAACATGGAGAAACTATAAGTTTATAAAGGTTCCTAGTTTTCTACGGAACCCTAAGAAAGAGCAATTTATAATTACATTGTTTTAAAAACATAATTTTTGTTAAAAAAAATAAAAAGTAACGTGCGATGGCCGGGAATCGAACCCGGATCAACTGCTTGGAAGGCAACTATGCTGACCATTACACCACCATCGCCCTTGCAATCCAGGCTTATAACTATGAAACAAACTGACAATACTGATTTAAATATTTTTATAAATTTATTAGAATATAATTTTTTTAAAAACATATTTATTCATTTTAATTAATAAAGTCTGATTATGTACGTTATATTTCTTTTATCAAGATATTTTTAATAATTTTCGACATTTTTACAAAATATGAACACGCTTCATCTATGGTATTTTGTTTTGAGTTTTGGCCACTCGACCAATCATCGATAGCGGCGTTTTAAAACATAACCTAAAATCTTAAACATATACGAAACGATAGCATTCCAGTATTTTTGTTAAAATTTATATACTTTTCACGTAAAAAACTAAATAAAAATGGCATACAAAGGGCCGCCGAAAGTACAGAAGGTAATGGTACAGCCCATTAACCTTATATTTCGTTATTTACAAAACCGATCACGAGTGCAAGTTTGGTTATTTGAAAACATCACATTACGAATCGAAGGACATATCGTTGGTTTTGATGAATATATGAACTTGGTTTTGGACGATGCTGAAGAATATTACACTAAAACGAAAAATAGAAAACAACTAGGAAGAATTTTATTAAAAGGAGACAATATTACTTTAATACAAGATGTCAATCCTACGGCTTCGTAGTAACAATAAACAATTAATTAAGAACTATTTTACAAGTTGAAATATATAATTTATATTACAGTGAATAAGTTAGAACATAATTCAGTTTATATTACAACAATCAACTAAAATTATTTTGTATATTTTATCTCTGAAATGTAATTATCGATAAGATTAATAATAAACACTACCTTTCATATTTATATTGTATTATTTCATTTTTACTTAATTTACAGATATTAAAATAAGTAAATATTCATTTTATAGGTGGAAAAGCAGTAACTCCATTCATAGACCGATGCATAAACTATATAGGAGAGAACGCTCTAGAATGTGTAAAAACTAATTCGTTTTTATCACTACCAATCGATGCAGTCATACGTTTAATATCTTCCGACCATGTAAATACTTTTGTTTATTCAAAATACACAGTAAACACAAATTTAACTCGATAAATTTCAACAAATAATTATTAATAAACAAACAAAAAAAATATTAATTACCCAGGAAAAAATGATTAAATCCAATTGAATCAAAAAATCTGTTTATATCCTGAAAATTACTTGATCTAATTAGATCTGATCTAAAATAGACGTATTTCATTAATGCTACGAAACTGGAGTTGTACCAAACGCATTCTGATAATTAATTAAGTTACAACTGACAGTACCCAGGAAAAAGCGATCAGATCTAATTGGATCAGAGCAGATCTGAAATTTGATCCAATTAGATCTGATCAGATCTGAATGGGCCAAATTACGGATCTGATCAGATCTGATTGGATCAAACTTCAGATCTGGTCTGATCCAATTGGACCTAAAATCGGAAATAAAATTTTTCATCAAAAATAGCATCAGATCTGATCAGATCCGTAATTTGGCCCATTCAGATCTGATCAGATCTAATTGGATCAAATTTCAGATCTGCTCTGATCGCTTTTTCCTGGGTAGTTTGCATAAAAATTCGCTATCAGATCCAAAATCGAATCTAATTAGATCTAGGCATAATGAATTAGATCTGATCCAGTTATATCTGTTAATTTTTTCCCGGGTATACTACAATGATATTTATAAATGTTGAATATGAGTTTACTGAATATGTTTTAAATTAATTTGATCCATATACATCAATCGATAAATAAAATATAAAATTCTTTAGTTATGTATGGAAGAAGAAGATGTATGGCGTGCAGCGCTAGCATGGGCCAAATATCAAGCAGGAGTTACACAACCAACGCACCACTGGACAGAAGAAGAGCGAGCTAGAGTATGTCAGCACTTATCAGGAGTTATAAGTCACGTCCGATTATTACTTATCGGTAAGAATTATTGTTCACATGAGAAGTATACTTTTAAAAACAAAATTATATCATCAGACAGTCAAGTATTCGCTGAAGAAGTAGAACCAACTGGCGCAGTTCCAATGGAGCTCTCGTTGGAGCGTTACCGGCATGCAGCTCTACCAGGAAAAGCTGCAGGTAATGCAAACACAGAGGATGTCAGACTGAGGCCTCGTGTGGCACCACATCTGTTCCCGGGGTCACTGATTCTGTCAGGGGAGAGGGCCCACTTGCAGAGGTTGTTGAATGCATGGTACGGACACCCACGCCAGTCCTGGAGACTTATTTACAGAGCGTCGACGCATGGGTATTCTGCTGCTACGTTTCATAGACTGTGTGATGGAGTCGCACCGACTTTTGTTATATGTTTGGTATGATAGTTATTTTTATTAATTTAGAGTTCGAAATTAAATATTGAAAGAGTTTTTTCTGCAGGGTACGAGAGGTGAAATCTGTGGAGGGTTCAGTGATGCAGCTTGGGGTAGACCGTCAGGGAAAAGTCACTATACAGCTGCAGAAAGGGCGTTTTTATTTACCTTACATAATCATCAGGATTTGCCTCCAACTAGATTTCATCTTGTGAAAAAACCTTTCGCTATTTGTTATCACCCAGAGTAAGTATTTAATTTAACCTTTAGAGGGCTGGGATTTCAGGGGGCATTTTGCCCTCAAAAAACTGGTATAAAAGGTATATTATATCATTGATTGATCATAGGCAAAGTGTCGATCACAGGGTGAGCCAATATATTGGCTTTCCGGCCAGTAAATAAGTAATAATGAATATCTTAATATAAAATCAAAAATTGTAGCGGTCAAAATTCTCTTTAAAAAAATATAGAAAAGTAAAAGGCTTGGGTATTTGTTTCATGTTTCTCATGTTATTGTGTATATAGCGTACTCACTTACTTCTTTAATTCTTAGTTCTGGGCCGATATTTGGAGCTGGTGCTGATTTACTGATCTCAAACAACTGCAACACTAACATGGACAGTTACTCAAACTTACCTCATTCGTACGACGGCGATGGAGCTTCCCCCGCAGCCCTAATGGGGGAGTACAACTTTTCAGTTACCGATTATGAAGTTTTCACTCCATCAACTGGACCAAAACCATTAAAAACCGAACGTTTCCAATAAAATAATTGTTTATATTTTTTAATCGAGTCATTCAAACGCCAAAACAATTATTTTGGTAACTGAAGCTTGTGAATAATTATAACTGCTCGATATTAAGTACAAATTGTTTATAAATATTTATAACTGATTTAGATTTTGAAAAGCCATATTGAATAAAGAAAATTACAAACGAATAATAAAAAATATATTTTAATGTAAATCATTACAGGTATATGTACATTTACTAAGTTGTGTCAGTGACATTAGTCACATGAGCCATCTAGCCAGCCGTCACGCCATCGTTCGTTCACTTTGGAACAATCGAATATCGGTTTACGTACTTTTTTATTAACTACGTTATGTATATCACAAAACCAACGTGATAAACTCTCTTGCGATTTTACTATAGGAGGCGTTTCAGCTATCCTAAAAAAAGATAATTTATCAAGGGGCCATACCAGTGTGAAATTTTCAAAAAATTAATTTTTTTTTGCCTTTTTAGAAAGTTTATAGTTTCAAGAATATTCTGTGAAAATTTCAAGGCCGTATCTCTAATACTCTCCAAACAGCAGCCAGATATGAAATCGATAGTTCAATCTTTAAATGCATTTTTCTCGAAATGAGATTTTTCAAATTTGCTGACATTGTAATTCAAAGAGCAATTATCCGATTTACTTGAAATTTGAACTGAGTACTCTTGAATATATTTACTCTACGATGAATTAGGATATTTTTGATTGGATGAAAATTGACGATTTGGCATTAAAAATACAACCATTTTATAGGCAATAAAACAGACTTTTTTTCATAACTACGCCATTTTGTTAGATTTTGATATTTTTTTAAAATCGTAGGTCATCGTACAGTAAATACCTTCCGGTTTAATGACAATTTTTCTTTTTTCAATTTTAGCTACTCAATCGTCCGGAATCATAAAGCATAAGTCGCTTAGCAGCAACAAGGGATTATCTCCGTTTCTGGGGGGGAAAAAAATCATTCTTTCGTTTGGTTCAACTAAGAATTACCTAATGTTGATAGTATTTAAGGTATCTGCTAGAATGAGTTAGCTGCTTCATTCGCTTGGGTCAATAAGGAATTAACTCCAGGAGCTGACTCTTTGTTTTTGGGCTTAGAATTTAATTAGTAGTGTACACTCGTTACTGTGTTCTTTCTTGAAATAAACAAATTTTCTTGAAAATTGTTCTTATTCAATGCTTCCTTACATAAAAAGAAAATAATTTGCAACTATTTGGGGGAAAAAGGAGTTATCTCCAGAATAAAATTGACTCTAGAATTGCGAATTTGACGAATTTCTCAATGGAATTTGACCAAAACATGTGGTCGGTGATAAATAATAATTGAACGAAGACAAAAGCGATTTAAATACATTCTCAATTTTTTAAACAGTTTTTTCTATTTTCCCACAAACTATAAAAACCGGAGATAACCCCTTGTTGCTGCAGACCCCTCAATTATGGAATACACCTCTAATATAGCTAAATATATTCTCAACTTTCCAAAATATTTCATCGAGTATTTTTCTTCCAAAAAATTTCCGAAAATCACTCAAATTTCCAGCGTTCACACTGGTATAACCCCTTAATAACAATAAAAATTAATATAACGCCAAACTTACTGTTTTCTAAAATCTTCTGCACAATGATCGCACGGGTAAAACTGAGAAAAACTAGTAATAAATTGTTTCATATAAGTCTGTTGCTCTACAGAAGGTTTATCAGGATAATAAGCAGCCATTGTGTGTAAGAAGCTCCACGTTGCAGCCCCTAGTTCGTCTCTATCTAATGGACACTCTTTAGGGGAGTTCTTATCTGACGAAGACACAAATGTCGATATCTGTCTGCTCGGTTCAGATTTCTAAAACCAAAAAACGTAATTTATTTCTTTAAATTTGTAGATATCACTTTACTTACGGTTAAAGACATGTTTTGAAATGTCTGTGCTTGCATTTTTGCCCATGTTTTAAAATCTGTACAGACCCTGCAAGGTTTATTAGGATCACTGCCTCTGCCAGCGTCTAAAGAGTCTAAATTCGGTGATGACATTACTTAACTAACAATACTCTCCAATAAATATAATTTTTAAATTAACTGTAATATAAAAATCTATACTGAAATACTGGTAACGTGATGTAACATTACGACATGCATGTCTCATCTGTCACAACAACTACCGCTTTAATGGCGGATGCTTCAAGGAAAGTAAATTAATTAATAATACCACGTTTAATTAATATTATTATATAAAATTACATTTTATGTCCTCAAGAATTATTGAACGTATACTACTGATTGATTTGATGATTTTTTATACATTTTTTACAGAATTCACATAAATTATATTAATATTAGAATTGAAAATATTTTTGTAGCAATGTTTAACTAAGATTCAATCGAATAAATAATAATGAATTAAATATCAACGAGAAAAATCCAGCATTTTATATTTGAACTCGATACAAATATGTAAGATTATTTTCAAATTTAAGGTTACCGGCTAAAAGTAAACAGCATAAACGATTCTCTGACAAAAATTTGGCGGCGGCGTGTTGTTTGAGAATCGAATTGTTTATAAAATTATATTTATTTAATAATAGATACATAAGTTTTAAAAAACGACTTCAAATAACATAATAGTAATCATTAAGATTATTTAGTTAATTTTCATTTAATATTTTATGTAAGTACTTTTTTTTATCTATTATTATTGATTAAAATTTGTAGGTTATAAATATTTTCGTTTACATACTTTGTAAAAATTATTTATTAATAATTACATAAATAATGAATACTCTACCTCAGTGGTCCCCAACCCTATGCCCGCGGGCACCATTGTGCCCGCCGACTGTTTTACGTGTACCCGTCGTTGACTGTGAACGTAAAAAAAATTAAGTTTTCAATTACATGTAATTTATTTTTTATTTTTAGTAACTAATTAGACAAAAAAATATTTGTTTATAAATATATTATATTATCATTTTACATTTATTCTCTCAAATTTAACGTATATACCGTAAATTACAGCCAGAAAAATATGTAACCATTTAATCTTTTTCTGGCTTTACGCAATTACAAAAATCACTTAGGCACATTAATTCTAAAGATAAATTAAAAATATTTTGTTGATGTAGATTTGTTAATAAAAAACATTTGTGCATATATCAAACATTGCACAAATTCGTTCAACAATATTATAAACAATGATCATAGTTTTATGAATAGAATTTTTTATCATACAGTCACGGCTTACGTAGGAACTAAGAAATATACATATGAAAAAATGCCTCTGAACCTTTTTGTAGATTACAAAATTTTCCATCAAAAAGTCAGCAAGAGCATATGTCTGACTTTTTTAGTTTAGGCGTGAGAAACGCCTGAGTGTCTGAATCAAAATCGCGATTTTGATGTAGGCACCTTGAAAAAATAAATGGTGCCCGCCGCCCAACCGGTTTTCTAGAATGTGCTCTTAGGTACAAAAAGGTTGGGGACCACTGCTCTACCTTAACACTGGAAATGAATTATAAATAATTTTCATCTCGTCTTCTTAAAAAACTTATAATGAAATCGTAATCTATCGAAATAAAAAACATGTTTAATAATTTATTTGACATTTATTAGTTAACAAGATCAATTTCTTATACAATACCATAAATACAAAACATTATGATATTACGATCATACCAATAAAGTAGTAAATATTCTACAGTCCAAGGTTTATTAAAAAAATTCTCTTACATGTTACTTAATTTATATTTAACGTTAATATAAATAAAATGCAAAACGTCACAATAGTTTTTGTTCTTATTATTTAAATATAAACATGATTATTTATCATTTTATTATTTCAAAGTTGTTCTTTGAGCATATTGATAAAATCTAAATTAAAAAATAATAAATAATCATTTTATTTTTGGAAAATAAAATAAACGACCCTACGTAATATAATTAAAATGATATGATACATAGGAATTGTTATTTTTTATATTTTTGATAATGTAGTCAGTATATTTTTAAAGAAATACAATCATTCTTATTGCCTTATTATTATAAAATTAATAATTAAAAACAACGTATTGACGGTAGAAAGCTAAAACAAAATTAACGCTGATATTGAGTTATATAAAATATCATTACAATCAATATTGCCGAACAGTATATCCACTATAGCTCTATGATGAACAATACAGTAAAACGACTGTCATTTTGACTAAATTAAAAAAAAATCGTTACAATAAGCGACATCGCATATCACAATTTAAATAAAGCTAAAAAAAATATCAAACGTGTCTGGAACATGAATGAAAAAATGGCTGACAAAGGCTGAAAAGAATATCAAAAAATATTTTGTTTTAACTTTCGACCGTCGTTATAATCTCAAAAAATAAAATAATACAAATACACAAGACATATACAATAAAACATCTTTTTAAAAGTCGTGATATTTGTTAAGCGTTTAAAATACATTTGATATAAATACTATTCGTTTAATTATTTTATAATAGTTCGTATACAAAATTGACAATTCTGTTATTACTATCATTATTATTTGAGCAGAGGGAGGGGGTCAGTTACCTAATAAGTCCATTACATTGTTGAAAAAACATAAATGATCTACGTTTGAGCTCTTAAGTTAAACCGTTTTTGATCAAATTCCCTCGCCCTTTCAATCTGTCACACCCTGTTAATGAAAACAATATTTATTGTTTTCGAATGTATTTATATTAAATGTATATTATAAGAAACTAATTATAGATTTTTGGCTGTTTTCGAGAACATTTTTTTTTATATATACAGTCAAATTTGATTATTATATAATCAAAACTGTCAGGACTTCAAGTAAAATACTTGAAAAAATTCTCTTTTCAAATACTTCAAGTATTTAGTATTTGTGACAGCTCTAAATTAGGTTTCACGACTGTTGTCCACATTGTTTGTATTCTTTTACATTGGAGTCTTCTTCAGAAATATTTCAGAAGCTTCAAGTCAAGTAAAGGAATACCACAACGTAGACAGTAACCTAGAAATCTAATTTATATGATATGCAACAGCCACGAAAACCTACAGAAGAAAATTCATAATGCTCATTTAAAAAATATTGATATAAATAATTAAGAGTTATTTTACGTAGTTTATAATCTTACTATATATATAGTTATACAGTAGAAACCTGAAAGGGACCGGTCAAATTAGGTCGTTATAACCGGCTAAAATACAATTATAATATACGTAAACGTCAAAAATTTAATGAGAAAAAAATAATGTGAACTTTCGATTCACAAAATCATCTTCAGGCTATTAATAAGGAATAATTTATTTAAATATTGTTGAGTTAAACGACATCGTTCTCAAATTATTCCTTATTAATAGCCTGAAGATGATTTTGTGAATCGAAAGCTCACACTATTTTTTTTTTTCATTAAATTTTAGACGTTTACACAATCTAGTTGTTTTTATTTATATATACAATTATATGGAATTCAGTTGGACTTTTATTTTGAGTCGTTAAATCCAGTTTCTACTGTATTTAATTATTACGTGAAGTTTACCTTTAAATGGGCAAAATTATTTAATTTAAAAAATGGACACATCATTATACTAAAATAATATTACTTCTTTTAATATAAGAAATATCCAGAGCTGCCAATACTTCAAGCAAAATATCTAAAAAAGTACTTCAAAATAATAAAAAGTACTTGAAGTACCTACTTAACATTTAAAAATAGCTTAATGTACGTGGCAGTAGCAGTGTGCAAACTGTATTCACGTGAGGCCATGCGAATTGCTATCATAGATCAGACATTTTCAGATTTGTCGTGTTTTCCAAGACAGATACAGCTTGTGTACCGCCACTGGACTCGATACTTTAAGTACTTTTAACAGCTCTGGACATACCCCATTATTAAATATATTTATGGCACATTTAATGGCAAAATTAGAGCAGTAAATATGTATTTAATTGAACTGTAGTAACGTTAACTCTTGGCTTTAATGTGTATGAAAAGAATTGACATAATTTGACTGCATATAAATAAACAAACATGCTGTTTTCTTTACAGATAATTAAACATTACAACAATGGCGACTTCTATGCCAATCAACCCAAAACCTTTCCTGAATAGTCTGACGGGTAAATCAGTTATGGTAAAATTGAAATGGGGCCACGAATATAAAGGGTATCTAGTGTCCGTTGATGGATATATGAACATTCAGTTGGCAAATACGGAGGAACACGTTGACGGGACATGGACAGGTAAAATTAAAAAATGAATAATTAAGGAATAAAATTGGTAAATAATGAATTTTTCGGCAGGTAACTTAGGCGATGTTTTGGTGCGTTGCAACAATGTCCTTTATATCCGAGGCATAGATGATGAGGACGAGGAAGGTGAAATGAGGGAGTGAACAGTTTAATAAAATAATATCATGTATATAAAAAATTATCTATTCCTTATTTTTAATAATTAATTAATAATTATTCGTAAGTGGTTTGATGTTATTTCTTTCTACTCTCGTATAAGGTTACCATAGTAAACAGTCAAGGCAACATTTTTTTCGTCTAGATAATTCTGTTCGATTTCAACTGAATTTCCAGGGCCTGCTAATTTCACCAACTAAAAACAAATATTTTAACATAAATACCCATAACATTCCCGAGTTTCATTGTTTTACTATTCTGCACGTCATGTCACAAGATAGTATGTTTACATATACGTGATACGTTTATATGGATACATAACACAGCTTTTTTTTATCGTTCTTGTAGTTATTTAAATTAAATTTTATATTAAAAGACATATTACTCAGACACACTGAGTACCACATTTAAAATTTTGTTTTTAAATCGGCAAAAAAATAAAATAAACAGGTTTAACGTCAAAAAATTATATTACTATCATCGACTACTATATTAATTTGGGTTTCTATCTTGTGACAGTTACGGTGAACAGAGTGAAGTTAGTTGATGCCATAAATACCACATTCTACAATTTTTGATAGTTTTCTTGCAAAATTAAACGGGCAGCACTAATTTTTTATTTAATACTGAACCATCTATTATTGTAGACCAATAATAACATTTGAAGTATTTGATTCTTTTTAAAGGGGTTCACGCAAAAAACAAATATGGTAACTTTTGTACATCAAAGTGGAAATTAAGTTAATCGATAGTTAAATTAATTTTTGTATTTAATAAATCCGAAATAAATTTTTTTTATAGAAAAATAGTTATTTTGTGTTGTATTTTTACTTTAACGTTTGTCGTTCTGAACTAAACATCAATAAAAGCAATTAAAATGTTTAATTTAATAAATAATAGGGTATTTGACACTATTAATAATAAAGACTAAAATATTCTAAATACAGGGTGGCCAGTTTTTGTCAAATGCAAAAACCATACAAATTATCGCAAATACTTAAACAGTTATTTATGTGACCTTTTTTTAGGTTTTTTATCTAAATTTTAAATAAAAAACAGGGAAAATCGGTAAAAATTCTCCTGGAAAACCGGGAAAAGTTAGGGAAATTTATTCCAGAAAAATACTGGCCATCCTGTAAACAGTGAAGTATATTAAATATTACTATAATATACAATCAAGTGTTTTTTTATGTGAAATAAGTCAGTATTTTAAAAATAACCCTAATTTTAAAATGTAATATTTTTAACCTATTTATCACGTGATTACAAACGCGACTAGCAGAACTGTCACTGGTATCATGACGTAGTTACTTACTAAAAACGTCAGAATACTCAATCTCAATTGGTTGATTTCAGTTTACTTTGTAAACGTGACTTTGAATGCACGTTTTGGCTGGAATTTTTTCATTTGAATAGAAAATGATTATTTTCAGCATTATTTTAGAAAAAATATATACTTACGCACGATTTACAATATATTTTTAAATTTAGTCAAATACCCTATTGATCATTATCTGCAGAAGTCTGTCTATAAAAAAAAAATACAAATTTTCTTACCTGATTTGAGTCCGTTGTCCTTGGAAGAAACATGGCAACGTTCTTAGTAATTTGTCTAGCTTTTTCAAGAAGCTGCGAAGCAGGTAAAGGCTGTAACATCGTCTCTGCATCGTAGACATCGGCTTGCGTGTAAGTAGGTCCACCCCACGGGGGACTAAGAAACACGGCGTCTGCCTTCAGTCCAGATACGATTGTGTTAAAGTCGGCTATAATGAAGTCTATTTTATCTAATACGCCGTAAATACGGGCGTTATTAATTGCAAGCTGGATTTTTGTAGGGTCTATATCTATTGCGATAACTGGAACAAAACAAAATTAACTTATTTATTGAACGGTAACTTTATATGATGTAATATTTTAGATTTAGAAACGTTGTTTTGCCAAAAGATAATTTGCATGCTCTTTCTCGTGTTTGTACTCATTATTATGGATTGCTGCATGCACTTTTATTTATAAAAATTAAATTTGTCATATTTAAGATTAAATTTGTTGCAAATAAGAATTGATAATTGAGGACAGGATTTAACTCCGGGTTACACAGGGTATTTGCGCTATACTTTATATCAAAATCTTTATAAATTTCATCAAAATAGTCATAAGGGAGGTAAATTTAGCTTCATATAAGTCAACGACTCTAACAATAATTTGTGACATTTATAACTTCTATAGAAAATCTAAAGCACAGATATTAATGAATTTTAAAATTTAGCTACTTCTGTCACCGATTGTCTTTTAAGTTATTCCTAAAACCTAGAAAATATTATTTTCTAATATTGAAATAATTTAATTTAAAAAATATTGTAGCATGATTGTATATTAAATATAGTTTAAATTAATATCCCCGGGTAATACCGGGTCCAACGGCTAGTTTCACTATATTTTAAGAGTAAAAATAAACTGTTTTATTGGTTATGTTAAAAACATGTGTTCCACGTACCGAATAAATATAATTAAATAAAATAATAAAATTACGTTGTATACCTGTTTAAATTGAACACAATTGAATTTAAGAAATACAACAAAACTAACCGATTTCAATACTATTATCCACGATGTCACAGCATAAAACTGTTATTTATATAAAAACATAGTAACCATTGAATAACGAATTCTATAATTTACAGTTTCACATTTTCGTAAATATCTCGACCCCAGCACCATCTACCGGGTCCAAAAAAGAGATAAACCTACCAGAGTACCAAACAAACATATGGTGTGAATATGGCTTCGAAACTTCCAATGGTTTAGGCCTGACGATCGCACGTAAAGTTTTATATATTAAGATATTTACCTCTTTCGCATTTCAAAGCAAACTGAATAGTGTTTCCGCCAGCTCCACAGAACGCGTCTATAATCGTTTCACACTGACATCTCTTCGCTATATGTGCTGCAACTTTCTCAGGTGTCACCGAGAACCAGCTTTCTGTAAAATAAACACCACGTTGTTGATTTGATTTGTTGATTTTTCAAAAATACAAACATACCGTAATCCAGTTTGATTCCTTTATCAAATTTACTAAAAAGGGAAAATCTTCTAAACCAGTATTTGAGCAGAATAGAATTCTCGGCTACTTCTTTAGGTAGACTTCGTTTTGCTTTCCTCCTTTTTCTTTTCTCTTTCTGTTTGATGACTTTATTACTTTCGTCTTGGATTGTGTCGTCTGTCATTTCTCCATCGTCTTTTTTAACGCATTCCGATTTTATTAAATTCAGTTTTGGTTTTATTTCTGTATCTAATTCAGTATCATGTATCGGATTATTGATTGTTTGAGTTTCTAAGAAACTTGTTACCTAAAAAAATATATATGCATGGTCAAAAAAATTAACAAAATTCAAACCATTATATCTTCGATAAAAATCGTCGTAGAATGATTATTAAAAAACCATTTTGAAGCTTGTAATCTGTACTTTTTATTGATTTTTAAGAAAGCTGGATAACAATGAATCAAAGTGCAAAAAAGAAAAAAACTTGGTTGAAATTTTATTCGTTTTTAGGGTTCTGTAGAAAACTAGGAACCCTTATCTTGTAAAAATTTTGACATAATAAGATGAAATTTGGTATAGTCGTAGATTGATGCCCCAAAAACAGAAAAAAAATTATTTTTTTCGACCCTCATTCCATAAAATGAAATGTTTTCAAAAAAAAATTTCACCTACCCCGTTGAGTGGGGTGTCGTTAGAAAGGTCTCTTAAAATGCAACAAAAAATGTATCAGGACCTTTTGATTTTAACCCTTCAATCACGTTGTATTTGCTCTTCCAAGTCATTATGAAAGTGTCCCCCCCCTCTACTTTTTAAACTACCAATTCAAAAAATCTAAAAAAATTCCAAAATGTAACTTTTAATTAGTACTTTCACTGAAATTTTGGACCCCCCTTCTATAGATTGAAAAGTGAACTCACATTTTACCCCACCATTTTCCCACACTTACCCCATCGAGTGGGGTGTCATTTGATAGGTCTTCTAAAATGCAATAAAAAATGTCAAATAACTTTTTGATTTCAACTCTTCAGTCATGATATACATATTTGCTTTTTAATGTTGTCAGAGCGCCCCCCCCCCTCTATTTTCTAAACTATCGATTAAAAAAATCTGAAATAATTCCAGAATGTAGCTTTTGATTAGTACTTTCACTGAAAATTATATTGAACACTGTTAAAAATATTTTGGATCCCCCTTTCATAGACTGAAAAGTGAACTCACATTTTTTTCCCACTTACCCCATTGAGTGGGGTGTCATTTGATAGGTCTCCTAAAATGCAATAATAAAAGTCAAATGACTTTTTGATTTTAACCCTTTAGTCACGAATATTTTGTAAATATTAATTAAAGTATAACAATATTAAGTAAAGTATAACAAAAACTCCTGTATCGGAAGAACAAATGAGCTAACTTACTATTATTACTTAATTAAATATTGAATCACTCAAATTGTCAAAGTTTGCTTACCTTATCTATAATACTAGTAACATGATCGTCACGAGGTTTAGGATTAAAATCTTCAAAATGCGAATTGTTCTTATTGAATATAACGTCCGTCATGACTGTACTATTGTCCTCATCTCTCCACGCCAGACCTACAGAACCAAACAAATCCCCGACATTATGGCTCCTTGTTCTCTTTCTACGACGTTTCTTGCCAAACTGCGTAGGCAAACCCCATTTAGCATACTCTTTATTAACGGTTTCGTTTAGTTGGTCTTCTAATTCTTCTGTATCAGCTGGAATCAACGTTGACTCTTGTTCAGTCGCCATATAAGTGCTGTAATGCGCCCAATACTGCTGCTCGAAATGCTGCGCCCATAATAACTGCCATGCATCATCCCCAGTGCTAGAACTGGTCGAATCCGTTGGACTGAGCTGCGTGACGTGTGTCATGGAGTCTGTGGTTGTAGTTGCAGCACTGCCACATCTCCCCTCCGACAAGGGGCTCCAACCTTCCAGCCTGTGATCCACGGAACCCTCTCCAGCTGTACTCGGGCTCTCTACGGTTATATCTACCTGGTTTGAGTCACGTTCAGTCTGCTCTACCATTGAGGAATTAACTTCATCTGCTTTACTTATTAGAGGCTGCATTTCAATGCTTTTTGAATGCTTAACGTTTTGATTTGTTTGGTAGTTTTGATCGTCTTCAATTTCTTCATTTGTTTCACAGATATCACTCATAACGTCGGGTTTTATTTCGTCCACACTATTACCGAATTTATCTAAGTATTCTGGGTTGATGAAGTTCCCGTATTTGTCTAACCAAGAAGCCCAGACCAAGCGTTCACCATTTTGAGCCCAGTACTGATCCCAGTTATCGTATTTGGCATACTGCTCAGTTAGGTCTGTCCCACTGTCACTGGGGTAGAGCACACACTGATCTTTTACACTGTCATGCTCATCTGTCGATATGTTGTCTGTATGCGAAGCACTGCAGTAGCAACTACCTGCATCTGCATTGTCGTTCTGTGAAAAGAATTGTAAGAGAAACAACTTTATTATTGTTATTTAATTTTATTAAAAAATCAAGGGCCAAAACAAAATTTTTCAGGGTAATATTAGCTTTAACTCTCCTGTAATTAGTCCAGATGAATAAGAATTTATTTAAATAATAAAGATTGAAAAATGAACTCACATCCATATATTGGTTTGGGATATTAGCTAAAGGAGTCGATTCTATCATAGTATAAGCTAATTGAGATTCAGAATCACTTCCACTATTCAATTCTTTCATCTGCTTTAAAACATTTCTGTAATAAATACATCAACAATTAATATTTGTTTCTTTTATATTTATACGATGTGATGCATACTTTAAATACACACGAGTACATAAGCAATATATACTATTTTCTACACTCAATTCGTTATTAAAGTTAAAATAAAATTCCATTAATGTTTCTATATCGTGTTCACACATAATTACTATGTGTTGTAAATGTACATAACATAACTAAAATATCAATGTGTGAGAGTAATGTTTAATTCAAAAATCCGATGAAAAACATGATTTACGATGATAATAACAAAGGGAATAATAGTGAAAGCATGAATTTTATGAATGACAGATGACAGAATGATAATCACAGATAATGATGATGACTGAAATTCGTAGATGAAGTTGAAAATCAAAACAGGTGTGACAAATTTACGAAATGGTAAAGAGAAGGAAGAAGAAGGGGAATTCGCGCCCTTCGCGCCGTTTTATTATTATCTTTTAAATTAATTAATTCTTAAGGAAATATCGAATGAATAAAGTTAAAACAAGATGATTATTCCAATCAAAGTGTAAGTATTCATTTGCAATAAATGTTATATGAATAAACGTGTGATAAAAAGATCAAAAAAGTAATATAAATTTTTGTTAAGTTGCATTAGTTTTGCGAAGTTTGACAGTTCTATAAAACTGCGCGTACTGAAAATTTCTGTTCAGTAAGTTTGTGACTATCGTGGTTCATGCGTTATCAAAAAAATAATAATTAAAAAAATGATATAATAATTGATTAAAAGGTATGTAAATATAACTTATTCATTATATATTAAATATAATACATTTCTTAAGTTTTAACAATCATGGGGCCACCGAGGAGAAATAAAAAAGACAACAATAGTGCTGGTAAGAGCGATGGAAAATGGAAAAAACGTAAACGTGATGAAGACTGGGCACCGGCTGCTATCGAAGAAGAAGAAACTAACGATGTGGGTGGAGAAGAAGCCGCTGTTCCAAGTGCCGCTGGTAGAAACGCAGAGAAAAACGATGAAGCGGTACAAGAAGATGAATTTGGTGCAAAAGATTATAGGTTTGTAACATTACATATTTTATTTATTTCTGTTTAATAAAATATTTATATCTTTATAGGTCACAAATGTCTCTCAAGCCTGATCACAGCTCTCGCCCATTATGGGTAGCTCCTAACGGTCACATCTTCCTCGAATCGTTCTCCCCCGTATACAAACATGCACACGACTTCCTCATTGCAATAGCTGAGCCTGTTTCACGTCCCCAGCACATCCACGAGTACAAACTCACAGCTTACTCCCTTTACGCAGCCGTGAGCGTCGGTCTACAGACCACAGACATCATAGAATACCTCAGAAGGTTATCTAAAACCAGCATTCCTGAAGGAATCGTTGAATTCATCAAACTCTGTACCGTATCGTACGGTAAAGTGAAACTAGTGCTGAAACATAACAGGTACTTTGTTGAGAGTCAGTATCCCGATGTTCTACAGAAGTTGTTAAAAGATCCTGTGATACAGCAGTGTCGGTTGAGACGGACTGAAGGTGAAGGAGTAGATGCAGACGGATTCATTACCCAAGTCGTGGATAAGAAAGCAGCTCCTACTTTTGGAGCTGCGACTACATCAGGCGATGCTCCCGTGGAAGCAGTCGTGCCTGATGATATCACTAACTTCTACGAGAAGATGGATAGGGAAGAGGAAGACGAGGATGAAGCAGCAATGGACACGAGTTCAGGCCTCAAGGGGCGCAGCGTGTCCTTCGAAGTAGAGCAAGAACAGATTGAAATCTTGCAGAAAAGGTGCATTGAGCTAGAACATCCACTGCTTGCAGAGTACGACTTCAGGAACGATACAATCAACCCTGATACAGGTGTTGATCTCAGACCTAGTGCAGTTTTGAGACCGTATCAAGAGAAAAGTCTTCGGAAGATGTTTGGTAATGGCCGTGCCAGATCAGGTGTTATTGTTTTACCGTGTGGTGCTGGAAAGTCTCTTGTCGGAGTCACGGCCGTGTGTACGGTCCGTAAGCGAGCACTTGTGTTGTGTAACTCTGCTGTATCAGTCGAACAGTGGAAACAGCAGTTCAAAACGTGGTCAAGCGCAGATGATGCTGCAATATGCAGGTTTACAAGCGATGCCAAAGACAGGCCACAGGGATGTGCGGTGCTGATAACCACATATTCTATGGTGAGTTTTGTTTTTAAGGTACTTGACCACCTTGGAAAGCTAAAAAATACATTTTCAATAATTTTTTTTTTCAAGCCCTGTATAAGATATTACAATGATTTTTTTAAACTTTTATTTGAAGCTTATAGAATACAAAATACTTGATTTTTTTTTAATTTCATTTTTTAACAACTATCCAGAAGGCGCCAAAGTCGAGGCCTCAAAAAAATGATGTCCAACGGCGGACAGTTAATCTCAGGATTGGTGAATTTAAAAAAAAAAAACGACATCTTCAAAAGAAAGATCCCTTATATGACAATTTACCACAATTTGCCAAAAATAAAAAATGGCAGATGTTTGAAAAAAAAAGTTGAAAAACACCCCTGTTTTCCACTTTTCTCTGCTTAAAAAAATATTATAATTAATTTTTATTGGCAAAATGTGGTAAATTGGCATACAAAACATCTCAACGAACAAAACAAGACCAAAATCATTTAAATCGACCAAATAGTTTCGGAGATTAACTGCCCGCCATTTAAAAAAAAGTAGTTTCGAGAAACAGCTGCCTGCAACAGAGTCAGCAAGTATGGAGTAATGGAAGCGCGCGAACACTTTCACTAATTTCACTATGTTAAAATTTGAATTTAAAAAAAAAATTGGTGGTTATTTTTAAAAGTATTACGATTGAGAAAATGCAAAAAAAAAACACAATTTTTTTAAATTTATAAGGTGGTCAAGTACCTTAATTAAATTAGATCAATAAAATATACGATACGTAAAAAATTTCAGATAGCGCATTCACAACGTCGTTCGTGGGAAGCAGAACAGACAATGAAATGGCTCAAAACACAAGAATGGGGGCTCCTAGTCCTCGACGAGGTACACACAATACCTGCAAAGATGTTCAGGCGTGTCCTGACTTTAGTACAAGCCCACTGCAAGCTGGGTCTCACAGCAACTCTGTTGCGTGAGGACGACAAGATAGCCGATCTCAACTTCTTAATCGGGCCCAAGCTATACGAAGCCAACTGGCTGGAACTCCAACAGCGTGGTTTTATCGCGAGAGTCCAGTGTGCTGAAGTGTGGTGTCCGATGGCCCCTGAGTTTTACAGGGAGTATTTGTCGTGCAGGTCGTCGAAGAGAATGTTGCTGTATGTGATGAATCCAGCAAAGTTTCGAGCTTGCCAGTTTTTGGTGAGGTACCACGAGAGAAGAGGGGATAAAACTATTGTGTTCAGTGATAATGTGTTTGCTCTGAAGCATTATGCCGTGAAACTGAACAGGCCTTATATTTATGGACCGACTTCGCAAGCTGAGAGGATTCAGATTTTACAGAATTTTAAGTTTAATCCTAAGGTATGGTAAAAAAATTTGGAAAGTCGGGGAATTTTGTTTTAAAAAAACAGTAAATATCGTGATTTAATAAATACATAATTACTTATTAAGTCTGGTACGTGGCAAATAAAGCCAAAACGCTGCACATTTTGATTGGGGCATGCCACTTTCTGTGGTTGTAAATAATATCAAAAGAAAGATTTTCAGATAGGGAGCCATTTTAAAATCCATGTAGAACACTGTTATATGGGCTATCAAAGATAACCTCCACCAGTGGAATAAAATTAGCTTTATCTCAGCTTCTAGTCATCCGATTTCAATTTTCTTTTATTTATTATAGAGTTCTTATTGAGAGGATTATTTTTTATCATTATTCATTTTTCTGTAAATCTTAAGGGTCCCCCACAATTTTCGAAAATCTGAAAATTTCACATTTATTACGAACTTAATTGTTATATAACTTTTTATCCTGTCTAATATCATTTTTTTACTTCATATAAAAAAGAAAGATAATTTTTTCAGCATTTCATTGATATCAAGATAATACTATTTTAATGAACAACTTCTTTTGAAATCGCGAGTTAAACTAAGAAAACGGACTAATTTTGGATCGTTATATTAAATTTTATTTAAAAAAGTTCATAATAGAATAAAATGTTTATAACAAAAAATTGTAGAGCACGTTATTTTCTACAGTTTATGTTCCATCCTATCTGAAAATCTTTCTTTTGACCTTATGTATGACCACAGAAAGTGGCATAACCCAATCAAAAAGTGCAGCATTTTTTACGTACCAGACGTACTATTATAATTTTTATAAAATTCAAACGAAAAGCAACAATTGAGTAATATAACATTTAAATAATCGGGAAGGCCCTCTTTTGATTTTGTGTACTCAAAAACAATTGCAATAATAACATCAATGTAATAACTTGACATATTTGCTTAGATATCAATATTTTTTATGTACTTTACTTAAGGAGGAATGGGAGCTACAATCGGAGACAAAAGTAGCTAAATTTTAAAATTTACAAATATCTGCGCTGTAAATTTTTTAATAGAAGTTATAAATGACACACATTATAGCTAGAGTTGTTTTCCTCCTCTATGACTATATTTTGGTTAAATTTGTAAAGATTTTAATATTAAATGACATATTTTTTGTCACTGGCTATACACGACAAATTCAACAACAAAAATGATTAAAATTAATCATTATTGATGTAAATATATATCAGTTTTGGTAACGACGTAAACATAAAATATGACCTAATTATAAAAACAAAGATCTTTCATAATTAATTTGCAAAAAATATGTTGTTGCCAAATATTCGTAGAGCAGGAAATTTAAAATTTTGTTGTATTATAATTAATTTCCCGGAAACGGTTCAGTGAATACTTATGATATTTTGCATAAATGTCCAACTAATCAAATACTATACTCCTCCCTCAAAATTTTAAAAATTGGTAATGTTTTATCAGCGTGTTTTACTTAAAAAATGTACAAAAATATCAATTTTCCACAATCAATCAATTTAATATTTTGTGTATTGCATTAAAATGCTAACGAGAACATTCTCGCCAATTTGGTAATGTTTTGATAGTACTCCCATTCTCCCTTAATTGACTATAACTAGTGAAATAATTGTCACAATGATTTGAAACTTTAAAACATAAAATTAAAGTATATAACACTCGTTTTAAGATTATTCCAGAATCCGTATGATTTATACTTCCAGAGTACTATATTGCATAACCGAAGATAAATTTTTTCCAGGTAAACACAATATTCGTAAGTAAAGTAGCTGATACATCTTTCGATCTACCAGAAGCAAACGTCCTCGTACAAATATCGTCCCACGGAGGTTCCAGGCGTCAAGAAGCCCAGAGATTGGGTCGTATATTGAGAGCAAAACGTGGAGCGATGGCTGAAGATTACAACGCATTCTTCTACACCCTCGTGTCTCAGGACACAGTAGAAATGCATTATTCACGAAAGAGACAACGGTTTCTCGTGGACCAAGGGTACAGCTACAAGGTAATAACACGACTGGCCGGTATGGACGAAGAACCAGATCTGTTTTACGGAACCCGGGAAGAACAGGGCCAATTGTTGCAGCAGGTGTTGGCGGCGAGCGATATGGACTGTGAGGATGAACGGCTTCCAGGTGAAGGGCCGAGTAAAGGGGGCATTCGTAGACAGGCGGGAACTATGTCAAGTATCTCGGGTGCAGACGATGCTATTTATTACGAACATAGGAAGACGTCGAATGCGAATAAGCATCCGTTGTTTAAGAAATTCAGGGGTTGATTAATTAATAAGTTCCCGAAGTGATCAAGCTAGTTATTAATACGTCAAATGTGTAGTTGAATAATCGTAGGATATTTTAATATTTTCGTAAGTGCTATGTTAATTATTATTAAAATGATAAAATATATTGTATTTATTTGTAAATAAACATTTTGGTACCTTTTTTTGTTGTGTTGTTTTATGGATCGTTTAGAAGCCAAAGTGACCGACTCCGTTTTTATAAACGTCTTGTAAGAAAAAAGGAAATTAACTTTGATTTTTTAATGGTTCGATTAGTTGATTTTTAGGATGATTTTTTATTCCATTATACTTTTTATTTCATTGTTAACCCTTTATCTACTATCTGGATCTTTTAAGCCGTGAAGTTGTAAGTGTAAGTGTTAATTATACTTCCTAGAATGTTGTCCGATAATAAGTCAAAGGATTTTTTGCAATAAAATGTGTATAAATTCAATGAAGTTAGTTTGTCTGTACCTTAATAGACCCAGATGGCAGATAAAAGGTTAAATTGTAAATAATTGTATTGATTTTTATAAGTGCACTCAAATCTCTAGACGACCGTCCTATTAACGTACGCTCCGAGAAACGATTGGCCAACAGCTCCATGTAACGACCTTCCCCTATCCCTACCACTATAATACCGTGACTGTTATATTTCTGCATGAAATTTAAATTCAACAATTAATGTTAGTCTGTTAGGATCGATTGAATTACCGATGCCATCGTTGTTCGGAGCGATGAGTGTATTGTTATATTTATTATTATTTTTATTTTAATAAACATTTTCTAATTTGAATTGTATTATTTAAAATGTATTTGATTTTATCTTTAAATAAACAAGATCTTTTTAAATGCATTGTTTTGATTTTTGAACCCTGAAAATATAAAATAAAAAAAATATTTTTCAAAACTAACACGTGGGTGTTACTACACAACCCACTTCACACAACTCAAAAAAATACCCTTGCCAATTGATTCGTGAACCAATCCCAAGTCCAACGAGGTACATGAAGCAATATATGAAAAATTTTGAAGAGGGGAGGGTCACGACTGGAAAAATTCCTAAAACGGGCTAAACTAGAACTACAGACCTACCATTTAGCGAAAACCTGAGGTCTCTAGGTGGTCAGGGGGCCGAGATCTCGCGGTGGAAGACAGACAGACGGACGAAAATCGAGCATATAAGCGCTACCACTTTTTTTTTAATTGTTAAAAACAATTTCGATAAAAAATCACCTTTAATTTATTGTAGTCAGCTTCGCTAAAAGTCAATTAATCTTCAATTATACATAAAATTTGAAAAAATACACTAAACCAGTGGTTCCCGAACTGTTCACTGCAGCATCTTGCAAAAGTTTTTATAACTTTATCTTTAAAATACATAAAATATTCATTACAGAAATGAAAAATACCTAGACAAAGACGGCAAATCAGATCTACCAAAATGGGCTATCATAGAACTACAGGGCGAGCTTGAATCTCGCTCCCAAGAACCATTCGATGGTAAATTCATTGGCGATCTTCACTACGACAAGGATGGATCAGCTACATTGATTATAGGCCACCATATACTTAACGGGAAGCAAGTGCCCCTTACAAAACCTTTAGCGTGTCTCAAGAAAGAGCACGATCAAGACGGGAAGTTAAAGTACCACGTAGATGCAATGATTACGCATAAGTTACTGTTTAAAACTAGACCAAAACCTATTATACCTACCGTTATGTTATAAGAATAAAATAAAACAAAATGTATAATTTTTAAAATGGTTTATTAGAAATATTCTGCTTTTTTTTTATAACGTAAAATGTAAACCATATCACAAATTCTTAAATAGTATAAATAAATGCCTTATTATATCAAAATATTTAATTTCAAATCACATTTTGTTTAAACATAAAACAAATTTTGTTAAAGGCGAGGTGCCAAGCATTTTCGAGTAGAAGAAATTTTTTTAGAGTGTCGTTAAGAAATCCTCCGTTAAGTTTTTGCCGATTTTTCAGCTTAGTTTCAACTTTAAAGCAAAAATAGTTATATACAAAATAAAAGCTGATTAAATGCTCTACAAGAAAGGTTCTGTGCATATTTTTCAACAGATTCGTATTTCAGCGAATAACGTCCGTCGGAATTTATCAAGTTGAAAATAATTTTAATAAATTACGACAGTCATTATTCGGTGAAGTACTAATCTGATGTAAAATATATATAGAACCTTTTTAGGGTTCCGTAGAAAACTAGGAACCCTTATAGTTTCTCCATGTCCGTCCATCCGTCTTCAAAAATTTTGAGATAATAAGATGAAATTTGGTATACGGTCGTAGATTAATGACCCAAAAACAGAAATGATAAGATTTTTGTAAAAAAAAAATATTTAGGCCCCCTTTCCATAAATTGAGTGGGGTGTCATTAGAAAGGTCTCTTAAAATGCAACAAAAAATGTATCAGAACTTTTTGATTTTAACCCTTTAATCACGATGTATTTGCTCTCCAAAGTCATTAAAAAAGCGTCCCCCCCCTCTATTTTCTAAACTATCAATTAAAAAAATCTGAAAAAATTCCAGAACGTAGATTTTAATTAGTACTTTCACTGAAAATTATAACGAACATTGTCAAAAATATTTTGGACCCCCCTTTCATAGACTGAAAATTGAACTTACATTTTTTCCCCACTTACCCTATTGAGTGGGGTGTCATTTAATAGGTCTCGTAAAATGCAATAAAAAACGTTTATTAACTTTTTGATTTTAACCCTTCAGTCGCGATATATTTGCTTTTTAATGTCGCTGTCAGAGCGTCCCCCCCCCTCTATTTTCTAAACTATCGATTCAAAAAATCTGAAAAAAATTCAGAATGTAGCTTTTAATTAGTACTTTCACTGAAAATTATAACGAACATTATCAAAAATATTTTGGACCCCCTTTTCATAGATTGAAAAGTGAACTCACATTTTTTTCATTTACCCCATTGAGTGGGGTGTCATTTGATAGGTCTCCTAAAATGCAATAATAAAAGTCAAATGACTTTTTGATTTTAACCCTTCAGTCACGAAAATTTTGAAAAATACTTTTTATAAATCATAGTGAGAATGACTACGGAACCCTATCATGTGCGTGCCCAACACGCACTTGCCCGTTTTATTTGTAGACAATTTCGTTAGCTTTCATTTTGGGTCCAACTATTTTTGCTGTAAAGTTGGCAGTAAGCAGAAAAATTAGTAAAAACTAATTTTTGTCACAGATCAAATTTCTTAGCGAGACCCTTAATGAAAAAAAATATCCAGTCTGATTTATTTCGATTTGGCTCCTGGCCTACAAGGAATTATAATTATTTATAAATAAAAAAAAATCGAATTTCGAGTCAGAATTTTTTCTTACACTACCTTATTATTTACAAATAAATTAATATCTTACAATTAAAACAAATTCTTCAAATCAGTGGTTCAAAAACTGTAAGATAACAATCAAGGGTCCACAAAACAATGGCATAATATTAATTACGTTAGAAAATTGATTAATAATTTACAGATTTATACCCAGGAAAAAATTATAGATCTGCAGAGATCTTGACAGATCTGCATTTTGAGACAACATCATATTTTTCACTGGTTTTTGATCTATGGAGACTTGCAAAGATCTACAACGTTCTACAAAGATCTAAAATGAACTACAAAGATCTTTAACGATATACAAAGACACTGAAGATCATTTTAACGTTGAAAATTAATGATTTTTCAAAGATTTAATCTCTATCACGATCTACCACGTATTTAGAGATCTTTGTAGATTGTTTTAGATCTTTGTAGTTCATTGTAAATCTTTGCAAGTCTCCACAAATCAAAAACCAGTGAAAAATTTAATGTCCCAAAATGCAGATCGGAGTAGATCTCTGCAGATCTACAATTTTTTCACAAGTATTCAAAGAATTGTCTATTACAAAGTTTTAGAACCACTGTTTTATATTACATTTTATATATATATTAAATTATTAAATACATTATATTATTGCTATTATTTAATTTTTTAGAATATATATACATCATTTAATTAATTTTTAATACTTTTCCGTGAAGAAATTAAATTAAAAATTAACATATTTATATTTTTTGATAAATCAGTAATAAATATTTTAGGGGGTTTCAACATAGACAAAGAGGGGGTAATGTTGTATATAATTTTCATTAAATTCGCGCTATCCGAGCTATTTTTCATTTTAATAAAATCATTCGAAAATTACTCATCTATTTTAAATTTAAAACACCACAAACCGTAGCAAAAAAAAAAAATATAAAAATAATTTAGACATCTTCTAAAACATAACGGAATATCAAAACGATAACTAACCTTTACAGCAGCGATCTCAAACATTTTCAGATCACGGCACATTTTTTTTTTGAGAACGACACTCACAATTTACTGGATTTCTACCGTATAAAAATTTGTCACAACAATTATTCTTTATTAACTTCTACTTCTACGATTAAGTATTAAAACGCTATATTTAAATATTTACAATCAATTATATCATAACTCAGGCACGTTTCTATAATACTGACCGTTCTTTACCTCCAGAACGGCCAGTATAATTACAATTTACACGCACGAAGTACGTAGAAGTGTGGCGCAGTCTGGTTCTGCCGGTATAGTGATACCTCCTGTATCCACGCACTGTTCGTCGTTAGTGTCCGTCGCCGGTAAGTAGAACAGTTCTTCGTTATCGCTCGAGACTGGCGAAGTGCATTTAGCCGTTACCGTCTGGAAATAATTAAATATTTTGATGTAAAACGTGGTTCACGTTATTACATTGTAGACAATTACCTGGATGATGATATTCTGCGATGAATCCCCGCTGTCTTTTGTCGAAATGAAGAAAACGTTAGACCCTGATCCGTCTGTGTCCATTTGATCTTTATCTGAAATTAAAAAATTATTATTTTAAATTAGCTTATTTTCATCACTGCTCATCTGTTTTGAGCGATAGCGTGATTAAATGTACCGATGAGACTTCTGAGTTGTCAGTAAACATATTGGTGCAAATTTCATCAAAATCGGTCCAGTAGTTCTCAAGATTTACCTCTGACAAACCTAAACCACTAATTTAATTACTGCTCAGCTGTTTTAAATGATAGCGTGATTAAAAATACCCTACAGAATTCCTGAAATGTCAGTAAACACATTGGTGCAAATTTCATCAAAATCGGTCCAGTAGTTCTCAAGATTTACCTCTGACAAACCTAAACCACTAATTTAATTACTGCTCAGCTATTTTAAACGATAGCGTGATTAAAAATACCCTACAGGATTTCTGAAATTTCAGTTAACACATTAGTGCAAATTTCATCAAAATCGGTCCAGTAGTTTTCAAGATTTACCTCTGACAAACCTAAACTGCTTATTTAATTACTGCTCAGCTGTTTTGAGTGATAGCGTGATTAAATATACCCTACAGAAATTCTGAGAAGTCACCAAACACAAAAGTGCAAATTTCATCAAAATCGGTCCAGTAGTTTTCAAGATTTACCTCTGACAAACCTAAACTGCTTATTTATTTACTGCTCAGCTGTTATAAATGATAACGTGATTAAATATACTCTACAGGACTTCTGAGATATCAGCAACCGCTTTGGTGTAAATTTCATTAAAATCGGTCCAGTCGTTTTCAAGATTTATCTCTGACAAACCTAAACTGCTAATTTATATACTGCTCAACTCTTTTAAATGATAATGTGATTAAATATACCCTACAGGACTTCTGAGAAGTCAGTAAAGATATTAGTGCAAATTTCATCAAAATCGGTCCAGTAGTTTTCAAGATTTACCTCTGACAAACCTAAACTACTTATTTATTTACTGCTCAGCTGTTATAAATGATAATGTGATTAAATATACCCTACAGGACTTCTGAGAAGTCAGTAAAGATATTAGTGCAAATTTCATCAAAATCGGTCCAGTACTTTTCAAGATTTACTTCTGACAAACCTAAACCGCTAATTTATATACTGCTCAGCTGTTTTAAATGATAATGTGATTAAATATAACCTACAGGACCTCTGACATGTCAACAAACACGGTGCAAATTTCATCAAAATCGGTCCAGTAGTTCTCGAGATTTACCTCTGACAAACCTAATCTGCTAATTTATTTACTGCTCAGCTGTTTTAAATGATAGTGTGATTAAATATACCCTTCTGAGACTTTAAAATCGATTCAGTAGTTTTGAAGATCTTAAACTTAAACAAAATCAAACTCACCATTTTGTTCGACGCTGACCCTAGTTGGGATGACTCCATTGGCATGGTCAGCGACATGACCCACATACGTCTCCTCAGACACAGACTTAAACGTACAGAGTGCACACGCATAGACCCCGGTCTGGCCGGGATGCTTTGACGCTATGTGATTCTTGTACGAGTTGCTCTGGATCGCTGTATACGGACAGTGTGGGCACTTGTACGGTCTAACGCCCGTGTGCTTCATCTTGTGTCTCCTCAGTGAATTGTGATCGCCTGCAGTTAATAATTTAATTAGTTAACTTTGAATAACGTTGTTTCGTTTTGCTTGTTATCTTTACCCGTCCTGTACGTGCAGTGGTTGCACGCGTAGGGCTTCTCCCCGGTATGCTGACGCAGGTGAAGTTGCAGCATGGCCTTACGGGCGCAGCTGTGCCCGCAGACGGCACAGATATACGGTCTCAGCTTACTGTGAATGGACTGGACGTGTTTCTTCAGGCACTTTGAGTCTGAGAACACCTTCTGGCAGATGGTGCACTCTTTCTCCCTGTACCACTTCGGCATCTAACAAATAAATATAAAAACGTAGAACTAGACTATATAACCAACATTTTAACACCACTCTGAAGTTTCTGTGATTTAAAATGTTCGAAAGTTCTCTGTAGCTAAACAAGAGACTCTTTTGTATCCTCCAATACGATATGTGGGGGGATATTTAAATTGATATGCACTTTAGAACTGTAACAAATATTGCAAAAAAATTTTTTTGCATCACTTTGTTGTCCGTCCGTCTGTCTAATTGTCAAGATCCTTTTCCTCAAGAACGGTTAGAGATATCAAATTAAAATTAATATTAAATACTAAGGTCTACACCCTCATAGTTCTGTAAAAAATTCAAGTTTCTAAATCAATGCAATAAAAAGATATGGCCTTTCAAAACGTATTTTGAAATTGATAGACTGATTGATCATTAAAACCTATAGAGTAGGTACCTCTTGTTGACCTAAAATCTTGAAATTTAGTACGAAGAAAGGTCTCATAGTACAAGTAAAGGAAAAATTCAAAAATGATTAATTTCTAATTCTGTGTGGAATTATAAACAACATATAGTATTTACCATGTAAGAAGCGCACGCCACTGGATTTTTATTGACCTAAAATCTTGAAATTTGGTACAAAGAAAGGTCTCATAGCACAAGTAAAGGAAAAATTCAAAAATGATTAATTTCTAATTCTGTGTGGAATTATAAACAACATAAAGTATTTACCATATAAGAAGCGCACGCCACTGAATTTTTATTGGCCTACAATTTTGAAATTTGGTACAAAGAAACGTCTCATAACACAAGTAAAGGAAAAAATTCAAAAATGATTAATTTCTAATTCTATGTGGAATCATAAACAACAAAGTATTTACCATGTAAAAAGTGCATATAGTGTTTACAGTTTACCATGTAAGAAGCGCATATAGTGTTTACCATGTAAGAAGTGCATATAGTGTTTACCGTGTAAGAAGCGCATATAGTGTTACCATGTAAGAAGCGCATATAGTGTTTACCATGTAAGAAGCGCACGCCACTGAATTTTTATATTTAATTGTAAACAACGGCATTATTTAAATATATTGTTCTTCTGTAATGTGACTTATGGATTTATTTGTTTTCAAAGTTTCCAGTTATAATTTTTATAATTTTGTTGGTAAAACTGACCTGTTCGGACTTCTTATCAATGTGCACGATCCCGTGATTCCTGAGCTGCGACCTCTGCTTGAACCCTCTACCACACTCCTCGCAGATAAAGCTCCTCACATCGCTGTGTATCTGCATGTGGTCCTGCAGCTTGACCGGCGTCGTCGCCTTGTGCGTTTCACACACCGGACACGACAGCAGGTCTGTCTGTATCTGGTGCTGGCGCCACAGGTGCAGCGCTGTCGCTCGCCAGCCACGCTGGGCCTCGCCACACTCGCTACAGCCGTACGTGTAGCTGCGAGGGTTCGACAGCGGCGTGGTCGTCGTGTCCGAGGGCGGGACGTGGCACGACACGTGCTTGTCACGGATTGCCTGCGTTGCAAAGTAGTAGGAACATCCTCGGACTGTACATCTGTAAAATAAAATGTAAAATAAAAAGCTCAATTGAATTTAAATCTATTTACGTACTTGAAGGGTAGTTTAGTTTTAATCTTATTCCCCTTTTTTGACTTGTGGAACATTTTGTTGAACAGTTTTTTGATTTTATCTTGCGATACGGTTTCAATCGATACCGGTTTTTTCTCCTCGGTTTCTTGTGGTTCAATTATCGGACTTGTTTCTTGCTCGACAGGTGTTTCAATCAAATCCGTAAAGAACTGTTTTAAAACCTGTTGCGATGATGCTATTAAAGGTTTCGATTCTGTATTTTTTTGTTCCCAAGATTCTATTACTTTTAACCTGGAAGAAATTATAGATTCACTATTTTAAAAAAACTCAAACGATTAAAAACTCTGAAGAATAACAAATCCCGGTGAAACTTTCTGAAGATACCTGAAGATGTTTTTACTGGGTCTACGACAAAAGGAAGAATCTCTAAAAGTAGACATGGACAAAAGGCCAACAAAGAAAAAAGGCAGACAAGGACAAAAGGCAGACATGGACAAAAAGCCAATAAAGACAAAAGGCAGACATGGACAAAAGGCCAACAAAGACAAAAGGCAGACAAGGACAAAAGGCAGACATGGACAAAAGGCCAACAAAGATAAAAGGCAGACATGGACAAAAGGCCAACAAAGACAAAAGGCAGACAAGGACAAAAGGCAGACATGGACAAAAGGCAGAAAAGGACAAAAGGCAGACATGGACAAAAGGCCAACAAAGATAAAAGGCAGACATGGACAAAAGGCCAATAAAGACAAAGGGCAAACAAGGACAAAAGGCAGACATGGACAAAAGGCCAACAAAGACAAAAGGCAGACATGGACAAAAGGCAAACTCCCAAAGTCAGACAAAGACTATAGACTGAATCCCAAAAGGAATATCTTTAAGGCCTTCTCAAAAAAATATATCTTTAAAGTAAATTAAATAATACAATATTATTTTTAGGGAGGGGTATATTGCATAAACCCTCCCCTCTCAAATATATTATTAATTTATATAAAAAATTGTCTGCCTTTTGTCCTTGTCTGCCTTTTGTCCTTGTCTGCCTTTTGTCCTTGTCTGCCTTTTGTCCATGTCTGCCTTTTGTCCTTGTCTGCCTTTTGTCCTTGTCTGCCTTTTGTCCATGTCTGCCTTTTGTCCATGCCTGCCTTTTGGGAGTCTGGCTTTTGTCCATGTTTGCCTTTTTGGAGTCTACCTTTTGTCCATGTCTGCCTTTTGACCTCCTCTGCCTTTTGTCCATGTCTGCCTTTTGTCTATATCTGCCTTTTGTCCAGGTCCCGTTTTTACTTACTTGTGGTCTTTAATCATGTGCTGTCGACACTCAGGAATCGTAAGAAACCCCCGTGTACACTGGCTGCAAATATAAATACATTTCTCTTCAACCTCTGATGGTTCTTGCTTCACAACAATCATCTGTGACTCGTTATTCTGTCTTTCGTTCTCTTCAATCACACTCTTATTATTTATATACACGTCGGATTCATTCTCATTTGTCTGCACTTCAAAAGTACCTTCTAACGTCTTGATCAGAATACTTCTAGGCGCTAGAGCTGTGTTCTGAACGTTCGATTTTAAATTGGTAAGATTTACTTCTGTGTTGAATTTCGATAGGATATCTGTTGTGTCTGTAGTTCCCGTCTGTTGTTTCAGCATACGTTTTGTTGACGATATCGAATTCTTTAAACTCTGGAAGATTTTTGTCGATGTGTAAATTTAATTTATTATATTAAAATACAATCGTACCTGTAAATGCATGTCTTTGAAATGTATCAAAAACACTTGCTTATCCGAACAAGTAAACTCGCATCGTTTACATTTATATGAAGTAATAACGTCAGCCAATTCGCTCAGTTCGGAGGAAATATTCAATGATGAAATATCGTTATCTTGTTGGTTTGAAATCAAACTATCTATATAATTTAATTGTTGCTCTTTTTCTTGGCTCTGCTTCTTTGATTTCAATTTATCTTCTTCGATAAAGTTATTTTCTTCTACGGGCGGTTCGATTGATACAAATAAACCATCTGATGTTATTATACCCTTTTGCGGAATCTGAAAATATATTATTTAAATTTATATTTATTTTTAAAGGTACTCCCGACCCATACATACTTTAAAAGAAAATGGTACATCACAGTCATCTAAAAGAACATTATCGTTTTGATTATTTTCAAACTGATCCATCGATATAACAGCATCTGTATTGTCTTCAGATTCATTTTCTAATGTTTCGTGCGTTACTAAAACTTCATCTTCGAAGTTTGTTATCGTTTCAGTACACTCCTGTTCGTTTTCTTCTGGTAATGTATTTAATAGTATCTGTTGTCCATCTGTCGTAAAAAGAATCGGAAGACCGTCTAACGTCCAGCCTGCAGTCCCGTCTTCAAGATCTTGCAAAAACATGCCGTCATCGTTCAAAAGAACTTGTGACATGTTTGCATTGTTTGAATTTTCAATTTCATTTGATGTTAGAGTATAGGTGAGAAATGAAGACTCGTTTTCTTCAATCGGATCATCGGACAGTTCAATTTTAGTCGACATCTTATGATATTTATGATTTCTAAAAGACAAAAGACAAACATTAAAAATGTCGATGACATTTTCAATTTCATTTCAATTTTTGGGCTTTTGTAATTAAAAACTAGAAAGTATGTGTTGATAAATCAACGAAAGTGTTTGTAAATATAGCACTTTTCAAATAGTATAGCACGTTTTTAGTTCGAGGTTTTAATCTCAAACCAAATATCCATTTTGCAAAAAATGGAGAAAAGATATTTATAATTTATTTGTAGTACTAGTCGAGATAGTTATTTGTAATAAAAAAAACTTACTGGTATCTGCAAATTTCATAAATATAAATTAATAACGAATCAAAATAAGAAAAAAATTACGTCTGTCAATTATCGATCACATGATGAAATTGACATTTTAGGTTAGGCGCGGGAACCTTTATCAAAATTTGAATTTGTAAATAAAATTAAAACTATCAACCATCAAATTTTAGACTCCCATTACAAATTTCTATTTCAAAATCCATCCTAATTTTAAAAATAAATCTATGTAATAAATACATAATCGTATTTATTATTTTTAATTCAATTGCGATTATCATTAACCTAATTCTTTAATACAAAACTCATATTATTATCATGCAAAAGATAATTCTAAATTTTATATTGATAAATAGTATAACATGTATTTGCAATATTGCAAATTGATAAAACATAAATAAATATTTTGCAATCAACGATAGAAATTCGTAGGTCATTTTATAAATTCCGTTCACATTCAAATTTTGGCATCTATTTTGCATATTGTTGACAATTGCATGTATATATCAGCAGTGAGGAACATCGTATCAAAGGTAAGTAAAACAGTAAAATTAACTTATTTTCAATTATTTTTAATACTTTATTCATTATAAAATAGATGAAAAAACGTTTAGCAGCTTTTGATTTTGATCATACAATAGTCGAAGACAACAGTGACATAGTTGTAAGAAATTTACTAAGACCCGATGAAATTCCAGAATCCGTAGCAAATTTATACAAAGACGATGGCTGGACTGCGTACATGCAAGAAATATTTAAACTTCTACACCAACACAAAGTATCAGAACACAGTATACGTGACTGTATCATTAAAATGAAACCCGTCCAAGGAATGAAAGAATTAATAACCGAAATGACCTCAAACCTTAACTACGATGTGATAATTATAAGTGATTCTAACTCTATATTCATCAACCAATGGCTCCAGTCTGTCGGTCTAGCAAAATGCATAAAACAAGTCTTTACGAACCCCGCCTGGTACGAAAAAGGTCTTTTAAACATCGAAATGTACCACTTACAAGATACTTGCGATTTGAGTACAAAAAACTTATGCAAAGGTCAAATTTTAAGTGATTTCATTTCTGAACAAAAGAACAACGGAGTGTTTTATGATAAAATAGTTTACGCTGGCGACGGCAAGAATGACTTTTGTCCTATGTTGAGATTATCGTGTAACGATTTAGCTTGTGTAAGGTCAGGGTACCATTGCGTTAACTATGTAGATAGAGCATTACGAAATCTACCTGATCCACATACAGGCCAATGTTATCACATCAATTCTAAAATATGTATTTGGGAGTCGGGTTTCGATATTTTGAAATTATTAAAATAATGATATTATAAATTCAGTGGTTCAGTTGATTTTAATGAAATTTGGTATGGATGTTTAGTATATTATGGGTTATATCTATACCAAATTTCATCAAAATCGAATGAACTATTGGAAAGATATTCGACTTTTAAATCAATATGTTTGCTTCGAAATCATATAGCCAGGAAAAAATGATTAGATTCAATTGGATAAAAATTTCTTCAACCTTCAGTTGGATTTTGTCACGGGGAATACTTGGAATTCATACCGGACTACGCTCATTCAAATATACAGTGCTTTCCAAAAGTTCGTGGTCACCTAAATAACTTGAATGGTTTGAAATTTTTAAAGATACAATGGGATCATCAAATCTATTATTTAACCACAAAATCACCCATCTACATATCACCGGGAAGCGGGGGGAGGGGGGAGCAAAGAAATATTAAATGGCACATGGGGTTGGGTGAGAGCTCGTTCGAAAGGGCTAACCGAGACAAAAACAACGCAGGATCGCCGAGGTCTCTACGATTATTTTTCGAAGAGTCATTTCTATTGAGATAAGGTTAAATGCATTTTTAACCTTTGTTTGACACACTTCTGTAGAATAGCATACTTGACACTCTGGGATTTTTTGTACCCCATCAACAAAAATTATCATAAAAAATAAAATATTAAATATTTCTACTTGATAATTTTTTTACAGGCTTTTGAAAAGTTTCTTTTGAAGACTGTTTAAGTTATATAGTAAAATATTAAAATTAAGTATGTTAAAAAAATTGGAATACTCAAAGAAACTGAAAAGCAAAACAGATTTGATTAAAAACGTGGGGTTGATTGTACCCCAGTGTGTCAAACAAAGGTTAAAAATGTTATAAAGTGAAAAAACAGATTCAGTTGAAAAACTGATGTTTCTCAGTAAGTCGTGTTAAAAAATTCCACTCTTCTGTTTTTTTTTTATTTTAATACATTTTTGAAAATGAAAAAAACAGAAAAGTTGAATTTTTTGGCAACTGCTTAGGGCACCCGATCTTTGAGGGCACCATAAAAGCGATTTTTGGGGGCATCAGCGTAATATTGTAGTTACTAAAAAAAAAGGTCTTCAGGATTTTGGTGACTAGAAAAAAAAGTTTTTTGAATTTTGGTAACGACTAAAAAAAAAAAGGTCACCTATTACACAGTATTACAAATGGGGGCCTTTACCTGATTAGTGCTTAGGGCATCACAGTAGGTAAATCCGGCACTGCATTTAACCTAATCTCAATAGAAATGTCCAAATGATCATAACTCTTTGAAAAAAAACAACCCTGCGTTGTTTTTATCTTAATAAGCCTTTTCGATCGAGCCCTTACTCAACCCCACCTCCCGGTGATATACTGGTGGGTGCTTTTGTGGTTAAATAATATATTTAGTAATCCCATTGTATTTCTATAAATTTCAATTTTATATTTCGAACCATTCAAAAGTTATTTAGGTGGCCCCGAACTTTTGAAAGGCACTGTATATAAAATCAATCTGATCTGATCCAATTCGATCTATTCATTATTATTCCTGCGTTGAATATTTTTTAAACTTATTTTTATTAACAATGACTATTTTTTTTAAATTTATTAACAATGGTATTATAGAATGTATGTATTTTACAATAATTAAATAATATTTTTATTATTGAAAATCTTGATTTCAGTTATTTTGTCCTAGAATGTTAAATTTACTGTTGGACAGAGAAAAGGCTATGTATTTTTATATATTTGATATAATGGATCCTTTACTGTTCTTGCGATATTAATTTTGCAATAAAAATAGAGGTCAATAAATATTTGTTTAACAGTTTATCATGCTTTTTATTAACTTGTATTGTGCAAATAATTAACAAACTATATATAGTTACATAAAATAATATATATGCATTGATTCAAGACTTCAAGATGCATGCCCTTGATATTGCTGTACAAGAACTTATGTGATGTGCTTATTACAGTTTTATCTTAACAGATATTTATAAAAAAACAGAAAAATGTGAGTGTTATTTTAACTTGTTCTTATTTAAAAATCATTTTACAAACATTATTACACAAAATAAAGTTACGTTGACATTTATAGGTTATGTTATTTCCTTTTAGGTCGAATAGTTCTTTTATTTGCAGTTTTTAATCTTGCGATATTTATAAGATTCTTAGATCGAATTACGTAGTATAAATTCCCAAGTCCTATCCATACATTTTTCCATGTTTTACTATCAAAGTTGAAAAGTATGTTTAGAATCACATCGAGGAATGCAGGGCTCCACAGACTTGTAGCCCACACAACTGAATTTTTTATGTTTTCTATTGTAGATTTTCCAATACACTTTTTTGAATCGCATTTACACGATTTATCTTTGTAAGAAGTGTAAACAATCATTGATATTAAGATCGGGAAGAAGATACACATGATTAGTATACCGAACATGTAGAATATTATCAGGTCCCCGTCCATATTGCATGTTTCAATTATTTCTATCGATTGTTGCTTTCCAAATTTTGTTATATTGAATATTTGGTTTTTATTTGTCTTAAATGATTCATTGTTACTTTCAGTTACTATTTTGTATATGTTCTTAACAATACTATCAATTTCCAAAGTGCGGTTAACATCGATCAAATCTTTATTGATTTTTACATATTGCGGAACTATTGAGTCATGCATTTGATAAGTAATTCTTGTTCTCGTTAGGTATAATATCAGCGCACATACTGTCGGTAGAATCCATTGAACAGCGAGTACTATATACTCAAGTATCTCACGGAATCTCGACGTCTGTTCTGAATTTTCATTTTCTTGTACTTCGTTTTCAATTTTATCAGTTTTTTCTTCGAATGCATCTGATTTATGTATTGTATTTTCGTTGTATGTAATATTTTTTTGCGTATCGTTAACTGTAAATATCTTTTCGACATCGGTGTTTGAGCATTTTTCTTTCTCCAAACTTGACGTAATTAGTGTTATGAATGTAAAAATCAAAGATGAAATAAACATTGTGTATTTCATCCACACTTTTTTACAATCGTTTTCAGTTTCTTGAGTTCCATTTAGATCTTTCTTGTATCTAATTTGTCGTTGAGGTACTTCATAATACGTTATGTTATCATTATCAATGAGTGTTTTTCCAGTATTTTGATATCTGAAGTTATATGCATCGATTCCTACGATTTTTTTGATATTCTCTAACAGATTATTCACTAATAACGTATCATTTGTTTCATTTAATGGTTCGCTATTATAATATCCTTCTCCTGGTATTATTTTTTGTATTGTTTCGTCCGTTTCAAAGGTAACGTTATCAAAAATAGGTTTTTCTGTTGTCACAATACTGAAAAGATAGTTTTCGGTTGTATTATAAATAATAGGGATGTTGTTAACGCTGGTTAGATTAGGGATACCGGTTCTTGAATATACGTAGCAAAATATATAGAATATTCCAAGTCCAATGTAGCCTATCGTTTCAGATAAAATCGTTTTTGATATTTTATTTTTCGATAGAACTGAATACAGTAAATAACCACTTGTTAAAAAACCACTTGTTATTAATATTAGACCGATTAATATGTAGACAATCATTTTAATTTATTTCCTTTACACTTATTGTTACAATGAATATTTTTAATACATTGATTTTAGATTACTGCTTTCATATTGTTTCCCCTATATGGGCAATAACTGTTTTTAATAATATTATAGGGGTAATATCTAATGAAGGTATTATTTTTCTTATCTCTGTAAAAAAATGTGGGTTTCTGATTTTTATTCTATTTTCTCTGTTATCTTTACTTTTAAATAATTCTTGGCTTCTGGACATAAGCCACATATTTTTTGAAGTGGGTTCTTACTAAAATAAGTTAAAGATTTTATAAATTTGATTTTTCAGATTAATTTTTATGTTTTTTCCTAATTTTAGTGCATAAATTAAACCCACTTGACACAACTTAAAAATGCCCTTGCCAATCGATTTGTGAATCAATCCCGAGTCCAACGAGGTACATGAACCCATATATGAAAAATTTTGAGGGAGGGGGGTCATGATCAGAAAAATTCCTAAAATGGGCTAAACTAGAACTACAGACCTATCATTTAGCGAAAACCCGACGTCTCTAGGTGGTCAGGGGGCCGAGATCTCGCGGTGGAAGACAGACGGACGGACGAACGGAAAATTGAGCATATAAGCGCTACCATTTTATGGGTTGCGCTAAAAATTGGTAACTTTCACCCCTTTCATGGCATGTATAAAAAATATATAGCCCTTAGATTCAATTGAATTGTTGACAATGACAATAGATATTTTTTGAAAAATTTTGAGTATTTTCTTTGGGACATTCTTGACTTACCCCACGTTGTGAATTTTTGGCTTCACCAACCAATTTAATTAATTATTTTCGACTCTAGGGTTGTCAGACGGTCCGTGGACCCTCGTTTGGTGCATATTATCTGGGATGGAGTGCGCTTCATTACACACCAAAGACAGTTTGTTAATTTAAACAGATTGTCTCGCTATGTGGAACGGGCAGCTTCTATTAGCTTGGACCAAGCCGAAGAGTTTATTGAAAAATGTGTAAAAGAAGGAGTTCTAATGTAAGCATAGGCGGTAACTTGGGTAAATGCACCTATTGCATTTATTAATAATAATATGTATTTTAGAATTTCAAATAAAAAAGGAGGTGAACCTATTCAATGTTATAAAGTTCCATCAACTAACGATCAAGTATGTTTTTTAATAATTCCTTTGGTGGTAATATTTAAGTTGTTTAATAATTTTAGCCCATAGACGACGGACATGATTGGTATTGTTTTGAATGTCACTTATCCGGAAACGTAGAATGTTGTATAACATGTCACAGAGTATTCCACATAGATTGTTCACAGAAATTTACAGATAGTACATTCAATATATCGATAAATAATGAAAAAAATCAAAGTCTTAATGAGACAACACAAACAGAAAATAAAGCTGAAACAAAAGCCGAAACATCACAAGAAAATGGTTTGGTGAAATCACAAAAAATAGATACAGAAACTTTGGAAGAAAGCACTCCGAAACTAAAAATTCCAGAAACAGAAATGAATACAAATTCCAAAATAGACAACGACGATACATTACACAAATGCAGTATTTGTAAAATGATCGCCGAAGACATAGACTTCAATATAGATCCGAAAGATTTGAACTATTTATTCAAGTATCTCTTCAATCGAATTCGGAATTGGGTAAATTAAAATTTGTACACTCTTGTTTAAATTTGAGTTAATTTATTTCTTGTCTTTTGCAGCTTCCCCAACGTATAACACAACAGATTAGTTTGCCCCCTCCGCCCGTGTGGTACATAGAAGGAGACGAGCAGTGGCGCAGTCAACACATGCTGTTCAAACACATCGATATCAGGTTTATGGAAATTAAAGCACAGAGGCAGGAGTATACGAAGTTAGCCGATCTCAAAGCTGATGTACTATCTGTATGTCATAATGTAGCTGTTTATCATGGAGGTTTGTGATGTTTAAATGTTTTTTTATCGTAACTTTGGTCAAAATGATCGAAAAAAAATGTATTATGCTTTTAACTTCCTTTTATTGTTAAAATCAAATAATATCTTGTGTATTAAAAATTAATAACGCCATTTTGGGTCCCCCTTAAAACCAAACAAACTTTTATTTGAAACATTTTTTGATTTAATTGATAGGTAAAAAAAATTAGGGGGGTGATAGATTAAAATGGGACACCCTGTATATCCATGATCGAAATGTCAGTATCTAATTTATATAACAGTATTTTCTATTTAACATACCTACTTATGTACATACTAATTCTAATTGTAACTATCCCGTACTTACAATGCATTTATTTACAATTTTTTTAACAATGAAAATTAATACATAACCTCAAAATGTATTTTCAACATTTAAAATTCTTGACCTTAAAAAATTATTTACATATCAGCTGATTTTGTTTACAAATTTTTCAACAATTAAAATTAATACATAACCTCAAAATGTATTTTTCAACAATTAAAATTAATACATAACCTCAAAATGTATTTTCAACAATTAAAATTAATACATAACCTCAAAATGTATTTTTCAACAATTAAAATTAATACATAACCTCAAAATGTATTTTTCAACAATTAAAGTTAATACATAACCTCAAAATGTATTTTCAACAATTAAAGTTATTACATAACCTCAAAATGTATTTTTCAACAATTAAAATTCTTGAAATTATTTACATACCAGTTGATTTTTTTTACAAAATTATCAACAATGAAAATTAAATTTCCAGTTGATTCAACTGAATATCAAGCTGCACTTTACATGCTTCGTGACACTTGCTACGATTTACTTGAGATCAAACAGTGTGTCGAGTGTTATCGTCAAAGTAATGAGAAACTCAATAGCAATTGGTTCTGTGTTCCGTGCAAACCTCCACACGAGTTAGTGTGGGCAAAACAGAGAGGATTCTGTTTTTGGCCAGCTAAATTGCTAGTCAGAAAACCGGATGGATCTTGTGATGTTAGATTCTTCGGTGCCAAATACATGCGGGCGACAGTTCCTTCAAATTGTGTGAAACATATCGATACCCCAGAGAAAGATCTTAGTGTAAATATTGATTTGTGTAGGTACACTCTAATAAAACTATTTCATCGTTGAATTAATTTATAGGTTAAGCATTCGGTAACTTTCAATAAAGCTGTAGACGAATTGCAATTACATCAGAAGTGGCTACAGAATCCTGAAGAGGTTGAAGCTTACTACAAATTGAGTAACTTGAAACGCAGCAAATCTTTGACACCGAATAAACCGAAGACATATCTGAAAAAACCCAAGAAGAAAAAGAAAAGTGATTCAGAGGATTCATTTCTTGATATTTACGAATTTTCTGATTCTCCGACAGAAACATCTGTCAGTAGCATTCATTTGAATAAACAGAAACGGAAAATAGGTCGACCGAAAAAAGTAACACATGACGAAGTAAAAACAGAAGGTAAGTTAAATTTTTGAAGTTATACTTCTTTAGGCACGTTGAGGGTAAAAATTTAGTAATGTAACGGAAATGAAAAGCTATGTAACGAAGCGTTATGCGGTGGACTAGGTACTAGGTAGGCATGGTATCAATAAAACTGTAGAAATTGCGTCTTTTACTTAAATAACACAACTGTAAAGAGTATTGCCTATATAAATAAAAGCTTGTAAAAATAACTTTTTTTAAACTCGATTTAATACTGGTGCTGCCATCTAGCATTAGTTGAACCAACTAATAAGTTAGTAATAAATATATAAATATGATATTTGATTGGTCAAACAGTATCTGCCTTCTGATCTGATTGGTTGATTATTAATATTCAAATTTCATGATTTATACAGGACGGTCCAGTTTGGGATACAGATATTTTAGGAACTGATTCCCTGAGTCATTATGAGTAAGAAATTGTGCAGTAAGGAGGGGTCTATCTTCAACACCCTCTACAGGATGTTTAAAAAATTTCCTTCAGAGTAGTTCTTACAACAAAGATTATCTCATAACTTCCAAAGTAACATATCTAGAGACATCAAAATGAGTCAGTTTTATAGGTAATTAACTAACATATTTTCAGTATTACGGTTATTGCTATCCGTGTTTTTAGTTCCAAGTTATAGCTCATCAAAGTCGAAAAGTATCTTCTTTTTTTGAAAATTTTTATGAAAATGTCATTTTTCTCTAAAAGTACCTCTAATAATAATATTTTTTTTAAATTTTTTGGTACGTCATAATGTTACCTACAAATTCACTACACAAAGTTTTGACCTGGGTCTTATAGTTTTCCTGTTATAAATTAATCCCCAAAGTAACTATTTTGCTACCTGCCCTATTAAATGAAACAGTGCTATCATTTATTTGTTTATAACTACATAATTTTTTTTTATTATTATTTACCGAAAAACTGTAAGACCCAGGTCCAAACTTTGTGTAGTGAATTTGTAGGTAACATTATGGCGTACCAAATTTTTTTTTTAAAAATACCCCATATTAGAGGTACTTTTGGAGAAAAATGACATTTTCATAAAAAATTTAAAAAAAATAAGATATTTTTCGACTTTGATGAGCTATAACTCGGAACTAAAAACACGGATAGCATTAACCGTAATACTGAAAATATGTTAGTTAATTACCAATAAAACTGACTCATTTTGGTTGCTCTTGATATGTTACTTTGGAAGTTATGAGATAATCTTTGTTGTAAGAACTACTCTGAAGGAAATTTTTTAAACACTCTGTAGCTTAGAGGGTATTGAAGATAACCCCCCCCCCCCCCCCTTCCCGCACAATTTGTTACTCACAATGAGTCAGGGAATCAGCTCCTAAAATATCTGTATCCCAAACCGTACCTCCCTGTATATATGGGCTTTGACATAATATACAGTTAAATTTTAATTTGATTTTAAATAGTGTGAAATAATGTTATGAATTATTAAATAAAATATTAGTGTTCTTTGTAAAATATGCATTACATTATTTTATTCATTTAATCAAGTTAAAATTGAGATTATTCGTAGTCGTTTTTCAATCACGCCAAAGAAGTATAACTTCTAATACGTGTACATAAGTACACACACTCAATGTTTTTTTAAATAGATATAATATTTATTCATTCAATTTATATTTTACAGAGACAACATCAGCAAAGAAAAAATCTAAATACGAAGATCTACGACACACTATAAGAGAATGTTCAGTCAGAGTTACTCGGAGCAATACCCAAGCGGTAGAAAAAATGTCCACTTCTTCCGAAGATGTAGTTATAGTCGATATCGAAGGCAACAAAAACGACGGATTCGAAGAAGATACTGTACTAAGGTAATTGAATAAACCACGACGAACTTTTGTATAAAAAATATAAATATAATAACAGTTGCAGTCAAGACGATCTAATTAGTTCAACACAAGATATCCGGTCTCCGAACGTAGGCGAGACGTCATCAAGACAGAAAGTTAACTCATCTCCGCTTATGTCCACGTTGGACAGGCACTACAGCGAAGGGTGCGAGGGGTTACGGAAACAACTGGATGCGTGTAGGAATAAAGACGAACTGATACATCTAGCATGTGATGCATTCAGGACGTTAGAGGAGTCTCACGCTGCTGCAATTTCTGAACTGAAGAAGAAACAGTGGGTAAGTGTTGGGTAGTTTTTGTCGAATCTTAAGTAGTGAAAAAAAAGGAGGTTTGATTGATTTACGTTAAATAACTTGCTGGAAAATAATCGGATAATATTCAGTCTTTAAAATGACACCAAAGAAATTAATCTATCATTAAAGGCCCCCCACATCTGTGTTAGATCTAATTTTACTTGTATACGAAAATAGCGAAATATAGTTTATGACTTTTGGGACAACGTTTATTTCAGTGTTACAACTGCGAGCAGGAGGCGATATATCACTGTTGCTGGAACACTTCGTATTGCTCGACGTTATGTCAGCAACAGCACTGGCAAGCCGAGCATAAGAAAGCATGTCGTCGCAAACGCTGAAAGTTGGTTCAGTTGTTTGTAAACCCCATTCCTCCTTGATAGTTATTTTTATAAGCTATTTTTACAATTACATATTATAATCATCATTGATCTTTTGCAATATGACAGTACGTCTTTTAACTCGAATTTACAAATTATTCTTTTCATAATATTTATGAAAAGATGAAATACAAAAAGTAGTACTTAACGGTTTGTTTTATATATATAACATATAATTTGTCTATTAAATATATTAATTTTAGCTGCTTGCTTGATTTTTTCAGGGTTAGAGAAGAAATTAATGTTTTTGTGATCAAAGAGATATCAACATCAAAGACTATATAATTTTGTCATAGAAAGTTTTAAAACCGGTCTGTCACTAATATCAAACATACCTTGTATCAAAAACCATTCAACTTGCAGAAAAATGTTTGAGACAAAAGTTGTTCGGAATTGTCTCTTTTATAATACTGCTTATAACTATCTTAGTCATGGGGCTAACCAGAAGGGAGATATTATGAAAACATCGTTTAGTTGCGCAACAATCGGGTTTGCTTGTCAGACCAGTCTTACTAACGGCCGTATCAGAAAAACTATTCAATCTACAAAAAAATATTTGAGTTAAAAGTTGTTGGGAATTGTCTCTTTTATAATATTGCTTATGACTATCTTAGTCATGGGACTAACCAGAAGGGAGATATTATGAAAACATCGTTTAGTTGCGCAACAATCGGGTTTGCCTGTCAGACCAGTCTTACTAACGGCCGTATCAGAAAAACTATTCAATCTACAAAAAAATATTTGAGTCAAAAGTTGTTGGGAATTGTCTCTTCTATAATATTGTTTATAACTATCTTGGTCGTGGGGCCAACTGGAAGGGAGTTATTATGAAAATATCGTTTAGTTGCGCAACAATTGGGATTTGCCTGTCAGACCAGTCTTACTAACGGTCGTATCAGAAAAACTATTCAATCTACAAAAAAATGTTTGAGTCAAAAGTTGTTGGGAATTGTCTCTTCTATAATATTGTTTATAACTATCTTGGTCGTGGGGCCAACTGGAAGGGAGTTATTATGAAAATATCGTTTAGTTGCGCAACAATTGGGCTTGCCTGTCAGACCAGTCTACTAACGGCCGTATCAGAAAAACTATTCAATCTACAAAAAAATGTTTGGGATAAAAGTTGTTGGGAATTATCTCTTCTATAGAGTGCCGGATTTACCAATAAGCAAAAGAAGCTTTGTCATGGGGCCAACCGGAAAATAGATTTTATTTTATTGACTACGAAATTTTCATGACAAAATTAGATAATCCCCAACGTTGCTATCTCTTTGACTTTTATTAAAATACTGCACAGAAAGAAACTAAATAAGTTTAATATTATTGTTAAAAATCACATGTTGTATTTTTAATAAATAAATAAAAAATAGAATTAAGTTTGTTTATTTTATTTTTACACAGTTTTTAACAGTGAGAACTATTCGGAAGTCAAACAGACTAACTCTACAATAATTTTATAGACAGCCTGATAATCGAGACTTCTTGAAGATTAGGAATTTTTAATGTATTTTATTGAGGGGCACGGGAGGTGTGGGTATTTTATTAATCAAGTATCGAATTGTTATTAAAAGTGGAGTTAGTTTTTTTGACTTCAGAACATTTTTGTGTAAATAAGAATAAAAATTAAATATTATTAAATATAATATGTATTAAAGTAGCAATATTCACGCATGAGAGATGTTCTGAAACCAGAGTGACTAACTTCAGAGTGGTTGGTTTCTTTGGCTTCGGAACGGCCTATATTATAAAGTATGTATACAGGATCATTTTAAACTTAAGAATATGTTATATTTTTATAGATAAACAATTATTTTTACATTGAAAAATTAATAAATTTTAATTTAAAAAAATCAAATAACTGTTTTTATTTTTTTACGTCTCTATAATGCTAGATTTTAACGGAATCACATAAGTTTTGATGTCTGCGTACATTCTACAGCCAAATTGATGTATTGAAGAAAAGTACTAATCGTAAGATGTTTACTTTTGTGAACTTGTAGAATTTCCTATTTCATTTCTAAACGATTTGTAAAAGAAAAAAATGTTTATAATATAAAATATAGAGAATATTATTACCTATAATTTATGTTCTATCCATTTTTCCAAAATAACTAATTATTTTCAAGATATAACGTTCAGAAGTTGATTTTTAATAATAAGTAGAATATAACCTAAAAATATTTTTCTGGCAGATGAAACAGCAACAATTAAAAAAGAAAAGCATATTATTCTTACTAAATAAATATTTATTTCAAATATAATTACATTTTTAAATCAATTATAAAAATTATATATGTATTAGAGGAAAAACTTACAAAAATAGAAACTTAAAATTATTTTACGCACTTGTAAATATTATTATTATTACTACTATTAGCAGATAGCACACCGAGTAATTATAACCTAAAAAAAGTATTAATAGTTCAGAAATAGACGATTAAAATTAGGAACGGAGATGATTAAATTACAATAAATAGATATTGTTAAACGATGAAGCTCTGTGTGCCCAGGAAAAAACGATCAGATCCAGTTGGATCAGAGCAGATCTGAAATTTGATCCAATTAGATCTGATCAGATCTGAACGGGCCAAATTACGGATCTAATCAAATCTGATCAAATTTCAGATCTGCTCTGATCCAATTAGATCTGATCGCTTTTTCCTGGGTGTTTAAAAAAGAGGTTAAGAGTAAAAATTGTCTGTCCGTTTCTGCTTATAACTATAGAACCACTGATCTGATTTTCGTGCTTTTTTCATTCATATGCAAGTAAATTTTCTGGTCAAGTTTTAGTCAGTTTTTGATTAACATCGATCACGTAGTTCCCGAGTTATAATGATTAATATGAAAACGTATTTTATTCATCTTAAAATTTCGGTGCAGTTTAAGATCAGTGCAGTAGTTCCCGCTGCTGAAAAATAGAAAATCTAGATCATAAAAAGTCCTCGTGGGCAAAAGCTAGTTTTATTATAAATTGAACGAAAGTTTATGATGTTATTTTACAAGGTGTGCGATATCTTCTTCTGACTAGTATACAGCTTATTTTGGCTAACCATTTATAAAAGCACATATTTGTTTCTCACTCAGACCTCACAGAATCGGGGGTGCATTTCTAATTAAGAGAAATCAGGATGACGTTCTCCGAACGACACAAACGTAGAATTTTACGATTTAAATTGTAATTTTATCTCATTTGTTTCACAATAAAAATATTAAGCAGGGTTTGGTTGTATTCAAAATCAGTTTGGTAGTATCAGTCGCTTCCAGATGGTTATATCATAATCAGGACTGTGGAGTCGTAGTCGGAGTCGGAGTTTTAGTAATTTTCGGTGGAGTCGTAGTCCTTTAATTAAATAATGATTTTTACTTCTTTAGACACTTAATATTTTTTATTCGTTTTGAATTTTGAAGTACAATGATTTAAAATTTTCTATTCTGGCCGGAACCAGAATCACAGGAATTCACCCAAAAACGTTTTTTTTTTTTTTTTAATTTTTGTATAATAAAGAGTCAGAGTTGGAGTTGGAGTCGAACATTAGAAAAATTAAGGAGTCGGAGTCGTAGGTTTTTGTACCGACTCCACAGCCCTGATCATAATTACAGCTGCACAAAACTTGCGTAATTGTTAGGAAAGTATTTTAGAAAATACATTTTTTGTGGTCCTATTATTTTTTTAACTTTGTGGCAACAAACGTGTCAATATTTCTTTGACAACTGCTTCAATTCAACTGTTGAGATTTTTTATAATTTGAATCGTTTATTCAAAAATTCTGCACTCCGTTAAAAATTATTTTGGCACCTTTTTTTGTATATTATCACAATATCATTCTTAAAAATATAGATTCGATTTTTTTAAATCTATCGGTAAGAATATTTAAAAATTGATTTTGTGCTTATTTTCTTAAATGTAAAACGATAATCCTAATTATAAGTAAATAATCATTAGTATCTTATTTTTAGTCGTCTTCGGAAACTTTTTGAAACTCCAGGCCTTTAATGAGCCCCAAAGAGTTAGTCCATTCTTCAAGAAATTGTAATTCAGGGGGGGTTAATTTATCCCCCAATTGTCGTAAAGCAGTCAATATTTCTCCCTGAAATAAATTTAAATTAATATGTATTTATTACGATATAAAATTATAATTTTACTTTTTGTCTTTTAAGAGCTTCGTCACTCAATTTTCCGAGTTTAAATTCATGTTCTATGCCATTTAGTCTTTCTCGTAAACGTTTTGGCTCACGTCTACCAAAAAGCCTGATTACTTCAGGTGTATGAAATGCTTCCGAAATAGCTGCTTGAGTTGCCTGAATGTATTAATTAAATATTAGTAAAATGGAATTGTAGGAATAAATATAGTTTTACCAGTTTAATAGCGCCTAAACTGTTTACGAGAGATATATCACCTTTGACCATTCCTTCAAGGTTTTCATTGAATTCTTTTAACTGTTCCATGGTTTCTTGTTTTATTTCATCATATTCTGTAGCATCCACTTCATCGCTGTCGAAAGAAAATAGGATTAATGTGTGATTATTTGGTGTATTGGTTTAAATGTACAACCGACAAGACTCCAGGTCATTCAGTTGTTGCATTAGTCTGTCTAATTGGTTTTCAAGATTTTCTTTTAGTTTTTCTGTTTCTGCTTTTCCGTAAGTATTCATTTTGTTAAATGTTTGTTATCTTACAAAATTCAAATTTTATCAGTATAGGTTATGTAGTCTAAAGAAGTGAGAAAAAATGTTAAAACGATGTATGAACATATCAAAGAACAATGTCTTCGTTCATTTACGTATATGCAAAATACACACGAACAGAAAGTAGATTACGATGATATGCGATTTTTTAAATCATACGAACTACATAGGTTTGTCATTGGGGAAAATTTGTTCCAATGTTTTTAATAATTGCCACCAGGTGGCACCACAATTGCAACGTGATAGCCGCGTGTCATATAATAACGTGCGAATCATTTTTTCTGTTTTTATAACAAGTTATTAACAAAAATAAGTAAATATTTTTTATTTATTGGTTGAAGGGGTTGTCAGTGTTGAATTTTGACTGTTGTTCTGTCGGGGCGGGTTTTATATCTGGAAGTTGTTACGAAATATGTTGGTTTTGGGTTAGTGTCGGCCATTTTGGAACAGTATCTTAACCTTTGCAATACTGGTTTTGAAAGACTTTCTACGTTGAATAGACAGTGAATGTGAGAAACTTGAAGTTCGGTGATGACAGGTTTATTGTATTAGAAGTATCGAGACTGTGAGTGATAGCTGAAAACGTTTGCAAGGTGTGAACATATGCATCTCCAGATAAGACGTACGGTGTGGCACTAGCCCACGGCTGGGAGGGACATGAGCAACCAGAAGCAAGTGCCGCCGACGGTAGCTCAACAGCAACGCTTCTCTGATCCCAATCACATGTCCAATCATGCAAGGCTAGGTGAGTAAATCAGTAAATCGCTACTTTGATGACATGTCACCGTTTGCAACACATCATGTCAACCACGTGTGCTGCTGCATTGCATATGCACTAACTGCCACATTTTGTATTTTATTCAAAGACATACTGGCCGCTTTTGACAGTTTATGCTTATTTATAGTCACAGGGTTAACTATTAATGTCGACAGCTTTTGATTGGCTTGTGACGGGGTGTAGATCGCTAGCATCTTAGATTTGACATCGTACCCCGTCATACGTGAACTTATATAATTAGATTAATAATTATTTTCCATATGTCATATTGTAATTTTGCATGCTGACTTATGTGTATCAACTCATGCAATATATAGCATTGTAAATGTTGTGAAACATACGGAACATGTCATCTTTTTGTAATAACTAAATAATTTTCTTTAACAAGATGTTTTAATTAAAATGGCGTGACTTACTGTCATGTATCTATCTTTTTTTATACTATATAAATCATGTATCGACTAGTAGAAACGTATTTCGTTTCTTGTGCTATTTTCCGAGAAAAATTTCACCTTCTAAACAAGAAGAGACATACGGTTATATTGCAGATTTTGTTTTCTCGCGCAAATTCTCCGAGACGTATGTGATGAATGCATTCGGAATCGAATGTTCCGATTGGTGGGCAATGCGCATGCGTTGAGCATGCGCACTGTGTGCAACTTCCAGCGACCAACCGGCGAACTAAAATGACCAGTCGATACAATGGCGTTGTCGTTACCGAAGTGTCTGCATTTTGTCATAAATTTATCACTGAATTTTTGGATAAATTGAAACAAGTAGATAATTTTTTTGTTTCGATGCATGTCGTCACACTGAAGTGTCGGTTCTCCGATCGAACAGAAATGACTGTAACTGCCGTGAGTGTTTAAAAGTGTTAACGTGATTTGTAAAACGCCCTTATCGATTTTTCACATTTGGTGCGACACGTTGAGCGAGAAAATACAATTGAAATTGTCCGAAGACTAGTGATCTCGTCGTGCGATATGTTCTTTGTGATGACACAAACATTAATTAATTAATTAAATGACGTAACGTACTGACACTGATTTTTCTTTCGAGCAATAATTTTAAGTGTAATTTAAAATGCAACCGACCAAAATTATCAATTCACACAAAATTTCGAAACATGCAAAACTATTTCTCACGTTTGACAGTTCATTGAAATTCTATTTAGTAAAAAATTGTTATTGTTTATATTATAATAACATACATTTTTGATACTAGAATTTATTATAACTAGCCAAACATTTGCATTGTGATATAGAAATCAGAAACCATACAATTTTATATCGAATACTTGTGTTCATGACTTTGATTCGTTCGGCTGTGTTCTAACCAACCCCTACTAATGGTTGCCTATTTGTAATTTTGCAATTTTAAATACCTATCATCATGGGGTCACGACACGGCCTGGGAAAACACGAAGGTCTGTGTATTTTAAATCCCACATCGCACTACAGGATGCTACAACAGCCTACCAGTAAGTTAAACCATATTTTTGTATTATTTTTAATAACACACAACCCCAATTGTAACAACAATCATCTCGTGGTCAAAAGTAACCATTGTAATTGTTGCAATACTAGTTATTAGGTTATGCATCTTGCTCGATTCGTTATCACCGCTTATGATTGTTTTCAAATAAAGTGACTCATAAGTTTGGCAGCTGACAGCAATGCACTGCATCAGAGTTTATCTAGCAGCGGGTTTCGATGCGTTTGCCTCGCGTGCGCGTGCATGTGTACATTACACAGATATGCCGGTAAGTTTTGTTACTTGACCTATTTAAACCTATTACGGCCATCCGTTCACAGAGCAGGCGACATGGAATAAATCGATGCACGACGGAGACGAGCTGTGACGTCAGCTCGGCCGGTAATACAGACAGCTGCGTGTCATTGTCGCGCGAGGGTCATTCACATGATGCAGTTTTAGCAGGGGTTCGACGGTGTTCTCGCTCACACCCTCCCGTCTCTTAAGTCAGTCAACCCCAATGTTGTGGTCTGCGTGAACCTGATTTAAATAATTGTTGGAATATGTAGGGGTCACTATTTGCAGACACGATTTACCTCACCTTATACAAAAACTAGAGTTATCAGTTTAAATATTACTTAGATTTATATATAAAGTACCTACTTATAATTTTATCTGCACCTGTATTTACTTAAAATAATCATTTTTAAAACACACTCATTGCTACCGGTTTATTGATAAATACTATGTATACAGGGTGTCCCATTTTAAACTATCACCCCCCTAATTTTTTTATCTATCAATTAAATCAAAAAAATGTTTCGAATCATAGTTGTTTGGTTTTGAGGGGGACCCAATATGGCGTTATTAATTTTTGATTTTTTGGACGTCTTCATGGTCAAATAGGGCCAGCATTTTTTTTCAAATGGAAACCTATTTTTTTTAATAACGGTATCTTATTGTTTCGAAAAAAATTAAGCAGCTTTTGTTTTAAATAATTTTTTGTATGACTTAATTTTTTTTTAATATTTAACAAAATAATTTTAGATTTCAGATTTTTACTAATTTTTTACTCGAAACCCATTAACTTTAGAGGAAAAGTGTAAAAAAACAAAAAAGGTTTATTTTAATCTGATATAACTAGAAAAATGGTTTCAGATTTTTTTTCAATTTAATTTTTTTTTGCTTTAATATTTTGAAGAACAAAAGTTAAAAAAAAAACTGATATAATTTTCCTAGTTATATCAGATTAAAATAAACCTTTTTTGTTTTTTTACACATTTCCTCTAGAGTTAATGGGTTTCGAGTAAAAAAATTTGTGAAAATCTGAAATCTAAAATTATTTTTTTTAAATATTAAAAAAATGAAGTCATACAAAAAATTATTTTAAACAAAAGATGCTTGTTTTTTTTTCCAAACAATGAGATATCGTAATGAAAATATAGGTTTCCATTTGAAAAAAAAAATGTTGGCCCTATTTGACCATGAAGACGCCCAAAAAATCAAAAACTAATAACGCCATGTTGGGTCCCTCTCAAAACCAAACAACTTTTATTCGAAACATTTTTTTATTTAAATGATAGATAAAAAAATTAGGGGGGTGATAGATTAAAATGGGACACCCTGTATAGAAAAATAAAATGTTACAAATATTCTTAACTTTGGAACCTGAACGGTTAAACACATTAAATTATTATTATTTATTGATAAATAAACGTCTGCATAATTATTGTTGGCATAATGATTATTTATTTAATATTGAACAATCACTTTTTGATAAATTATTATATATTTTGTCCATTATCGTATTTATTATTATCACTTGGCATAATGATTATTATACAGGGTGTTTAAAAAAGCCCGGTACCCCGGAATAACTCTTTTCCTTTGCCTTGAACCAAAAAATGTTCAAAGAAAAAGTTGATTGGTTTCGAGGAGAGGATCATTTGCATACCAAACCACCCCTCAGCCACTCACCCCCTTACGGGGGGTGGGGGTGGGTTAAAATTTTCAAATGGGAACCCTTATTTTTTATTAGCTTATCAAGTTCTACAGTCAAAAGTAAATATCTTTTGACCGAAACTTTTTTTTCTTGGGGCTAATCCTTCGCCACTAATGAGCATGAAACAGCAATTAAAAAATGTTCAAAAATCAACTTTCACTCCCCGGAATAACTATTTTTCTTTGCCTTGAACCAAAAAATGTTCGGGCAAAAGTTGCTTGGTTTCAGGGGGAGGATCGTTTGCCCCCCCCCCCCCCTCCTCTCCCAATCCGGGGGGTCTGGGTGAGTTAAAATTTTCAAATGAAAATTCCTATTTTTTATTCTCTCATGGAATTCTTCGAATAAAAATAAATATTTTTTGTTCCATTTTTTTCTGGGATAAAATATTCATTTTCATTCGAAGAATTCCATGAGAGAATAAAAAATAGGAATTTTCATTTGAAAATTTTAACTCACCCACACCCCCCGGATTGGGTGAGGAGGGGGGGGGGTGCAAACGATCCTCCCCCTGAAACCAAGCAACTTTTGCCCGAACATTTTTTGGTTCAAGGCAAAGAAAAATAGTTATTCCGGGGAGTGAAAGTTGATTTTTGAACATTTTTTAATTGCTGTTTCATGCTCATTAGTGGCGAAGGATTAGCCCCAAGAAAAAAAAGTTTCGGTCAAAAGATATTTACTTTTGATCGTAGAACTTGATAAGCTAATAAAAAATAAGGGTTCCCATTTGAAAATTTTAACCCACCCCCACCCCCCGTAAGGGGGTGAGTGGCTGAGGGGTGGTTTGGTATGCAAACGATCCTCTCCTCGAAACCAAGCAACTTTTTCCTTGAACATTTTTTGGTTCAAGGCAAAGGAAAAGAGTTATTCCGGGGTACCGGGCTTTTTTAAACACCCTGTATATAAGTATGTGAGTTTACTCCTACAAGAGAAATTATCTAAATCAGTGGTCTTTAAAATGTCCAAGTCTGTACTGTATTGGCTTAAATATTTGATAGGTTTAAATCTAAATTAAGTTATTTTCGAATAGTTTTTAGTAAATGTTAGTTTTTTGAGCTCGCTGAAAAATTATGTCTGATTCTTAGCTACCAAGGGCCCCTTGGACCTGGAGGCCTATGACTTTTTTTAGAACTGCCGTTTAAAAAAAAGTATGTTTTACTAATTAACCAGTTAAAAAGAAGATTGACAAAATGTGGTTTATTATTCGTTTGAAAAGATTCAAGTTGGATTTTAATTATTTAATAATACCTACCTAAAGATAATGACCGTTGATTTGTTATTGTACCAGAACAAAAATCGTAAAAAAAACTTATAAAACAAAATAATTACAATTATATTATGTGTAGTATAAAAAGTAGTTTTTTAATAAATTTAATAGCTGTATATATTTTTTATGTGAACTGTAGTACAGGTATATTTATCTGTAGATATTTCAGAAGCCAAAATATCTAATTTAACAATTGTAGACGGGTTTATGCCCGAAGTTATAAATAATTTTGTTAAATAGATCGAAATCAAATTGAACACTTTCTATGGGGTGTCGAATCGTTATGAATTCTATCCGGATTTTAGATCACTGGTAAAAAGTATATGATAATATAAAGCTGCTACTCTAGTAGAAAGGATTTCTCAAACCAAGTAAACCTGGTTTTGTATATAACGAAAACAATATTTTCTTAAGATAAGCAATAATCTCTTTAATCAACTATAGTATTCTTGAACGAAGGAATAACGTAGTTGGATTAAGAGTATGTTTCTTATATTAAGAAAATATTGTATTCGTTATATACAAAACAAGATTTTCTTGGTCCAATATAGTTTTTTTTCTGTGTATCCTTTCTATGGTGTACAGTGTACACTAATAACTATTGCTTTTTAGCCTTCGATAACTGCCGTACAAAAATTAATACCCTGAAAAAAAAATAAAACGTTTGGTAAAATTTTTGTCTAGACTATTTTTTTATAATTTAATTTTATGTAGACGCAGTACCCCCCCCCCCCTCTCCCCTTACTGAAGGGGTGTTGAAACGGTAGCAAATTCAAGTGAATTTAACGAATTTGAAAACTGCTACGGTGGCATATTGAGTTTTGTTTGAGGTCACCTATTATCTCTACCTTATCAGCCGAGGCGACCCAGCCTGCCTGTGTGTGTGTGTGTGTGTGTGTGTGTGTGTATGTAATGCGGAAGTAGTCTATTACATTAGTTTGTAAAAGTTTAAGAACATGAATAGAGATGGTGTATTAGTATATGAACTCAATAATGGTTTTATATAATTTGTAATGTATGATGTACAATATATGGTAGGTACTAGGGCTAGGGTGATCATTAATTTTATTATTTTCGAATTTCTTTAAGGTCACCCTCCCAAATTTCTTAAAGGCGAGAAAAAAATAATGTACCTATACAAAATTTTAAAGTGATTGGATATTATTAACACGTACCACCGAGCGATCGAATATTAACACGTAAAATGCATTTGATTTTTTCAATTTTTCTTTAAACAACTGTATCTTTGTGAAAATTGAATAGATTTTGATGTTTTAAAACGCATTTTAAAGCTGACACTTTTTAGTTTTTGTCCCTTCTATTCGATTTTTTATCGCTTTCCAATACTTCTTGAAAGATTTATATTAAGAAAAGTTAAAGAAGCCTAAAATTTTTGGAACATCAAAATCCATTCATGTTTCACAAAAGTACAGCTGTTTAAAGAAAAATTGAAAAAATCAAAATGCATTTTACGTGTTAATATTCGATCGATCGGGGGCACGTGTTAATAATATCCAATTACTTTAAAATTTTGTATACACTATTTTTTTCTTACTTTTATGAAATTTGGGGGGTGACCTTAAAGAAATTTGATAATAAGAAAAAGAAAGGCCACCGTAATAGGTACCTATATTTAAGGGATAATGTTTTATTTTTTTTATGAAAGTAGGCGCGTAATAGACTTGACTAAATTGAAGTAATATTTTTTAGAAAAAAAATATTTAACAAGTACTTTTCTATAAATCAAAAAATTGTTGTATGTAAAAATTAAAAATAATAAATTCGTTTTTGGCTTTCTTCAGCTTTAATTTATTCTTATTAAACATGGATACTGCATTACTATTAAAGAGTTAATTTACTAAGTATATTACATACTCATGTTAATTATGGTTAGTCAATAACAATTATGAAAATTAATAGTTATCACTTGCTTGCATAATTATACGCGTCCGCTTGACCGTTTAACAATAGGGAACTAATGTGCTTGTATTTTATTGTATATAGGTTAAACTAGACAACGTAGTGCACGTGGACGTGTTAAGAATGTGTGTAGAAAAATAACTGCCTCAACTAATATGATTTTTTTAAAGTAGAAAGTGGTTTTCCTTATAGTTTATTTAACTTTATTTTGTATAGTTTTGTATAGACTAGAAAAACAATGTTTTCATGGAATTAAAAATGTAAATAACTTGACTAAAACTAAACAGATTTTAAAAAACAAAAAACAAAGAGCACCTTGTTTAAAATGAAAAAAACCTTTCAAATGAGGTATCACTTGCCCATTCATGCTACACAGAAAAAATACTGTATTGGACCAAGAAAACCTTGTTTTGTATATAACGAAAACAATATTTTCTTAATATAAGAAACATACTCTTAATCCAACTACGTTATTCCTTCGTTCAAGAATATTATAGTTGGTTTAAGAGATTATTGCTTATCTTAAGAAAATATTGTTTTCGTTATATACAAAACAAGGTTTACTTGGTTTGAGAAATCCTTTCTACCAGTGTATTTAAGATTTTAAGAGTTCTGTTCACAGCGCTGAGGGTTGAAATGATTCTTGCAAAAATTTTATAGCAAAATATATCTCCCTTGAAAGCAAAATCGAAAGTGTTCGAGCGTTTTTCAAAATGTTATTTTAAATGACCAAAAGCGCGGCCGTTTCGTTTCAGTTGGGCCACCCTGTATGTTATTAATTTTGTTATTATTATAAATGTATATTTACTTATTGAAGTTATTGTATTTGCTTGTCACCACCAACGCTCTGTTTAAATATTTATTAAATATTGCGTATCAACATTTAGACATTGATTGGTTACACATAACAGAACTCATTGTTTTTATTTTAACAGTAATTAGACCGAATGTGCGATATAACGAGTCTTAACAAAGCTATTTAAACTATTTGTTAAATAAATAAATATACTAATTACATACGTCGTAATGGATTATTTTGGAATTTTGTTTGTATTAAATAAAGTTGACATATTTGTTAATTGTTTTAATCATATGCAAAATTTTGGTTCTTATTGCTCTACTTTAAAGAAAACTTAAAGTAGAGATTTCAGGCTTTAATTTCATTTTTGAAAAATTTCATTATAATTATTTTTACCAAAGTTACAGCTGTTTGAATATTGCACAATTTTGTAGGAAAAAAAGTTGTGGGTCTGTGTTTTCTTTATTTTAATTTAAACTTGAGAATGCAAAGAGTAGAAATATCCCCCCCCCCCTCACACATGAACATTCTTTTCCTTTTTATTAGAAAATATGATTTTTTTTTTCTTAACACGACCCTGCCGTAAATCAATTTGTCATAAGTATGTATATATAAAAAAAATCTAGGTGCTTTCAAACAGAGAATGTTACATCAAATTCGCTTCAGTAGTTTTCGTGCCGAGTCAGTTTTTTTTTTAATTTATTAAATTTGATTATAATAATATTTATTTATTGCCTGTTAATACTGAAAATTTTGCATTGGAGTTTTTCAGAGCTCTGAACATTTAATATCTACGCTATAAAATATAATATCCTTTTATATACCAATCAAACATTTTATGATTACTTTCGAATAGTTTAATACTTTTTTATAAAGAGGATAAATACCCCCATATGCTATATTTGTTAAATCAATAAATTGTTATTGCACAGTATCACAAAATGCCAACTTTATTAAATATATAGAACAGTCTTTTTAACATCCGAAAATGTAACAGAAATAGAACGTATTGATTTAAGTGAATCTATATATTCATTTGAACTTCACGGACCCCTAGGTCGCAGGGGTTGAATGGACCTATTTTCTTAAGGGGTAACATACAGTCAGAAGGCCAAAAAAACGTTTTTTTTCAAGAATTTTTTAAAAGAAGACTTAAATTTATTAATGTAAAAATGTGTACACATATTATGGTAACTTGTATTTTAACATTTTTTATTTCTAAAAATAATAATTTCGGAATCGGCTACAGCTGTTCTCCAGGAGGTTCTTTCAAAAAAGGCGCCTTGCGGTGACCGCACGATAACTCTGGACTGGATCATTTAAAATAAAAAACCCAAACGGATTTCGTTAAAGTAATGTATAATCTTGTACTTAATCGAAGGAATAAGCAATTTTTTGAGAAAATAGCGGCTTTTTTCAAAATTACAAAAAAAAATGTAATTTTTTTAGTGTGGGCGTAAAAAAGCACTCAATAATACAAAAACACCCCAGAAATTTAAAAAGTAGATAAAATTTCCTTCAATTTTCATCTCTTACAAGTTCAAAAACGTTTACATTTGACGTACATGTACTACTTTAAAAATGAGCAATTTTTTCGATAAAATTTGTTGTGAGATATTTTTTTTTCGCGAGTGTGTATTATAAAGATTTTTAATTAAGCCAGTTGGGTAGGGCCTCAGGCCGTGACCTCGCGGGTGTAGACAGAAAACGACCTTGCAACAAGTGCAACTAAATTCACTTTTTGTCGGTTTTCTAACTTCTATTATCTACAAATTACTAATCCAGTTGGTAGTTGTTTTATGTTGTCTATGGATTTTAGCAAGAATGCGAAACCATAGACAACATAAAACAGTGATTCCTAACGAGGTCCAGCTGAAAAAAGATTATAGTATTCAAAGGGGTCTATGATAATTTTTTCTGTTTTAAAATTTTGAATTGCACTGTCTTTTTTTGCTTTTCATTTATGTATATATATTTATCGATATATAATTGCTTGTATTTGCTATGAATTGCTTGTAGGTACTTTTTCGGCAAGATTGTAGCTTCTTTATGTTATTATTATTAGAATCTAAAAATGTAATGAAGTTTATAAAGAAAATCAAACTTTTAAAAGGTGTCTATGTAGAAAAAAGGTTGGGAGGTTCTGATTTTTATAGTAATTTATGATTTAACTTTTTATTTTCTTATCATTAAAGTCGATATTTCTATGACAAATTGAAATTTAGTGCATGAAAATTGCTATAAAATTTTGAATTTTAGATTTCGTTTAAATTGCGTTTATTTTATAGAAAATGGTGTGAAAAGTTGAAATTTTCAAACCGCAGTTCTGTATCTCAAACCGTTTTCGAGATATGGCCTTTTAAAGTTTTCGATTTTTGAAAATTTTTGAGAAAAATGGCCGTAACTTTTGAACGTGTGGTCGGATTTGATTTTTGTCGATGGATTTGAAATCAGCGTATCAAAATCTATCTGTTGACATGTATAATACTTTAAAATTAGAGAAAAAAATTTTGGTCAAAAATCGACATTTTTTTAAAGTATATACCCCTTTGAATTTTTTCAATTTTTCGCGAAAAATTTTTTTTGTTGAATTTTGAAGTGTTATACATGTTATTATATAGATTTTGACACACTCATTTCAAATCTGTCAACAAACATTAAATCCGACCACACGTACAAAAGTTACGGCCATTTTTTTCCGAAATTTTCAAAAATCGAAAACTTTGAAAGGCCATATTTCGAGAACGGTTTGAGATACAGAACTGCGGTTTGATTATTCAAACTTTTCACGTAATTTTCTATAAAATAAACATAATTTAAACGAAATCTAAAATTCAAAATTTTATAGTAATTTTTCGTGCACCAAATATCAATTTGTCATAGAAATATCGAGTTTAAGATAAGAAAATAGAAAGGAAAATAATAAATAATCTAAAAATGTAAAGGGGTCTCTAAAGAGTATCATTATTTTCAAACGGGTCTATGTAGGAAAAAGGTTGGGAACCTCAGGCATAAAACAATTCAGTAATTCGAATAGATTTTTCTTGTTGATTTCGGACATTAAAAAAATTATCGATCGTGAGCATGACCTCTGAATTTATTTCATAATTTGCGAAAACTTTATTATTGTGATCTTTTGATAACCTCTTTGTGTTTTTTTTACATTATTATTTCTCAAACGTGTCTAATTTTGAAGTATTTAAAAGTATTTTTGATGACAATTTTGCAAAACTATATGTATATCAAGATTATGAGTGTTCTAATTTTACATTTACCGATTGCATAAATTAATTTCGGCCGAGTTTAAATTATGATATGTTTGCTGTAAGTATATTTTAAACCAGTTATTAAGAGCGCAAGTCAGATATTATTTATGAAATATCTCATAGAGGTGACAGAAATTGTAATCTATATAGGTACATAATAAAATAACCATGAAGAAGTGAGTGATATTTGAAACGGGTAAAAATGACTCCACTTTCTAATAATCGTTACAAGTTGCACGTAGTTACCGGTGCTCTACTGTATCATAATTTTTTTATCGATAACATATTGGATGTTCATAATTGCATTTCAATATTAAAATGGGTTAATCTGTGAATGATTTTAAGACAAAAAGTTCATATAAACATAGATCCGTTTTCGCTTAATTTTTGATATACAGGTTGATTTTTTTAGAAAAAATGTTATTATTTTTAAGTCAATTAAAATTATTGACTAGTTATTAATGAATTATTTCAATTAAAAGTGTAGGTACAGGGTTTAAGTGTAAAAAAATATTTTCTCGTACTGATAATTGTTGATCTTTATATTTTTTTTTACTGAAAAACAGTTGAAGATACGAAAAAAAATTATCAACGCTCACACGTGGGTGTTGCCGCGCAACCCACTTGACACAACTCAAAAAATACCCTTGCTAATCGATTCGTGAATCAATCCCGAGTCCAACGAGGTACATGAAGCCATATATGAAAAATTTTGAAGAGGGGGAGCCATGACCGGAAAAATTCTTAAAATGGGTTAAACTAGAACCAGAGACCTACCATTTAGCGAAAACCCGAGGTCTCTAGGTGGTCAGGGGGTCGAGATCTTGCAGTGGAAGACAGACGGACGAACGGACGGAAAATCGAGCATATAAGCGGTACCACTTTGTGGGTTGCGCTAAACACCAAGAGATCTTTTTTATCACAAAATTAAGCACAGTTAATAAAATAATGTTTGTTTTTGAAAACAAGCAGTGACGTATATTTTTTAAATTCAGAATAATCAAGGTGACATTAATTGAGACGCCACTGGTTGAAACTGATAATTTTTTTTTCATAAAAGATGTGTCCCTATACCTTGTTTACATCCACCAAGTTTTATAAAAATTTCTAATATAGTTTCAGAGTTATAAAAAAATGAACCTATGTTTCTATGAACTTTTTGTCTTAAAATCATGTACAAATTAACCCCCTACAATTATGAAATATTGTCGTCTGGTTCTTGACCTTTTTCGGCAGCTCTTCATTATTGTACCACAAATATAGGTACTCGATAATTGCAACAACTGCTCGATAACTGCAACCAGTTTATTTGCACATTTATTCTATTGTATCTTATTGTTTCGAACGGTGAGCGCGTTGCAAGGTATATATGAAACGAACGACCAGTAAATTGTAATTGTTGTGTTTGTGGGGGGATTGGAAAGGCGTGGAGGGGGGGGGGGTGATAGGAAGGGGTATGTGGTCTCCTTGAACACATTTTACTGCTGGTTACGTGTTTTATGTAATCTAGAAATTCTCGTCGCGAAACAAAAACCACCACGTTACATGTGCAAAGTTCATTTATTTATGTATATATGCATATGTGTCATATATGTTCTGTGCTTGTTTTGTGATTTTAGGGTAATTTTGCGTGTGTGTGTGTCTGTGTGTCTGTGCCTGCAGATATACATCGTGCAGAATTGGATTTTATTGAAAGGGTTCCCATCTGTTTGATGAAGTTTTTTTAAATGTACGTATAACAATTATAGGCTTTCTGCTGTGGCCACCATATTACTATTTACAGGGGTCAAAACTGGTCAGTAAAATCAGTAAAAGTCAGTTTTTTGTAACCCGGTCAGTTAAAGTCAGTTTTTTGGAAAAATGGTCAGTTTTGTCAGTATTTTTGGGTTTGGCTCAAAGTTTTCACATCGGAGCCCAATTTATTGTGAAAAAACTCACTATTTGACTTCAAAACGATACAATTACCGTGAAAAATATATTCAAATTATTAATAATGTTTTGATTGTGAATTCGTAATAATGATTTACTTATTTAAAATTGAAATAAATCATTGTTATGAATTCACTAAACTCAATACATATTTGTTAAATATGCACTTGATTGGCTGAATAAAAATGTATCTGAATGGGGAAAAAGGGATGGTGAAAGTGACTTTTTTGTTATGTGTGCTTAAAAAAAATTCTATGACTTGGGGCTTCGAGGCAATTGAGCCTCATGCATTATCTCAAGACTCAAAAACATAAAGAACAATCAAAAGTAAAGTTGTCCGTTTCTCAATTGCATCTCAAATTCATTTTTTGACTCGGTTCAGATAGTCAGTAAAAGTCAGTATTTTTAGATTTCTGTGTCAGTAAAATCAGTATTTTTGAACACTGAACTTGTTTCGACCCCTGTATTTATTATACGTGATTATATTCTCTACAACTGTTATTTAAAATAGTTTTTTTTTTTTTAAATAAATTTTTCAAAATTTCCTAAAAGTAAACATCTATTTCCGGGAGGGCTGTTCACGAGTCGAGAGGTGTGAATTTTACACGTGACATTTTTTGTCGTTAACCTTTAGAGAGCCGGGATTTCAGGGGGCATTTCGTATAAAATATATCTTATATCATTGATTGATCATAGACAAAGTTTCGATCACAGAGGTGAGCCCAATATATTGATTTTCCGTCAACAGCTCGTGTTAAAAATATCAAATTCGAAAAATATTATTTTAAATAGTACATAACCTTTTTTCGTTATACAAATATACGTTTTCGATGTATTTTTCGACGCTGAATCCAAATCTGACGTCAAAAATACAGTAAACCCAAAAACAACCCCTATAATAGGGTAAAAACTACCACTTTGCCTCGCGTGAACGATTTTTATTTATTTCGAAGTGCAAATATACGTTTTCGATGTATTTTAATCTAACAACAAAAATTTAAGATTTTCTGGTGCGCCAAAATATTGGTTTTCCGGCCCTCTACAGTTAAAAATTATGCCAGTTTCAGTCGCATATGAATTTTTTTATTATAATTTTTTTTCCATTTATTCTTTATTAATTAAGTTAATATCGTCTCTGACTCGTCTAGTTTCCGGTTTGATAATCCTCTTTAAATAATGGACTGTATATAGTTATAAAATGTTATGTAAGTGTTCAAAGACATACGTCATCGAGAAAACTGTATTTTTTATTTTTTTTTTATTTTTTTTGAAAACCTCATTAGTGAATTAATTAGAAAGTTGAAAGAGGGTGGAGTTAAGTTCAAATATCGACATAGAATTTTGAGTAATATTATAAGTACCTAGACATATATTTTTATTCGATATTAAATCATGTCGAATTTTGTTTAAAATTTAGTTACCTATATACGAATTTAAAAGTTATTTGTGGCATATCGATATACATGTGGCATATCGGTATACATATAGGTATAAATCAGGCTTGTCGAACCCGCGGCCCCCGAGCACATTTCGTGCGGCCCGCATAAGTTTTAATATAAAATATAAAGATAAAAAATATAATATAGGTAATGATTAAAAAAAAAAATATGAAAATAATTAACGATATCAAGTAAAAAAGGTCTTCAGATTTTTTGTGTTATAAAGTTGTATAGATAGTGTACATACTATAGAGATATAAATAAATTAATCAAGTCAAAAAAAGGTCTTCAAATTTTTTTGCGGCCCTTAACAATTTTTTTCGCTATTTTTTGCGCTCTGTGGCCCACGAGGGTCAAAAGGTTGGACACCTATGGTATAAATAATTACCGTGTTATTTGGCGTTCATCAGAGTACCTATATACTGCAATTATATTACAATACATGTACAATGTAAGCAACAGCACTGGTTTAACTTGAAATAATTACATTTATTTAAATAATAAAACCATGTTTGGTGATGTACGTGTTAAGGTCATTGCAAACTTCCGAAAACTTTGTGATTAACAAAGTAGGTACTAAAAGAATGCTCCTTGAAAAATAACTCTTTTGTTTAGTATATATGTATATTTTTTCGGGTATCTTAATTTTGATATATGTATGTATTTTTAATTCGGTTATTTGTGTATGTTTTTTTTTTTAAACATTACCCTTTGTTGTGGTGTGACGTCATTCAGAGAAACAACAACACATGAAGTGAGTTTAACAGAACCCAGGTAAACGTTTAACACCCTTACCTATATTTACATAAAATTTAAGGTAATAAAAATACAGCTATGACAAATTATTTAAATTGAATATTTGAAAAATATTGATTTTGTTCGAAAACGTACATCACTTGAAGGAAGTTGTAATAAACTATATCCTTACATATTATAAAACACAACGTCTGTCTGTCTGTCTGTCCGTTAGTTCGCTTATCACTCGAGAACTACTTATCCGATTTACGTGTTTTTTTGTAATTCATAGATATGTTATTTGTCCAGGTTTTAGTATATATTTTATTAAGTTAGGTAACATAAGGAATAAGTAGTGACGATAATAGTAAATCAAGTCCGAAAAAAGTGCGCTCTTTTGCAATACTCTGCTTATTGAACTATGTAAAATAAAAAGATCTATATTTTTTCAAAAAAACCTAAACAATAATTCCATGGTCCACACCAGCGAAGCAGCGGGTGCAGCTAGTGCTTAATAAAATACTAATTTCTTTAAGTAATTAGCTGTTAGACTCGTATAGCTTGGGCTCAATGCGCCCCCTACAAGGATCTCTCAACACCCCTTTTTCTTGTATTTTATATTGAATTCACCTTTTTTTTGCTCATTATATTTTTGAGTCGGCGCCAATGTGTGTTATAATTATTTATCTATGGTATTTCAGTATGATTTGAAATGAAATATCGGTATGGAGAACCATACATGACTTCCATGTTCTATAATATCTTTTACAATAATTTTTAATATAAAACTCACCTTTGTGTTATAAATAATAGTTTTCTAATATTCTAATGTCAGTTGTAGAATAGACATTTTTGTAAAATAATAATTATCTGACATTTGAATTTAACTGCGCTTGTTTCCATGGCAACATGAATTTATTAGTATTTAAAATTAAAATTTTGAGGGTGGTTTTCACCCCTTCAGTGGCTATCTAAGCACGTTTATGAAATAAGTGCCCCTTAGATTGAATTGAACTACAAGTGTACCAAGTCTTATCAAAATTGGTGAGATAATACTCACTTTTCAGACGATAATAGGTACAAAATTTCGAATATTTCGGAAACCCCTAATCCGATTAGCACCAAAATCAATAGGTCTTGAGTACTCACTGAGGCAAACATTTTCCCCAAAAATAATTCAAATCGGTGCATATCTACAGTAGTTATCGTACACGGAAGAAAATTCTACATCCAGACAGACACACAGACACACGCACAGCCGCCATGCGGAAATTAACTTTTCTTTACGTTTTGAAGTTAGTACAATCAGAATCTGCTTTTTTTCGGACATGATTTTTTGACGGTATTACAATACTTCCATTTCTTCGAACATGGAAGTAAAAATTAGCTGCTCCTCTTCTCCAGAATAATATACCTGTCACACTGGGGTCACCTCGTACCCCAGACACTAAAATACTAACTACTCGTAAGCTATTCAGTATTTTAATTTAATAAAATTCCTCTGTCATCTTCGAACGATACGGAATGCACTCCAATCGGTTATTTAAAAGAATATATAATATTTAATATATTTAAAAAATTGAAAACCTTATAAAATTTAAACAGCTTACATTGAAGTTGAAAAAATGTGGGGGCGCCTGATACCCCTCAGTGGTAGCTAAGGGTTAAAGGCTTAAAAACGTAAGTATATCTTCAGCACCCCCCCCCCCCATCTTCTATTTCATATTGAATTAACCTTTTTTTTGCTCATTATATTTCTGAATCGGCGCCAATTATTATATTTTATTTTATAATTTATGGTGAAAAATGGCACATTCTTGAAGGATTAAAAACGTAAATTTACTTGTAATGTTACACAAACGATTTATGTAATTACTTTTGACCGGCACAGGTGTCTTGCGAAAGTAGTCCTTTAAATTCAGAGACAAATAGAACTAGGCAGGGATTATATTTGGCATAGTGAAGTCTAAAATAACATGAAACAATGGCCAATATTGTAAGAGCTATACGTGTCATTTTGAATTGATCACAAAACACCAAGGTTTTCGAATTTTATCTGTAGTACTTTGTTTATCAAGAAATGTATCGGCGTTGATGTCATATTTGTTTTCAGAATTCGTATGTTCACATTCCAGTATTGTGATATCAGGTAGATTTGCAAGGGAGTAATGTCAGGTAAAAGGCCTTTACGGGGTTATTTGGATGCGTCAGTTTGTGTTTACGTTTGAAACTGACAATAATAAACCAGTGGTTGTAAAACTGTTGTTAGAATCTCTCACAACTGTTAATAATAATAGCAAACTGTAAAAAAAGATTTGGTTTCGAAAAATTGTGTTTTTAATTTATATTCAGAACACATGTACCTACATTTAATGGAATATTTTACTTTGTTAATTATTAAAAGTAAAAAAAGTTTAATTTAATTTAATTTGAGAATTGTAATAGAAAAAACAAACGGTAGTAACATGTACTAATTTGTTGTAATAGTAGAGCTAGTTTTTTTTATTATTTTGAATAAATTACACGTGCGTATATTTGTTTTATAATTTTTATAGTATTTAAAAGGGTTGAAATTTCGAATAATTAGTTTTTAAAACGTCTCTATAGCCAATTGTGTAGAATTTCAATAAATAGAGCACTTTCGGCAAGTTCTCTCATTTATCGTGTATTAAAAACTCTTAATATCCAATTACTCAAAAACCATACGTCCAATATTTTAAATAAAAATTAGTAAAATATTATAAGTTATCCATAAATAACATATTAAAATTTTAGACTTTTATCTATACATTGCTCTAATGATCGAATAACCTTAAGTATCTACAAACATTATTACAGTTTCAGGCTGTAAAAAATATTTTATAATGATAGCTTGTCGCACTTACTATCCGGGATGTACAGGAAAAAATTGTAACTCTTCAGGTTTCGTGTATAGATAATCGTGTTATAAATTTTGGCTTCTGGGTATTGATTTGGTCTTTTTTCGATTAATCTTTCGTCGCACATTGTAGTGCTCTGAAGATTGGAAAGGAATTTTTTTCAAGAACCTTTAAGATATCCTCTGCAATGTATGACAAAACGTTGGCCGAGAAAACAACCAGATCGATGTGGTTTATACTCAGAAGGCAAGAATCACAGCAAAATTTCCTTTTTTTTTTAACTTGACTATAACGAATATCTATTTGGAAAGATCTTAAAATTACATCACATATTACAAAATATTGTAATTATTTTACTTTTATTAAATTCTATTGTAAATTTAAGATAATAGACTGTCAACCTAACCGCCCTTAATTTTTATGATGCGACCCCCGATATATACTTGTTGGTGACCTCTGGCATACAGGATTTTAAATTTTGGTGGGGTTAGAAGTTAGAGGTAAGCTTGGGTCAAGAAAAATTAGGTTGAAAATCTTCAGTTGTTGTTTTGGGTTCATAAGGACTCATTCTATTTTATTATTTGTGTAATTGTTTGTATAGTTGATAATTGTTGTGAATAAGTGACAAAAAATCGTATAAATGAAAAGTAAGCAATGAAAAATTGAAATACAATAAAATTTTCATACATTTTTTTTGTATCAAATCTTGATATTTTAAATTTCAATTGAGATATGTTATAAAGTAAGTTTTAATTAACAAAAAATAAAATTTGGACCATGTTACGTCACAGAGTAACGATGTTTTACTGTATTTTATTTATATATTTTTGAAATTTATTTGACATTATAGTTGTTGATTACAAGTAAACGAATTTAGTTCTGTATTGAAATAAATGTGTCAGATTGAAGATATTTTTCCAAAAAAGTACATCTAGGAATTATTTATGTTTAACAGATTGTAATTTTATATACGAAGGTCTTAAGTTGTCAAAATGAGTTTTCCTAAAGTACAATTTACCTAGCACAAATACTTGATTTGTGAAAAAAATGTTTAATATTTAATTTGACAATAATTATTATTAAGGTTGAAGTTTCGAATAGTTTTTTTTAAAACGTCCTATATAGCCAATTGTACAGAATTTCAATAGAGCACTTTCGGCAAGTTTTCTCATTTATCGTGTGTTAACAACTGTATTTTTAATATCCAATTACTAAAAAAAAAATTAGTAAAATATGAGTTACCCATAAATAATATTAAAATTTTAGACTTTTATCTATACAATGATCGAATAACCTTAAGGGAATATTATGTATTTTCTATATTTCTATCAGACTGTGGCTCATTCGTTTTGGCTTCCGAACGACTGACATTGAGGTATATGGAGTCAATAATCGTGTGTTTTATACATATTTTATTTTATTTTAATAAATTTATTATAATATTTTAATGTATGTATCTTTCTATCCGTGTAATTTAATCGCGAACCGATAAATTTATTAAACCTGTGTTAAATCGCCGCTACCAAGTACGTACATAATATACAGGATGAATATTAACTAATTGTAAGAAATGTCGATTCTATAATCTTATCGCCCAGTATTATCAAGTTTAACTAAATGCTCCTTTAACTAACTGTCGTATTATCAACATATCCAACCATAATACATTTAATTAAATAGATTTAAAATTTTCTGCAGTATTTCTTTACAACATATAGTATGTAATTTTTTCATTGAGAGCTTAAATATTTATTTAAATCACATTTGTAATACACCAAATTTACTTTAAAGGAGCATTTAGCGCTAAAGGAGCTTTAAATTGGTTGATAATACCGGACATACATATGTCCTATATTATGATTTGAGCGGTGATATCAGACATGTCAATATGACAGTTTCATGACGTTTATTGACAGCTCACACGAGAATATGTCGATTCGAGTTTTTCGTTCGAGATTTTATATCTCCCATGCCCAGGAGCAGTCGAGATTTTTCATTCGACATTTCTATGTTCGAGAATACGGTATAATTTACACAATCGATTTTAGTTTTAGTTTAGTAATCTCGAATGAGAAAAAGTCGAACGAACTCGAGAATAGGGACCCAGCGCGTGTGAGATTAATAAAACCAGTAGTATTAAAACATTGCTTTAATAAATTGAAGTATCACTGTTCTAAAACAAGTCTTACATAATCGGTACCCCGTTCAAAGTGCTTCTTACAAGCTAGAAAATTATATTTATTTATAATACCGGATATTAGAATCACTTAACATAACTTGACTGTATTTAATTGTATTTCGTGACGTCACTTTTGAAATTGGATGTCATTTCAAAAGCAACCTGTATAAAATTTTGTTTATTTCGAAATTTTTACTTCGATTAAGTAGGTATACATTATTACATTTTTAATTATTACACCTGTCTGGGGGTCATTACAATGCATGTTTAGCTAAAAGTTTACGAGATTTTTTACTGTGACGGAAGGATGGACAGACGATTAAGTGAGAAGGACTCATAAAAAAATGTACATTCAAAATATTAGATACTATTTAAAAAAATGACGTCATTATGGTCAATAGTATGTAGGGATGCTTGCTTTATGGAACTTTTTGGAACTATTATGTCCGGTATCAATGAGGTATTAATTTTGTTATAGTATTTATGGATTTGCTATGGAATTTAGAGCAGTGATACTTCAACGTATTATAAACACAGTTGGCGACTCTGACCGTACAAAATAATTTTCATAATATCACCAATGGTTGGTGTTTACATACAACACGTGCGTGAAACTTGTCAAAGTCTTCATGAAACTCCAAAAGAACTGTCATATAAGTTTGATACCTCATTTGAGAGTGCTTGCTAGCTCCTTTAGGATACCATCGGAGATCAGGCTTTTGATGAGTGTCGAGTGACAATGTTTTCATTGCGCTTAAGTTGGTATACATATATTTATATAGGTATATGTTGTGTAGTTTGGACCCACCCTGTATATTACATAATAATAAATGTGTGGCTGTATATGGGTCGATTCCGAGCGAGGTGATTGTGCCTCGGCCACGGCCTGCTGAACAGAACAAGTTTTTTTAACATGCCAATTAATTTTTATTTCATTTTACCAATTGTCAGTTGCTCACTTCCGATCGTTACGTGAATACGGGCGAATTGTTGTATGTACAGTCGCACTCTCTGAAAACATTCCATTCACTGTTGCCGCTGCTGCTCTACTCACAAACGTTAGACGCGGGAGGGGGAGGGGTAAAGTGTGGTTTGAATGAACGTACGGTATCTTCTTCATTATATTTTTTTCCTGTATAGAGATAGTTCTTGGAATTTTCGATACTGTTGTGAGAGGAAAACGGGCATATTTTTATAAAAGACGGAAAATTTCCCGCAGTTTCGACCGTGTGTTTATCAAAATCACATTATTTTATTTTTATTACAAGTATAATTTGTATAATTTTTTTCGTAATTATACGGGCCTTTTAAATCGATAAGTATATAGCCTACATCAATTCTAGGGTATTTGGTTTCAAACAGTGAAAATCTCGTCGAAATCGGTTCAGAAGTTTTCGTGTCATGTCGAAAACTACAGAATCGTGAATATTAGGTATGATGACTAATTTAAAAAAAACTATTCTATGATCTTACGTGTCTTCTATTTCCAAAAAAATACTTATTTCTGCAGAAAATAAAGGTTTAATCGCAAAAAAACGCTCGTAGGTGACATTTCGGAGTTGTGACGTCACATTCCTTGTCAACAATAATCAAACATTCAGAGTTAGACAATAATTTAGTTATTTTGTCTGTTAAAAATGTATGTACCTAATAATCTTGTAAGAGGAATTGATATTTGACTAAAATAAAAGTCAATCACTTTTGACGTTTACTGATGCGTGACGTCATTCGCTATGATTGGTGTTCCAGTTAAATGGCGGATTGCTGTATTTTGCATTTTTATTTTAACAAAAAAAAAATGAATCTCTCTTAATATAAAAATTAACACATTTTTTAGAATCTTTTTATTCTAATTCATTATTTATAATCATAATTTCAATGATACTTTATTACTGGCATCATGCCTAATAATCAGAAAAACGCTTTGGAGCTCCACAAACTCTCCAGAATTGATAATAATGGTTTTTCGGACTCCCCTCAATGCCTTACGTAGTTAGTTACTAACTAAGTTACTTTCTCCCTAAGACGGTACGTAATCAGGTAATTTTGGAGACCACTGGTGTAGGAAATCACGGAAGCGTTAAATTTCTCATACGTGTAGTTACTATTTCTATCATAATTCTGAAATACCACGTGGCATTCATTCGGAACCGTTTTATTTCTCTCCATAATTAACTTGCGTTGCATCAGACCTTAATTTGCCTTGTTTCAAGGCCCTTTCTGGTACTTGTGAGTTCAAATGGAAACATTTGTGTTACTTTGTATATGTATATAGTTCTTGTTTTTTTTCCCAGAGTAACCTTGTGCATTTTGTATCTGACAGATGTCAAATAAGAAATAGTTATTTTCGAATTGCAACACGCAGAGGCTGCGATAGTAATAATGATTTATAAATTTCATTTGACAACAAATCAAAGTTTATGTGTACCTACGTGTAATTTGGTTACTGATTAAATGTTGTGTCGAATTTTGTTTCTATGGCATAAGCAGTGGTGTTCGTAAAGAATTTTTCATGGGTGGGTTAGGTTATGATGTTTAAAATAAAACGTTGCGGATTTTTATTTAATAAACTAAAAAAAAAACTGTTTTTATTGAGGCGAGTTAAACGAGCCCAAACTCGATGGGTTTCTTATTGTTAGCCATTGAGGAGGAGTCATTATGGCTACCTCCCACCTTCTTAGTCGATTTTCAGGGGTAATGTTATAATATTTTTTTATTTGGGGCTGATTTTATATTTTTTATGGGAAAAAAATTATCAGGCGAGTTTTGTAAGTTGAGAAAAAAATTTAACTTGATTAAAAATATTGATATTATGAAATGAAAATTTGATATGAAAATCATTTACAATTTTTAATTCACGAATAATTACAAGAGGGTCTATGAACTTTGGTCATTCCTTCAAAAGGGGACTACATGCAAAAAAGGTTGGGAACCTCTGTAAAAAACAATTGTTGGAGAGGTATTTTATTATAAGTGATCATTAATAAGTTTATTGCATTTAAATTTATATCCCCGGGTAACACCGGTGTTTATTAAAATTTATTATTTTGACACAACTATTAAAAAAATATTGATTTTATTCAGAATAATTTCAGGATTTTTCTCTTCTCCGATCTTGTTTGAAAGTTTTGCGGGTCATATTATTGCAAATATTAAGCCAGGTATAATGGTATAGTTAGAAACATATTGTCAGCTTCTGGTACAGAGTTTGGCTTTTCTTTTTGCCGATCTATATACCTGTGTCTGATGAGGTGAATTGTAGCAGACAAACTTTTAATCTGCTTTAAGTCTTAAGGTATTTATGGCTTGTACTTTCGTAGAAGTCAGCATCTGTATAAGTACCTCTCTCTCTATTTGAGTAAGGAATTTGTATGAGAGAGACAGTATTATAGGTAAATGTTAAATAGATCAATGTAATATATTATTATTTATGTAAGTGGTTCTTTTGGCAAAAACAGATGCCCTCTTTCATCAAATATTTCAGCAGAGGAAAATTAAAGCCTGTTTGCGACTAATAAAAAATCGAATTTAATGATTTGATAATATAACAGGAATCGAAAATTGATTAATATTTAAATAAAAGATTTATTAGAATTTAGGTTTCTGATATTACTTAAAATATTTATCAAAACTCACGCGTGGGTGTTGCCGCGCAACCCACTTGATGGACACAACTCAAAAAATACCCTTGCTAATCGGTTCGTGAATCAATTCTTAGTTCATGACCAGAAAAGTCCTAAAATGGGCTAAACTAGAACCACAAACCTATCATTTAGCGAAACCCCGTGGTCTCTAGGTAGTCAGGAGGTCGAGATCTCGCGGTGAAAGACAGACGGACGGACGGAAAATCGAGCTTCGTGATTTCCGCTAAAAATCATTTTAGGATTAATTTAGGAGAATTTTTCTTGTGTTTTTGTGTAGCAGTAGCTTAAACTATGCACCACTATAATATAGAATTTAATTGTTTTATACAGGGTGTCCATTAAAAAATGAAAACTTAGAATAAATTCAAAGTTATACAAAACATTTTTTTAATGGGACATCTTATATATTTTTGTTTAATATGTCATTTACTTATTTTATTTATTGGTTTTTAAAGAGAAATACATTTTATTTAACAAAAAAAGTATTTAAGTGCGTTTTTGCCGAATTCCACTAAAATTGCTTAAAATGCGATTCCACAAGGAAAAAATCATACTGTCATGCCGTGTTCAGACCGAAAAACAAAACAGCAACACGGTGTTCTTTTTTTGACAAAAAGGCAATAAACTATACATTTTTAAATACGAAGTGTTTAAAAGACACGATGTTGCTGGGTTTTTTTTCGGTCTAAATAATAACAGTTTTTCCTGTCTATTCTAACATATAATATTTTACTCTCTGAAACTAATAATATAAATTTAGGCTTTAATGTTTGCAGTTTATCCATCAATTAAGTATCTCATGAAATTTCTAAATTACAGGGCTATACGACAATTTTCCCCGATTATTTTTCTTCTTTTAAAAATCAAATTTATTTTTTCCGTGCACGACTGCAATTCCCACATCCCTGGTATAAAGAATGTATTATTATTATTATTATAAACTAATAATAAAATCTATTTTAAAAATATAATACATAAACGTGGGTTTTACAAATTACAAAATCGATTTGTAGTTTTTTTCTTTTATGATATAATACTTTTTTTATTTTATACTGCTGATAAGAAAAAGCCAGTAATAAAATATAACAATAATAAAAATAGTATATTTATTTTCATAATTAGTTAACCATGGTTGGGTATTTTTTCTTATTGTTATTTTTTTATCGACATGTGCGCTGTCTTACATTAGCATTAATTACCTAGTTTATAAAAATGACACTGACCTAGTGATACTAAACCTTCAATAAAAAAACTTTGTATCGATGTTAATTTATTCTGATTTTTGATCTATATCATTAATAAGTATATTTTATTTGATTTGTGATTGAAAAATTGATTAGTTGAAGACAGTGGTGTAGTTAGGGGGGGGGGGTGAAGGGGAACAATCCCCCCTCTATGATTACAAAAATTATAAGATGATTATAATATTTGAGCATTTTTTTAATAATGAATAATATATCTATTTTTTGTACTTTGCACCACATAATGAAAAATATAAATATGGGATTTAATATTGTCATATCCCCCCCCCCCTCATCGCAAAAAGCTATCTACGCCACTGGTTGAAGATATTAAACAGAAATTACAAATAATTAGTTGATCTGTGAGAATCTTATGAAATACTTTACTTATAACTAATAAAATAGGTAGATATGTGTGTTGTTTGAAAAGGGCAGTAACACTAACATATGGGCAAGATTTAGGCGTAGTTGTGGGCGTTCGGAGAAAGCCTGATAAGTCTAATAACCAAATTTTGTGATAAACGGATTGTAAATGTCTAGTTCCTAAGCGGATAAGGTTTTATGAGATTAAATTTATGGAATAGTTAATATGTTTTAAAAGTAAATGTAGATACTGTGGTTTTTCTATTTACCAATTACGTGTTAAATATTAGGGCAGTGGCTCCAAGAATTTTTCGACTTGCAACACCATTTTTAAACATTTTGGAGAATTTATAAGTTTATAATGACAAACGATTGTATTAATTTATTATTTATTCTTGGAATTAAATTAATGGGATGTATGGGCCTGTAAATCCTCGAGGCCCGCGAGTTAGCGGTTACAAAGAATGTGTCACAAGCCGGAGAAAAATTTCGTCTAGGAAGAAAAACCTTATATATTTTTGAAAAAGATTTTATAACCTAAAATTGATTTTTACTTTTTCAATTTTGGAATTTTTCGAAATAATTTATGCCCCGTTCATTTTTAGCGCAACTCACCAAAAGTGGTAGCGCTTATATGCTCGATTTTCCGTCCGTCCGTCCGTCTGTCTTCTACCGCGAGATCTCGGCCCCCTGACCCCCTATAGACTTCAGATTTTCGCTAAATCTTAGCTCTGTGGTTCTAGTTTAGCCCATTTTAGGAATTTCTCCGGTCATGACCCTCCATTCGGCCACGGGCAGGCATAATGTCCATTTTTCATACACAATTTTTCATATATGGCTTCATGTACCTCATTAGACTCGGGATTGATTCACGAATCGATTGGCAAGGGTATTTTTTGAGTTGTATCCATCAAGTCGGTTCCGCGGCAACAATGGGCTTTGATAATTGTTTTTGTATTTTTTATTAGTTTGCCATTTTTATAAAAATAGAAATACGTGTACTGTATTACGTATAAGAAAGTCCTGTGGCCACCATGGCAGTTTTTTTCTTCACTATTAATCGTTTATTGAGATACCTGCTTGTAAGAAATTAATTAAAAAGAAAGTGTATTGAGATCTGTTCCGTGCTGAAATAATTTTAGCACAGCTGCTATTGAATTATATTATTGTAAACTCTCACTGTCGTAGAGTCCGTATTAATGAACAAGTAATGAGTATACAGAAATGTATTGTTTCATACAAACAAAGTATTTATTTCTCAATGTTGAAAAACGTCATTCCAATCACTTGTATAAATATGTGTGACCAGGGTTGGGCAAATTGGCCTATTATTATTTTTTATAAAAAAAATTAGGAAAGCTGTTAATTTAAAATAACTTTAATCGATTACAAAATTATTTGATATTAAAAAATTATGATTTTTTTTTTAATTTTAAGTTTTTTTTCTATATATCCCGGATAGTACGCGATAATCTATCATTATAAAATATTTATTACAGTCTGAAACTGTAATAATGTTTGCAGATATACTCAATATATATTGATAGATAAACTGCAAACATTACAGCCTAAAATTATATTATTACAGTTTCAGAGAGTAAAATATATTTTATAATAATAGATTGTCGTTTATTATCCGGTATGTACAAGGAAAAACTGTAATTATTTAGGTTTATTTTTTTCCGTGTATGTTTAAATTGGAAATTTACTGAATTCAGAATTTTTTTCCTTGTTATTTGTATTTGAGTTGATATTTTATGATAAATTTAAGATTTTTGGGGTGAAAGTGTGCTTGTTATATAGAAAATGGTGTGAAAAGTTGTTATTTTTAAACCGCAGGTCTGTATCTCAAACCGTTTTTGAAATATGGCCTCTCAAAGTTTTTTTTTTTTTTTGCCAAAAATGATCGTAACTTTTGAACGGATGATGGTCGGATTTTTATTTTTGTGACATATTTGTATGCAGCGTTCTAAAATCTATATAACTATAGCCGAAATTGGATATAACGACATCTAGGGACCAGTCATCAGGCCCGGATTTACCATGCAGGCAGTGTAGGCACGTGCCTATAGTGGCAAAAATTTAGGGGCGGCAGATTTGAACGTGAAAAAAAGTTTTGGTAAAATTTTAATCTGAGAACCTAAAAAAGGTCTTCAAAATTTGATTGATAAAATTTTGACTTGAGAACCTAAAAAAGGTCACTTTTTTTATTTTTATTCAATGAAAAGGGCGGCAATTTTCGCCACTGCCTAGGGGCGGCAAATTTCTAAATCCGGCCCTACCAGTCATATTAGGTCGTAATAGCCGACAGTCGTAAAAATTAATAAAAAGGCAATTTCATATATGGGATTCAGTTGGTACTTTTACTTTGAGTCGTTAAATCTGCATGATTAGCATAGGTGGGCACAGTTAATCGAAAAGTTAACTTCGTTAATCGTTAATCCGTTAATAAAATAGTTAACTTCGTTAACCGTTAAACAGTTAAAATTCCGGAAATGTAACGGAAGTTAAAGTTAACCGAAATTTGAAATTTTAACGAAAGTTAACCGTTAACAGTTAACCATCCAAAATGTTTGAAGACCTTTTTTTAGGTATTTCGACAACTTTCTTATGTACTTTTCAACAAACAACCAATGTTAACGGAAAAAGTTAACGGAAGTTAACAAAAGCGTTAACATTTTTTTAGTTAACTTAAAAGTTAATCCGTTAAGAATTTTGTTAACTTCGTTAATTAACGATTAACGGATTAACGAGTTATTGCCCACCTATGATGATATGTTGTATTAACCGATGTCGTTATAACCAGTTTCGACTGTACATTAATTATTAAAAAATAAACAGCAAGTGACTTTTCAATTTTAATCAATAATATTATAATGGCATGGTTTCGGAAAATTCTGGAATAAATTGGAAAATATTGTTTTGATTAAATGAATCGACGGTACCTACTTACTCGGCCAATTCTGCGAATTTCTGATGTTGAAGTTACTACGTACATGGGAGAAGACATCGATCAATATATTGCAGCAGCATGGCTTTGTGTGTACCCCACACACGCGTCTGTACAGTGGCGCGGTTACAGGGAATTTTACGGGGGGAGGGACGGGACACTCGTTACGTAATACAATTGAGAGAATGACCTCACTGTATTATTATGTTTCTGTCGTAAATATTATACAAACAGATATTGCGGACATGAAAAATTACTGTTTTATTTTTATTATTTTAATTTATGAACGATATATTTGATAAATAATCAAAATTGGGTGGGGGGGATATATTGAAATAATTGATGAGAAAGGTTTTTTATTCTGAATATAAAAGAAGTCGATTGTTCTTATGGTTTTAGATGTTGGCTATTTTTGTTCTGTTGAAATATTTATTATACATTTTTTTTTTCATTAAGGTCATTTGATAGCTGTACTTATTTTTGTAGATTATAACTCTCGTCAATATTTTGATTTTATTAATTTTAAGAGATTATTATTAGATACATAAAAATATATAATTTTTTTTTCTTAATTAGATAATTTTTCATTCGTCAACTTTTTGAACTCTTGTGACGCTAAAAAAATCTAAATTTCGGTGTTTTGGAATTACATTTTTAAATTTTCCATTTAAGTCTATTTAAAATTGACAATTGAAAACGCATATCAATTTGAAGTACAATTTATTGTCGAAACTAGAACATGTTCTATTTTTCCGACAATGTTTTTGATAAGTTTAACTATTGCCAACTGTTATTTTTACAGTACTAGATTATTGCTTTGCCAATTTGTGCTGATTTGGATGATTTTGTATTATTTTTTTATTCTGTTTTGCTATTACAGTCGAAATCGGTTATGACGACATCAAGAGAACCAGTCATATAGCCATAAAAACCGGTAAAAATTCAGTAGGACTTTATTTTGAGTCGTTAAAACCGGTATGTTAACCGATGTCGTTATAACCGGTTTCGATTGATTGGTACCATTTCTCTAGGTTGGTACCTATTGCTGATAAATTCAGATAAATTATTGATGAATGTAAAACGTTTCATAATATTTAAAAATTGTTGGAAAAAGTGACAAATGTAATGACACTGAAAAAGACAAAACAGCAACACGTTGCGGTGTTTTAAAACACTTCGTATTTAAAAATGTATGTGGTTTATTGCACTTTTGTGATACGATGTTGCTGTTTTGTTTCTTCGGTGTAAACACGACAATACCTAAAGGCTAAATTTCGATTTAGGGAGGGGTGAGGTGGGGGATTGGCCCGAAAATAAGTTATACAATTAAATCCCACTTTCTAACAAAAATAGTGCTCATATTGTTTTACAGGCAGCAATCGATTAAAAAAAGTCAATAAATTTAATAACGATTCCCAGCTATTGCAATATATGCGTTCGTTATGCACGCGACAGACAAACGTGCTATTATTATTTTTATTATTATACAGAACATAACATATTTTTTTCGTAATTTTTTTTTATTTGCCCTCGAAAACTATTTAAAATCCGTCACTGGACGCGTGTACATATACATGGTTTAGACGCCACGTGCACGCACACAAGCAAGCCTGTGTGTGCTGCTGCGGCGTCACCGTGCGACGCTAGCCGGTGGGAGAGGAGAAAGAGTGAGAGAGAGGGGACGACGGACGGACGGACGCGGTTATAGCGCGTCCGAGAGAAAGACATGCTGCTGTCACTGAATTGGGTTAGTCGGTGCAGCAGCAGTGTGCAATAATGCCGCTGTCTGTGCGTCGGTGCATCCTAGGTAAACGTGTAGGGGGGAGACAATGGAATCTACGCAGTTTGATGCAGGAAATTACTATACATGCGTTATAATTATAATGTATGTTTACCCGAAAGATTTTTTTAGGATTTGTCTTATACCGGAAATTGAATGAAATATAATATTAATTTAGGTGGTCTTGTTGTTTTGAGTAACCCTGTTATTGAAAAAAAAAATCAAAAGGAATCAAGTTTTGACGTTTCATTCCGGTTTCTGTAAAATTCCGTATTCACCGCCAATAATTTCAATTGCTTATTACGTCCAAGCAGTCTGATGAAGTTTTGCAGTGCTGCCCATCTTTTTTTGTTGTTGTCAATTTTCATTATTGATTCCGTTTGAATCCGGTAAACAGATTAACAATTTGCTATATATTTTACGGAATAAAACAGAATGGTATTTCATTCCGTTTGATTCTTTTCTCAATTACTGGGTTGTTTTTTCTTTCATGTTCAGAAAGAAATGGAAGTATTGTAATACCGTCGAAAAATCGTTTCCGAGATAAAAATAGTTTCTAATTGTACTATCTTCAAAACATAAAGAAAAGTAGATTGCCGTATGGCGACTGTGTGTCTCTGCTGCTTGGATGTAGATTTTCTTTCGTTCACGATAACTTCTGTAAACATGCATCGATTTGAAGTATTTTTGGGGAAAATGTTTGTCTTAGCGAGTATTCCAGATCTATTGATTTGGTGCTAATCGGATTAGAGTTTTTGAAAATATTTGAAAATTGTTTTTTAAAGACTGAACCGATTTTTGTGTTTTTTTATTCAGTAAGTCGTTAAAAATAAAATAAAGTAACAAATGACATTTTTACCAGCATGATTCTAAAAAGTAAGGTAAATATATTTGTATCGAGTGAGAGAAACTCACCAAGTTCTTAAGAATGCTGCTAATTTGATATAACAATAACATATGTACCTACATGGTTTTTACACACCCATTACGAAACCATGTGATGCAATATGTGGTTCATTTTTTCTCTACAGGGTCGGCTTTAAGGGGGCAAGCCACTGTGACGGAAAAAAATTAAAAAACAAATGTTCTTACATTTTTTTAAAGTATACATATTCATAAATATGTATACAAAAAATTGAGTTTAAATTTTGAAAATTGACGGAGTTACAGTCAATAGTGAGACGATGTAGCACGGCCGGTTATGACATAACAAAACATTAAACACGTTTATCTCGAAATGACATTTTTCAACCTGGTCGACATGATTCCTCAAAGACTAATGAACCGATTTCATATTTTTTTAAATAATTTTCGTAATTGTAGTAGCTATCGTTGCACGTAGCCGATTTTTGATATTTTAATAAGTACTATTTTTAAAACCGCTCTAATAAAAAATAGGTATTAAAAATGAAAAAAAAAAATTTCAAAAGATCGCCATTTTGTGAAAAAATAAAATAAAAAAAAATAAAACTGGCAAGTGCGTGTTGGGCACGCACATGATAGGGTTCCGTAGTCATTCTCACTACGATTTATAAAAAGTATTTTTCAAAATTTTCGTGACTGAAGGGTTAAAATCAAAAAGTCATTTGACTTTTATTATTGCATTTTAGGAGACCTATCAAATGACACCCCACTCAATGGGGTAAATGAAAAAAAATGTGAGTTCACTTTTCAATCTATGAAAAGGGGGTCCAAAATATTTTTGACAATGTTCGTTATAATTTTCAGTGAAAGTACTAATTAAAAGCTACATTCTGAATTTTTTTCAGATTTTTTGAATCGATAGTTTAGAAAATAGAGGGGGGGGACGCTCTGACAGCGACATTAAAAAGCAAATATATCGCGACTGAAGGGTTAAAATCAAAAAGTTATTTGACGTTTTTTATTGAATTTTACGAGGCCTATTAAATGACACCCCACTCAATAGGGTAAGTAGGGAAAAAAATGTAAGTTTACTTTTCAATCTATGAAAAGGGGGTCCAAAATATTTTTGACAATGTTCGTTATAATTTTCAGTGAAAGTACTAATTAAAAGCTACATTCTGAATTTTTTTCAGATTTTTTGAATCGATAGTTTAGAAAATAGAGGGGGGGGGACGCTCTGACAGCGACATTAAAAAGCAAATATATCGCGACTGAAGGGTTAAAATCAAAAAGTTATTTGACGTTTTTTATTGCATTTTACGAGGCCTATTAAATGACACCCCACTCAATAGGGTAAGTAGGGAAAAAAATGTAAGTTCAATTTTCAGTCTATGAAAGGGGGGTCCAAAATATTTTTGACAATGTTCGTTATAATTTTCAGTGAAAGTACTAATTAAAATCTACGTTCTCTAATTTTTTCAGATTTTTTAAATTGATAGTTTAGAAAATAGAGGGGGGGGGGACGCTTTTTTAATGACTTTGGAGAGAAAATACATCGTGATCGAAGGGTTAAAATTAAAAATTTCTATTACATTTTTTGTTGCATTTTAGGAGACCTTTCTAACGACACCCCACTTAATGGTGTAGGTGAAATTTTTTTTTTGAAACCACTTTTCATTTTATAAAAGGGGGGTCTAAAAAATTTTTATTTTCAAAAATCTTATCATTTCTGTTTTTGGGTCATCAATCTACGGCCCTGTACCAAATTTCATCTTATTATCTCAAAATTTTTCAGGACGGACGGACGGACATGGAGAAACTATAAGGGTTCCTAGTTTTCTACGGAACCCTAAAAACGGCAACGTGCAACGATAGCTACATTCATATAGATATTGATAAAAATTTTATTTATTTTTTTCATATAACCCTTCTCGAAATTTCGAGTCGACCATAGAGAAAAATATTTTTTTTTGGTCGTCACATCGAGGCTCATAACTTTGTAAATATTTAATATTTTTCAATAAAAATTGATATTAAATAAGTTGAATATATACTTAATAGAATGTCCTTTACCTGATTCAAAAATAATTAGTTATATCTGTGAAAAAATTCCCAAACATTGACAATTTTTTTGACCCGTAACAGTGGCTATCCTCCTTAACTTGAAATTGTTTAATATTTAATCGTTATATTGTTTTCAGGAGGTGAAACCTTCCCTCTCGGCAACCAGGCGACTGCGTTCGTGCCGCAGCAGGGCCCCGGGCAGACGTCCGCGCCCCAGGGACCGGGGATGCGCGGAATGGCCCCCACCGGACCCCCGACCCAGGCGTCAACGCCGCCGCAACACGCCGACATGAAGGTGCAACAGATGTCACAGCAACCTGGTGGACCTATTTCCACTATGGTAAGTGATACGATTTTTAATTAAGGGCTTTTAAATTGAGACGCGCCCGTCGCCACCCGGTACCGATTTTTTTTTATAATTCTGCAAGCTTTAAACGTTGGAAATGGAGGAGGGGGTCCCCTTGTGTTTATTTTTCCAGTGGGATTTTGTGTGTTTGGAAATTTTTTAAGTTGACAAAAATTTGGCTGTTATAATTAATACATTTAATTTAATGCTTTGCAAAATTGTATTTGTGGGAACAAATTTAATATTATTGGAACAAGATTTTAATGTATATACAGGATTAGCCAAAAGTAAGGACGTACCGATTATTATTTATCTTAAAAAAAAAAAATATCAAAATTTGTAGGCATCATTGAAAAGCCTTTTCCTTTACTGTGATAAAAATAACTAACAAAAAAAAATTAAGCAAATCAATTTTCAATTATAGCGGAGTAAATTTATTAAAAATTATAATATTTTTTCATATTAACTTGTTCTAGTCATTGCAAGAAGTACCTAACTGAAATCTTTACATTGGGCAACCTCTGGAAGGCAATTTTTTAGGACTTTTAAAAAAAATAAAAATAAAATAAAAATGCTACTTTTTATGGTTTCTTCTCTTGTACTTTTATTTTTTTTATTTTTGACCAACTCTGTATATTTTATAGATTTATATACCTTTTGTAAAAAATACTGAATCGTCATATATATTTCTGTATTTTTTTTTTCAGTGATTTGTTTTCTTAAAATCAAGAGTTAAAAATAATTACTCAAACTAACAATAATTCTAGTTTGTAGTTAGTTTTGATTGTAAATTAACAAGCTTTATAAAATTCAACTAGATATCGTTGGTGTACAAAAATTTTTTTTTGCGATTAAACCTTTATTATCTGCAGAAATAAGTATTTTTTGGCAATTAATAGGAGACACGTAGTTTTTTAAATTAGTCATCATGCATATTGTTAAAAAATCGTGTTTTGATTAACCATTAAAATCTGTACAAATATTCCAGTAGAAATAAACGTAAGATAATTTAACAAAATAGGTAAATAAAAATGATTAGTTGATTGAAGAAAGAAAAAACGTTATTTTCAGTGGGTTATATTGTTTTGTAAAGAGTAGATTTTTTTTTGTACTCCGGCGATACATAAAAATGTAAATCTTTTGTTTAAAAAAGTTGCTTTTTTGTACAAAAGTTGAAGGAACGCTTTTGGTTATGTTAATAAGAAAACACTCATGTATATACTGCTTTCATTTAAAATCATGACGCCGTCGTTAAATATCGTGTTACCACCATTACTTTATGTAACTCCCTATTGTATTTGTTTTTTCAGTCGTATGTTCAAACGCAGCCGGTTAGAGGAAATCAAAATTCATCGTACTTTAGGCCCCCGCAGCAATTGCAACCAAGAAATCGACAGGTATTTTATAACATTCAGTTGTAGTAATGTATTTGTTAAATCTTATAAAGTTGTTACACACTACTTTTCATATCTTCTAGAAATTATTGGAACTTTCATAGATCTGATGCATGGTTAAAATTCGTCTACTTGTAAATTTATTCTTTCATTTCGTACATTCGCTTTCATGTTGTTTCATATTCATTTAACTGTTGTGTGTTTATATATTTCACATATTGCTCACGCTGTCTTTGTAGTTTTTTTTTTTTTTGTGTGTAGATGCTGCCCTTGTAAAAATACAGGAATTAAGGAGTATTTTAGTTTGAGCTATACGTTAAATAAAGCCTTGATTACATTAAGGGGCTATATACCAGTGTGAACGCTGGAAATTTGGGTGATCTTCGGAAATTTTTTTGGAAGAAAAATACTCAATTAAATATTTTGGAAAATTGAGAATTATTTAGGTGTAGTCCATAATTACTTTTTTATACATACATGAAATGTAATGTATAAATAAAGTATAGTGATCACGAAAAAAATCGAACTCGAGATTTTAACGGAATTACACGTTTTGAGGGTCCCTGAATCATATACCACCATTAACTCAATGACGTCTGTGTGTGTGTCTGTCTGTCTGTCTGTCTGTCTGTGTGTCTGTGAACGCTCTACAGCCTAAACTGTAATACTTACGAACATGAAATTTTAAACTTAAGGTTCTTGTATGCTCTAGATGTGCACCTCCTATTTTTGGAAACCATCACTAAACCGGAAACGGAAGTATAATTATTTTTCGAATTATTTTTGAATTATTTTTGAAACGGTGCACATTAGAAAAAAATGTTTTAGATCAAAGTTGTAGAGGGTATTTATCTATAATTTATGTTCTATCCATTTTCCCCCCCAAAATTTATTTTTAGGAAATAATTGATTTTCTAAAAAAAATTAATTTTTTCGATTTATTTTTTAAACGGTAGGTATTAGAAAAAATGTTTGAGATACAAGTTGTAGAGAATATTATTTTCTATAATTTATGTTCTATTCTTTTTTTTGTATCTTATGAATTAACCAAAAATAAACTGCCTTGGCAGGCACGAGACTTTTTTATACATCATGACACCGAAGTATTAATATGTGATTACTTTTATAATTTAATATTTGATTTTAAAATTTTTTACTTACAAAATGATTTTCACTGAATGAAATTGATACATTGTATTTAATATTGACAATAAATATTAAACGAAATCAATTAAGAATTGTGATTATTGTATTAACTATTTATTTTGCTAGAATTCAATTATGACACTTTTAATAATAAATGCCAAAATTTTCATAGATAACTAGATTTTTTGTATTATACAAATCATTTTTAAATTAAAACCATTAAAACTAAAATAATTCTTTTTTTGGTTAATTCATAAGATACAAAAAAAAAATAGAAAATAAATTATAGAAAATAATATTCTCTACAACTTGTATCTCAAACATTTTTTTCTAATACCTATAACCGTTTAAAAAATAAATCGAAAAAATTAATTTTTTTAGAAAATCAATTATTTCCTAAAAACAAATTTGGGGGGGGGGGTTAATGGATAGAACATAAATTATAGATAAATACCCTCTACAACTTTGATCTAAAACCTTTTTTTTCTAATGTGCACCGTTTATACATCATGACACCGAGTATTAATATGTGATTACTTTTATAATTTAATATTTGATTTTAAAATTTTTTACTTACAAAATGATTTTCAATGAATGAAATTGATACATTGTATTTAATATTGACATTAAATATTAAATGAAATCAATTAAGATTAGTGATTATTGTATTAACAAGTATTTATTTTGCTAGATTTCAATTTTGACACTTCTAATAATAAATGCCAAAATTTTCATAGATAACTAGATTTTTTGTATTATTCAAATCATTTTTAAATTAAAGCCATTAAAACTAAAATTATTCTTTTTTTGGTTTGTTCATAAGATACAAAAAAAAGAATTGAACATAAATTATAGAAAATAATATTCTCTACAACTTGTATCTCAAACATTTTTTTCTAATACCTACCGTTTAAAAAATAAATCGAAAAAATTAATTTTTTTAGAAAATCGATTATTTCCTAAAAACAATTTTTGGGGGGGATAATGGATAGAATATAAATTATAGATAAATACCCTCTACAACTTTGATCTAAAACATTTTTTTCTAATGTGCACCGTTTCAAAAATAATTCAAAAATAATTCGAAAAATAATTATACTTCCGTTTCCGGTTTAGTGATGGTTTTTAAAAATAGGAGGTGCACATCTAGAGCATAAAAGAACCTTAAGTTTAAAATTTCACGTTCGTAAGTATTACAGTTTTGGCTGTAGAGCGTTCACAGACACACAGACAGACAGACAGACAGACAGACACACAGACACACACACAGACGTCATTGAGTTAATGGTGGTATATGATTCAGGGACCCTCAAAACGTGTAATTCCGTTAAAATCTCGAGTTCGATTTTTTTCGTGATCACTATACTTTATTTATACATTACATTTCATGTATGTATAAAAAAGTAAAAAGAATAAACTGCCTTGGCAGGCACGAGACTTTTTTATACATCATGACACCGAAGTATTTATATGTGATTACTTTTATAATTTAATATTTGATTTTAAAATTTTTTACTTACAAAATGATTTTCACTGAATGAAATTGATACATTGTATTTAATATTGACATTAAATATTAAACGAAATCAATTAAGAATAGTGATTATTGTATTAACTATTTATTTTGCTAGAATTCAATTATGACACTTCTAATAATAAATGCCAAAATTTTCATAGATAACTAGATTTTTTGTATTATACAAATCATTTTATATTAAAACCATTAATTCTTTTTTTGGTTAGTTCATAAGATACAACAAAAAAATAGAACAAAAATTATAGAAAATAATATTCTCTACAACTTGTATCTCAAACATTTTTTTCTAATACCTATAACCGTTTAAAAAATAAATCGAAAAAATTAAATTTTGTAGAAAATCAATTATTTCCTAAAAACAATTTGGGGGGGGGGGGTAAATAGAACATAAATTATAGATAAATACCCTCTACACAACTTTGATCTAAACATTTTTTTCTAATGTGCACCGTTTATACATCATGACACCGAGTATTAATATGTGATTACTTTTATAATTTAATATTTGATTTTAAATTTTTTTACTTACAAAATGATTTTCAATGAATGAAATTGATGCATTGTATTTAATATTGACATTAGATATTAAATGAAATCAATTAAGATTAGTGATTATTGTATTAACAAGTATTTATTTTGCTAGATTTCAATTTTGACACTTCTAATAATAATAAATGCCAAAATTTTCATAGATAACTAGATTTTTTGTATTATTCAAATCATTTTTAAATTAAAGCCATTAAAATTAAAATTATTCTTTTTTTTGGTTAGTTCATAAGATACAAAAAAAAAGAATTGAACATAAATTATAGAAAATAATATTCTCTACAACTTGTATCTCAAACATTTTTTTCTAATACCTACCGTTTAAAAAATAAATCGAAAAAATTATTTTTTTTAGAAAATCGATTATTTCCTAAAAACAATTTTTGGGGGGGAAAATGGATAGAATATAAATTATAGATAAATACCCTCTACAACTTTGATCTAAAACATTTTTTTCTAATGTGCACCGTTTCAAAAATAATTCAAAAATAATTCGAAAAATAATTATACTTCCGTTTCCGGTTTAGTGATGGTTTTCAAAAATAGGAGGTGCACATCTAGAGCATACAAGAACCTTAAGTTTAAAATTTCATGTTCGTAAGTATTACAGTTTTGGCTGTAGAGCGTTCACAGACACACAGACAGACAGACAGACAGACAGACAGACACACAGACACACACACAGACGTCATTGAGTTAATGGTGGTATATGATTCAGGGACCCTCAAAACGTGTAATTCCGTTAAAATCTCGAGTTCGATTTTTTTCGTGATCACTATACTTTATTTATACATTACATTTCATGTATGTATAAAAAAGTAATAATTTTAGTTTTAATGGCTTTAATTTAAAAATGATTTGAATAATACAAAAAATCTAGTTATCTATGAAAATTTTGGCATTTATTATTAGAAGTGTCAAAATTGAAATCTAGCAAAATAAATAGTTGTTAATACAATAATCACTAATCTTAATTGATTTCATTTAATATTTAATGTCAATATTTAATACAATGTATCAATTTCATTCATTGAAAATCATTTTGTAAGTAAAAAATTTTAAAATCAAATATTAAATTATAAAAGTAATCACATATTAATACTCGGTGTCATGATGTATAAACGGTGTACATTAGAAAAAAAATGTTTAGATCAAAGTTGTAGAGGGTATTTATCTATAATTTATGTTCTATCTATCTCCCCCCCCCAAATTGTTTTTACAGTTATAGGTATTAGAAAAAAACATGTTTGAGATACAAGTTGTAGAGAATATTATTTTCTATAATTTATGTTCTATTTTTTTTGTATCTTATGAATTAACCAAAAAAAATAATAATTTTAGTTTTAATGGTTTTAATTTAAAATTGATTTGAATAATACAAAAAATCTAGTTATCTATGAAAATTTTGTCATTTATATTTGGAAGTGTCAAAATTGAAATCTAGTAAAATAAATACCTAGTTAATACAATAATCACTAATCTTAATTGATTTCATTTAATATTTTAATGTCAATATTAAATAAAATGTATCAATTTCATTCACTGAAAATCATTTTGCAAGTAAAAAATTTTAAAATCAAATATTAAATTATAAAAGTAATCACATATTAATACTTCGGTGTCATGATGTATAAAAAAGTCCCGTGCCTGCCAAGGCAGTTTATTTTTTCACGTAAAAATATCGATATCTAAGCTGTCTTCGGAGGCGCCAAAAAAAAATCTACACTGCGACCATGATTCCGGATGATGGAGTAGCTGAAATTGAAAAATGAAATAATGTCGTTAAACTGGAAGGTATTTCCTGTACGATGAACTAAGATTTTCGAAAAATCTAACAAAATGGCGTAGTTATGAAAAAAAAGACAACTTTAGTCTAAAATATTTTTTTCTACTGCGCACCGTTTCAAAAATAATTCGAAAAGTTCAAAAATTGACATCAGTAAACATCCGTTTCCGGTTTAGTGATGGTTTTTAAAAATAGGAGGTGCACATCTAGAGTATACAAGAACCTTAAGTTTAAAATTTCACGTTCGTAAGTATTACAGTTTTGGCTGTAGAGCGTTCACAGACACACACACAGACGTCATTGAGTTAATGGTTGTATATGATTCAGGGACCCTCAAAATGATCACTATACTTTATTTATACATTACATTTCATGTATGTATAAAAAAGTAAAAAGAATCGAAGATGACCTCCATATGACCTTCATCAAAAATAATTTACATAGCGCTTAGCTCTTCAACTATTTTCAGGAACATTTTGTTCTATCTTGATTTAGGAAGATTATAAAATGGAACTTCCTGTATATAATTAATGCTACGCTGAATGGTTTCAATGATAAACAATATGCCATTTTTATTACATATAAATGACTCATATTGATTAAATTGAAAGAAAACCTTTGTAATATTTGACATCACATATTATAAGTTCAAATAAACTGCCTTGGCAGGCACGAGACTTTTTTATACATCATGACACCGAAGTATAATATGTGATTACTTTTATAATTTAATATTTGATTTTAAAATTTTTTACTTACAAAATGATTTTCAGTGAATAAAATTGATACATTCTATTTAATATTGACATTAAATATTAAACGAAATCAATAAAGATTAGTGATTATTGTATTAACGAGTATTTATTTTGCTAGATTTCAATTTTGACACTTCTAATAATAAATGCTAAAATTTTCATAGATAACTAGATTTTTTTGTATTATTCAAATCATTTTTAAATTAAAACCATTAAAACTAAAATTATTATTTTTTTTGGTTAATTCATAAGATACAAAAAAAAGAATAGAACATAAATTATAGAAAATAATATTGTCTACAACTTGTATTTCAAACATTTTTTTCTAATACCTGCCGTTTAAAAAATAAATCGAAACAATATTTTTTTTTTAGAAAATCGATTATTTCCTAAAAACAAATTTTTGGGGGGAAAATGAATAGAACATAAATTATAGATAAAAGTCCCTTCTACAACTTTAGTCTAAAATATTTTTTTCTACTGCGCACCGTTTCAAAAATAATTCGAAAAGTTCAAAAATTGACATCAGTAAACATCCGTTTCCGGTTTAGTGATGGTTTTTAAAAATAGGAGGTGCACATCTAGAGTATACAAGAACCTTAAGTTTAAAATTTCACGTTCGTAAGTATTACAGTTTTGGCTGTAGAGCGTTCACAGACACACACACAGACAGACAGACACACACACAGAAGTCATTGAGTTAATGGTTGTATATGATTCAGGGACCCTCAAAACGTGTAATTCCGTTAAAATCTCGAGTTCGATTTTTTTCGTGATCACTATACTTTATTTATACATTACATTTCATGTATGTATAAAAAAGTAAAAAATATCAAATGAGACTCATTTTAGTAGATATAAGAAAATAGTTTTTTTTTTGTTGTAATGTACATTTGGCTTTTTTGGTTTTAACTTTCCACTGTCGATATATATCCTTGCAGAACAGCTAAGTGTCTGTATGTGAAATTAATCAGACACTTTTTAATTTGTGCCATGAAAAAGCTATGAATTTGTATGAAAAGTTGAGCTTGAATTATTTTATTCCAAATATTGACAATTTAAAATGGTTTTAGTAAAAGTAGAAGTGAACATACGTTAATTCGTGATAGATAAGTCTTTAATTTTGTAACTTTACCACGTTTTGTTTTAAAATGTAATTTTTCTCAGATATTTGTGATCACTCTGAACAAGTATTTATTTAAATTGCAGTAAAATCTGTTAAGGTACATTCCCGTAAACTTTTCAAAGTAGAAAATTACCTCACTAAAAGTATGTTTTCCCCACAGATGTTTTTACGGTTATGTTTAACTTTACATTAATTGAAGCTTAAAACAGAATTAATTTGACTCAATGAATTTGTTAAGAATATGGGGGTAGTTGAGAAATATACTTTTAGAAAAATAGTTCTAAGGTATTGTAGAAAGAATTGGCATAGACCGAAAAGGTCCTGTATGACTTGAAACGTTTATCTTACTGTAGTCAATACAGTAGTTTGAACAAGTAAAACTAAGTGGTGTTGTTTGCAGCCACAGCTGTACCAGCAGCAGCCACAGATGTTCATCCAACCGACACCGATGTCTCCGATCCAGATGCAACTGTCTCTGCAGTACGGTGCTCAACAGACGCGTCCGCCCGCGTACTTCCAGCAGACGTACCAGACCTACGTGCCGGCCAGTCCGGCCGCCATCTACGGCGGGTTCACAAACCAACAGACACAGCCCCCGTGTACGTATATATTTACGTTTGTTTTAGAGCGTGAACATTTGACTGATGTGTTTATGTGTTTACAGACTACTATGCTGCCCAGCAGAATGCAGCTCCGATAAACATGGCCCCACGGGTGGGCCCACCTCCGTCTATCCCACCAGTGGGCCCGTCGGGTCCTAGCCAACAGCAGACGACTGTGCTAGCGTCTGCGCCTCCTCCTCCTGTACACACAGCGGTCAAGAAGAAGAGACAGCACGCGATAGCCATCATCAATCCTGTCACCGGCAAGAACATGCTCGATGACATATACGACGGAGACGGCTCCCCGCCATTGGTCAGTACTGAATTATTTTTAATTTACAATTTCCTTTTTGTTTTTGAATGTTTTTATAACTTTAGCTACAAGTGAGTAAAATGTAAAAAAGATCGTGGGAAAAAAATATCTCTCATTGTATTTTTTTAACGATGTTTGGGACGTACAATCTGAGGCAAAAATAATATAAATCTAAATTAAATGAAATATCAAAATTAAATTATGAATTATTCACTTTAAATGCTTGTAGGAAAGTCAAATTCGTTTTTAAATTACATAAATAATATTAGTACTTATGTTTAAAACCTTATTTCGTGTTTTAACTGTTTTTGTAGCCAAAAAAAAACCCCAAATATTTAATTATTATAAATGACTTGAAAAGTGAAAATACTATTAAATAACACAAGAAATATTATTAAATAACACTCTTTAGAACATAAATGTAATGAAAATGATAATATAAGTCGTTTACACGCATAAATATATGAAAAAAATATAACAAATTAAAAGTGCAACCCAATTGCAATCTGATTGGTCCAATTCCAACTGTCATTATTTTTGTGCATACATTTAGTATTCAATGCACTGTTGCCAATTCATCACTTTTACTTTTTATAATGTTTTCTTACACAATAATTTTTTTTTCTCTGAAATGAGAGTAAAAATTAATAAGTTTTGTACAGAAGTAAAACAGATAGTTTTTACTATAATTATATTTTTGGCTACGTTTTTTCGGTGTTTAAATAAGGTTTGAATTAGAATTTGAATTCTCCATAAGAAGACATGTTAAAATGTGCAAACTTTAAACTGCTATAACTTTTAAACAGTGTAGAGTAAATAGCATCTGAATTACGTAACTCATCTTATCATACTTAAAATTACATTCTTTACATTTTTAATATCCTGTGTATGTTTTTGATTACCGCCAGAACATTCTTAATACCGTTTAAAGTAAGGTTATGTTTACAACGTTTTTTTTGGGTAATTTTTGAGTTTAATGCCTTACGAATAATTTATTAAAAACAGTGGATCTTTATGCATACTTTCAATGGTTGTTTAGTTGTTTATATTTATTTTATTTATTTTGCCAATAGCCTGAATCCGGTGAATCGTCAGCACGGGATACGCCTCAGCCAAACGACACCGTGGCAGATTTCACAAAGCGAGTGACACGGGCTGCAGCCTCGGATGATCTCCCGCAGCAAGTGGACATGGTACCAATACCAGACGAGATGGTCGACACCACCAAGATCACAAAGAAGTTTGAACCGATTTCGGTCGCCGACAGTAAATTACAAGTAAGTAAACTTCAAAACAAAATTCCCTGACTTTTTCAAATCATTCAATTTTCAATATTTATAATATTCTTTTTTAATAAAACAAATAATACCATCTTAACTGGTCTTTTTATATTTTTTTTTCATAAAAATAATAAATTTTAAAACTTGATAATTGTTTACTTAATTTTTTGAATGGATATTTATTGTCATATTTAAAATTTGAAGAAAAAAAGGAGAAACACTAGCTACGTACAATAATAAATCATCTGAAAATCCCTGACTTTCCAAAATTTTTAATAAAATTTCTAACTCTCCCTGACTTTGGGAACGTCCATAAACCAAGCAATGCTTTTAGGGGGGAGGGGGGTACAGCTATTTTGTTACATAGCGTTACATGGGGGATGGGGGGGTTATATTCAAATGTTACGTAATACAAATAAAAACTAAACATTGTTGGACGATTAACTGATATTTATTATAAAGTCTAATTCAAGCTGAAATAGTTTAAAAAACATAATGCAAAGGTTTTTGTAACATGGGGGGGGGGGAGGGGGTAAAAATTCTAGAATACGGCGTTACGTGGTTTATGGATGTTCTCTTTCAATAAAACGGCCAATCTGCTATAAAATATTATCTACGTATTTATTTGATTAACTTGTGTTTATTCCAGGCTGCTACAAAAGAATTCATTCCCGACATGATAAAACCACATATGACGACAAAAGAGATGACTCCGGTCGTATCGGCCAACTCTGACGGTCACGAGGTGATGATCAGCAAAGGCAAGGAGCGTGAGAGTCCGGCGAAGGGTCGCAAGCACCGCGGTGTTGAAATAGTCCGCCCCGAGATGAACGTCCCGAAACAGGACGTGATCGTGAACGTAGAAGGCAAACAGCTACCGATCGTTAACTCTGTGCAGGTGAACTCGATGGGCGTCAGTCCAATGATGGTGAACCCAATGGTTAACTCTAGTCCGGTGATCGTGAACGTGCCCCCGCCGACGCCCATTGTCGTGGCCACGGCGACGATACCGAAGCAAATGCAGGAAGTTATCCTGCCAGTGCTGCACCAGAAGGATGATAGGCCGGTCATGCCGTCTGCTCATATTATACATAATGTTGCTCAGGTAAGTGTCTGATAAGCTAGTCCCCAGACCAATATAACTGTTTTTAAACGCACTTTATCACTGTCTATTGTGAAATCTGACAAAACTGTAGGATATTTCTTTATCTAATATATATAAGCAACATTTTTTGGCATATTTCCAATTATCACAGAAGGTTTAAATTTGGTATACAGACTCCAGGTGTGATTATAAGGACAGCTATTGAGCCTTTTTTTAATAATTCTCTATAAAGTTACAAATAAAATAAAACAAAAACTAACTCTCTTTCAGGGCTGCACAAATACTTAAGTGCATGTATAAGTACATAGTAATTGTACTTGTGTAATTCAGTTTCAAATCTGTACAATTGTAATTGTGATTACATAAATTAATTAAGTACAATTACAGAAAGTACTTATGTTTGTACTGCAAGAAAAGCAATAAAATACATTCTGACATAATAAAAAATAAAAACTTAAATACACGTTTACCATTTACACTGATATAATACACTTATTAATTGGATTGTATCAGTACTGCACAATCTATTTAATAATTAAGAATATTAAATTAATAAATTAAAAACAAGATTAATAATTATTAGTGACTCCCTTGGCCCTGTCGTGCAGAGCAAAGTTTTTCGAAAGAAGGTTTAATATTTAAGCATTTTTTTATATTTAGTTGAGAAAATTGTGATTGAAAATTGGGTCGCAAATACTAAAAGGTTGAGAAACGCTGGGCTAGCAAATTAGCAAGCTAGCTAGCACTCATAAATGAGGTTATTAATTTTGTTATAGTATCTATGGATTTGTTACGGAATTTAGAGCAGTGATACTTCAACATATTGTAACACAGTTGGCGACTCTGATTGTATAAAATAATTTTCATAATATCACGACTGTTTTAACCCATTAACGCCGGAGTTTTAAGTGTTGATAAACATTCAATTTAGATAAAAACATCTTTATCTAAGAAGCAATTGATCAAAGACAATTTTTGGGGACACGTGTTAAGTGTGTTCATATGAATACTGTTTTAATAACATTATGTCCAGTTTAAACTTAGCATGAAGTTTACCTAATCTGTAGTTTAAACTTATATTGAAAAACTGGGCCTTAATGTTAGAGAGTTCTATATCGACTTATATTGTTTGTTATATAGTCTAGTATAAATTTAGTTCTGTGAATTTTCTTTGTACGAGTTGTTAAATAAGAATTACTTATTGTTAATGAACTATATCTTAAAAACAAAATAGCGTATCAAGTTAATTTTTATTTTATTTTTTTTGTAATTGTAAAGAGAATAAAGAATATTCTAAGGTTTTATCTGATTTTGCAATAGAGTACAAAAATACGGTCGTTAATTTTCCATTCTGTGGTCTCGGACATATTCACAACCGAAATTATATATATCTAAACGGTTGATTATTAATTCCAGCCTGTGCTACCTGCACAACCTCAGAAAGAGCCTGCACCAAGCAGGGAGCACTCCGTTTCCAAAGAGCAGCCGATTGTCTCGATGCCGACGCAACACGAGACAAAGAACAAGATGTCCGGCGGTAACAAATCAAAAATGGAACAAAAGTCAGCGCAGCCAGTCCAGAACAACGTACAGCCGACTGTACCAATAGAAAATACACAAGGTACGTGCAAATATCAAATTAAATTAATATCATCTGTCCACTGTATTGAGTTACGTGTAGAATTCTCTGCCTATTTGATTGATTTAATAGTTAGTATTAATATTCAAACAGCTGCTGCGATGGCAACGGTATTTTTCAAAAAGGAAATTAACGCTTGAAATCTATTTTTGGATTCTTTTGAAAATTTTTTACGTCGAAAAATTAAACGAAGTCTTTATTGGTATCTAAGATGTTAAGGATGTATGGGACGTACAATCTGAGGCAAAAATAATATAAATCTAAATTAAATGAAAGATCAAAATCAAATTATGAATTATTCACTTTAAATGTTTGTAGGAAAGTCAAATTAGTTTTTAAACTACATAAACAATATAAGTACTTATGTTTAAAACCTTATTTCGGGTTTTAACTGTTATTTTAACCAAAAAAATGAATATATTTGTTATTAATATGAAAAATGTTGTTTTTGAATGTCGTTTAAATTCATTTGTCAGAAATAAAAAAACCCAAATATTTTATTGTTATAAATGACTTGATAAGTGAAAATACTATTAAATAACAAGAAATATTATTAAATAACACTCTTTAGAACATAAATGTAATGAAAATGATAATATAAGTCGTTTACACGCATAAATATACGAAAAAATATGACTATTAAAAGTACAAGACGTGGCAACCTAATTGCAATCTGATTGGTCCAATTCAAACTGTCATTATTTTTGTGCACACATTTAGTATTGAGTGCATTGTTGCCAATTCATCACTTTTACTTTTTATAATGTTTTCTTACACAATAATTTTTTTTCTCTGAAATGAGTTAGTAAAAATTAATAAGTTTTGTACAGAAGTAAAACAGATAGTTTTTACTATAAATTATATTTTTGGCTACGTTTTTTCGGTGTTTAAATAAGGTTTGAATTAGAATTTTTTCAATTCTCCATAAGAAGACGTGTTAAAATGTGTAAACTTTAAACTGCTATAACTTTTAAACGGTGGAGTAAATCGCATCTGAATTACATTATTCGTCTTATCATACATAAAATTACATTCTATCAAATTTTTAATATCCTGTGTATGTTTTTGATTACCGCCAGAACATCCTTAATAAAATTAGAGACCTCAAAAAAAAAAACCTATTTAGAAACCGACAAATGTCCATTTCCTCTTGTAGGTTTAGAAATATCTGTTAACAGTTTCTAACCTCAAAATTGATAAAACATGGCATCTTTCAAATAGGTATAGAAGGTAATATTTGAAATTGTATTGTACTTGCTTAAAATAAAAGTTGGGCGTTCTTTAGAAAACAATAAATGATAATTTAGGAGTGAAATAAAATACTATCTATCGATGAGATGCAGTATATTTCAATATCGTGTCAAGATTACTGTACGTATAGAGAATTGAGCACGAGAGTGACCCAACAACGGGTGGTCAGACAGGATCTTTACACAAAGTGTTTTGTAAAATAAATGAAAGTTAAAATGCAGTTAGGCCACTCTTGTGTTAAGTTATTTGATCAATAACAGTTTAGATATGAATTAATGTTGAATGTTGTTTTCATTAAACAGTAAACGCTTCTTGCCTTTGAGTTTATGTTATAAACGATTCTAAAGACCTTAAGCTCATATTACACTTGGCGATTTTTTCATCAGTTGGTAAAGGACCCCGCAGAATCCTTATGGGAAAGGGGTTTCGGTGAAACTCTTTGAAACTTTGGATTCTGATAGTCCTTGATGAGTAGATTAAAAAAGTGTCAATGGGCACTAAGTCCTAAAAACTCAAACTTTCAAGATATAGCCCTCTAGAGTTGGGGATCATGCTCGCCTTTAATTTACAATAAAAATTTTTGTAGAACCTTAATTTTCGCACAACTATTTGAATGTGTTCCCAAAGACTTATATAATCGATTGTCACCATAAAAAAGTAAACTTTTAAATTCTTTAGCCAATGGCAGTACTTAATCTTATTATACGTTTTTTTTTATTATAAACCAATTGGATTTGTTTATAATTAAATAAACGTAACAATAAGATTTAAGTGTTGTCATTTCTCAATGAATTGAAAAGTTGATTTTTTTTATAGTGGCAATCGATTATAGATGTCTTTGGGAACACATACAAAAAGTTGAGCGAAATTTAAGGTTCTACAAAAAAAATATTGTAAATTAAAGACAATCATGATCCCCAACTTCAGAGGGCTATATCTTAAAAGTTTGAGTTTTTAGGACTTAGTGCCCATTGACACTTTTGATCTACTCATCAAGGACTATCATAATCCAAAGTTTCAAAGAGTTTGTTCGAAACTCCTTTCCCGTAAGGATTCTGCGGGGTCCTTTATGAAGTTTTATTTGATACCCTTAAAGTGTTTTTTTTTTTTAAATCAAGAAATTATAAACAAAACAGTCATTTTGTAATCAGTTAGCGAATGTTAATATCCCTTGAAATTATTGGAAAATTGGCAGTAGAATATCTGTTTTTTTTAATCATTAAAATTGAATCTAAAATTGACAAGTGATTTTCAATCATAAATATTCGAAATTGGTGAAAAAATTGACGAGTGACAGATTTAAATTGTAGACTCGCCTGCAATGATAAATCATGGACATGCACGTAGACAAGTTTAGCTGTGAAAAGTAATTGGCAGTGATGTGTAATTATTTGTGCATGTCACAAAATGTAATAAATTGTATGTTCCAGAAAATATTAATTGCACAATTTACATTTTAAACTGTATAAAGCACATGCAGTTTTAATTAGTAGATGGTTTTTAATAGAACGTTGCTTGTCTATTTTTAAAATGAATAATTTCTATGTGTGTTGCAAATAGAAGTCTGTGAAATTATTTTTATTATGGATTGTTGGCTACATGTATTGGTTTGTTCAGTTGGTACACCTGCGCACTGCGCGGTGGCCGCATGAGTCAAATTCTGTGAAAGGTTATAATTATTCTGAATATAATTTTACATTGTTCAAGTTTGATAATTTGTTTAAAATACTCTTTAAATGTAATAAATACAGTAGTGATATTATTGTTATAAGCTAATGTTCAACAATGGCAAAGAAACGTAAGTTTTGATTTTATTTTTACTCATGCTCGATTGTCAAAATGAAGATGAACTTTTTTTTTCTCGATTGATATACGTGAATAGATACGGGGTATTTGCAGTTATTTATTTTTGCTTTAGCACCGATCAAATTCCTCTTTTTTACGAAAGGAAAATAAACGATGTTAGCCGACATTTTTCGAGAACACTCGATCCCCTGCATTTCAAAATGTCTGCCCGAATATCTTTAGTAAGTGCGCGACCACATGGGTCGCACGTCGCTTTTGCAATTCAACATTTGGTTTTTATTTATTTATTTGAAAACATTCGCGTGGCTCGGTTTTCAATTGAACATACTTGTAATGATTAATAATCATGTTTGAAGTTTTAAATCGTAACAATAAGACTGTATGACCTTCTACATGTGTGCATGTGCCCTTTAGATGTAAATTTATTTTAATTTGAATATAATATTTAATCGCGACAAGTAACAGAGCCGTAGTTTTGGAACTGGGGCCGTGCATTCCGCGTAAACGCCCACGTTAAATCGTCGTATGTTGCTTGCTATGGTATCACCACGGCGTATTTAGTTCGCCCGTCGCGCACCTATAAATAGTTTTTGGTGGAATTCTTCACGGGATATAGATGGATTGGCGTTTAGTAAATAGGGGTAAAGACCATCAACACGATATTATTATTATGTATGCGTGTGCTGTATGTGAGATCGACGGCGGCGTGAGTCATGTGCATATGTGCAACTAGATTAGCTGTAGCCCGTTATGTAAGGTACTGAGCCATAAATGCAGACATTCGCTTTTTAGAAAGTTGCATGGCTTGTAGCTATGACCTCACCCGGCCTTCTCAAAAGCGAACAGCTGTTTCGGTACGCCCAATTTTCATATGTCTACCCATTTTTAAATGCAACAATTGCTCAATTATATCATACGGAAAATAGATCACCAGTAAGTACCTGCTGTTACCTGGATTTTTCATAAAAAAATACAGAATACCGATAGTCTATATTTTAAAAATAAATTTGGTCTTTGAACTCGCCGATTATTTTTTATTTTATGTCGACGACAATTGTACATATTTCTTATTGAATTTAAAAGTTGTCATTCTGAAGGCTACACATAATTACTTATGTAATATGTTAATACGTACAGAAAATTCAATTCACTGTTTCATTATTGAACCAAATAATGTTACATATTGGTAAAATTCCATAGGATTTCTTTTTATTGATTAAGAATATATCAATAAACTTTTATCAGTTACTTTTTTTGAATAATGAAGAGTTAACTTTTTTCGTTTTCGACCTTGAAATTTATCTCGAAAAGATTTTGTCAATATTGAAATGCATATTTTTAACTTTTATTAGCTGTGTTTTTTTTTATTTCCTTTTCTTGTCGTTGAGGTACAAAATCCAATTTATATTTTATCAGATTGTTTCTTGAAAAATGTATTCATTCATTCAGTGCCGACACCGACATTAGCATAGATATTTTTGTCTAACAGAATTTGGCTCTTGCTACGTCTATATTAAGAACACTGTTTACAAAGATCAAATTATATTTGTCTATTATTGAGCCTTTTTATTAAAACAAACATTATTTATTTACAAACTTAAGACTTCCGTGTCCGTGTATTAAATGTATTCTGGGTATAACCCACGTCTTATGTATTTTAAAAACAAAGTATGTACTTGAATTCAGGAATCTTTCTGCTTATTGTGAAACTATTAATGAATTATAAAATGTTTTATGGCAATGTTTTTGATCATTATTATTACTGATAGTGTTTAACGTCATTATCAATGAAATTACGAAATATTTAATATATTTACGTCAATTCAAATTCAAATTCTGCCCTGCCATTATTTTTTTTTCGTATATAAATAAGCGATTTGTTATAATGAAATAAGATAGGCCCTAAATGCTATGACCTATAAAATAGGCCTTCAAGTGTTCTGCACTCAAGGTCATTGTGGAAATAAGATCACACGCATGACTTTGATCTACATTAACTGATTAAATTTGACATTTTGTTAAAAAAAAACACGTGGCGATTTTTCTAAAAATGTGTTTGTGATAAAAAAATACCATAAACCTGTTTTATTGTTTTGCAATCGAAAATTCCTTCCAGTAATTAATGCTAACTGATATATTTATATATATATATATCAATTGTTAGCAGCCTGTATGACCTTTAGTAAGACTTCTGGGTGAAAGTCGTGTTTTGTTAAAGTCATATTGGCTTATGAAATAGTTAGTTTTGACTTTGAGAATTACCTATGCTTGTACATTTGTTTGTATTTTAACCCAGATAATTAAAAAAAATTAACAAATAGTTATTTATCTTTTAGTCATATTATAAAGTCAAAAGGTCGCTAATCTACAGTGTTTTAATTTGTATCAGTGTGTAAATTATTAGTTTGAGTAGTTGTTTTTAACAGCGACCTTTACATATATGTTGTATTATTGTGTTTTTTAGTATCTATTCAAAAATACATTGATACGTTTGTGTTTTAATACAGGAAGTTTTCAAAATTTAGCCATGAAGATGTGGTTTGTAAACTGATAATGATTTTGATTTGTTCGGTGTCGAAATAATATATTGATAAGGTTTTTTTTTTTGTTATTTGTTGCTAAATATATATCATGTATTATATAATAATATGAATGTTTGTTATCCCTATTATTTTGTTAATAGATTGATATAATAATGGGTATCGAGTCAAAATTGCAGTGAAAAATATTGAAGGATGGCACTGAGTTGTCATTAAAAATATTTCTAGCTGACGATTTTCATATAAAAAAATATATAACTCGATTGCGGTAGACATCATGAATCTATTAAATGGTGAAAATAATTTGGAAATATGTTTATAGAATCAAAAACTAGTTTTGATTGTGTTATAGCAGTGCTTCCCAAAATTTTGCGACTCATTTATATAAGTGATCTGATTTGAAGAATATTTTATAAATCTGATAAGATATTAAAAAATCAGTACTTATTATATCTTAATTAAGTTGTTAAGAAAGGATAATGGTTTAGTTACAGTTAATTTTTCATTATATTGGAAAATAGATGAGTTAAAGAATGATTTTACTCTGGTAATTGTTAAATAGTTGATTTAATCATTTTGACAACTGATCTCGTTCATATTAAATTTTTTATTTTGCATCCCTCGCTCTAATTGCTTGCAGCCCCGAATTTGGGAACCGCTGTATTACATGTACAAAATTCAATACATTTAATTGGAATCTATTTGAAGTGACCAAACATTCGTCTATTATAGGGAAACAAAAATCAAATGCAGCAGCTCCAAAGCCCGGCAAAGAAGTAAACAAACCTCAACAGCAACAACAACAACCTCCACCACAGCAGCAACAACAACAGCAGCAACAGCAAATTCCAGTTACAAATAATAACAACTCTACGTCTACGATGCCAGCGACTGTGACCGCCGCACCTCCAGTTGTGCCCGTGTCCCAGCCGGTGAAGCCATCGAACAAGGCCCACAAGCAGCGCGACCTAAACCGTAAGGGGGCCGACAAGGAGGGCACGGACATGGACGTGTTCAACGACATCGCTGCACCTTCGGCGGTCGCAGAGACTGCCCCCGTAACTGCAGCGCCGGTCCCCGTCGTCCCTAAGCCTGTGCAAACGCCCGCTCAAGCCAATACGTCAGCGCAGGCACCGGCCGCACCGCAGGCACAGCCTGTGCCGAATAAAACAGTAGATAATAAGCACGTTAACGACTCGCCAGCACCAAAGTTAGAAACTAAAACGTTACCTAAGCCTAAAGTAGACGTGTGTAGTATATATAGGGATACGCCGAAACCGGTGACGGTCAAACCTCAGGTGCCTAAGAACAACGAGAATGAACAGGACGGCAGTGGTGTCGCGCTCACAGAGAACGACAAGCTGGTGCAGGCTAAGAACGAAGTCAACGCCAAGACTGGTTCCAATGACGTGAACGCTACTACGGATATAGTGATTGATGTCAAACCTAGGTTACCTTATGCTCCGGGTAAGTTTTCTCTTTGTTTACATGTATTCTACTCTTGAAGTAGTATCCTATTTGATAAATAAATAAAATATCTTTATATTAATACAAAAACGCTTTACAAAAAATAATAAATAAACATATATTATGGGCCTGGCCCGTTATGTTTCTCAAATGATGATAAACAGTTGTTCTGATTTTTGTTGATTGATACAAAACTGGAATTCCTCGTTGCTGAAGTTATAAACAAATATTAATATATTAAATAAAATAATAAAACGGTTACATAATATTTGATTTGTTCGATTGTTTTTAGGTCAATGGTCACCGGAGAATCCAGATGGTAATAAAGTATACTCTAGGGAATTCTTAATACTCCTTAGAGAAGATCCTAAAAGCAAAGCGAGACCAAAGGATATTCCTAAAGAATACCTCACCACTCCTGCTGATAATAACAGAGTAAGTACAACATGAATCAATGGCAGCTTTCAGAAAACTAACAGACATAACTGACGGTTTATGTTAAGTGGCAAATAACTGACAGTTAAAATAAAATGACAAATAACTGACAGTTAAAATAAAATGACAAATTACTGGCAGTTAAATTAAAATGACAAATAACTGACAGTTAAAACAAAATGATGAATAACACAGTTAAAATAAAATGGCGAATAACTGACAGTTAAAATAAAATGACAAATTACTGACAGTTAAAATAAAATGACAAATAACTGACAGTTAAAATTAAATGACAAATAACTGGCAGTTAAAATAAAATGGCGAATAACTGACAGTTAAAATAGAATGACGAATAACTGACAGTTAATATGTAATGACAAATAACTGACAAATAAAATAAAATGAGATAACTGACAGTTAAAAAAGTGACGAATAACTGACAGTTAAAAAGTAATGACAAATAACTGACGGTTAAATTTAATATAGCAGATAACTGATAATTCAAGTTAAACAAAAGATATCTGTCTGTTATGAAACCGTTTATGATTTTATAAGAATGTATAAAAAGTGCAGGTTGTTATTTAAATATAGCCTTTCCTTTCACAGAACCGTATGCAAGATAATACAAGGTTCCTACAGATGAACCGTCAACATGACGTTATGTTACCTGGTTTTGCAAAGTTATCGCAGCGCGGGGTAAATATAATCTATTTATTTTGATTTTTAACTGTGAACGATACGGTATATTTATGTTTTGTTATTGTGGTTATTTCAGTCGCTGCCTTTGAAACGAAACAGTCAACAGGGAAAAGCGAAACAGGGTAAACCGATGATACACATGTCACTATCGCTGCGCGAGGACGTGAAACTTCACGAGGCCGAGAATGCGTGGCGGCCTGCGTGCATCTCAAAGGGAGGTGCAGCTAACGACGAAGAAGCTAAGACTGAGGTAATTATTAAACTAGACTATGATTCACATTTTTTATGTTCTTTATTAATGCCACACTTGTTTCTCATTTTGATATGAATTTATGTACAGATTTTAATGAATTTTCTTTTGTTTTTCTTTCAGAAATTATACAGAAAAGTCCGTGGTGTTCTCAATAAATTGACACCTCAGAAATTCAATACATTAGTTAGCCAAGTTCGCACATTGCATATTGACAATTGCGAACGATTACAGGGTGTTATCGATTTAGTTTTCGAAAAGGTAAGTTTTACTAATTTAACAGCGTCAAAACATATTTAACAATTTATTATTTTTCCAGGCTGTGGATGAACCAAACTTTTCAGTTGCGTACGCTTTAATGTGTAGAGAACTTGCTTTAATAGAAGTAAGTAATTTTTGAATACTTTAAACCGAGCTCTTCTAGAATTTAAATTAACGTTTTTTTTGTTTTTCTTCAGGTACCTGTTACAAGTGAAAATATCGACAACAAAATTAACTTTAGAAAATTACTTATTATGAGATGTCAAAAGGAATTCGAAAAGGAAAATATAGATGAAAACGCGAGAGCGGGTAAAATAAAAGATATTGAAAACGAAGGGGATCCGGTAAGTTATTATTTAACCATTAACATTAATTCAATAAATAAAATAATCTGTTATTGCAGGAGAAGAAAAAGGAACTTCAGATGGCTCTTGACGAGGAGGATAGAAAACTGCGTATCAAATCTGTAGGAAACGTGAGATTCATCGGTGAGCTGTTCAAGCAGCAGATGTTGACCGTGTCGATCATGGTCCGCTGTCTGCAGAACTTGGTAGACACGATTGAAGAGGAGAGTCTCGAGTGCCTGTGCAAGCTTCTGACCACGATAGGCAGGGACCTTGAGGTTGACAAAAAGACAGACCTGTCACAGTTCTTCACCAAAATGCAGGAGATCGTTGATAGGAAACACGGCAGGATTAGCAGTCGTGTCAAGTTCATGTTACAAGATGTGATTGAACTAAGGAGGAGCAAGTGGATTCCACGCAGGGCCGACGTCAAGCCCAAGACTATCGATCAGATACAGAAGGAAGCAGAGCATGAGCAAATGAACATACAGATGATGAACTCTGGCCCTCAGAGCAACACACCCCGTAAAGATGACAACAGGCAGAGGCTCGGTGCTGGCGGCAAGCGCTCTTCAGTCACGGAGGACGGCTGGTCAACACCAGCCAGTCGTACCAGGCAGACTTACTCTGTTGAGACACAGAAACTCAAGAGTAACAAACCGGTCAGTTTAAATACATCTGGAAATATTTTGATCTGTTTTAACTTTTAGGCGAGTGCTAATAGATATTATTATTTTTTTGCAGGCTTCTGTCGATGATATCCAGTTAGGTTCTCGTATGACGTTCACAAGCTGGGGTCGTGGAAGTACGATCACCAAGAACAATACGACGGCCCAACCGGCGCTGCCTAGCTCTACTAACAAGTACGCAGCTCTAGAACACATAAATGCAGAGCAGGATCGCACCCGTCCGCCTGCACTTGGCTCAAGAAATGGCAGCAAGGAGCCCTACAGCTCCAAGGGGCCAAGTATGGAGAGGAGCTTCAACAAGTCTTCCTTCGAAGGTAATTTTAACGTTTTTTTAATGTATTTTAATTAATGGACATAATTATTTCTTATGATTTGTACGAACATAAACTGTCACAAAAGTAAACGTTATGATGCGTATACCGTGTTTGTTTATGACGTTAATGCTCACGTGACAATATACTGTTTTCTGATTGGTTCTTGCTTGAATCTAGCAGTAAATTTAGTTAAATGGGCTCTAGTGCCTAAGTGCTGGAGCTTTAAAAGCTCTACTCCTCAATACAATACATACGAATAATAGCCCCGGTTCTAATACTGAAATCTAGTATGATAGCAGGCAACGCAGCACGCAGTGACGTCATTTCTATCACTGAAACTAGCACAGTATCTATTAAGCAAAATATCAGCAAATCTAGCGTCTTGTGCGCCGGGCCTAAATTCTTAATTAATTACTTTAAATAACAAATTTCTAAGAAAATATGTAGTCCCTATGATGATACTAAACTAATAATATTTCATGGTAATAAAATAATAACACCATTTTTTTTCTTTCTTTTTTGTTTTTCGTTTTTTTTTCTTTTTGCACCAGATGGACGGGGATCTCGAGGTAGCAGTCAGGCACCATCACGTGACGGGTCTCAGGCAAGACAGACACCACCGACACCCGCACCAGCGCCTGCACCAACGCCCGTGGCTCCTGCGAGACCTGCAGAACCTACGCCAGTCCTGCCACAGCTCAGCATTAAGGAGCTCAAGACCCGTGCATCGAACACACTCGATGAGTTCCTCAATGATTGCTCAGACGTTAAGGTACGTACACAAACGTGATTGTTATTAACGTGTGGTGTTCTACAACGATCTGTTTTATTACAGGAATGTGAAGCAGAGATTCGGCAGACATTCCCCGCTTCATTCATGGCTGAGTTTGTGACCGAGTGTTACAATCACGTGATTGACAGGTCGTCGACAGGGCGTGTCGCGACAGGCAAGCTAATGGCACACCTGATCTCAGTCAACATCCTGTCGCTTGTTGATTACTGCACAGGGCTCGAGGTCATACTCAGTGTCGCTGACGAACTGTGCATCGATATACCTAATCTCTGGTTGTGCCTTGCTGAAATGATAGGTAAATATTGTAGCGCTTTAACGTGTCTATTAGACACCCACGTGTATAACTGTTTACTGTTCTTGTTGTAGCTCCGTTACTCTTGGAGAGCGTGTTGCCTTTGAGGATGCTGCACGGCATTTGTACGGATGTGATCCGGTTAGACTTTGGTGATAAGCTTTTACAGTTCCTGTTCAACAAGATCTCTGAGGAGAAAGGCCAAGCGTTTGTGCAGCAGATGTGGCAAGAATCAGAGCTCAGTTTTACTGACTTTATGTCGGAGAACAAAGTGGCTGAATTTATTAAAAATACTGTGAGTGTTTAACTTAACAACTAAAATCATATAAACTCTGAACGATTTTTTTTAAACATAATTGATATTTCAGCAAATGGAGTCGGCCACAGGAAAGAGCACATTGAACTTTGAACAAGTCAGATCGAAACTTCTGGCGTTCTTCAAAGCCGGAACCGATTTGGATAATGTTATCGATTGGATTTCGGTGAGTTAACGTTTATTTGGGTTTAAAAAACAAAGCAGAATTTGACATAATTGTTTTTCACAGACAAACATTGGCGATGCCAAGCTCGAGGACAAAGTGATAATCCGCGCGCTGATCACAGCTGTCGTGGAATACTCGATAGAGTCACAAGGCCAGGGCGGATGGCGGCTTAATCGTGAGACGCTGAGGAAATACTACGCGTTGTTGCAACGCTACATTGACAACCAGGAGAGCCGGGAACTACAATGCATTTACGCTCTGCAAGCGCTCATCAACAGGCTCGAACATCCTCCAGGTAAGTCGTTTATACTACAGGATTATATTAATAGCGACTACCCCAATCATTGTAGATATTACAGGGTGGCCAGTTTCTGGAAGACTGAGAAAAGTCAGGGAATTTTGTTATACCGGGAAAAGTCAGGGAAAAATGCAAATTCTGCAAAAATGTTTTAATTTCATTTGAGGCCTTTTTTTATAGCTTTTTTTATCTAAATTTTAATTATAAAAAACAGGGAAAAACGGTAAAAATTCTCCTGGAAAACCGGGGAAAGTCAGGGAAATTTGTTCCAGAGAAATACTGGTCACCCTGTATTAATAATGGATGTGAGTGAAAATAATTTGAAAGAAAACCAGCGGTAAATATATTAATCTAGAAGAAAGGGACAAAGAAAATGGTGAAAAGAAAATACTATGAAAATTAGCTTAACTATAATATATATGCTATCTGTTGGCGTTTTGTTTATTGCTCTGCGATTATTAGTTCCGGATATATTAGCTTAGATGTAGTTCCATGTCAAAATATATTTCCATAGAACTGGAAATCTTTAAAATCCCCCTTTACCCCTCGGGGGTTGAATTTTGAAAAGTCCCTTGTTAGTCAGTGCCACAAATAGAATGTACTCTCCCTAGTTTGAACATAGGCGAGGGGGTCAATATACAAAAGGAGGGATGAAATGGTTTGTTATGCGTGTTGCCTACTATACGGTAAAAAAGACAATAAAATAGACAACTTTAACATTCTGTGCCTTAACAAAGTTATTGATATATTTATATTATTTCGAATTTTATAATAACAATTACAAATGAAGGGTACACGGGATAAAGAAGCTAAGGGAGTTATCACTGTTTTAAGATTGGTATGTTGGATACTTTTACTCTAAAAATGATATCTTTAAAATTTTATTTTACAGAATTTAGCATGTCTTTCCCCTTAATACATATGTGGCTCGAAAAGTACCTGGATTTGCCAATAAATAGCGCTGTTATCTTAATTCAACTAAAAATTGACTTAGCCTCTTTTTCCCATGTACCCTTCAAATTATAACATATTCTTTAAAATATACACTTTTTAAATCACACTAACACAAATAATAAGTCTTACACATAATATAATGTCCTTAAAATATAAAACACAGCACAAGTAAAATAGCTGTAGCTTACGACACTAGACAGACACTACATATGTACTTATAACCACAGAATAATAAATAAATTACACAGATAAACAGATATATATTTGTAACAGACAAAACTGTCCAAACTGGCTAATAAACAAAATAATCTCAAAACATTGCTTCTGTTTTCATTTCAAATACAGACAGATTAAGGTCATTCGATCACTAGACGAGTTATTAGATATAAATGTGAATTTAATGTATGTCATAAAACAACATTCAATGCGTTGATATTTGCAATTTGAAAAAGATCTACCGTACAGTTTAAAAGAAATTAATTATCAAAGTTAGTAATTTTAACATGGGAGATATGGCGAATCATACCGGCAACTGCATGTATTTGCATATATCGGATTAAATAAATTAGACAACAGTTTAAAAAACTAAATAATAGATTTATTGAATATAACAGATTATGTCAAAAATAAAAAAAAGTACATTTACCGTTTAGTTCGTGATAAATATTGATTTAAAAATCAGACAAATTGTATATGTCATTATCATTCATATTTGATTTTAATTAACATCACAATCTGACAACATTGCATTCAAAACCGTAGATAAAGAAAAGACAAATAAGAACACTTACAAAATGATTTACATATTCTATGTCCGCATATTTAAAATGCTATATAATAAAATGAAATAATATTACATATTTTTAATTTATAACGTATTTTTATTATTGAAAAACGAAAAAAGTACATTTTTCATTTATGTATGTTTATTAAATATAATTCTCATAATTCTATGTAAACCATAGACATATAGTACTAGACAGCGCGATCTGTATCGTATATTTGTAAATGTGGATCACGCTATCCAGTACTATATGTCTATGATTTAAACTGACAGCGATTCTTTGTTTTTAAAACTAACGGTACAATGTTGCCAGATTTATTTTGAGTTGAAAACAAGTAGAGTCAAATAATGAACTTTTTAAATATTTAATAGTATAATTGTTTAAAAATCAAATGACGGATAATCTTATGATACGAGTAAATAAAAAAGACATTTTTAGATATTCATATATTTTCTATATGTTGCATAAAAAATAGTTGTATTTTCCATTAGCGTAGTATATTCTATGGCACTGATCGAATTACCTTAACCAACATAAATAACGAAAATTACTAAAGCGTGCATTTCCCTTACCTCTGTCATATTTCCATGATAGACATAAGAGCCTAATATTATCTATATTATTATGTGTGATTTGTGATGGGTGCTTACTGAAATGTCATGTAGTTTAGGCTGAGCGTTAATGAGTCAGTCAGTCAGTGAATGAACGAACTCTTATAAATATAGATTTGCTATTAACATGAAAAGAATTATATATTTATTTTGTTATTTAGGTTTGGCTTTATCAATCCTCGACGTTCTATGGGACGATTCGATTTTATCAACCGAGTCGTTCTTGAGCTGGGAGAAATGCGTGGACCCCGCAGAACAGGAAGGAAAAGGTAACATAATTAAATACTGTACGATGATAGTTGATATTTGAAGTGTTGATTTAATGATGATATAAACAATAAATGAAAGTAGTGGTCTGAAATATAATTGAGGACAAATACAATCTGATATCTGTCATAACGCATCACGTACGATGTACGTTGGTTTGAATCGCGACTGACTGTTTGTTTGTTTTGTTTTATAGGTGTGGTTCTGAAGACACTGACGAGTCTGCTGACGTCTCTGAAAGAGGTAGCGGACGACGACTCGTCGGAGGGCGACGCCGAGTGACCGCAGGGGGTGCCGCTTGTGTTGCTGGTCACACAGAGACTATAATAAACAAATTACCGGACATATATATATATAATGAAATTGAAGTGTGCGGTGTGTGTGAACATTACATAACTAAATTTGTACCACAATAAATTGTTTATATTATGTAATATTGAACCCGAGTGCGGAGTCCGTGAAACGGTGAAATGAAAATGAAGTGAAGTGTTGTTGTCGATAGATTGTTTTTCTGACTTAAAAAATTGTTGTGTGTTATTTGACTGAACGCAGCCGGACTGTCTGTGAGAGAGAGGGAGGAGGTGGTGTGTTTGGCATGGAGACGCTAGCGGTGCGTGTTGTAGAAGTTGCGTTCAGTGCGTCACCGCCGCTGCCGCTGTTGATTATTGGTTATTATTGTACATGTAATATATATACACACAGAGGAACGGCGGACACTATTATGATTATTTGTGCGTAAGTTAAATTGTAGTCGGCGGGCTAGTCAGAAACGGACGGAGCGACTGTACATATTTTCATACTAGAGGTGTTGTTGTTTTCTGACTGATGTACATACGAGTATTATATCCGTTTACCATGATGTCGGAACAGTATGATTTTGTTGGTTTTTATATACATTGCACATAATATATATATATTATTATATTTTAAATGTGCTGTTTTCTATAATCATGGTACTCTATGAATATATAAATATGTTAGGAACGGGAAATTACTGGATGAATTTAATTTAATTGCTATTATTATTATTATTATATTATTATAATTATATTGGTTGGTTTATTCAGACAAATATACATAGAGCATGTTATATAAAATAAATGAAGTATCTTCATGCCAAACTGGAGCTGTTATTTCGCTGATGCATCGTCTATAGACAGGCAACTAACAATAAAGATGATATACCCGCAACATTGTTATTCTTTTATTTTATATATTCCCCATCTTCTCTATTCTATTTTCAGAACACTAATTACTTTCTAATAAAACGGTAAGTAAATAATTAATCTGTTTTTGTTTTAATTGTATATTGACGGGTTTAAGTTGCAGATTTTTGTGTCGATAACGTGTTACGATTTCCTTATTATTTTGCTAAATGCCTTTCTTCTTGTTGATTAGTTCCTTAATAGATAAGTGTTATTTAAATTATAGGGTGGAGGTTTATTTTGCCAACCTGTAGTTATCATTGAGCATAGATAGACAAGTAGGGGCAGACTGACCAAATTACATCTTGTAGACAATATGTGTATTAGGTGGAGAATATTGGGTTGAAATTAGTGAAAAAAATTAGGAGAGCCCTCCCTCCCCATGCTATTTAAATAAGGACAATATCCCAAACCATTTTCTATCTCTTTCTTTTGACACGACTGTTTTCGAGTCAGATGCAAGGTATATAAATATAGGTTACGTTCAGAGGAGTGACCGGTGACCGGTTATCGGTTACTGACCATGACGTCATAAGAGTGTGAAGACAGCGACAGCACAACTGTCAAGTTGACGTTTGTATGTATGTACATATGTATTTAACGAAAATTGAAATAGTTTTTAATAAAATTCTATTATTTTTGTCTTAAACATAATTTTATAATATGATTAGAAACAATTAATTCTGTAAAGTATGAATAAATAAGATATTGCACAAAAATATGTGATAATATAATTTAATATGTAAAAGTTAATTAAGATATACAAAATACAGGTAATTTCTTTCTACAGATGCATGAATTTAGCCTTAAAGATATTTCTAAACATGAAATTGTTTTAATTTTCTTTGAATTGCAGCTCACACATAAGAGGTTGGACCAATTAAATGATAATAACTTCAAAAAATAACTAATAAATATATAAACAAGAAGTGTGCATTTGTAGACAAAGTGGAACTTACAAAGCAGTTAAATTTAATTTTGGGGGTTATGCTATTTGCCTTATTAATTGATACGATGTTTCGATTGTATTATGTACATATTATATACTTATATTGAAGAGGTGTGCACGGTAATGATATCCATTGAAAGTATTATTTATTGGTGGTTATTAATTTAAGATATTATCGTTCTTAATAGAATTGATATACATATTCGATGATTGCTGTGAACCGCACGTGCTGGATAGGCACGCGCTTGGGTTATTGACTGTTAATTGTCATATCATATCATTTCCACGATGACAATTTGTTTCCCAAGCGCGCGTAAAAATACTTATTTAGGATAATTGTCGACTATATAATCGTGCAGCAAAAAATGACAAATCAGTGATTTTGGAAGTAATTAGTGACCGACGTTTGTATATTTTGAATATAATAAATCAAGAGTATTTTTTATTAAACTTGTTATATTTATTTTTGCACTTTTCTACATCATCAAGCTTCCTGGCCAACGTAAACACAAGAACCAAAAACCAAATTATTTAGTTGACTTTTGGCAACTAGGTCGCAACATGATGCCGAAGTCATCCACAACCGCAGGGCCTATAATGTAAAATTTTATAATATTAAAAGTATTTTTAGTAGCTTTTAGTGCTAATAACATAGAAAAGGCACTGTGGTAACAGTTAAATAGTTTAATTAAATATTAGTTTATTATACTTTGTCAATTGAGCTGTATATCATACATAAATGTAATCTCATGTTTAGAAAATTATCTATCATGAGTATAAATTATTCGTAAATAATTGTTAATGTGTCAATGTAATTATTAAAAATATATGTATCCATTTTAAAGCAAGTGTTAACATTTCTTAGGTCAGGTTTATTTCTCCAACGCAGCCCGATTCAATTGCAATCAGTAATTTTTGTCAGTACCTTTGTTTCTGCTCCTGGTTAGAAAATACAGCAGTTAACTTTTGCATCTTGTTCTGCATTTATAGATATATGGCCAGCAAATATAAACATGTACATTATCATAATTCATATGTTATAAGATGTAGCCGCCATATAATAGTTCGCTGTCCTATTATTTATATTACACTGTACTCAAATTACTCGACTGAATTAATAACTGAATACATAGGTACCAGAGCTTATTATTTAATTAATAAAATAATTTTAATTAATAATTTACTTATATTAAAAAGTAGGTAGGTACACAAAAAAAACAAAGTAATCACAAGAGCAAAATTTATTAATAATAAAATACATCAAATAAAATAATCTCACAGCAATACTCAAATATAAAGGATTATAATATAATAAATAAAAAAATACAAATATAACGAAAATATAGAACACAAAATTGCTTGACGTTCAAGAAAAATTTGTTTTTATGTTTTTTCAACAGGCAGCAGTTGGTTGGTACCTGTATGTCCGGTTAAAAGTCTAACTTCATGGTCTAACCGGTGTAAGAGACCGGTCAGTAAAATTCTATCTCTTTCTGGTTACTTCTTTCACACTCTCCGTGTTACTAAATGGACATTCTTTAAATTTTTGGTACATTCCACCGGAAATTCCACAAATCAACCAATCAAAACACTGGTTAGTGACCGGTAACCGGTTACTTTCTGAATGCTCCCAAGGTATATAAATATAGAGGTATGGCAATGCGGTCGTTGACCAATCAGCGGTGGCGCGGGAATTGACGTCACTGGCGTACATATTCAAATGTTATAAAAATGTATAATCAGTGGCGTCACTAGGGTTGGTGTCACCCAGTGCGGTAAATCATGGTGTCACCCCTTTTTTTTAGTCATTACCAAAAATGGTGTCACCCCCTGAGCGCACAGATAAGTTCTGATTACCTTTTTTTTTAGTCATTACCAAAAAATATAATAGAATACTAGTACTAAAGTGATGTTTTACATTTGGGTGTCACCCCTTGTGATAGTGTCACCCGGTGCGGTCCGCACCCCCCTAGTGACGCCACTGTGTATAATTGCAAAAACATTCTTTAATTTATTATTGTTTCGTATTTTTTGACATTTTAACAATACATACAATCACAGAAGTACAAATTCAATATTACAAAATCATAAAAAGCTGTCACAGACAATTTGGTGTATTCGAGAAGCATTACTTTTACTGTTTTAAGTTGGCAATACAAAAACTGGGCTTATCGTGTTAACAGCTTTTTATAATTTTGTAATATTAAATTTGTACTTCTGTGATTGTATGTATTGTTAAAATGTCAAAAAATACGAAAACAATAATAAATTAAAGAATGTTTTTGCAATTATACATTTTTATAACATTTGAATATGTACGCCAGTGACGTCAATTCCCGCGCCATCGCTGATTGGTCAACGACTGCATTGCCATACCTCTATGGGAGCATTCAGAAAGTAACCGGTTACCGGTCACTAACCAGTGTTTTGATTGGTTGATTTGTGGAATTTCCGGTGGAATGTACCAAAAATTTAAAGAATGTCCATTTAGTAACACGGAGAGTGTGAAAGAAGTAACCAGAAAGAGATAGAATTTTACTGACCGGTCTCTTTCACCGGTTAGACCATGAAGTTAGACTTTTAACCGGACATACAGGTACCAATCTGCTGCCTGTTGAAAAAACATCATAAAAACAAATTTTTCTTGAACGTCAAGCAATTTTGTGTTCTATATTTTCGTTATATTTGTATTTTTTTAAATTTATATTATAATCCTTTATATTTGAGTATTGCTGTGAGATTATTTTATTTGATGTATTTTATTATTAATAAATTTTGCTCTTGTGATTACTTTGTTTTTTTTTTTGTGTACCTACCTACTTTTTAATATAAGTAAATTATTAATTAAATAATAAGCTCTGGTACCTATGTAATCAGTTATTAATTCAGTCGAGTAATTTGAGTACAGTGTAATATAAATAATAGGACAGCGAACTATTATTATATGGCGGCTACATCTTATAACATATGAATTATGATAATGTACATGTTTATATTTGCTGGCCATATATCTATAAATGCAGAACAAGATGCAAAAGTTAACTGCTGTATTTTCTAACCAGGAGCAGAAACAAAGGTACTGACAAAAATTACTGATTGCAATTGAATCGGGCTGCGTTGGAGAAATAAACCTGACCTAAGAAATGTTAACACTTGCTTTAAAATGGATACATATATTTTTAATAATTACATTGACACATTAACAATTATTTACGAATAATTTATACTCATGATAGATAATTTTCTAAACATGAGATTACATTTATGTATGATATACAGCTCAATTGACAAAGTATAATAAACTAATATTTAATTAAACTATTCTACTGTTACCACAGTGCCTTTTCTATGTTATTAGCACTAAAAGCTACTAAAAATACTTTTAATATTATAAAATTTTACATTATAGGCCCTGCGGTTGTGGATGACTTCGGCATCATGTTGCGACCTAGTTGCCAAAAGTCAACTAAATAATTTGGTTTTTGGTTCTTGTGTCTACGTTGGCCAGGAAGCTTGATGATGTAGAAAAGTGCAAAAATAAATATAACAAGTTTAATAAAAAATACTCTTGATTTATTATATTCAAAATATATAAACGTCGGTCACTAATTACTTCCAAAATCACTGATTTGTCATTTTTTGCTGCACGATTATATAGTCGACAATTATCCTAAATAAGTATTTTTACGCGCGCTTGGGAAACAAATTGTCATCGTGGAAATGATATGATATGACAATTAACAGTCAATAACCCAAGCGCGTGCCTATCCAGCACGTGCGGTTCACAGCAATCATCGAATATGTATATCAATTCTATTAAGAACGATAATATCTTAAATTAATAACCACCAATAAATAATACTTTCGATGGATATCATTACCGTGCACACCTCTTCAATATAAGTATATAATATGTACATAATACAATCGAAACATCGTATCAATTAATAAGGCAAATAGCAAATAGGCAAAAATCAGATGACATACAAATTGCACAATTACTACATCATATAGGAGATAATGGATTGAAAATATTTAATACATTTAATTTTTCATCAGACGAAGAGTCGAAAAAGTATGTAAACATAATTAAAGCTTTTGATGAACATTTTGGTTCTAAAAAGTTTGGTTGTAAAAAGAATGTGGAATTCGAAAGATATAAATTTTTTAATAGAAAACAAAATCAAGAAAAATTTGAAAATTTTGTGACTGATTTGAAGAATATCGCATTAAACTGTGAATTTAAAGAATTGCAAGATGATTTGATTAAAAGTATGATTATATGTGGAGTCGAATCAAGTCATTTAAGACAAAGATTACTGGAAGTTGACAACAGAACCCTGGATGAAGTAATACAAATATGTATGGAGATGGAAGAACAGCAGCATCAAGTCCAACAAAGGGCGAGTACTTTTACATCCAGTAAAAGTAATGCAACCTTAATCAAAAATAATAATTATTATTCACAAAATGTAAGTTTTAATTATAAAAATATGAGAAAAAACGTTTTCGTAACGTTTAATTAACACGTATTTCGTATTGAATATACAAATAAATTCAGGCGTTATCGGGTTAAATAAATAAATGCTCAGCTAATAATAAAATTTGTGAAATATGTATGAAAAAAGGGCATTTATCAAAACTATGTTTATTTAAATAAGGTTATACCTACCCCCTTTAGATCAATAATGAAAAAAATCTAAAACTTTAATATGTTTTTATAGAAAGCTCCTATATTTTATTAATATTAAAAATACATATATTGGACGTATGGTTTTTGTAGTTATTGGATATTAAAAATAAAGTTTTTAATACACGGTAAATGAGAGAACACACCGGAAGTTCTTTATTTATTTAAATTTTACACAACTGAAAAAATGCACAATTAGAGAGGCGTTTTAAAAACTGATAAAATTAAAAATTAAATACTATAAAATTATAAAAAACATACTTTCTCATCTCAGCAGCCGCAGATGTTCATCCAACCAACACCAATGGCTCCGAACCAGATGCAACTGTCTCTACAGTACGGTGCTCAACAGACGCGTCCGCCCGCGTACTTCCAGCAGACGTACCAGACCCATGTGCCGGCCAGGCCGGCCGCCATCTACGGTGGGTTCACCAACCAACAAACACAACCCCCGTGTACGTATATATTTACATTTGTTAGAGCGTGAACATTTGACTAATGTGTTTGTTCTTGTACAGACTACTATGCTGCCCAGCAGAATGCAGCTCCAATAAATATGGCCACACGGGTAGGCCCACCTCCGTCTATCCCACCAGTGGGCCCGTCAGATCCTAGCCAACAGCAGACGACCGTGCTAGCGTCTGCACCTCCTCCTCCCGCACACACAGCGGTCAAGAATAAGAGACAGCATGCGATACCTCTCATTAACCCTTTCACCGGCAAGAACATGCTCGATGACTTGTACGACGGGGACAGCTCACTGCCATTGGTCAGTACTGAAATATTTTTTATTCACAAATTCCTTGTTATTTGAATATTTTTATATCTTTTTAACAAGTGAGTAAAATTGTTAAAAGGGGCAATTAATGTAGAAAAGACTGTGAAAAAAAATATGTTTCTCGCTTTGAATTTTATTTGAATACCGTTCAAAAGGTTATGTTTGCAATAGTTTTTTTTTTTTGGGTAATTTTTTAGTTTAGTGCCTTACAAATAATTTATTAAGAGTGGACCCTTGTGCATATCTTAAATGGTTATGTAATTGTAATGTTTATATTTATTTAAATAGCCTGAATCTGGTGACTCATCGGCGCGGGATACGCCTCAGCCAAACGACTTCACAAAGCGAGTGACACAGGCTGCAGCCTCGGATGACCATCCGCAACAAGCAGACATGGCACCAATGCCAGACGAGATGGTCGACACCACAGAGATCACAAAGAAGTTTAAACTGATCTCGGTCGCCGACAGTAAATTACAAGTAAGTAAACTTCAAAACAAAATTCCCTGACTAAAATATAATATATTTTTAAATAAAATAAAGAATACTACATCTTCTTAATTAATTTTAATAAAGGAGGGCACGGATATGGATGTGTTTAACGACATTGCTATACCTTCGACTGTCGCAGAGACTGTCCCCGTAACTGCAGCCCTAGTTCCCATTGTCCCGAAGCCTGTGCAAATGCCCGCTCAAGCCAGTACCTCCATGCAGGCACCGGTCGCACCGCAGATAATTAATGACTCGCCAGCACCAAAGTTAGAAACTAAAACGTTACCTAAGCCTAAAGTAGACGTGTGTAGTATATATAGGGGTACACCAAAGCCGGTGACGGTCAAACCTCAGGTGCCTAAGAACAATGAAAATGAACAGGACGGCAGTGGTGTCGCGCTCACAGAGAACGACAAGCTGGTGCAGGCTAAGAACACCAAGACTGGTTCCAATAAAGTAAACGCTACTGCAGATATAGTGATTGATGTCAAGCCTAGATTACCTTATGCTCCGGGTAAGTTTTCTCTTCTTTGAACATTATTAACATATCGTAGTATCCTATTTGATAAATAAATAAAATATATTTATATTAATACAAAAACGCTTTACCAAATAATAAATTTAAAAAACAGTTAAATCTCTACTTGCTAGACAAAAACTATTATAACAATCATTTCTATTTAAATCAGTGATATCGTGAAATACTCTATGTCACAGTTTCATCCTGGAGTTTTTACAATTATTTTATTAAATAAATTATTTATTAAACAACTAAAGTATTTGTACTTTAGAAAATAAATGTAATGACATGTTCTACACTGTATATACAGTCAACAGAATAAAAATATTATTATTATTATTATTATAATAAACATTTCTTATGGACCAGGCCTGTTGTTAAGTTTCTCAAATGATGATAAACAGTTGTTCTGATTTTTATTGATTGATACAAAACTGGAATTCCTCGTTGCTGAAGTTATAAACAAACAAATATTAATATATTAAATAAAATAATAAAACAGTTACATAATATTTGATTTGTCTGATTGTTTTTAGGTCAATGGTCACCGGAGAATCCAGAAGGTAATAAAGTATACTCTAGGGAATTCTTAATACTCCTTAGAGAAGATCTTAAAAGCAAAGCGAGTCCAAAGAATATTCCTAATGAATGCCTCATCACTACTGCTGATAATAACAGAGTAAGTAAAACATGAATCAATGGCAGCTTTCACAAAACAAACAGACAGATAACTGATAATTCAAGTTAAACAAAAGATATCTGTCTGTTTTTATAATTTTATAAGAATTGTTATTTAAATGTAGCCTTTCCATTCACAGAACCGTATGCAAGATAGTACTGGTTGTGCAGAGTTATCGCAGCGCTGGGTAAATATAATCTACTTATTTTTATTTTATGATGCAGTTTATTTATGTTATGTTTTTGTGATTTTTTCAGTCGCTGCCGAAAAAACAGACAAAAGCAAAATATGGTAAACCGATGTTAAATGTGACGCTATTGCTGTACAAGGATTTGAAATTTTGTGAGACTGAGAATGCTGTGCAACCTGCGTGCATCTCAAAGGGAGGTGCTGCTAACGACGAAGAAGATAAGACCGAGGTAAATATAAATTCTTCGGATATTGATATTTTACTTGACGGGTGGTAGGTAAATTACACTAATTACCAAAGGAGCACCTGAGCATAGGGGACATCCGGACAAACGGAAGTGGGGAGATAAGGGCCCCTTGATCACCTGTCTCTAGTTACGGCTCTGCGGGCGGTTACTAATAAATGATTCATCGAAACAATTTGAAATTTTAATATGTTAAACTAGATTATATAACACACATTTTGACACCATTCTGAAGTCTGTATGATTTATAGTTCCAGAGTACTATGTTGCAAAATAAGAGATTTGTATATAAACATAATTGATATTTCAGCAAATGGAGTCGGCCACAGGAAACAGTACATTGAACTTTGAACAAGTAAGATCGAAACTTCTGTCATTTTTCAAAGCTGGAACCGATTTGGATAATGTTATCGATTGGATTTCGGTGAGTTAGTGTTTATTTTGATTTAAAAAATTAATGACAATTTGACATAATTGTCATTGTGTAGTTTGTTTTTCAGACAAACATTGGCGACGCCGAGTTCGAGGACAAAGTGATAATTCGTGCTTTGATCACAGCTGTTGTGGAATACTCGATAGAGTCACAAGGCCAGGGCGGGTGGCGGCTTAATCGTAAGACGCTAAAGAAATACTACGCATTGCTGCAGCGCTACATTGACAACCAGGAGAGCCGGGAATTACAATGTATTTACGCTCTGCAGGCGCTCATCAACAGGCTCGAGCATCCTCCAGGTAAGTCATTTACTCGCAGTATAAATAACGGATGTAAGTGAAAGTAATTTAATAGAAAACAAACAATGAATAATAATTTATTTGGAAATATTCATCAATTCACTTTAATTGTTTATTGTCAACATAGCGTTACATGAGGAAAGGGGTTTTAGGGGTTGAATTTTGAAAAATCTCTTGTTAGTGAGTTCTTATGTTGTAAAAGCAAGACACCCCTAAAATATCATGTTTGTAGTTTAGCAGGGTGGCCAGTTTCTGGAAAACCGGGAAAAGTCAGAATTTTACTATACCGAGAAAAGTCAGGGAATTTGGTGGAAAGTCAGGGAAAAATGCAAATTCTGCAAAAATATTTAAATTTCATATATGAGACCTTTTTTTTTAGCTTTTTTATCTAAATTTTAATTATAAAAAACAGGGAAAATGGTAAAAATTCTCCTGGAAAACCGGGAAAAGTCAGGGAAATTTGTTCCAGAGAAATACTGACCACCCTGTTTAGGGTTAGTCAGTAAGTGAATGAACTCATAAATATAGATTTGTCATCAATACAAAAGAGTATATATTAATTTTGTTATTTAGGTTTGGCTTTATCAATATTTGATCTTCTATGGGACGATTCGATTTTATCAACCAAGTCGCTCTTGAGCTGGGAGAAATGCGTGGACCCCGCAGAACAGGAAGGAAAAGGTAACGTAATTAAATACTGTACGATGATAATTGATATTTGAAGTGTTGATTTAATGATGATATAAACAATAAATGAAAGTAGTGGTCTGAAATGTAATTGAGGACAAATACAATCTGATATCTGTCGTAACGCATTACGTGTGATGGTCAGTGGTTTGAATCGCGACTGATGGTTTGTTTGTTTGTAGGCGAGGTTCTGAAGACGCTGACATGTCTGCTGATGTTTCTGAAAAACTGACAACTCGTCGGCAGGCTTTTATTTTTATATTTTTATAATTATATTGGTTAGATTATAGAACATGTTATATAAATAAATGAAGAATCTTAATGCCAAACTGGAGCTGTTATTTTGCTGTGCCATGGTCTATAGACAGGCAATTAATAAAGATGATATTATACCCACAACAACATTGTTCTTATTTTATTTTATACATCTCTATTCCTAATAAAACAGTAAAATAATAATCTGTTTTTGTTTTAATTGTTAAGTTGGAGGTAACTTTTACTAACCCCTAGCTAAATTTTTGAGTAGGCAGGGAAGGTCAGATTGATCAAATTACATCTTCTGAGTTGAATTTAGTTAAAAAAAAAAACATGAGAGTCGTCCCCCCAAATTATACTCAAACTCGATAATATGTATAATAACATTACGTACATTATACATTTTTTTCACAGTTGGACAGTTTATAGTTCAGTAATTTAAAATCAAGGCTTCGAAATTAAATGAAATGCATTAAAATCTAATTATACATGGTGAGTTCGAGAGGATCTAAATTTTATAAAAAAAATACAAATATTTTTAGGTTATATGTATGTACACTCATCTCGCGATTTACCGATCTTTGATTTACCGACGGGCCAAACGCGTGATTTGCCGACCTTCTCCTATCCCCTCCATAATGCTACCGTGATTGCTATATTTCTGCGCGAAATTTAAATTCACCAATCAACGTTGAGGTTGGCACGGTGGTGGGGGGAAGCCCTCTCGACGTCGTCAAATCAAGCGGTTGAATTACCAACAACGTCGGTAAATCAAGCGATGAGTGTGTATAAAAAATGCTGCCATCTTTATTAATTATTTAGAACTAACTTGACGTAAAATTTACAAATATGGCCGACATTCCTGTAATCAGAAGCATATTCCCAGAGAAGTATTTCAGCAAATTAAAACGTAAACGTGGATTAAGCTTTATAAAACTCAAAGAAATCAAGAAACGCAAACGTATGTGTAGCAGCGCAGAACACAGAAAAACTATTAAAAAAGAAAAATATAACCTAAAAACAATGACATCTAATACAAATACAAACAAGCCAGTTCCACAAGATATTGGATCGTATGAATCAATTGAAAGCGAATTATTTGAATGGCAATATCAACATCGTTTGGCTTACTGGAAGTACAGAGCGTCAAAACTGGAAGTTGAAAATAGGTATTTACGTGAGCATATTCGAAACATAAGTGAAACTCAAAATGATGAACAAATGTCTCATTCTTTGTATCAAGAAGATAGAAGAAATAATATTCAGAATGAACGCAGGTATGAAACGCATGTAGAAAATAAGCCGGAAGATGATAGCGATTCTGATTATGAAATTAGCGAAGAATTTACTAAATTTATAGAAGAAAACCGTAAACATCGGGAAGCTGTGCAAAAAGAAAAAAAAGAACGATTGGAAAGTGATGATATGAAATTTGAAATTGTTGAGGATAATGCGACGATTAAAGATGAAATGGTCAGGTTGTATGGAGAAGGCGCATCGAAAATAGCAGCTTTCGAGACAACAATGCAGTTATCTTATGATTATTATGTGAATAAACATAAACCTAAGCATTGGCCCAATATACCACTTAATTTATGAAAAATTATACGTATTTTGTACTAAAATAATTATTGTATTTGTTTTAATTAAAACTTTTAGTAAGATTTTTGTTTATTTATTAATTTATAGGTTAAGTCCACCTCTGTCAAATATTTTTTTAAATTTACGGTTATTTTTCAGTTTTGACAATTGGTAAGAGTGCATTATAAATACACTCATCGCTTGATTTACCGACGTTGTTGGTAATTCAACCGCTTGATTTGACGACGTCGAGAGAGGCCCCCACCACCGTGCCAACCTCAACGTTGATTGGTGAATTTAAATATCGCGCAGAAATATAGCAATCACGGTAGTATTATGGAGGGGATAGGAGAAGGTCGGCAAATCACGCGTTTGGCCCGTCGGTAAATCGCGAGATGAGTGTATTAACTGCTATGAAGTTAAGAATGAGTTATGTACTTTAAATTTCATTGTTACGTAATATTTTTTTTATTTAGGTTTATTTGTCACTATAAATTTTGACGATTGGTTAGAGCATATATGTAATACTTCTATATTGCCAATCAGGGTCGGGAAAAAGGATAAGTCTGTACGGCGTGGACATATATTGTTGTCTCGCTATTTTCAAGTCAAATGGTCGCTAGTGCGCATGTGCAATCAGTTTCAAACTGACATATTCGATTTAAAATGTTTTAATTGGCCAAGGCCTCCTTTAAATATGATTCTGCGCCTGCGCAATGGAATCCATTTGACTTGATTTGCATCGACTATCTCACTTCAACTTATCAAGTCCCACTTATAGCGATTGGCAATATAGGAGTATTACATATATGGGTTAGAGTGCATTTTAAATCTTGTCGCAGTTCAGTACATTTTTTGTTGCGTGACGTGAATGTTTGCAAATTTCGAACTTCGTTTAATTAATTAATAATAAAATAACTTTAAATTTGTGAGAATTTGTGTGTAGGAGTGTTTATATTGAAATTATTCATTGTATTTTACATAGATTAATTTTGATGTAGTGTTTGAACAACCAGTAAACCACGAGAAGACAAAAGTTTTATTAGAAGTTAATAATGTGTTTTGAATTAATTTTTATCTAAATTCAGTAGGCGATTATGTGTACATATCAAAAAGAATTTTAATTTAGTTTTAAAAATACACATGTGTAGTACATGACCGTATTTGGAAACAGTTTTTTAAACTATATCTTCATATTTCAACATAGTTAGGTAAGTACCTAGATAATACTTATATTATGTAATATTGTTTTAATTGGAATGAAAATGCATATTATGATATTTAAGGGGTTACATACAGTCAGAAAGCCAAAAAAAGTGTTTTTTAAAGAATTTTTATCAATGTAAAAATTTGTACACATATTACGGTAACTTTTAATTGTATTTTAACATTTTTTATTTCTAAAAATAATAATTTCGAAAGCTGCTACAGCTGTTCTCCAGGAGGTCCTCTCAAAAAAGGCGCCTTGCGGTGACCACGATATCTCTGGACTGCACCTTTTAAAATAAAAAACCCAAACGGATTTCTTTAAAGTAATGTATAATCTTGTACTTAATCGAAGGAATAAGCAAAATAAATTTTTTTGACAAAATGGCGGCTTCTCAAAAAAAAAAATCGATTTTCGACAAAAATTTGACCTTAAATTGTTTATAAAAAAATAAATATTTATCGGTGAGATAAAACCTTCGATTAATTACTAAAAAATATTCTTAAAAAACGTGTGTTAAAATTTGAGATTGATCGGTTCAACCGTTTCCGAGGAATAGTGGTCACCGATTTTAAAAACACAGATTTGAGAAAAACGCTCCGACCTCCTACATTCAAACGCTCTGAGACGTCTTTACAAATATGCGTATAACTTCGAAAATAATCGCCGGATTGACTTGAAATTTTGTGTGTGTGTATTTAAATATATGTACATTACGAAAATGAAATAAAAAATTATATTTTTTTGAAAATTCTAACTGTACCTATGTTAAGAGAAAAAATGTAGTTAAATATGAGATATCGGGATATAAATATCAGCATTGATGAATAACATAAAAAATTTCATATTTATTATTAATTTTGAATCGTTGTGGTGAATTGATTGAATATAGGGATGTCATAACCAAAAACTTTTAATTTATTACTTTATCCACATAATAAAGATAATCTTTTATTTTAATTTACGTTTATATAATTAAACAATTAAAACCAAAAAACTTTATATTTCTATGCCTGTATTTGAGGAGAAATTTTTCAGAGAAATAAAATTACTCCAGAATTTTTATATTTCCTTCCCGTAGGAAACTTTCTGGATTGAATAGTGTTTCCATATTTCTATTCCTGATGCACATAAATTAAGGAAAAAAATATTTGAGGGGAAATTCTTTAGAAAAATAAAATTAGGTAGGTACTCCAGAATTTTGATATTTCCTCCTGGAGTAAACTTTCTGGATTGAATAGTGTTTCATATTTCTATGCCTGATGCACATAAATTAGCGAAAAAAATATTTGAGGTTAATTCTTCACAGAAAGTTACCTAATTTTCCAGAATTTTGATATTTCCTCCTGGAGTAAACTTTCTGGATTGAATAGTGTTTCATATTTCTATGCCTGATGCACATAAATTAGCGAAAAACATATTTGAGGTTTATTCTTCAGAGAAAGTTACCTAATTTTCCAGAATTTTGATATTTCCTCCCGGAGTAAACATTCTGGATTGAATAGTGTTGTAAACATAATAACTGGAAGATGATAACAACAAGTTGAACCGATAATGGTTGAGCCGGTCCTGTCCGGTACAAGTTTGTGCGGCCCCGCCCCTCGGTAGGTTACCGTGTGTACAGATATAGGCAAAATTAATTATTTAGTATATAATTACAGATGATTATTTCATAAATATAAAATAAATCGTGTAGTTGGTATTTTGATGAATTTTACACTGCGTCTTATCGATTAATTACTATATTAATCAAAATGTTTTAAGCATGGGCGCATGTAACGGTGGGTATGGGCCCCTCCCCCTTCAAAATATACAAATGGACATATCGCTTCCTTTTACATCAAACGCACTAACGGATTTTTGTGAAATTTGTAACACTTTAAATTTAAAATTGAATGTTGAAATCATAGACTTTTAGAATGGACTATTGAACTGGCGAAAAAGTGTGACAGAGACAAAGCGATAAAGTAGCCAATACCTGTCTCTTTCTAGAATTCTAATTGGTCACGTCCATAGGTGGGCACAGTTAACCGAAAAGTTAAATTCGTTAATAAAAAAGTTAACTTCGTTAATCGTTAAAGCGTTAAAACTCCGAAAATGTAACGGAAGTTAAAAATAACCGAAAATACCGAAAATGTAACGTAAGTTAACCGTTAAAAGTTTAAAGTTAACCATCCAAAATGTTTGAAGACTTTTCTTTTTTTTGTTTTTTCGACAATTTTCTTATGTATTTATCATCAAACAACCAATGTAACGGACTAAAGTTAACGGAAGTTAATAAAAGCGTTAACATTTTTTTGAGTTAACTTAAAAGTTAATCCGTTAAGTATTTTGTTAACTTCATTAATTAATAAATTAACGAGTTAATGCCCACCTATGGTCACGTAACAGGTTTGCAGTCATATTACAGTCCTACAGAAAAGAGACAGGTATTGGCTACATATTCGTTTTATCTCTTTAAAGAGATTGGTCAATTTTGTGAGACTATTGCTCAGTCCGTTCTTTAAGTCTATGGTTGAAATAAAAAAAAAAACATTTAAAATGAACATTTTAAAATTGTTATACCTATTTTATAAAAAATATGCAAATTTGAAATTATTACATTTTTGTAAAAAGTAATCATTTTTAAGTTTGTAATCTTTAACTGTTTTTTTTTCGATTTGTCAAAAGGGTCTGCTTGGGGTTGCATTTTAATCATAGGTAGGCATTAATTCGTTAATCGTTAATTAACGAAGTTAACAAAATGCTTAACGGATTAACTTTTAAGTTAACTCAAAAAAATGTTAACGCTTTAACGATTAACGAAATAAACTTTTTTATTAACGGATTAACGATTAACGAAGTTAACTTTTCGATTAACTGTGCCCACCTATGATTTTAATATAGACTCTGCACAAACTTTTGGTTGACATTTTTTTGATCAAAAGTTGTAATGGGTGCAATCTACGAAAATAAATAATTTCCGTTCTATGGGGCATCCAAACGTTTTATGTTTATTTTTATTTCTTAAAAAATAAGCTTTAAAAAAAGTTTCATTGAATAAAAAGTGCTAAGAATTAATCAAATAATACAAATAGTTTATTCTTCGAATTTAACATTTTCTAATATAAAAATAAACAAAATATTTCGTAAACTTTAGGTTTTCATAGTTTGTACCCATTACAATTTTTGATCAGCACACTTTAAACTATCATTTCCCGAAGTTAAAAAAAATTTACCAAAAATCAAAATCCATTACATTTTTTGCAGGGGTCCTTTTATTCTTATTCAATTTTAAATTAATTAAAAAGTTCATACATATCAAAGCTTTTCTTCAAATTAATAAAACGGGCAAGTGCGTGTTGGGCACGCACATGATAGGGTTCCGTAGTCATTCTCACTACGATTTATAAAAAGTATTTTTCAAAATTTTCGTGACTGAAGGGTTAAAATCAAAAAGTCATTTGACTTTTATTATTGCATTTTAGGAGACCTATCAAATGACACCCCACTCAATGGGGTAAATAAAAAAAATGTGAGTTCACTTTTCAATCTATGAAAGGGGGGTCCAAAATATTTTTGACAATGTTCGTTATAATTTTCAGTGAAAGTACTAATTAAAAGCTACATTCTGAATTTTTTTCAGATTTTTTGAATCGATAGTTTAGAAAATAAAGGGGGGGGGGGACACTCTGACAGCGACATTAAAAAGCAAATATATCGCGACTGAAGGGTTAAAATCAAAAAGTTATTTGACGTTTTTTATTGCATTTTATAAGACCTATTAAATGACGCCCCACTCAATAGGGTAGGTGGGAAAAAAAATGTAATTTCAATTTTCAGTCTATGAATGGGGGGTCCAAAATATTTTTGACAATGTTCGTTATAATTTTCAGTGAAAGTACTAATTAAAATCTACGTTCTGGAATTTTTTCAGATTTTTTTAATTGATAGTTTAGAAAATAGAGGGGGGGGGGACGCTTTTTTAACGACTTTGGAGAGCAAATACATCGTGATTAAAGGGTTAAAATCAAAAAGTTCTAATACATTTTTTGTTGCATTTTAGGAGACCTTTCTAATGACACCCCACTCAATGGGGTAGGTGAAATTTTGAAATTTTGAAAACACTTTTCATTTTATGGAAAGGGGGCCTAAAAATTTTTTATTTTCAAAAATGTTATCATTTCTGTTTTTGGGTCATTAATCTACGACCGTATACCAAATTTCATCTTATTATCTCAAAATTTTTGAAGACGGACGGACGGACGGACGGACGGACGGACATGGAGAAACTATAAGGGTTCCTAGTTTTCTACGGAACCCTAAAAACCAGCGTTCTATACATATGCGTCACATAAAAAAAGCCTGGACGTTTTAACTAATTTAAAATATTTTTTTTATATAACACTAATATGGGTGGGGTTTGTTGGGGCGTTAGGGGGGGAGTTTAAAGAGCAGTAGTAAATAATATTTGACAACATTCCCCCTTAGTAAATTTCGTGCGTGCGCTACTGTTTATATAAGAATTGTTCTTAGCTGGATATATTTAAAAAAACACTATACTCCTATAAAAGCTAATAGGTTTTTGTTGTACTTTTTTATGAAATTTTTAATAATATTTTACAATTATTATGAGGAAATTGTATAATAAATTTGTTGGTCTTAAGTATAAGCTTGTTGTTTTTAAATAGTGGTTGTGTAACATTTAATAATCACTTATTTATTAATTATTGGAAAAATATTAGACTCGTGTTGTCTATAGACGTTTTCTATAAAGTTTATTTAACAAACTGATAATAATTCAAGTTTGTTTGAATAATGTTCAATGCTCTATATGAAAATTATAAGTATTTATTGTAAGATATATTTAAAAAAAGCTGCCATGGATACTATGGGTCTTTTTTATAAATAATATAGACAGTAAACAGTGTGTACGTGTTTCTAATAATTATAAAACAACTTTTTGGCTAACTAATAAAACAAAAAATTAATGGGAAGTAAACTATAGACAGTAAAATTCCCTATAACTTTTTTTTCTAATTCGCCCTTTTTAAAAATAATTTAAAAAATTCTAAAATTGACACTTTTAAACATCCGTTACCGTATTTAAAAAGTTTGGGTTTTCTTGTCAGAGAAAAATAGAAATATTAATTATTGCCAATCTTTGTGAAATTTTTAAAATAAAGTTAATATCGTCTTTAAATTTTTTTTGGTCTAGTGTTGTCTCGTTAAGATTTATGTTTAATCGATACTAGATTGAAAAAAGTATCTTCTCAAATCTTGGCTTTTTTGACGTAGAATTACGTCTTCTCCGATGGTTCTAAGGAGTAACCTCAAGAACAACGAATACAACCAAAATATGTCACACTTTGAAAGCGTTTATCTTCAGAACTAATAATCGTAGCGCAGTAAATAAAACGCCAATAGATATCTTATATAGTCAATTTTATAAAAAAAAATTAGTCCAAGATCCCCCCCCCCAAGTCTTCAACTTTTAAATACAACCCCTGATTTTCATAGGATTGTGCACTAGGTTGGCCAATAATTTTCTTATTTTCGAATTTCTTTAAGGTTACCCCCCAAATTTCTTAAAGGCAAGAAAAAAAGAATGTACCTATACAAAATTTTAAAGTGATTGTATGGATATTATTAACACGTGCCACCGAGCAATCGAAAATTAACACGTAGAATGCATTAGATTTTTTATCGCTTTCCACTACTCCTTAAGAGATTTCAGAAAAGTGAAATAAGCCTAAAATTTAATAATTCAAAATTGGCGTGCCAAACTTATACAGTAGGTTGATAAAATTATTTTGAGCAAAAAACTTTATTTAAACATGTCTCCGAAAATTTTTCGTAAGAGAATTACAGTCCCTTAAAAAAAAAATGGAAAAATCTTCGGGGGGCTATAACTCCTACGAAAAATTTTCGAACACATGTTTAAATGAAGTTTTTTGCTCAAAATAATTCTTTCAGTACTGTTGATGTTTGGCACTCCAATTTTGAATTATCCTGAATTATTAAATTTTTGACTTCTTTCACTTTTCTGAAATTTCTTAATGAGTAGTAGGAAGCGGTAAAAAAATCGATTAAATGGTACAAAAACTAGAAAGTGTCAGCTTTAAGATGCGTTTTAGAACATCAAATGCCATTCAATTTTCACAATGATACAGCTGTTTAAAGAAAAATTGAAAAAATCAAATGCATTTTACGTGTTAATATTCGATCGCTCGTTGGCACGTGTTAATAATATTCACTTTAAAATTTTGTATACATAATTTTTTTCTTGACCTTAATGAAATTCGAAAAAAAAATTAATGGTCACCCTAGTATATAGTCGACAATATTATAATATACCTACGTTATTAGTTGGGAACTGTTACTTTTATTTGATCATTCACTTTAATCTTAAACCAAACAGACAGATAGACAAATTAAGATTATATTATTTTTTTTGTCAAAATCCAAAATTTTCAAAATATAGCAATAGTTTACAAAATAAACTGTTATAACTGAGTTTACTGTTGGTCTTAATATTTTTATAAGTAATACAATTATGTTCTATTTCCTACGAAATAAATAATAAGCAAAAAGAGATAGAAATATATATAATTTTAGAAAGAGAGTGTACACTTTGCTATTTAATATCAACAAGTGCGATAAAGAGGGTAGATCAATGTTTCATAGTTGAACAAAGACAGGGGTAATTATATAGTAACTTTTTAACATATCTATTAAGAGAGACGAGTGCATTTGTGTTTAAAACTGTTGGAGCAAGAAAATGAATATTGTTTATTCTGTAATTATTTACTGAATCATTTTGAATAAAGAAGGTTTTATTTAATGTTACATTTTATAAACAAAGATATGAACATATACTGATACCTACTGAAAAAAAAATCAGGGATTTATATATCAAAGATATAAGTCATTTTCTTTTACTATTATTCCAATACATATCTATATATTAATAATAATAATATATACAGGGTGTTCCAGACCACCCATCTACTATGTTTTACGCCTACCACCCAAACTATTGAAGATACAGTTTTAGGATAAGAATTAGGAAGAATTTCAGGAAAATATTTTTAACCCCTAAAACCGTCTCTTGGGGGGTACATGCCCGTTTCCCAGCAAAATCAAATGGAATGATATATCAAAAAGTACATATTTGTAAAGATCATAAAAAAATAAGAAACTTTCGTAAAACAAAAATTTTCATACTTTCAATTGTTTAAAAAATATGGCGACTTGTTCGCTTTTTAAAAATTTAAATTTTTCGCGTCATTTTCTATATAATTAACACACTTTTAATGAAATTTAAAAAACACAGTTTTTCAGTCATATTTCATGCATCAATCTTCGATTTGCGATAGAAATATTAACTCGACACACATAAAAATAAAAAATACATAATAATCTTTTACTATATAATCAATAATTTTAACTATTTTCTATGTAATTTGTGATTTAAACCAGAATTAATTAGGTAATTTCATTGGAATCGAGATATTTGCGATTTTGTTAATGAATAAAAAACAATATAAAAGAAACATTTAATACCAATTTCATCCCATGTCACGTGTTACAATTAGGGGTGTACCGGAACTGGAATTTTCGATTTCGGCCGGAACCGGGATTACCGGAATTCACAAAAAAATTCCGACCGGAACCGGATTTTTTAAAAAAAAATTATATTTCAATTAATAATGATAATAAAATAACTAAAATGTTATAAATATGCTTTATATACATAGATTATCGTCATAAAATAATATAACATTATTTTATATTGTATTTCTTAAAGATTAGGGGGGTAGAGTTTTACATTATATTATAAAACATAATATTCTCTACATATCCTGTGATTTTTACAGCTTTATAAGGTGTTTTAAATTGTTTTTTTAATCTAATTAAATTACTAGTATATCCAATTTATATAAGTAAATATGATAAATCAAAACAGCAGTTAAACAAATTCACAATATAGAAAATCATATAAAATATCGATTAAAGAATACTAATTACTCGAAATTAAAGCACCAATATGCGTTACTTCAGTTCTAGTGCAATGGTCTTCGAACTATTTTCCGCGGTACCTTCCGAAAACAAAAATAAAAGTTATGAAGCACTCACACTAGTTAAGTAGTATTTATTAACTAAATATAAATATAATGATAGATTTAGAGAAATAACTATGTGAGTCTTTCTGATTTTATAGCTAATCCCAATAGCATAAATACTTGTGCAGTAACAAATTTTTCTCGGGCCACTATTTTGAATATTATTGTTTTAAGATATATTTTTATATGGGTGAAATAGAGTTCGCCGAAAAAATATTTTAGTTTTAACCGGGAAATGTTTTTGGAAAAACAGGACTAGAGTATTAAAAAATACAGAATAAGTCTTATTTTACAGATAATATTCAAAAATTTTCGAAAATCTTTAGTTTATTATTGTACAATTCATCTCTAATTTATTATCAGTTCAATGTCCGTAGTCTGTAATATAATGACTTTTTTATTAATATATTTAAAGTCAATTAATAATAAAAATTTTTAATCATATTATGATAAAGCAAATAATAAAAAACTGCCTTTGTGTTACGAAATGATTTTTTCATTAATAAAATGTTATTTATTCATAATTATATTATTTATGAATTTTTTAGTAGAAAGAAATAACAAAATTTAAAAATTCTGGCAAACTCGGCCGGAATTTAGTAGTTCCGGCCGGAACCGGAATAAAATCGTGAATTCCGGTACACCCCTAGTTATAATAAAAATAACTTTTACTCTTTGAAAAATAAATATTTGATTAAATCGATTCTTTAAAGTATATAGACCCCACCATCTTATCAGTACATTACTATTACATGTATGTATGTATATGCATTTTATGATTTTCTAATAAATGCTGTTTGGTCACGCCATTGTGGCAGTCAATAATAACTAAATTATTTATAATAATTTTATATTGTATTTGAACACTTTTATGTTGAATTGATTGTAGTATTTTTTGGTCATGCTGGTAGATTTGTTTATATTAAAACGTTTGAACAAGTGTTTAAATATTAATGTTAAATAGGTACACTATTACTGTCCAGAAGCCAAAACGAATACACAATTTAAAATTGATTATTGATTAAAAGGGATATAAAGTTTTTGCCAAGGCTGTACAGTGAGGTGATACTTTTCTCGGACTCGAAACGAGATCGAGACCGAGACGATATTAATTAAAGTATCAGTTTAAAAAAAAACTATCAGTAATTACTAGGGTGTGTCATTTTTGAGCAACTTTTTTTTTCAATTAAAAAACAGGCTAAAAATTTTCTAGGAGGTGAAAAAAGAAGCCTCTAAAAATTTGAGCTCTTAATATTAACATCAAGTGGTGCCTGATCAAGATATTCAAACTTAAAGTTACAAATGTATGAAATTATGACTTTTATTTAATTAAACTAATACTGAGGACTTTTTTTATATCTTAAAAATTATTTTCAAGAAAAAATATTTATTTTCGTATAGAAAAACAATAATACTTACATCTCAATTTTTTTTTGCATTTTATTTTATTTACTATCAATAAAAGTCATAATTTCATACATTTGTAACTTTAAGTTTGAATATCTTCAGAACGGCTCACTCTGTAAAAAAATAAATCTAAACTTTTTTGTAGAGCGTTTAATTTCCTACTAAAAGAACTTTTCAGATTATTTTTACAATGCTTAAATGTCAAGCTACAAAAATAAGAAAAAAAATAATTTTTTTTCATGTTATTTAAATGGGAAATGGAAAGTTAGGAACAGGCACCACTTGATGTTAATATTAAGAGCTCTAATTTTTAGAGGCTTCTTTTTTCACCTTCTAGAAAATTTTTAGCCTGTTTTTTAGTTGAAAAAAAAAGTTGCTCAAAAATGACACACCCTAGTAATTAGAAAAAATACTAGGTATTCAGAAAAACCATTAAATCAATTATTACAGTAAAATATGTAAATTATGTAAAAAATATTTTTTATAAAAAAATTCATAGGAAGCAAAGATTTTTCTTGTATACGGTTTCAATTTTTAACTGATTGTCTCGTGTGCAGTTTTAGTCTACTTCTGCATAATTTTAATTGCTCATATTATAAAGATGAATTAAGAAAAAATTAGACCCCTCCCAACCCTTGAATTAATCAATATACCTACATTATTTAATTTAACAATTAAGTTAGATAAATAAATTCAAATTATATATAACTACCCCCCCCCCCCATGTGAATAAAGATGTGTTCCCTCCAAAGTAAAGATTTTCATTATTTTATTAGATCGGCATTCCGTTAAAACAACTTAATAAGTAAAAATATCAACAGATCAAGGTATATTAAGGTAGCCTCATCAGCTCCTTGATCAATTAACATTGGCGCGGGAACTGACGTCACCACGAAGACATATTCAAATGTTATAACAGAATGTATAATAGAATATCAATTATCAAAAAATACCTTTATTTATTCTTGTTTTCGTATTTTTTGATATTTTAACAATCATATACAATCAAAGAAGTACAATTTCGACTAGGTATACAGAAAAAATCTGTAAATCGATCAATAATTACAGTAAAATATGTAAATCATGTAAAATTTTTTTTTTAAATATTCATAGGAAGCAAAGATTTTTCTTGTATTCGGTTTCAATTTTTTACAGGACGAGACTTATTTAACTTTCGTCTCGTGTGCAGTTCTAGTCTACTTCTGCATAATTTTAGTTGTCTTATATTATGTATAAAAATGAATTACAGAATTTGTCAATATAGATTATTTAACTTAATTAACAATCAAGTTAGATAATAAATTCAAATTTTATATAATACCCCCCCCCCCCATGAATAAAGATGTGTTCCATCCAAAGTAAAGATTTTCATTATTTTATTAGATCGGCTTTCCGTTAAAACAACATAATAAGTAAGGTTATCAACAGATGGCGTTGTGTGCATTACTTATAAATTAAATAATTATAAGCGGGTGAAGCCGCGTTGTGTATTATTTATTTTTAATTTGTAATAGTTGAAATGTACATGTATAGGTGTATTAAATACTCATAGTATATGTTTTTAATCAAATAAAATCTAAAATTTAATTTGGTGACTTCAATGCTTGGGTAGAATACATCCTCTAAATTCTAAAGTATTATTATTCATGTTTTAGAAATTTTTAAATAGTATCTTTTCTATATGTTTTTATGTAATTAACAAAATCTATTAATTAAAGTATAAACTAATTTTGTTGATCCATTTTGTTTTAATTATGAATTTATAAAGTAATATATCGAATAATAAATTTTTATTACAAATTATTGATATTATTTTAAACCAAAACAGTCGACGTGACATTTAAATAAAGTAAATTATTTTATAATTTTCATTATTTAGTTCGGCATTTCGACAAAGTAATGTATACATACATAAATCCGTCAACAGATGGCGTTGTGTGTGTTATAAATTATAATATACTTCGCGGGTGAAGCCGCGAGAGAGTCGCTAGATTTTTTATATTGATTAAAATATACAAATACACATATATTATGTCTTAAAATCAAATAATAAGAAAAAATAATTCGGTGACTTGAATGCTTGGATAGAACACATCCTCTAAATTTAAAGTACTATTTATTATTGCAGGTTAAATAAAATAAAATAAACCTACTGATTACAAAAAATACTATTAAAATATATTTAGTTGAATATAACTTACCCCCCCCCCTACTTTTGAATTGTCTTGGAAGTAAGTGGATGCAGCAAAAAATCGTAACTATCTATTTATTTTCAAATTTCGCGCCAAAACGATAAGGTTGCATAGGGTAAAAATAATCACGGTTAGTAAGTTGTCCATTTACTAACCTTTGTTAAAATTAAGATTACAATGATTGGTAACTGCAAAACAGCGATTTCTCAGAAATTATGACTTCTACCTATATTCAGATATTATTCATTTGTCGTAAGTATTTGTATTTCTCAAATGAAATTACAGATATCATGAATAGACCAAACGAAAAAACACACAAAATTAAAAAGAGATAATTTTTTATACGATACAGAATTTGATACACTCAGTACTCTGCTATACGACCATCCACTGCACGACCGCTCCATTCCATGGCTGACCGACAGTTCTAACCATCGACCTTCCCCCATCCCCATCATAATACCACCGTGACTGCTATATTTCTGCGCGTTTAATTTCACCAAATAACGTTAAAATCGGTGGTGGGTGCCCCTCTAGCCGTCGTGTAATTGAATTTTTGAATTACCGATGCCGCCGTATAGCAGAGTGCTGAGTCTAATTTGTTTTCTGTCTTACATTTCTGCTTTTTGTTGCCCCTCCCCCTCATCCCGACTAGCCCCCTTTTGATAAGAAATCTAAGATATTTTTAGTGTAACGACTACAAAATGCTTGTAAAATTTCCAGTATGTTATAAAGAAAAAAATCAAATTTGTTAACTAATATTTTATAAAAATTTTATGACAGTTATTTGACGTTTATTGACAGTTCAGTTGAAACACGGTGGTGATGTAGGGGAAGGTTGCCAATAGCGTACCACTTTTTCGTTTTTTATTCTAGCGGACTCAGTTAATAGATTATTGACAAAATTTGCATTGTTCCAATAATTTCATTCTTTATGTATTCAAATTATTCAAATATTGTTAAAAAGTGAAATTAAAAAAAATCAAGTATTTTTTTGTATTCTATAAGCCAAGCTTCAAATTAAAATTAAAAAAATCATTGTAATATCTTATACAGGGCCTGAAAAAAAATTATTGAAAATGTATTTTTTAGCTTTCCAAGATGGCCAATTACCTTAAGGGGTTAGGTGTAGTCAGAATTTTCAAGAAATCGATTTTCTTTTTTTTTGCATTTTTGGAAGCTGCTACAACGGCTGAAGAACTATTATATGGCCCATTAATAGATGACTCGGTGTAAGTAATTAAATAATACGTATTACTTTACGTAAATTGAGTGTAAAACATTAAATGCGTTTTTCTCAAAACTATGTTTTTTGAACTGGTGACCACTGTAGCTCGAAAACTAGATTTTAATGTTTATACAAGTTTTTGAAAACATGAAAAACTAGTGCCTGATCGAAGGAGTTTTTATTTTTTTTTTAATTTCGATTTGTTATAAACAATTAACTGTTGATTTTTTCCCGAAAATCTGGAAAAAAATTTCCTGAGGCTGCCATTTTGTTAATTTAAGAAAGAAAAAAAAAGCTTCGATCAGGCACTAGATTATCTATTAATAAAACTAATTTTTTTTTGTCCGATTGAATTTGGATGAATCTCCAAGGATAAGTGATGGTCACCGCAAGGAGCTTCGGTTGGAACTGGATCAACACAAACAGCCATTACTTTTAAAATTATTAATTTTTTTTTTCTAAAATTTATGTCAAGTCAAATCGAAACCTTATTTAATGATGCTATGTTTTTACTTTTAAAAAGTAAAATAATTTACTGGCAAAAAAAAATATTTAAAATTGTAATTTTTTCATGTCTCTGACTACACCTAACCCCTTAAAATATCAGTGGTACGATTTAGGCAGCAGTACGATTATGTCTCCTTTTTCCTATATATGAAAATTATCTTGTACTGGTGCTTTCTATTCTAAAACATATAACAAATCTCCCAGAAATTGCTTCTTGGGTTCCATTTTTTTGCAATTTGTTTTATAATACCGACCACAATGCTTTCATTTGTAAAAATCTAAAAATAACTCAACTAAAACAACAGTTAATCGAACAAACCCAAAAACTGCAATATTTTCAACGTAACTTTTATTTATAGTCATGTCGACTTTTTAATAATATTATCTGTTTAATGTATAAAATAATTTAAATTGACGCCTATGTATAAATCTTATTTAATATCAAAAGAATCGAGAGAGAGATGCCACGTGAAAGAACGACTAAAATACTAATTATATAAAATATCAACTAAAAACAAAGACACACGTATCCGGAACATCGCAAACCGGAGCGAGAAGATAGGATACAATGAAAAATCCGGGCTGCTGTAAACAGAGACAGTACCATACACGTTAGCATGCAAACAGAGCGAGAGATGAAGATAATAATGTATTTTACAGAATATTGACGACGAGGATTCTATGTTAGGTTGGTACACGTGTTGGACGAGTGAGACGGAATGTAACGCGTGCACGTGGTGTTTGAGAGAGACGAAGCGAGTACCAATTTTGATAGAATTCCACCTGGCGGCTCGAGCAGGTTTTCAAGTAGAGCCGTGTTGAGCGCGGGATTGGCGGGGCGCAGGGAACGCCGTGTGGAATGCGAGAGGCTGATCGCACACACAAACACACACACACACAGAGAGTGGACTGCAAATGTGCTTGTCTATCTGGTGTTTAATACCTGTATGTGTGTGTTTGTGTGTGTGTGTACAGGTACGCACACACACTCGCTTTACACAAGACAAGTGAACAGGCCGGGTTATAGATGATTTTACAACGCTCTTTGGTGTTCTGTAACGTTTTATAATATGAAAATTGATTTTGGAGATTTCAACGATTGGTTAGAAAGGAATCTTTTTTTATTAAAAAAAACTACCATGACTTGACTCGCTTTGTAGTCGTTTTCATGAATTTTTGTATAATGTATAGAATGTATAAAAGTATTGTTATTATGGAACACTTTTTTTACCCTATTTGTTTGAAAAATGCGATATAGGTGATTATTTTGTTTGAAATTCACTATAACATCCCATCCCTCCTAATTGTATAATTTCGGAAAACCTCGTCTTAATGGGTACCTATACGAAGTTACCCCTAAAATTTCACGTTTAGGTCCAAGGGTTTTTGAGACCTTTTAAATAAAATAACTTCAATATTTATATATACAAAACGGTCTTTGACTGACCAAATCTCTAATTATTAGATACCTCTCACTTACGAAACCGAGCATTAAGACTATACTACACTGACATGCAAAAGTCTTTGGACACTCGTTTTTTTCGTATTGTAAATATAAAACTGCAAAAATGGTTGATAAAAAATCTTAAATGTTGATAAGAGTACTTAATTACAACTTTTGTACTAAAATACAGCATTTACAATTTTCGATGTTAAGCTAAATTTTTGAATTATATACCTGAAAGGTCAGGTTTTCTCAAATTGAAAGTACTGACGCACAGTGCCTTTCAAGCTAACGAGAAACAGTTGTTTTTTTTTTTTTACTATTTTGGCTGCCAGTAAACATATTTTGTGTATTTTTATTCACTGAAATCTGTATATTTACATTCAAAACTTTTCCACGGCAGTGTATATATAAAACCCCTTTTTACCCAGATAATTTCTTTCATCTATATACAAAAATTATAGTGACCAATCTTCGACCGCCCTCCTGAGTACGACCCTGGCTCTCACATAACCTGCAAGAGTACGTCTTGGCGAGCCAACTCAGTTCGTCCGTAGATCGTACGCGGTACAGCGGTCAAATCGCGAGGTATCACCACCTACAATAATACCTAAATGTGCTGTTAACTTACCCCTATATACACCCCGTTTAAATCACTGGTGAAAAGTCAAAGTGCACGGATATATACAGTGTGGTTATTAAGTTATTAGTACAGTGATATTTATATATATAACAGTGTACAGTGGTTGTATAGAATTTAATACTATAGTGTGTTTTTTTTATATATTGGATTAATGCTTTCTTTAAGAAGGTATGTTCTTAGTTCTTACATATACATTTATTGTTTTAAGTGATAATCTTAAGAAATATAGGCAGATTTTTGATAAAAATAAATTATATTGTCACTGGAAGATTCGAATTTAATGGAAAAATGCTAACTTAAAGACTGTATATGTTCTCTAATAAGTTTCTCTTAAAAAAGTGTTTTTATTCTTTAAAAGAATCATTATTGAATACGTTTTTGATCGAATTTTTGCTAAATTAAAGAATATATGTTCATAAATATGTTCTTTAATATGTTGTTTATAAAAAATGTGATATTATTCTTTGAAGAAATCGTTTTTTATGGAATTAAATACTTAAAAATAATCATTTTTCTTTAGTCTGATGAATCCTATCTTAAAGAAGATATGCCGATAGGTTTTTGTTAGTTAAAAATAAGCTAATAGTGAATTGTCTCTTGTAATACTTAACAGATTTCTTAAAGAAAGTAGATATAGGTATACAAATACAGTCTTATGTAAATTAAAAAAAAAGATATACACTTATAGAAGAAATTAATTAACATTGATCTGTTATTGGAGAAAAAGCTCTTCTAGAACGTTTTCTTTAAGATATCACAATAAAATTGAATTAACTGTTTCTTGTATAAAGAAATACTAGATTAATGCTATCATATGTTGAGAAATAAACAAGAAAGGCGGGTAATGATTTTAAAATAGGCCAATTGTGAATTTTAAAACTTCATAGGCGCGCGCGTTGTGATTTTTAAATTAATATTTTAATGTTTTTTGATTGTTTTAGTGCATTAAAAAAGTGATGAAATATATTAGTAGAACTTTAAAAAATATACTGAATGTAAAAATATAGAAAATATTTTTTTAAATATAAATATTAAATTTAAACTATTAATTTAAACGTGTTTTTCTACTTTATTTAAACAATTTTAATTACTTAATAAACTATGTAATTATCACATATATATTTAAATACAGTGCCCTGAAGTAAAACTATAAATAATTATATTTATAATTAAAATATATCAACAAAATTTTACAATTTCGTTTTAACGTATTTCCACTATATTTAATCGATTCAAATTATAATAGTTAGAACAAATAAACATAAATAAAAATCATTATTTTATTTATATATTTAAAATTTAAATATATAAAATACATAATAATTTATTTGATTATATTTAAAGTTTAAACATTTGAATTAGCTAATAAACAAAATAAACTAAAATCAAACTATGATATGTTTCAACGAGTTGTAAAATAGAACTCTTTTTTACCGACTGTCCGACGGGTTCAATGAAAATATTTATAAACATAAATGTCACTCATATTATCTCACGATAACTATAAAAAATATTTAAAATACCGTTAAATAAATTTATAGTTTATACGTCAAATAAAATAAAAATATCAGATACATTTTTTTATTTAAGTTATTTTTTTTTTAATTTTGGTTTTGACCGGTTAAAATAGAGTACAACATTTTTTTAACTTTTAAAATAAATAGTATATTTGTTATTATTTAAATTGTAATAAAAAATACTATAATTTAAGTTTACATAAAATTAACACAAAAAGTTATTTAAATTTTAAATTAACAAAATATTATTATATTGATTTGAAAAATTAAATATAATTATATATACTTCTAAATTTTGTTTAGTTAAAAACTTAAAATATTTATTTTGCTGATTTTTTTGTTAAATATTGATTCTTTCGCGAATTATTTCTTTTGATTTTTTACTTTAAGTATAATTATCGGACTTAAGGTATATGTACATACCTACTTAAAAATAAACGACCGCAAAAGCCTTTATTGTATACATTAACCTTTTATAAAAGAAATAATTTTTTTATTAAATTTAAAAAAATATTCACATGCAGTTATTCAGATTTAAAGTTATTTTTATAAAAATATTTATAATTAATATTCATAAATAACTCGTACTTCATTACTAAAACCATAGATTAAAATAAAATAAAAATCTATAAATACTTAGATTCCAGAATTGATACTTTATCTATATGCATAATTAAAAATTTAATTACTCAAATTTTTTACCTAATCGCAATAAAAAAAATGTCAAAAATGTATATTGATAAATGAATGAAGCTACTTTTCCTTAAATAACCACATATTTCTTCTGTACTCATAATTTTTTTCAAGTTATAATTAATTCAAAATTTCTACCAGTTTTCACGGGAAGGTTAGATTAACAAAAAATAATTTTTCGAAAATTTTTATATTTTTCTTGGAACATACACCCAATTTTACATATGCATACCAAATTTCAACCAAATCGGTCCAATAGTTTTCGAGTTATGCTTCCGTTTTGAAGGAATCTTAAATTATATTTTGAGGTTATGAATTCTAAATAAAAATAAATTAAACAGTACTATTTTAGACCAAATAAACTTCATTTACATAGGTAGCCATGTTTGCTCAGCACACGTAGATTTTTAAATGACCATTAACAAAGTCATTCGTAGTCGTAAATATAAGTTGACTGGGGCACTTTAAAAATGGTTCCTTAATGCGGTTATGAAATTGTTCACAGCTACGTGTGACGAAACGTTGGTGACAGATTAATACCAAACGATCGTAGACTGTTGTTTTCTGTAGGGCTAACGACGTGTCGTTGAAATTTATATTTTTTGTACAAAAACATATTTATTTTAATTAAAAATGTAATTTTAACCGACCATTAAAATTGTTTGAATTCATAAAAAAAAATTTTTTTTAGAGTTTCTACGGGGCGTGATAATTTTTTTGGATCAAATCTAATGAATTCATTTTGTAGGTCGGACTTTTCTTTTCAATTTGCTTTTTTTTGTAATGCTGTACGACCATTTTTGATCGAGTTATTTGCGATTAAAGCAAAAGTTACACTTGTAATAAATAATCGTAAAAAAATTCAAGGGTAGCTTTGGAAAGCTGAAAGTCTTTTCTTCATAACTCGGTCAAAAATAGTCGTAAAGCGATACAGAAAAAAATAAATTGAAGAAAAATGTCTGATTTATAAATTAGATTTGGTCAAAAAAATTATCACGGCCCATGGAGGCTCTCAAAATTGATTTTTTGTAATTTTAAATATCGTCCGGTTAAGAATACATGACTTTTTAATGAATAATTTATAATCAATATATATTATAGAGTATAGATTCTCTACATATTGTTTACATGTTCACGTAAATATCCCGTGTTATTAAAAAAATATATTGTTTATATTAAATATAGTTGACGTAAAGACTAAATCTTCACTCGGACAAACAATTTAAAATTAAATTAATATTAATTTTATTATTTCTGGACTTAGATATAAAAACATCAATGAGTCATTGCGTATACCCTTAAGCCAAGAATACATCAAACAAATAAAATCATTTTGTATAAACAAACATGTTTATAAGAAATTTAAATATTAATTATTATATCATAATGACATTTAATATCAATATTAAAATGTTTACGATTTTTTAAACACGTAAAAGAAAGTCCATATATACCTATGTATAAAATAATACATTCCCAAAAATTAGAAATCGACAAAAAAGTTCAGCTTAAATAAAAATAAAAGACGCGAATTAAAAATTCAATACTCGTTTCAGTAAAGCAATTTGGCTAGTGTGTGTTTTAAAAAAACTTTACTACGTAAAAATGAAAGCAATTCTTAAAAAAAATAATATGTGAAAGTGATCCAATTTGTTAAAACATAATTATTATTGGGTAAACCGCACCTGCAGTATAACAATTACAAATGAAGTAATTACAGTAATGTAATAATGACACTGAACTTTGCTCGAATATTGACATGTAATGAGTCATAATGTTACATTAGAATTCGATGTATTTGTACCTTTAGAACAGTGGTTCCCAAACTCTTTTGGCCCACGGACCCCCTTTCATAGCAAAACTTTCCCACGGACCTTGGGTGAAAAACTACTAAATTTTGACACGTGCAGTTGATTTTAGTACCACTTCGCCAATTTTTATTCGATTACGTTGGAATTTTAACACAATGAAGAAGATAGATAAAGCTACTAATTTAGTGAATAACATTAAAATTGGACAAAACGTGTTTGTGTTAATGCGCTTTGAATTTTGAAAATTGCCGAATTTTTGCTAAAAAAATACATTTTTTTTCATTTAAAAAATGATTTTCGAAGGGAATAACTTTATGAATATATATAATTTAAGGTTTTTTAGTTCAATTAGGACCCATAGCTTCATTCTGAATGATATTTGGTTGAAGTCATTGATTCAAAAAATATATATACGAATTTGAATGTTTGCATATCGAAATTTTTTTTTTTTGAAATTTTGCAAAAATAAGAGCTATTGAGCAAAATGGTGGTCATTTTTGGATTCAACGTGTCCAAATTACCCTTAAAAAGTTGTTGTATGCCCTGCAGCAAAATGGCTGTCGGCCAGTGTAATTTATTCGTTGTTATTTATTTTAACTTCCATATTAATAAAAATGTGCGCGGACCCCCTGACGTTGTTCAGGGACCCCCAAATCGATTTTAATTTTCCACGGACCCCTTGAACGATGCCAGGGACTCCTTGGGGTCCGTAGGGAGCACTTTGGCAACCACTGCTTTAGAAGAATACATTAATAAATATTGTTTATCCAATAGATAGTTTTTGGTATGTAATTAATATTTTAAATTATTTAAAATAATATTCTAAACGGAAATTCACTTTTGTCCGTCTATCGGTCTGTAGCATAACTCAAAATCTACTGGATCGATTTAGCTGAAATTTGGAATATATACAATGCCGTGTAAAAGTTTTTAGACACTTGTAAAAATACAGATTTCAGTCAATAAAAATCCCCAAAATAGCGAAAAGAATATGGTTACTTGTAGTCAAAATAGTAAAAAAAAACAATTTCTCGTTAGCTAGAAAGACACACTGCGTCAATACTTTCAACTTGAGTAAATCTGACCTTCCAGGCATATAATTCAAAATTCAAAACATGGAAAATTGTAAATGCTGTATTTTAGATATGCTGGGATTATTACAAAAGTTGTAATTAAGTACTCTTATCAATATTTAAGATTTTTTATCAACCATTTTTGCAGTTTTATATTTACAAAACGCAAAAAAATGAGTGTCCAAAGACTTTTGCACGGCAGTACGAAGAATTTTTTGAAAATGTATTTAAGTAAAAATAGTCACAAGTACTTTTTGATAAAGTACTTAAGTAAGTACTTTGCTGATTTTTGTATATTTTACAATTAAAATTTCACGTTTTTTATATAGGTACTATTATTATTCACTCGCGTGAATTAAGGAATTATTGTTTAGGATTTTTGAAAAATATAGTTGAACAAAAATATAGATCTTTTTATTCTACACAATTCTTTACCCCCCATAATATTTTTCAATATTTGCAAAAGAGTGCGATGACAGTAAACTGAATTTCCGACTTGATTTACTATTATCGTCACTGCTTATTACTTATGTTACCTAACGTAACAGAATATATACTAAACTCAGGCCAAAGAATATATCTATGATCTTTGTGAGATAAGCGCACTAACGGACAGACAGACAAACAGAAAAATGTTACGTTTTATAACATGTAAGTATCTGTCTGATACAGTAATATCTCAATTATTCGATCTAACAAATGTTCTATACTAAAAAGAGACATCAGTTAGTTATTAATTTAATAATTCGACCGTACCGTTGCTCTACTATATAAACACCTAAAATAAATCACAGCAATAAAAAATAGTATAACTTCGGCTATCCGTACACCGGGCTGCCGATGTTCTTCTGTGTAACAACAAGTATTGTTGTTGCGTCAATGACAGTGAACCTCATATGTTGACAATCCGTGAGTCACCCGGCTGCGCTGTTAGGCTCCGGGCGACCGGATAAATTATTGTTTTTGCGCTAGGAGTGCCCAGAGATAGCTACGTTCTGAATTTATGTGTGTGTGTGTGTGTGTGTGTGTGTGTGTGTGTGTGTGTTATCTTCAAAATGAAAATGCAATATATGTATATGTGAGTTATTAGGTATTACTTATAGTTCAAGAATCAGCGGTATTTAACTTGTTATTATGTGATTAAAAAAATACTTTTAAGTTGATTTTTTTTACTTAATTTTCTTAAGAATTTTTATTTCGTTTCGTAGCCAATTTGGCGCTAAATGATTTCTCTTTTTAAATTTCGCCTGCATATAAAGTTTTCTAATTGTTAAAATTGATGAATTTTTAAAACAAAAATTACAAAATTCACTGCTTATTTTTTTACTTTGGTATAGTTTCAGGTTTGTAAAATAAAACACCGTTTACATTTTTTATGTCAACCTGCGAAAGAGGGCGTGTATAAGCCATATTTATTATCGAAAATAAAATAAAATTTCAAATTGTTCAAGTTGTATATTAATAAATAAATATTCATTTGTATTTGGCTAATTGATTCATTAACTACTGAACGGATTCTTTTCTGGTTTCCACTAACAGATAGAATATTTCACGAGGAAGGTTTTGGTGTATAATTTGTAGATATTAACCCGGGTAACACCGGGTCAAATGTATTAAAATTAAATTAAGTTTGATATGAATCCGTAAATAATTTTTATTTTATACATTTCAAATGAGACCCCCCCCCCCTTAATATATACACATTTTTATGACCGATAAAGTATGCAGATTATGTTATCAAATATATTAGTCTAACAATAAAATTACCGGCTGATAAAATGTAGACATAAACTAATGTTTGAACATGTTACTTGTATTACTCTCGAATAATAGACGTGGTGATTTCAACGCTGGGTACAGACACAGTATCTTTATTGATCCAGAACATGCGAAGCAAGCGCGTTAATATTATTGTATGGAAAACTATTCACGAGTCAAACTGAACAACTCATTACTTTCTTGTTATTATAGTTTTAAACTATTTTAGAGCTTTCGTTGAATTTTGTTAAAGGAACATAATAATATATAAAATTGCGGGTCATAAAAAGTATTTTTCCAAATTGTATACTGTATCTGAAATTGTTGTCTCATTTACCCCATTATGTTAGCGTTACGAGAATTTTTTTAACGTTTTTGTCCATGATAAAAAACAGTACTATCTTTTTAACGCATTGATTTTCCGTCCGTCCGTCTGTCTTCCACCGCGAGATCTCGGCCCCCTGACCACCTAGAGACCTCAGGTTTTCGTTAGATGGTAGGTCTGTGGTTCTTGTTTAACTCATTTTAAGAATTTTCCCGGTCATAACCCTCCCTCAAAATTTCAAGGGTAGCTTTGGAAAGCTGAAAGTCTTTTCTTCATAACTCGGTCAAAAATAGTCGTAAAGCGATACAGAAAAAAATAAATTGAAGAAAAATGTCTGATTTATAAATTAGATTTGGTCAAAAAAATTATCACGGCCCATGGAGGCTCTCAAAATTGATTTTTTGTAATTTTAAATATCGTCCGGTTAAGAATACGGTATATTTCATATACGGCTTCATGTACCTAAAAAATGTGATCAATGTAAACAATTCGTGATACAAAAAAAATACTTTATAAATGACATCACTGAATTTACCATATCGAAAATTACACTTTCACTAGTTGGGTGGTGTAAAAAATATTCACACTGATAAATATTTATTAATACAACGATTATGTTTAATCAATTTGAGAGTTTCGTTAGTTGGTGTAATAAATTATTTATTAATTTGATAAATGAAAAGATTTTTAGATATATTTTTCAAATGAATAAAATATCCTCAATAATATAATATAATATAAAATATAAATTTATTAAGCATTTTTCTATCTCAGATTTTCAATAAGATCTAGTTTTTTTCTACGTACGCTATAATGTAAGTTATATTGAGTGTATGTATAGTAATAGTACGTCATGTTTCCGTGCAGAGGTGCTGCTGCTACGCCGGCATTTTTATTGCCCTCTAATGACAGAGGTTTTATGGCGCAGTTTGAAATAATTTATACAAGAGTATAACCGTTCGTATAACTTGCTTCATCAGAATCTTGAATTAGTATTAATATTCATGTGGGTAAAATTATAACTGATAAGGGCTGCATGTATGAGACGAGATGAGAGTCTGGTATATCTCGTCTTGTGCACGTGATTAAAGATGGGACGAGACCGGAAACGAGAAAATCCTCGATTTCGGGTAATTTTTTATATAAAAAATATTTTTTATTTAAAATATAACGAAATTTAAAGATCGATCTTAAATAATTAATTTTTATTTATACTATTGATAATCTTTTAATCTCGTCAGAATTTCACGTTTTATACAAAAAGGTACTCTCTTCTCGTCTACGTATACAGAAATCAAGTAGTTTTGATTTTGGAATAGTATTTATGACTCTTATAATGAATGAAAAGTTTTATACCTAACTTTTTAATTTCATTCACCTGTGGAAATTTTCAAAGTTTTTTTTTGTTGTTACCATTTAATTTGACTAAAGTAATAGAAAACAATACGCAAATTAGTTTAGGAAATGATTGATTCTTAAATTGTCATCGATAATACATAAGTATATAAAATTTTAAGACAGTCGGACATGGGGAAGTAGGGGGAAATCGGTTACAAGTTTTGAACGAAACATACAAATTTAACAAGCTAAAAAAATAAATTGTGTATTATATTAAAATTTAACTTTTCACTAACATGAAACTCAGTGGCGTAGTTAGGTGGGGATTAAGGGGATCAACCCCTCCCCCATGATTCTACGTAAATTATAAGATGAATATAATATACGAGCTTTTTTTCAATAAACTGAAATTTTTTTGTACTTTGCACTACATAAAAGATAATTTTCATAGTAAAAAATATAAGTTTATGAAATTTAATACTGTTACCCCCCCCCCAATCGTAAAAAGCTATCTACGTCACTGAATTGAAACTTAATGTTTTCAAAACTGAAATTTTACATGACTATTGATGACAATGATGACCGCGGAAGCCCCACACATTTATAGTCCATTGAAATTCGCCGACATCGAGCAATTAAAACATAAACGTGTACATGTAGTTTAATAGTTATACTTATAATAAAAGTAATAATAATGTCATTTTGTAAAGCGGTGTCCCACGTCGGTTTAACTCGACCGAATATTTAAACGTTCAAATATAATTATTCTATATGTAGTATTCTTAGAATTCTGTAATTACGTCGGTTTCCTATTTACTGAACGTCATAGAACTTTGCAACTATAAATCATAGAAACTTTGGAATAATGTTAAAGTGTTTGTTAATAGTAGATTTTTACGTATGAAAAATTCAACTCATTTCGAATTTTAAGGTAATTCGATCATTAGAGGAATGTATAGATAAAAGTCTAAAATTTTAATATGTTATGGATAACTCATATATTTTACTAATTTTTATTTTAAATATTGGACGTATGGTTTTTGAGTAATTGGATATTAAAATTAGAGTTTTTAACACACGGTAAATGAAGGAACTTACCAAAAGTGCTCTTTTTATTGAAATTCTACACAATTGGCTATATAGAGTCGTTTTAAAAACTAATTATTCGAAACTTCAACCCTTTTAAATACTATAAAAATTATAAAGAAATATAATCACGTGTAATTTATTCAAAATAATGAAAAACTAAATCTGCCATTACAGCAAATTAGTACATGTTACTATTATATACCGTTCTGTCTATTTCAATTTTCAAATTTAATTAAACTTTTTTTTACTTTTAATAATTAACAAAGTAAAATATTCCATTAAATGTAGGTACATGTGTTTTGAATATAAATTAAAAACAAAAATTTCGAAATGAAATCTTTTTTACAGTATGCTAGACGTATGACCTTAAGTAAAATAAATTAGTTGATTTTATTTTAATATTTTATTAATAAAATCAAAGATAAGGTTTGTATTGCTCTACTGTAGTATCTATAACAAGTCGATTGGCGCAATTTTCACCGTTATTTTTACCAGTGTATACATTTGTTCTGTATATTATTTTTATTAGTGTCGGTGCGGTGTTTTGTAGTTATTAAAATGAAATATAAACTTATTTGGGATATTAATTAGTAGAATAATTTCATAATGTACCGGTGAAGTAGTGATTAGTGGGACTTCAGAGGTAATCGAATGTAGCAGCACATTTACGTGCTGGTATTTCTCTATTTGTTTTGCTTATATACTATAACAGTGTAGCACAAACTGTTTTTCTTCGAGATATAATTTTTTTCACCGGCTTGCGATACATTTTTATTTACTACCTATCCATGTAGTATAATAACGTGTTTTCACTATTCTATTTTACTTGAGAAACCATGTTAGTGGAAGTTTCATCCAAATCAATTAAGCATTTTATGAGATACATAAAAAATACGACCCATATAATTTTTTTGTATTGGACTAAAAACAATATTTTACTCCCACTTATTTTGGGTTGTAGAGGGGTGGTGTCACATATTATATCATACTTGGAAAATTGTGAGGAATAATTTGGTGAAAGTTTCATCCAAATCTGTCTAGCAGTTTATGATATACATAAAAAAATACGAGCCATATCATTTTTTATATTGGACAAAAAACAATACTTTACTTCCACTTATTTTGGGTGGTACGGGGGTGGTATCGGATATTTTATGTTGCTTAGAAAATTATTAGGAACAAATTAGTGAAAGTTTCATCCAAATCAGTTCAGCACTTTCTGAGATACATCCAAAAATACGACCCATATCATTTTTTTGTATTGGACTAAAACAATACTTTACTCCCACTTATTTTGGGTTGTAAGGGGGGGGGGTGTCGCATATCCTATCCTATTAAGAAAATCATTAGGAACATGTTGGTGAAAGTTTAATCAAAATCGGTTAAGCATTTTATGAGATGCATCCAAAAATACGACCTAAAGGTTTTTTTTGTATTGCAATAAAAACAATATTTTACTTCTATTTATTTTGAGTTGTAGAGGGGAGGAAATGGGTAATGTCGCATACCTTATATTACTAAAAAAATCATGAGAAAAATGATGGTGAAAAGTTCTTCCAAATCGGTTCAGCACCTTATGAGATACATCCAAAAATATAATCGATATGATTTTTTTTGTATTGGATTTTAATTTATAATATTTTTCTGGTAACTCTTTTGGTTTTTATTTGAAGACCACTGGTTTAAATAAGATAAAATGTACATAATAGTTATTTTTAACGGTTGTTCCATCTAATTGAATCTATTAACGTAACAATCAGTCCTTCATTAGTCTAAATGCTTGCATTTAAAAACTAAATATACTTGTACTCTTAAATTTAATCTTGTCGCTTCTAAAATATCTTACGTTTTATGCAATAAATGAGTCTGCAGATGTAATTTCGACATTTTTTTATAATTAATATAATTGTTTAGTACTTATTTGTTTTAATAAAACTAAAACCGGATGTCGAATTTCTTAAAAAAAAATGTGAACCCGTAAAAATAATATTTTTTTGTAGTAATTATCGCTTAAATGATATTTTTACGTAATTTGAAATCCGTTAGGTTAAAAGTCGTTATTATATGTACATACATGTACAGTCGAACTTGGTTATAACGAGATTTGTTTGCTCGAAGTATCGATACTAAAAATAAAAAAAATACAATTTATTTTAAAAATTTATTTTTCCCGCGATTTCACTCGCAAGTATTTCAAAATTATTGAATACGCACAGGTACGTCTGTCTACTCTAAAAATGTTAACACCACATTCCTAGTAGCAGTTTAATTCTATCAAAATCACAACAACCATATTTTATTTAGGGTCTTAGGCTATAAAAATATTTTTTTTTCATAACTATGAAATATAGCATTGTATGCAATATGATTATTAAATTTTAAATTATATCTTTTTGAATGATAAAGGGGTGGATCTAAATTTACAATTTAGGGTGAGGGGGGGGGGAATGGACCAAAAAATGAAATGGACAAAAATTTCGAAACAAAAGAATATTAGTATATTAATTAATAAACATTTATTTATTTGCTTTAATTTTAGAGGCTGGAGCGGGGTTCATTTATATAAAAAAAATTTGTTATGAAATATTTTTTTACTAATTATTTAAATCAATATCTATAATTTTTAATATACTTAAAATATTTACTGTCGCAATGGTAAATCCAAAATATATAAACAATAAAGTTTAAACGTTGATAATATACCTCAAACAAATAAAAATGTGTAAATCAAATAAAAAAACAAACGCAAAATTAAAATGAAATATTAGTTTTTTTATTTACATATAATTTCGTTTGAAAAAATATTAAAATATCAATTAAAAACTTCTACAGCGACCTTTAGCTAAGTAGTATACAGTAAGTTTTTTTTCTATCGAACACGATTATTCCTAATTCTACTGTAGCTTCAAAAATATTTCTTTAATTGGGCAATTATTTCATAAAAAAACATGTTAATGGTAGTAGACAGAGAAACGTAATATTTTCTTCAAAGTTCGACACCTGTGTTATAAAGAAAAATGTATTTCTTAATTATTATATCGGATAAAAATTCACAATGAGTGATGGTTCACATGCCAAAACAATTAACTGGACTTTTGTCTATTTTATTGTTAAGTAAGAAAGCTGAATTGTCCATTTAAATATTATTTGTTGTGTAAAAATATTTCTGATACAAATTATTAATAGAATAGGATTTTTAGGATCCTTTTAGATTATGCCTTTTCGGAACTCTACCCCTCCCTTTTATCGATTTAGAATGCTGTTTTTTCTAAAAAATATTACTATAAAACTTCTACTTAACTTAAAGTTCTGTAACATAAAAACGACTAAGTAAAATTAATTAAAATTTTAATATGAAAAACTAGACTATATAACAAACATTTTACACCGTTTTCAAATTTATGTGATTTATAACTCCAGGGTACTATGTCACCAATCATGATAATTATTATTATTTTTGATATAATTTTACCTAAAAAGCTGTAACTACTAAACTTTTCTTTGCAATGATTTTAAATTTCAATATATAAAACTAGATGATATTATAAACATTTTAACACCATTTCCATGTTTGTAGAATCTATAGTTCCGGAGTACTATGTCGCCACATTGGTCATTTTTTATTATTTTTTTGGATATAATTTTACCTAAATGGCTATAACTACTAAACGGTTCATTGGAAAGATTTTAAATTTTAATACATAAAATTAGATGATATTATAAATATTTTAACACAATTCCCAAGTTTGTGTGATGTATAATTAATGTACTATGTCGCCAAACATTAAACTTTTTTTATTCACTCGCGGTATATAATTTTATACATAATTTGAAGTAGACTTTTCGAAGAAACTATAACTGTCTTCTATATTTATTTGGTTGAATTTAACTTGACTGATATAAATATGGAGACATTATATTTTATCTATCGTATATATATTTTTAGAATATCTATTTTGTAGATTCATTAAAACAAATGTTATAAAATAAATTTGAATAAAATATAGTTAATTTTCGAGTTAATTTATATTTTGATACATTTGTTGAATTGCAATGTAATTTTACTATGACCAAATTATGTATTATTTTTGCAATCTGAAATAATCGTGATGCTATGTCTGTTGTTTAAAAAAACAGGCTGGTTTTGACAGTGGACTAGACACTAGACAGTCAGGTATAGAGTTAGAGAATTAATAGTTGCCTTAGCGCGAAAACACTACGTGTTAGTGACAACTCTTTATCAGAATACAATAATTAATCTCAACGGAAATAGAATTCCAACTATGTACAAATTATCACAGATTGTTTTTTCCTCTTACATTTCTAAATGTTTGTGACGATTGAAACCGAATTGTTCCATCAAGTTAGGGTTTTGAGATAACCTAACCTAAAAGTACTACAGATTTATTTTCACAAATATATTTGTATGAACTTATTTTTTTTAAATTCCTAGTTTTTTTTACCGAATAATATAATTTTTTTACTATTAAAGAAAATAAAATTTTATTTATTTTTATAAACTAGGAATTTAAAATAAAATGTTACTGCTTAGAGAAAAATTTTACAGACAAAAGTTACCCAATTTCGAGGGGGTAGTTAAATGTTTTTTTTTGTGAGTTTTTTTATAGTAACTTTGATTTTTATGTAAAACAACTTGTATTTACTAAAAAAAGTACTTGAACATAAACAAATCTATCCTAAGTACTTTTATGTCCGGTATCATAAAAGTGCTTGCAAAATTTCTTAGCTAGTAAGTACTCTTAAATGAAGTATTAATTTTGTGATAGTATCTATGGATTTGCTATGGAATTTAGAGTAGTGATACTTCAACGTATTGTAACACAGTTGACGACTCTAATCGTACAGATTAATTTTCATAATATCACCACTGTTTTAATACCGTTGTTGTTTACATACAATACGTGCGCGAAACTTGTCAAAGTCTTTATGAAACTTCGAATGAACTGTCATATAAGTTTGATACCTCATTTGAAAGTGCTTGCTAGCTAGCAGATTTACTAGCTCTTTTATGATACCACCGGACATTAAAGTATTTAAATACATTTGAAGTACTTAAGTATATCAATGTATTTAAGTACAGTGATGCCTCGGATAACGAACGCTGCGCACTACATTTTGTTCGTTCATTGCGCGACTCGCACAACGAACCTCGCTTCGCTCAACGAACTGCATCGTGTTTAATTTTGTCGCCTGAACGCTCCTACGTATCACGAAGTCGCCCGAACTTCCAAGGCCGCACGCGATGCTCAAACTTGCATGAACATGCATGAACGCGCGTCATTTGTTCTTTTCTGTGCTTAACTCACACACCTGTTTATTTTAATAAATGTAATTCTGTGTGTCTATATTATGAGTTCTAAAAAAAGAAGGAAGGTGATTTCTGTTGAAATTAAACGAGAAATAATTAGAAAGAAGATTTGACCCTGCAAACCTCGGTAGACTCTCCTAAATCTGATTCTGACTAAAAAATAAAAAAAATATATGTACAATCTTTTTTATGTTACAAAACGAATTAAAAATTTTAACATATATTGTTATGGGAAAACGCGTTTCACATAACGAACTTTTCGCATAACGAACTTGCTCCCGGAATGAATTAAGTTCATTATGGGAGGCACCACTGTACTTTATATTATAAAAGTACAGAAAATACTTATGTATATACTTAAAAATTTTGCTTTCTTTTCTTTCTAGCTTTCATTTAAAAAATATACAGCCAATAATAAGATAGAAATTATGTTTTTCCAAAAATCAGTTTCGAAATTAAGTACATATTTTTGTATAGTACTTGCAGGTACTTAACATAAGTACAATTAATTTCTGTTAAAAGTATTGGACTTGCATATATTTTTTGTATTAATGCAACGCTCTAGGTGAAACTTCAGTTACAAATCTCGTTCTGCAGGCCTAATTTCGATAGATGCTGTCTACTTACTGTTAAACATTAGTTGTCACTTTATTCTCCAAATTAGTCTTGTTTACTTTCCATCCAATCTACATTAAAATCAACAGCAACTTGTAAATTTAAAAATAGACGTATAATACAAAAGCACTGATGATTTCAGTAACCGCGGGGCTGGAATTATAAAAAAAACAACGCATGGCTTAAACATAATACCAACAAGCAACGTAAGTAGAAAAAATATACGACTGATATATTTTTCACAATATAATCTACTTCTCATTTGTGGCCGGGCTGAAAAAAAATTATGTTAAAAACAGCATTAAGGCATGTAAGCGGTATCAGACGTAGTTATACACGAATTATAAACGAATTACGGAAACTGAAATTGTTTTACAGTGTGTGTGTGTGTCTGTGTGTGTACAATGTGGTGCAGAATAAGGGAGACATCAAAGAAATTGAATCCAGTTTTTATTAATTAATTAAAAATTATATATATTTGTACATTTTATTGTTTCCTTTTTTATGTGTTTCTTGCGATTTATTTTACATCTGTATAAGATCTATAAAGGTAATAAAATATCTATCAGTGTAAAAGTCTTTGGATACCCCATTTTTGTGCGTATTGTAAATATATAAATGCAAAAATGGTTGATTAAAAATCTTAAATGTTGATAAGAGTACTCATGTACAACTTTTGTAATCATCCTAGCATATCTAAAATACAGCATTTACAATTTTCCATGTTAAGAAAATTTTTGAATTATATGTCTGAAAGGTCAGGTTTACTCAAGTTGAAAGTATTGACGCACAGTGTCTTTCAAGCTAACGAGAAATTGTTTTTTTTTACTACTTTGACTGCAAGTAAACATATTCTTTTCGCTATTTTGGGGATTTTTATTGGTTGAAATCTGCATATTCAAAATCAATAGGTGTCCAAAGACTTTTGTGTTTCTATCTATTGATCTATTCATTTTTAATTTTTTGTTGCGAAATCGGAAAAAAGTAATATTTATGAAATCAAAAAATCAACACTATCTGTCACAGTTTTATTCTAGTTTATTCTGTTTCATCTAATTAAAATTATATACAATATTCTAATACAAGTTTTCGCTAAACAATATACAAAATTACCCCCCCCCCCCCCCTCCACCCATCTTTCTTAAATTAATCAATCTTCGTTTACAAAATTAATATACATAGCTCTTTAAATTTTAACAGTATATTACAATTTTGAAACACGCTATATATCAACGTTTCCCTGATTTCCTCTACCCATTATTCCGTGCGAATGGTTTTACCCTACACACACACACACACACACTGCCGCTGCTGCTAACTAGACACTAGGTATAATATTTGTGAATATGTTTGTTAATAATGTTTTTGTATGATATTTTTAGTACTCTTGTGTGAGATTTCTTTGATGATTAATTCGAGTAGTTTTATTTCCTAATTAATTATGTTAAAGACACACCGACTGGTGTGTTTAACCTTATGAATATATCATGTGTATATTGTAATTAAAAAAAGCTGCAATGGGTGCCACGAGACTTTCTTATACGTGTGTTTATAATTTTCTAAAGAAAAATCATTTGTGACTTAAAAATAGTGGTGCATAAAGTATAGAAAATAATAGTCTCTAACATTTTATTTTCTGATTCGCATTGTTTCCAAAAATAATTTGAAAAATTCAAAAGAGTAAACAGTTTTAAAAAATATTTTAATTATAAAAATTTAACTTTTTTTAAGATCTGTTGCTTTTGACTTACAACGTCTGCAGACAGACAGATTGACATACATACATTATGCGAAAATAGTCAATATTTATTTTATTTGATACTAGTTACCCACAACTTCTAAATATAAAATTTGTATTTTTTATTTAGTCAAATTTTGAATTGTACGTATGTACGAAGCGAGATGTTGATATAAGAGACGTTACTCGGGGTATGGTGGTTATACTTAATTAATTAAATAAAAGTATTAAACCAAAATAGTTAAAGCGATGATTTGAATTGATTTTCAAAGTTTTTAGCATTTATTCGTCTAATCAGACAGAGAAGCTTTTTTGTTTGTTTTGATGTAGAACTATATCTTTCCCGAAGATACTAGGGGGAAATCTCTCAGGATTATGAATGCCATATTTTGAAAAAGTAATAATTGTAGAACAATAAATAAAATGTTAATAGATAGTTTATATAATCCCATTTTTAACCCTCCATATTTCAACCCTTAAATACAATAGCAAAAAATGTGACAAATTGTTTTACGTCAGCGAAATTGCTATCTACTTATTCATAGAGAAATATTGTATTTTACAATATTATATTAAGAATTATTTGAAACAGTTAAAAAAGTTACATTTAAAAAGTAAATAGATTTCTTGTTGGGTTCTTTTAAGGTTATATTTAACTGAAAATTTCATACCTGTAGGTAAAATCAGTGGGCATACAATACCTGGGTCAGATAACTAAAGAAGTTTCTTGTACAAAATAAATCGGCAAATTTTTCTAGTTTTAAAATTCATCCCTATTAAGTACGATTGAATAATCTTTAAACTGGCTAACATTGATACGGTAGAATGAACTAAGCCATCCTAATAATAATCCTGTAGATACTACTGAACCAGTGGTCTTAAAAATGTCTTAAAATTTTAATCTACTTAGATACCTGAACATATAATTGCTAAATGAAGTAGGTAGGTACTTTTAAAAAAAATAAAATGATAGTTTTCACAGTGGTCTTCAAAATGTCTTTTCTGGAATTTAATTTATTGTATTATCAGCAGTTCTAAAGAATGTAGCACCAATATTACCTTTTGTCGATTTAGATAAATACGATAATTTTCAGGAAAATAAGAAATTTACTTCACCAAATATTTTTTTTGTAATTTGTAACTATTTTTAAAACTTTTGTGATCTGTAAAATGTTATGACTGATTTTTTTTTGTTGAAAAACAAGTAAATTTTCGTAACTCTTTACAATGGGCAAATAAAAAAAATAAAATTTGACAAAAAATTGTATTTTTTAATCTGACCTGTATACAGGGTGATCCAGACCTACCGTCCACTATGTTTTACGCCCAAACTATTGAAGATATAGTTTTATAAAAAAAGTTTTACTATGTATATCGACCCTAAAGAATTTCAAGAAAATATTTTCAACCCCCTAAAACTGCGCCTTAGGGGGTAGTTTGGGGGGTACATGCCCGTTTCTCAGTAAAATCAAATAGAACGGTATATTCAAAAGTACATAATTGTAAAGACCATAAAAAGTAAGAAACTTTTGTAAAACAAAAATTTTCATACTTTCAATTGTTTAGAAAATATGGCGACTTGATCTCAAATTTTAGGGTTTTACTAAAAGTGCTCTAATTTCGTTAAATATTAATGAAATTTTATTATTTTTTTTAATTTAGAAAGTAGAAATAATGACTTTTGTAATGATCTATGAATATTTAAGATTTTGATAGTTTAAAGTGACATACGCGACATATCAAAAATGCAAAAGTTCAATTAGCGATAATTCAAAAAAATTAAATACAATGGTATATCAATTAATACTTTATCTTAAAAAAAATACGTAAATAAACAACTTTTGAAAATAAAATTTTAAATTAAAAATTATAATTTTCCATTTTAAAATTTTGATTTTTAATTTTTAATTTTCTTAACAAAAGTTGTTTATTTACATGTATTTTTTCAGATAAAGTACTAATTGATGTACCATTGTATTTAATTTTTTTGAATTATCGCTAATTGAACTTTTGCATTTTTTATATGTCGCTTTTGTCACTTTAAACTACCAAAATCTTAAATATTCATAGATCATTACAAAAGTCATTATTTCTACTTTCTAAATTTAAAAAAAGAATAAAATTTCATTAATATTTAACGAAATTAGAGCACTTTTAGTAAAACCCTAAAATTTGAGATCAAGTCGCCATATTTTCTAAACAATTGAAAGTATGAAAATTTTTGTTTTACAAAAGTTTCTTACTTTTTTATGGTCTTTACAATTATGTACTTTTGAATATACCGTTCTATTTGATTTTACTGAGAAACGGGCATGTACCCCCCAAACTACCCCCTAAGGCGCAGTTTTAGGGGGTTGAAAATATTTTCTTGAAATTCTTTAGGGTCGATATACATAGTAAAACTTTTTTTATAAAACTATATCTTCAATAGTTTGGGCGTAAAACATAGTGGACGGGTGGTCTGGATCACCCTGTATATGTAGTATTAAAAAAATTAATTAAAAATAGTATTCATATTGTTTCAATACCATTAATAATTGTCATAATGGTAATATGTTTTTCTTTATTTTGTGGGCATTATAGTGGTACCACTATATACTGCTAGATGTTATAAATTATTATTATAATTGTCGATCAAAATTTTACAAAATATACAAAAAAATATATATATTGTATTGCATATATCAAACCTTAACTAGTATTAATTTTTAAATACAAATATTTCTTGAAATTGGTATAAAATAAGACATATAAAATATTAGCTTTAAAATAACAGCGAAAGCCTTAAATAGTAAATACTACAAACTATAGAACGAGTCAATTATAAATAAAAATATTAAAGATCAGTTTTCTTTACTGTTGAAGCATTTGCTCGACATTTCTATAACCACGAAAGCCCTATAGTGTATATATTCATTTCGAGTCGTTCATAAGTCAAAATATGATAAATATACAGTCGAAACCGGTTACAACGACATCGGTTAATACGAACATATCGGTTTTAACGACTCAAAATAAGAGTCCGACTGAATTTCATATAATTGCATTTTAATCGGCTTTTACAACCTAACATGAGGTACCCTCCACTGATTTCAATTGTATCAAAATGTGTACACATTTAATGTGGGGGTAGAGGGGAAGTATAATATTTGAGAGTTTTCAATAAAAAAAAAACATCTCAAACTTTCATTATAAAATTCAAACCCGCATAAGTAAGTTAATTTATATGTACCTATAAAAAAACGTGTTAACAAATATGCAGTACCTCTGGCACCTGTGTTGAGAACAACCCTTATTATCGATGCTTTGAGTGGGGTGTGGGGTAAGGTTGGGTAAAGCACCCCTAGGCGGTGTTACGGGGCGCTAGGCACAGGTAGAAGGCGAGCAGGTAGAACAACAGAGGTATTATATTGTAGGATATGTAGTGAAAGGTCTTTGTAAACGCTGTAAGAATGCTTCGCTATTATTGCTATTATATCATAGTTTATTATGCATATTATGCTCACGTATGTTCTCTTTTATTGCCGGGGTTTTGTTGCAATGTTTGTTTGGGTTTTGATTTGTGATTGAATGAATTTTTGATTTATTTTGTTTATTATTTTTACAGTTTTTTTAAATCTATTTTTACTGTCTTATCAATCAACACATGTTTGTATTATGAATTTTTATGTTATCTAACGTAGTTTTGCAAGGAATTGACACTGAAAAAGACAAAATAGCAACACGGTCTTTTAAAACACTTCGTATTTAAAAATGTATGAGGTTTATTGCACTTTTGTAAAAAAGACACGATGATGCTGTTTTGTTTCTTCGGTGTAAACACCGCATAAGGATTTTAGTTTTTCCTTTCTTTCCCTGATAGTAAGCGAGAACCTACATATAATATTTTTTACTCTCTGAAACTGTAATCATATAATTTTAGGCTGTAATGTTTGCAGTTTATCCATCAATTCATATTGCGTATCTTATGAAATTTTTAAATTACAGGGAAATCCGACGATTATTTTGCTTCTTTTAAAAATCATGCGTTTATAATCAATTTTTATACTTTTTAAAATTTTTGTTTGTCTATTAATTTATTTGTTCTAACTTATTTAACACAAAAACTACTTAATCGATTTTAATAGATCTTTCACAGAGGCTCTAAAATTAGTTTAAGCTAGATGAGAATTGAATAAATGTATCAATATTAAATATATTAATGGAATAATTAAAACAAACACGTATTAATAATAATTACAATTTATTTCTGGTGAAAAAATACTTAATATAAATGATCTGATTTAAAAATAAATACTCAAAATTTCTCTTGAGTTGTAATTCATAGAAAGGAACACGTGTTTACTTCTTAAAGCGTACGTACGTTGTGTGGGCGCGTGTATGCTTACTAAAAAATTTAGTGCATTTTTAATCCGCCTATAGAATAAAAATAGAGTCATATCTTTCGCAGTCATCTTTAAATAAATTCAGGTTATCAATTCAACACGTGAAGAGATCTTATTTGTAACATCTGTCGAAACGTTGGGTAAAAACTATAAAATAAAAATAAAATATAGGTTAATACAGTATAAATGTACTTAATAAAAATGTAATAATGAATTGATTAATAATTAAACTTACATATTTAGTATAGGTATATTGTATATGTATATATGTTGTAAAAGTGCATATAGTGACCCGTAAGTATTACCGACAGTAGCAAAGATAATGGTGCCCGTAAAATTTCACAAAACTGGTTTTTATTTTTAAAATAAAGACTTGTTTGGTAAAAGCTACTGCATTTCAATGCGCGACGTACATTTTAATTATTATATACAGAATTTTAACTTTGTTTCAGAACTGAACGTTTTTAAAAATGAAATAATATACAATATGTAAATTACTTTAAAACAGTGGTTCCCAACCGGTGGTCCCCAAGGGGCAAAATATGGTCCCCGTAAAAGATTTCAAACATTGAATGAACTTAGAATTATCGGTGACCTTTTTTAAGGTTTTTTTATCTATAAATAATCTGCCGTGTGCCACAGGACTTTCTTATACGTAATAATGACAGTGAACAGTATACGTGATTTTTATTTTAGTGAAGGATATTTCTAACAAACTAATAAAAGATAGAGTAAAATGAATGAGACATAAACTATAGAAATATTATTTTATACATTATGTATCGAACGAATTTTGTTTAACATAATTACTAACAATAAAATGGAAACGGATGTTTACTCATGTAATTTTTTTAATTTTTTGAAATAAGACAAAAATGTTTTAGATAAAAAATGTCGAGTATGTTACTATCTATAATTTATTCCCCATACATTTTTTTCCAACACTTATGATTTAGCCAGAAATATTTTTTTTAAAATCATTATTTAGAATAATCTATACTGGTTGCTGGGTGCTTTGACCGTACGGATCACGACTAATACCGTCAAGTCGCACGACGACCACTGCAAACTAAATGAATTAGAGTATACAGTGTTTATTCTCAGTATTACGTATAAGAAAGGCCCATGGTACCTATGGCAAACACGTACAGTCTCTGTAATACGTATAAGAAAGTCCCATGACACTCATGGCAGATATTTCTTCTCTGTTATGAACCATTTGAAATGTACTTAAAATCGAATACTTAGTAAAAAAAAAAAAATTAAATTTGTTTTTTTTGAAAAAATGAATAGAACATAAATTATAGATAATAATATTACCTACAATTTTCAACTTGGCCATTTTTCTCTAATTCGCACTGTTTCAGTGTAATTCGAAAAATTCAAAAATCGATGTAGGTAAACATCCGTTTCCGGTTGAATGATCGTTTTCAAAAATAGGAGGTTTTCTTCCCAGGCAAAAATCAATCTTAAGTATAAAATTCCACCTTTCTACGATTTGTCGTATTTGAGTTACAGCGTCTACAGACAGACAGACCGACAGACAGACACACAGACATCATGGCGAAAATAGTCAGAATGGATTCAGGGAAGGTCAAAATTGATAATTCCATCAAAATCCGGATTTCGAAAAAAATCGCGATTACAATACTTACTTATACTATATGTATATTTCATATACATTGGTATAAGAAAGTAAAAACATAAAAATGGAATGTGAAGACCTTTTTTTCGGTTTTTTATTTCAAATCTATAAAAATATAACTAATATTTTTTAACCTTGTGATCCCTGCTAATAATAATGAAATCGAAGTGGTCCTTGGTAAAAAAAAACGTTGGGAACCACTGCTTTAAAGTAACTTTCAACGAAAACAATTCTGTGGTTGGCTTTTTTCGCCAATTTTATGTTTTTTATAACTCGATTTTGCGTTAAATGAAAAAAAAAAAATGAAATATGCACTGAAAAGTAGACATTTTAAACTTTTTCGGCCTAAGAACGACCATTTTGACCATATTTACATTATAGCATTGTCTATTTATTTCTCTTAAAGTTATTCGATCATTAGAGCAATGTATAGATAAAAGTCTAAAATTTTAATATGTTCTTTATGGATAGCTCATATATTTTACTAATTTTTATTTAAAATATTGAACGTATGGTTTTTGATCAATTAGATATTAAAAATAGAGTTTTTAACACACGATAAATGAGAGATCTTGCCGAAAGTGCTATATTTATTGAAATTCTACACAATTGGCTATATAGAGACGTTTTAAAAACTAATTATTCGAAACTTCAACCCTTATAAATACTATAAAAATTATAAAACAAATATATTCACGTGTAATTTATTCAAAATAATGAAAAACTAGCTCTGCCATTACAGCAAATTAGAATATGTAACTATTATATTATACCGTTCTGCATGTCTGTTTCAATTTTCAAATTAAACGAAACTTTTTTTACTTTTAATAATTAACAAATAAGTAAAATATTCCATTACATGTAAGTATACATGTGTTCTGAATATAAATTAAAAACAAAATTTTTCGAAACTATATATTTTTTTCAGTGTGCTAGACGTATAACCTTAAAGAGGTTGAGACTATTAAAAATAACAGAGAGATCTCGATTAATATTTGATAATAATAAGACATTTATATTTAAAAAATCCTTGCAAAATATCAAGGTCATTAGGAGAATAGTTTAAGAGATATTAAATAAACAAATTAATATGCATTCTTATGAGAACTGCATAAATTCGAGACATTACAGCTTTTTTCAAAATGATATAACAGAGAGAATTTGATGAAAAATTGAGCAAACATTCTTTATTCATTTACATAAAGATATCTGTAAATTTTCAGAATGATTAGAAATCGCGTTTTTTAAATGAAAAATGACAAGTGTGTGAAAAAAACAGAGAGAGAGACACCGTGTCTTCACTCTGTGCTTATCCACATACGTTTACCCGCACCATTCTCCGCAAAACCATCCCCGCACCCTTCTTAAATATTTTGATTTGCAATCTTTAAGGTTTCTGCGGTGCCTTTGATATATATCATGGCTTCTAGGTGCAAGCTGAGTTCTACGATCAACATGTGTTCACTACAATAACGTTAACAGATATAACTCGGCTTATACCCAGAAGCCAAGATTAAATATTCTGATCTGATAATGGGATGCATCACATGTTTAAGTACTGAAAAAAAAAACACATCTTGAGGATAGTTTCCGCATGGGTGTGCGCGCATTGCGTGCAGCATCCGTGGTCCAGATATCTACGGTCATGTGTAAACATCATCCCCGTGCATGCATAATCTACTGCACCACCGGAATTTGATTATTTCTGCTGTTGTTATACAAGATGTTGTGTCGGCCTGACACGCTTAGGCTGTGTGCACACTTCAGGCGAGTGCGATAAATGTTTATACCAGTGCTTCTCAATATTTTAACATTTATGAGACAATTTTATTTATTTTTTATTTCTGATATCTCAGGAAAGGGGGGGGGGGGGTGCAAGAGGACAGAAGCTAGATTGGGAGTTTGATAATGGACTGAAAATTACAAATTTTATTTTATTTATAAGCATCACCGAGATCTCTTTAGTGAAGATTCAGTTAACAACCAAATATGACATTTAATAATTCTAATTAAAAAAAAAAAACAGTTAACATACAAGAAAACACCCCGGGAAATTTTTTTAGATCTGCAGAGATTTACTCAGATAACGACAGATCTGCATTTTGAGACAACATTAATTTTTTTACTGGTTTTTAATCTGCAGAGACTTGCAAAGATCTATAGCGGTCTACAAAGATCTAAAATGATCTACAAAGATCTCTGAAGATCGTTGTAACGTTGAAAATAAATGATTTTTCAAAGTTTCAATCTCTATCACGATCTACAGCAATCTTTAGAGTTTTTTTGTAGATACTTGCAAGCCTCCGCAGACCAAAAACCAGTGAAAAATATGATGTTGTCCCAAAATACAGATCTGAGTAGATCTCTGCAGATCTAAAAATAATTCTTGGACCTACAAATAAAATATCTATTAAAAAATCATTATGTTGCCCCTTCTCAACTAACTGAGCAGCTTTTTTTTTTTTTTTTTAACTTAGGTACTTTTCGAAATAAAATTAGAAAAACAAAAAAATATCTGCTTTTGGTAAAAATTTAAATAAAAAACCCATTTTCAGTAAAAAGTTAGATTAAAATTACATAGGAATTTTTTCTTTACAAGAAACAAATGCACCAAAAATTTTTAAAGTGAAACTTTTATTACATCGTCTCAAAATTTTTCGTCTGTGTGTTGCATGTCGCTCGGCCGCGGAGTAGGGGTAAATACGTCAGAGCCATAGACATAAAGAAATGGACAGTGCATCTGACTCGAAAAAAGAGCCGTGTCAAATGAAAGAGACAGAAATTGTTTGGTTGTTATATAGAATTTATTAGAATTATTAGAACTTTTTGCTGGTGCATGTTGTTTATGGATTTATTTCAATTTTGAGTGCTTGAATTTATTATTCCGAAAATTTTTAGTTAAATGTCTATAATGTGAAAAAAAGTTTCACTTTTACCGTGGTTTCATAAAACTACACAATCCTTTTTTTATTCGTGATCATTCGGCTAACTTATCTGACAAACTTAAGAAAAAATATTTTTCTGTTTGTAACGATCTTGAAATATAAATATTCATCACTGTTTAAGCGCGCCCATGACCAATTAAATCAAAACAGCATTTCCAACAATGTCATGACATTCTTGGATTTTATTACAATTTTTTAAAAACCACCCAGACTGGATGTTTAATATTTTTTATTTGTTTTGCTTCGCTTTAACAATCAACTTTTCATTTCAAATGAATTAATTACAACTCAATAATGAAACTACGAGGTCAGTATGACAAAAAAAGGAATACTACATGTCTACCAGAACATATCATTGCATGCAACTCAAGTACTCGCTAACATATCGTACATATGTACATAAAAAAATACAACATACATATTTTAAATTCTATGATACGGCCTAAAAATTCATGACATATAAGTATAAACTATATGTTTCACTTAAGAAGAACTGATATCGAAATTAAAATAATTAAATTGATTTGAAATTTGTACAGAGTAGTCATAATTAATGAAGTTTCTAGATTTTTTATTTTATTCTTTTATCTTAAAGCCGATATACCGGGTGTCCCAGATAACTTTTCCAGCATGGGGATCTCAGTATCTATAAGAGATACAGGTTTGGTTAAATGAGATGAATTATTTGTATGAAAGGGGTGAGTATTATTACACCAAAAACTATTCATAATTCTATGTGGTTTAGGCGGTATACCCAAAAAACTGAAAATTCGGAATTTCTTTAAATGGCTATAACTTTTTTGTTAAAATAGATAAGTACTTTTTGTTTGCGGTTTCTTAAAGCACTTTTTTGTGTAGAATTGATTGGTGTATTTAGATTTTTTATATCACTTTTAGTTTCCGAGATACAAGCCCTAACTTCAGTTTTTCTTATGGGCCGCTAAGTTGGCTATGGCATATTTGAACGTGTTTTTTACTCTACTTTACAACGATGTGTCACTTGCCATATTTATTATCGAAAAAAAAAATTATAATATATTTTTTCAAATAGTTCATTGTTTCAAATATTCATTTGTTATTTTGATTGTTGTTATTGTGATTTTTGTTTACAATTTTTGTTTTTCATAGCTCACTTAAAAGTTTGTAATAAAATACTTCATAAATATCACTGGTATTTAGTATTTCGACTTTTTTTCGATAATTAATATGGCAAGTGACACATCTTTGTAGAGTAGAGTAAAAAACACGTTCAAATATGATATATTCAACTAAGTGGCCCATAAGAAAAACTAAAGTTAGAGCTTGTAACTCGGAAACTAAAAGTGATATAAAAATTCTAAATACACCAATCAATTCTACACAAAAAAGTGTTTTAAGAAACCACAAACAAAAAGTGCCTATCTATTTTAACAAAAAAGTTATAGCCATTTAAAGAAATTCCGAATTTTCAGTTTTTTGGGTATACCGCCTAAACCACATAGAATTATGAATATTTTTTTGTGTTATAATACTCACCCCTTTCATACAAATAATTCATCTCATTTAACCAAAGCTGTATCTCTTATAGATACTGAGATCCCCATGCTGGAAAAGTTATCTGGGACACCCGGTATTTCTATGACAAATTGAAATTTGGTGCATAAAAATTGCTATAAAATTTTGAATTTTAGATTTAGTTTAAATTGTGTTTATTTTATAGAAAATTACGTGAAAAGTTGAAATTTTCAAACCGCAGTTCTGTATCTCAAAACGTTCTCGAGATATGGGCTTTCAATGTTTTCGATTTTTGAAAATTTTGGAGAAAAATGGCTGTAACTTTTGAACTTGTTGTCGGATTTGATTTTTGTTGACGGATTTTAAATCAGCGTATCAAAATCTATCTGATGACATATATAATACTTTAAAATCAGTAAAAAAAATGTTTGGTCAAAAATCGACATTTTTTTAAGGTATACCCCTTGGAATTTTTTCGATTTTTCGCGAATTTTTTTTTGTCGAATTTTATAGTATTATACATGTCATTGTATAGATTTTGACACGCTGATTTCAAATTCTTCAACAAAAATCAAATCCAACCACACATTCAAAAGTTACAGTCATTTTTCTCCAAAATCTTGAAAAATCTAAAACTTTGAGAGGCCATATCTCGAGATCGTTATGAGATACAGACCTGCGGTTTGAAAATTTAAATTTTTCACGTCATTTTCTATAAAATGAACATAATTTAAACGAAATCTAAAATTCAAAATTTTATAGTGTACGTACTTAATTTTCATGCACCAAATATCAATTTGTGATAGAAATATCAACTTTAAGATAAGAAAATAAAAAGGAAAATAATAAATAATCTAAAAATGTGAAGGGGTCTATAAAGAAAATCATTTTTTTAAAAGGGGTCTTTGTTAGAAAAAGGTTGGGAAACCCTGGTCTAATTTATAGTCATAGTTGAATATTTTTATACAGTTTTTTTTTGAAATGTCCAATAGACAATACTTATGTCTGATATTATAAAGGAGCTAACAAAATTCGTTTGCTAACAAGCACTTTCAATTGGGTATTAATTCTATAATATTGTCTATGAATTTACGTGATACTTCAACGTATTGTAACACAGTTGGTGACTTTGACCGTACAAGATAATTTTCATAATATCACCACTGTTTGGCGACGATGGCATAGGTAATTCTGACTGGAGTACCTATCTCTTAGTATACTCTGATATTTAAACACCCTATACATGTCGCTTATTTTGTTTAAACTTTAACTTCCTCCGTAAATATAATATACATATACCTATACTGACCTATAGTTATTCACTTTTGCTTTTGAACGGATCACATATTTACACACAATATAAATATTTTGAATTCTTAAAGTTGGCCTAGAAATTCATGGCATATGAGTACTATGTTGTATACATAAGAATACATATATCACGTAAAATCTAGAGCAGAACTAACTGATTGTTAGTAAGTTACATACATGAACATTGAACATACTAATTACCACCATATGTTTGTATTTTATTTAAATTACTTACTATCTTTATAGTATACTATAGATACAGTATTATGTACATTATTTCATTGTAAAAAATTCACAATACGCATCACAAGCCTTTAATGAAATTTCAATAATGTATTATTAGGTACGGGAAAATATCAAAGTTAAATCGCTGCTAACTATAAAAGAATTATTAAAAAATAAAATCCTCATATTTCTACGAAATACTAAAATACAAATTTTAATCCCCTATGTTTTATGCGTTTTGTGAACGTAAAAAATTTCGGGACCCCTGAATAGCCCCCATATTATATCGTGCTCTCGCAAAAAAGTGTCACAACTAAAAAAATGTCATATTTGAGATAAATATGTAGAATAATTCCAAATTACTATATATTTCTACTACAAATTGTTATTAATGTACTTCGTGTAGGTATGTACCATCAAATGTAGCATATTCTAAAGAAATGTCACATTTTTTATTATTTTTTAAATACTTAATCACTAAATGTTTTAATAGTTACTATTTTTCAAACATCACAGGAATACTGAAATATTTAAATTAAATACTGTGTATTAGTCCTTTTCCTATACTACCTTTACCATTTTGATGTACCTAAGTTGTTATAATTTCTTTTATTTCTATTTCCTCAAAACTATATTTTTTTGCGTGGATGCGATATGTCCAGTATTAAAAACGAGTTAACAAAATTTATAAGCTTTGCAAGCGCTTTCAAATGGGGTATCAAAAAATGGTTTCGCTACTGTCGAAATCTAGATTTATGTATTGCATTTTATATTTTGAAACTTTGATAAAATAGTATGAATCCCTTATACCTATACGATTTGAACTATAATGCATTCCCCAAATCGGGCTAGTTTAAAATATAATTAAGGTGTATAACGAGACGAGACAATACTAGAGTTAGGTTAGTCTCGTCTCACATACATAACGATATTCTTTACTTTCTGAAAAGCGAATTTTTCCTATACCATTTATATAAACGTTCACATGCTTCGATAAAAAAATTGCAATTACCGAAAAAAATCGTCAAATAACTTTCGACCGGTGACAATGACAGAAGTCACGGATGCACCGGCGACAACAAACAACAACAGTGAAATAAAGAAGAATAAGAAGAAGAGAGGCAACAACAGCAGCAGCAGCAACAAACAGCACACAAACGAAAGAGTTGTGTGAATAATTCAATTTGGTTAAAGTATTCGCCCGGAGCGATTCGGAGACCAGCCGCACGTTTGTGTGTGTGTGTGTGTGTGTGTGCGTGTGTGCGTGTGTGTGTGTGTGTGTGTGTGTGTGTGTGTGTGTGTGTGTGTGTGTATTGAACATAAACAATTCGGCAGCGTGAGTTAGAAGGTTGTAGACCTTCATCACACTGCCGCCGTCTGTGTCCGAGCGGGGTTGCAACCGTTTTTAGGCATAACAGCACACTGTAATGATGGTGGAAACGTGTGCACAATCCCAGAGGTTTTGCAGATTTATTTACGTCATTTATTGGAAAAATTCCAAAACAACGTTTTTGTTTTAACAATTTTCATTAATTAAAAAAATAATTTTATCTATTAACTTTAAGAGTTAACTTTTAACCCTTAGCTGCCATTGTGGGGTACCAGACGCCCCCACATTTTTTCAACTTCAATGTAAGGTGTTTAAATTATACAAGGTTTTCAATTTTTTAAATATATTAAATATTCTTTTAAATAACCGATTGGAGTGCATTTCATATCGTTCGAAGATGATAGAGGAATTTTATTAAATTAAAATACTCAATAGCTTACGAGTAGTTAATATTTTAGTGTCTGGGGTACATGGTAACCCCAGTGTGGCAGGTATGTTATTTTGAAGAAGTGGAACAGCTAAGGGTTAAATTTACTTAAAAAAACATATTCTTACTTTCCAAGTTCTGTTTTTTTATTATTATAAAAAAAAAACGAGTTTCATTCATTTATTACTATAGCACATTGGGCGTGGTGTTACCCGGGTTAATATCCATAAAATCATATTGAACTAAATTAATAAAATATTGAAACCGAAAAATTATAGAATTTCTTATTACATTATGCTTTTAATGTAATGTAAAATTTATTTTATAATAATATAATGAATATATTCTCAATAAAAAATGTAAAAAACTTTAGTAAAAATACAAACAGAGATTTAGACTTAAGCCAAGAAGCCGAGAAACACCTATAAATCACAACTAAAAGCATTATAAATATTTACTCGTATATGTATCAGTTAAAAATTGTTCTCGGAGATATAAACGCTTGTATAGGAAACAAGCTTGTAGACTTTAACGCTGGGTAACATGCAAACTTTAAATTTGTAATTTTGTTTTAATTGTTCCTAGCAAATGGTAGTAGTACGTATACTATGTACATTTTAATTAATTTTATTACTTAAATGATATATGTAGCTGATTGTGAACACAGATAACATACATATAGGTTATAATTTGAGGATAGTTTGGTTTATACTTTATATGGTATGGGCGTGCAACTTAAAATTATATGAATACTATGGAAATACATAGATGGGTTCTTCATTTGTATGATGTTTGTTTAATTAATAGTAATTATGATCGCATTAGTAAAATATACCATGATTATTTCTCTATAAAATATTCTAATTTTATTTTGGTTTTGATTTATAAATGAAATTATATAGATTTTTTTAACTGAATATAATTTGTTATCATTTCTTAATTATCATTGACATTTCTATCATTTAATGAAATAATTTTACTAGGTAAAGTAAGTATTGTTAAACGGATTTTTTCGAATTTGAGATTTTGATGTAAATATGCATTATGATTCAGGCGCGGATCTAGACCTACAATTTGGAGGGGTCGGTGGTGTAGATAGCTTTTTTGCGATATGGGGGGGGGGGGGTTATGCCTTAGTGTTAAATCTTATAGTTTTATTTTTCATTATGAAAATCATCTTTTAGGTATGTGGTGAAAAGTTCAAAAATTGGTTATATTCTTTACTTCTTCACAAATGCTCGCATATTATAATCATCTTAAAATTTTCGTACTAATGGGGGAGGGATCCATTATAATCCTCCAGTAACTACGCCCCTGGAGGGGGTCATATATTGTGAAATGACAGTTTGAGGGGGTCATAGTCTGTGAAATTTTGGTAGATATATTTAATAAATATTTTTCTGTTTAATTTGCTATAATTTTTGAGATCTGGGGGTCATGTCCCCCATCTGGATCCGTGCTTGTTATGACAGGTGTCTGCCGGTCGGTCTGTAGATGCAAAAAAAGATAGAACATGAGTGTGATAAGAAAATTTAATATTTTTAAAAATGATCTTATAACCGGATACGATATTTTAAATTATTTTTGAAACGATGCGTATTTGAAAGATTTTTTTTAGATAAAAGTTGTAGAAAATATTATTAGGTATCTATCATTTATGTCTCATTTATTCTTTTCTATCTTTTATCATTTAACCAACAAATAAAATTAGAAACACGTAATTACACTTTCAGTATTACGTATAAGAAAGTCTCGTGTTACCAATGCGGCTGATATATTTGTACCTATTTGTTTTGATTGAATTATAATTAATTAAAAATGAATTTAGATCAGTGATACTTCAACGTATTGTAACACAGTTGGCGATCATAATATCACCACTGTTTTAACATACAACGCATGCATGAAACTTGTCAAATTCTTCATGAAACTCCAAGAGAACTGTCTAATAAGTTTGAACCTCATTTGATAGTGCGTGCTTGCTAGCAAATTCAGTTAACTCGTTTATAATAATACCGGACATACACAAGTAAACCTTTTTGTGTAGGTATAGCGTCTGTAAGATTTATTTCCCAAAAGTAAGTTATAATATTAAATAAACGCTGTAAATACAAATTATAATTGCATAACTCACAACTTCCTCAATTAACAAAAAATAAATAACAGCAACAGAAATAAAATACATAGATAGAGTTTAATACGTCTTCACAACTAATTATCGAATATCAATTACAAGTTTATAATTTCATATACCGTGTATATCTATACGGATAACAGTACATACATATGTATATGTATAACCCTGTACTAGTCGGTATATTAAAATTCTTCCGTCTAGTAAAATATCCGAAGCAGTATATTACACACACACACACACACACACAGACAGACACACACTCGCAATAGAGCTGGTAATAGAAAGTATTGTGTGTAGTGATAAATGTGCAGTCGAAGATATAGAAATTCTGATATCTTCACCTCGATATTTATTGCAAAAATAGTTCTGTTAAGTATGTGCATGGGACAGTGGCGGGTCTAGGGTGGAGTTATTGGAATTAGTGAGTACAATACCGGATCAAAATCCTAATACCGGTATTTCGGTATTTTTTATGTTCAAAACCGGGATACCGGTATTAAAAAAAAATCAGTTAGTTTATTGAAGAAATATGGCAATTTTTAGCGGTTATGATAAACAATACCGCGAGTTCTAGATGTCGTCAATAATAACTGACTAGGAACAAGAATGTCAACATCAAATATGTTTAACTTTTTAACTTTTAATCTCAGGGTTGAAAGAATTGACGTCATTTGCGATACAAAACTCAATTTCGGAAAAATTGTCCCTTTTAATTTGGAGGTAAGGGTTCGATATGTAATATTGCTTTAAAAAAACAATTATTTGAGCTTCTATTATTTCCCTGAATTTAATTTAATTTTTAACATTGAGAGCAGTTGTTACTTTTTATTAAATATAAAATATTTCCTAGGAAAATCTATCACATACTGGAAAAATAACATAATTTGATATTTATACGTATTTTAGTACTAATTATAAATACCGATATACCGGTATTATATACACTAATACCGGTATCGTAATACCAGAGAAAAATGGCCGGGATCCCGGTATTGTATTCACTAATTGGGATGTATTGAAATTTAGATTGATCATTATTAAAAAAATTCGTCAATGCATATGAAAATTAAATGAAAATAGTATGTCATTATACTTTTTCTGGTAAAATATTCCTTTTACAGAAACTCCGAAAATTCTAGCCATTGGAAATTTGTTCAATACATGTGCCTTTAGTTTAAAATTTATATTTATATTTTTGATGTATGCATGGTAGAAAAATTTAGATTTTGATTGAAATTGTTTAAAAAATTTACAAAAATAATAATCTTGTACCTACACAGAGAAAAAATGAGTCACTTTTAAATAAAAATTACAGTTGCCGATTAAAAATTTCAATTTAGTATCAAAAAATACTATCAGTTTTAACAAACATGTACCTACTGTCAATTAAGTAACTTCTACAATCTCCATTGTAATTTTTACTATATTTGTAAATATCATTTACATGATTTATTCAACTAATTAATAATTCTCAAATTGAATTATTTGTTAATAAAGTGCTATACAAATTATTTTATTTCAATTAAAAAACAATGCAATAAATACAAAGGTTTTGTTAAATTAATTATATTTTTTTATTGCTATAACAATTATAATATACCTACTATAAAAATTAAAATATACCAAATACCAATAATATAGATTCAGATCCTGCACGCAAAAATAACTAATTGATATTGTACACAGAAAAAAAACTGTATTGGACCAAGAATACCTTGTTTTGTATATAACGAAAACAATATTTTCTTAATATATGAAACATACTCTTAATCCAACTACGTTATTCCTTCGTTAAAGAATACTATAGTTGGTTTAAGAGATTATTGCGTATCTTAAGAAAATATTGTTTTCGTTATATACAAAACAAGGTTTACTTGGTTTGAGAAATCCTTTACTACCAGTGTAACTTTAGTAACAAATACGTGACCTACCCTAGCAAAAATTACAATATTTTTGATAGTTTCAAGATTACTACGTCAAATAATAATATGTACTTATTTAAAAATTGAGTGATTGTGAATTTTTTTTCTCCGTGTAACTCTCTTTGAAAAGGAGACGATCCAACTGACAAAAAACGCATAGAAAAAGAAAAATAAGAACTCTGTTTGGTAAAATAAGCACGAAAAAGTACTGTTTATTCATTTGGCTGGTGTTTTTTTATAATAATTTGTATTGAAATAATATATGTATGCATTAATACAAGTAAATGTAAAATATGTGTAGAAATTCGGCAGATACGGTCCTGTACTAAACAAAGCATCGTTGAAAATCAATACACATTAATAATGTCAAAATAACGTATAACGCAAATACGAACTGTCACTTATTAGATAGAAATCGTGGCTAATTTGAATACACTTAGAACGCCATTATGTTATACGTACTGCGTTTTTGTTTATGGTCGTTATTTAGATAACGAGACGCTCACAGTTTCTTAGTCTATGCATATTTAACACAAATGTCTTAACGTATTTATTATTGTATCGACATTCGAGTTTTTTGTTCAATTTATATTGAAGAAAAATCTAAGTTATTATATTTATATATCGATAGCTTTTTTTAAAATCTTATTTGTACAAAGTTTCGTCGAACACTGCAATGGATAGTTTTATTAATATACAGAATGTCCCGTAAGTCAGTACTTAGTCTAAAATTTATTATCTAAATAGATTATAATAATAATCCTATGGCTCCCAACTTACTGGACAGCCTGTAGTTAATATATAAACATTTTTTTAGCTAATAAGTACTTTCAACGGTGTTTTTAATTTTGTGATATTATCTATAGATTTGCTATGGAATTTAGATCAGTGATACTTCAATCTATATCTATAAAAGAGTTTGTCCTTAACCACTCACTCACTCATATATCAACGTAAAGCCCAAACCCCTGGACCTAGAAACGTGAAATTTCGTAGATGCCTTCCTTTTATGATGTAAGCACCCACTAAGAAAGGATTTTTGGAAATTCAACCCATACGGGGTTAAAACGGGGTGTCAAAGTTTATATAAAAAAAATCTTTTTTTGTTCGCATTTAATTGAAACTTATCGAACATACTCTACAATGTAAATAATGAAACATTTATTTTTAGTTTCGAAGTTTACGCGAGCGATGCCGCGGGATTCTGCTAGTTTATTATAAGACAGTTAGCAATTCTGATCAAACAAGATAATTTCTGTATGTATCACTACTGTTTTAATACCGTTATTTTTCATATGCGTTAAGCTGTCAATAAACGTCATGAAACTGTCATATAAATTTTTTCCCCATTTTTGTTTGTTAACGAATTTCTTTGTATATAATATGCAAATATTAAAAAAAAGTATGTAAATAGACAAAATGCGGGTTCTTATATATATATTAATAAAACTTTTTTTTTTGTTATCACACATTTAGTTTGAAAATTACATGCATCGAAATATTTTTTTTCAAAATTTGCACAATTTCTATTATTTTTTGTAGATAAATTTTTTTTTCGAAACTGGCTAAATAAGAAGCATATTTTATACCCCACTTGTAGTAGCCTCTGGGCAAAAATTATATGCCATTGGTGCATTTTGAAATGTCGTCACAAAATTTCATAAAATAGTCACTAGTATTTTGTTTTCACGTTCATAGTAAGAACAGTGGATTATTGTTGCAATTATTGTAAAAAATTAATATTTTTTGATATATAAAATTGAAAACAAAATACTAATGACTATTTTATTAAATTTTGTGGCGGCATTTCAAAATGCACCAATGACGCATTTAAATTTGAGCAAAGCCTACTACAACACTTCTAATTCAACTTGAAATACACTGTATTATAGAGAGCTGTTAATTTTATCATTAGCAATTATCTTATAAGTGATAATAATATAAATTAAATTAATTCATATTATATTTACTTACATTCTTACATATGTACGTACTTATGTACATGTCTGATATATATGGTTATGTAGTACATGATAGTTAATGTACTTTTACTTATAATTACTTATTATAACCATTTACTGGTGTATTAATTAAACAAATTCAGTATAATTAAAATGAAACGAATGTTAAATCTTTTTTACTATCTACACTTTATTTTATATGTAGGTATATAAATACTAAAAAAAACATTGCTGTGTTTAAATTTTATAAAACGTGATTACCTGATTTTTTATAAGGGAACTTTGCATATCCACCCCAACCCCCTCCCCCATTAAAACGAAAATCTCTAGGTTTTATAGATTTTAAGAGGTTCCAAAAGGCTATGGTTCATATCTGTTTTTTGTTTCTTCAATAATTGAATTTTACAATTCGTAATTTTTATTTTCAGAGAAGATATGACATATCGTCGCTTATCTAACAACACCGCTCAAGTCATTTTGACTAACTTGCGCGCTGTCACTATTTTTTAATTTTGGTCTCTTATTGTCCAAAACGTCTAGAATGTGATTGGTAGATCGACGCGCAATGAGTAGCTCTATCCAATGACGTGAAAATGTAAAAACCGCTAATTTTCGACTTGAGCGGTGTTGTTAGATAAGCGACGATATTTATGTAGAATGAAATACAATTTTTTTTCTTCTTTTCTTATTCGGTACCAAAACAAAATGGCGGCCAATGATTTGTGAATTTTTTTCGGTTGAAATAAAAAAATTCAAGAATAAAGCAACTCAACATCATATATTTTCTTTTATAGGCTTTCGTGGCCTATATGGCCTATATGATATGAGCTGTAAGACAGTTAAATGTACACTGAAAAAATAAATTAAATTTCAGAGTAAATAAATTTTAATAGGTACTAAGTTAAAATTTACTAGTATGTTATTGTAATTTTTCATTTAATTTATTTTAAATTCTACCAACTTTTCTGTTAATTTTTTTCAGAAGTTGATTCCGTCCTCAGGTTCACAGCATTTTCTGTTAATTAGGGTTCCGTAGAAAACTAGGAACCCTTATAGTTTCTCCATGTCCGTCCGTCCGTCCTGAAAAATTTTGAGATAATAAGATGAAATTTGGTACACGGCCGTAGATTGATGACCCAAAAACAGAAATGATAAGATTTTTGAAAATAAAATTTTTTTAGACCCCCCTTTCATAAAATGAAAAGTGTTTTCAAAAAAAAAATTTCACCTACACCATTGAGTGGGGTGTCGTTAGAAAGGTCTCCTAAAATGCAACAAAAAATGTAACAGATATTTTTAATTTTAACCCTTCCATCATGATGTATTTTCTCTCCAAAGTCATTAAAAAAGCGTCCCCCCCCCTCTATTTTCTAAACTATCAATATAAAAAATCTGAAAAAATTTCAGAACGTATATTTTAATTAGTACTTTCACTGAAAATTATAACGAACATTGTCAAAAATATTTTGGACCCCCCTTTCATAGACTGAAAATTGAACTTTCATTTTTTTCCCCACTTACCCCATTGAGTGGGGTGTCATTTAATAGGTCTCGTAAAATGCAATAAAAAACGTCAAATAACTTTTTGATTTTAACCCTTCAGTCGCGATATATTTGCTTTTTAATGTCGCTGTCAGAGCGTCCCCCCCTCTATTTTCTAAACTACCGATTCAAAAAATCTGAAAAAAATTCAGAACGTATATTTTAATTAGTACTTTCACTGAAAATTATAACGAACATTGTCAAAAATATTTTGGACCCCCCTTTCATAGACTGAAAATTGAACTTTCATTTTTTTCCCCACTTACCCCATTGAGTAGGGTGTCATTTAATAGGTCTCGTAAAATGCAATAAAAAACGTCAAATAACTTTTTGATTTTAACCCTTCAGTCGCGATATATTTGCTTTTTAATGTCGCTGTCAGAGCGTCCCCCCCCCTCTATTTTCTAAACTACCGATTCAAAAAATCTGAAAAAAATTCAGAATGTAGCTTTTAATTAGTACTTTCACTGAAAATTATAACGAACATTGTCAAAAATATTTTGGACCCCCTTTTCATAGATTGAAAAGTGAACTTACGTTTTTTTCCCTACTTACCCTATTGAGTGGGGTGTCATTTAATAAGTCTCATAAAATGCAATAAAAAATGTCAAATAACTTTTTGATTTTAACCCTTCAGTCGCGATATATTTGCTTTTTAATGTCGCTGTCAGAGCGTCCCCCCCCTCTATTTTCTAAACTATCGATTCAAAAAATCTGAAAAAAATTCAGAATGTAGCTTTTAATTAGTACTTTCACTGAAAATTATAACGAACATTGTCAAAAATATTTTGGACCCCCTTTTCATAGATTGAAAAGTGAACTCACATTTTTTTCATTTACCCCATTAAGTGGGGTGTCATTTGATAGGTCTCCTAAAATGCAATAATAAAAGTCAAATGACTTTTTGATTTTAACCCTTCAGTCACGAAAATTTTGAAAAATACTTTTTATAAATCGTAGTGAGAATGACTACGGAACCCTATCATGTGCGTGCCCAACACGCACTTGCCCGTTTTATTTTTAAAAGAATATTCTCTCCGTGTATGTAGATTAATATCCAGTAATGGCAGTAATCAAAATGCAGTCAAATATTTCTAATTCAGTGCATATAATTTAAAAAAAATCAACACTGGGGTATTAAAATATTGAGGCTTCCGCGGTGATTTTGATATGAATCTTGGCTTCTGGGTGTAATTCTGAGGTATTGTTCAAGGCTGTTGCTAGTACCTTACATGCATATTTGTATATTTGCATACTAAATATTTGAATATTTATATACCAGTAATAAAGCATCGAATTTTAAAAGAATTTACAACTAACAGTGTTTCTTATATTACCTTCAAATTACAATAACTTATTAGACGAATATCTTGCAGTTAGATAGAGAAAGAGATGTGACTATATCATCACACTATAATAGAAAAGGACAGTCAGTATATTTAGTAACGAACGTGACAAAGATGTACACTGTTTTTTTATTTTATAATATATAGTAGGTGTAATTTATATCACAGTATATTGTCAAATGTGCTAAGTACCTATTAAAAGAAATTTTCAATACCTACCTCTTTTTGAATCGTATAAAAGTTTCCTATACAAAACATTGTATCATTTATAGCTATTGTATTTTAATTTCGATAATAGGTTTTAATTGTTCTATAGGTATAATATTAAATCGGTCTATGTTCTCACAGTGATTTTTTTTCGCTTAAGACAATTCGCTTGTTCTTTTTTTTAATAATGACATAATGGACTTGGATGTATGTTTGATTAGGATGCGATTGTTTTATAAATACCAGAGGTCTTTAAACAGTTTTGTATCGTATTTATTTTTGATGTTGAATGAAACAAAAATATATGCAACACTTTGAAAGCTTATATCTATGGAACTAAATATTGTAGAGCAATAAATTAAACGCTAAAATATAGCTTATACAGGGTGTCCAAGATAAGCGTGCAATGCATGGGGATATCCTAAACGGTAAGAGATACAGATGTGGTTAAATGAGATGAATTATTTGTAAGAAAGGGGTGAGTATTATAACATCAAAAAATATTAATAATTTTATGTGGTTCAGGCGGTATACCCAAAAACTGAAAATTCAGAATTTCTTTAAATGACTATAACTTTTTTGGCAAAGTAGATAGGTACTTTTTGTTTGCGGTTTCTTAAAGCACTTTTTTGAGTAGAATTGTCTAGTGTATTTAGAATTTTTATATCACTTTTAGTTTCCGAGTTACAAGCCCTAACTTTAGTTTTTCTTATGGGCCGCCAAGTTGGCTATATCATATTCGAACGTGTTTTTTACTCTACTTTACAACGATATATCACATGACATACTTATTATAGAAAATAAGTCGAAGTACTAAATATTGGTGATATTTATAAAGTATTTTATTACAAACATTTAAGTAAGCCATGAAAAACAAAAATTGTTAAACAAAAATCGCAATAACAACAATGAAAATAACAAATGCATATTTAAAAACAATAAACTATTACAAAAAAATGGTTTTTATTTTTTTTTAATAATAAGTATGACATGTGACATATCATTGTAAAGTAGAGTAAAAAACACGTTCAAATATGATATAGCCAACTTGGCGGCCCATAAGAAAAACTAAAGTTAGGGCTTGTAACTCGGAAACTAAAAGTGATATAAAAATTCTAAATACACTAGACAATTCTACTCAAAAAAGTGCTTTAAGAAACCGCAAACAAAAAGTACCTATCTACTTTGCCAAAAAAGTTATAGTCATTTAAAGAAATTCTGAATTTTCAGTTTTTTGGGTATACTGCCTGAACCACATAAAATTATTAATATTTTTTGATGTTGTAATACTCACCCCTTTCTTACAAATAATTCATCTCATTTAACCACATCTGTATCTCTTACCGTTTAGGATATCCCCATGCATTGCACGCTTATCTTGGACACCCTGTATATTGCCTTTTATAATAAAATAAATTTTAACCCTCCATCCCCCAACCCTTAAATACAAAAGAATATTACATATTTATATTATATTAATATATAGACGTTATTAGTTGGGGCACAGTTGCTATTGGACCACTAGTTTTATTTTATTAAATTGAAAGCTGAATAAATTTAAGTTTAACCCTTCATCCCCCAACCCTCAAATATAGAAAAATAAAGAAGTTATGCTAGTTAATTATTTATTAATGTTACATATTTATATTAAATATTAATATAGTTATTAGTTGGGGCACAGTTGCTATTAGACCCCTATAAGTTTATTTTGTTACGTTGAAAAATTAAGAATCCCAGAATTTAATAAGTAAATAAACATGTTTATTTGAAATACGACAGTGCCTACAAAATAAAAGAATGTATATTTAAATGATATGTATTATTATTATAATTCATTCATATTGTGCATTACTGGTCATAATTAATCTAAAATACCATAATTTACAAAACAAAAACTACATGAATAATGCAAGAATATCTTGTAAAACACGTACTTAAAACTGCAATAAAACACAGAGAAAATAAACGTTTTAACCCGGCAGATGACGTGTCTGATAGTTAACTCACTTAAGTAAAATGTTTCATCCTGGATGACATAAAGAAAAAAAGGTTATATTATTTATTATTTGCACTACATATTAGATAATATGCACTTTTATACATCGGACATAAATTTCAATACTTTGCACTTAAAATTTTATAGCACCTATCCTTATACACGTGAACATAAATTTTAATACTTATTTATTTGTTTTTTTAATGCATAAGGCGAATATTTAATCGTTTAAGAATATAGAAAATCACAAAACTCATATTAAAAATATCAAATCTATTGGGGCGAAAGGAGGTTGGTTAGTTTTTACTTTAGGTTAAAATAGAGAAAAATAGCCAAAGGAAGAATGTTAGTAAAGGTTAGGTAAAATTATAGAAAATTACAAAAATCATAATAAATACATCAAAAATATGTAGTTTTTAAAACAGGTCTTAATTTATTTATACATATTTTAATTTTTTTGTGATGTTAAAAATTATAAGTGACTAATAAAAATAGCAAGGTTACTATCGGGTTATATATTTAAAATAAAATAAAAACTGTAAAAAACAAGCGCCTGCGAATCCACGAAGACGTAGCGATTAATGTGTTAATATATCATTAATTATTGCAGTTATCAGTCCCTATGTCACGCTTGTCATGTGTAGTAAACTGGTGTAAAGTCACTTTATTGTATTTTATTGTTTCTATATAGATTTTTGCACAACCGCTACTACCTATGGTAGTATTTGTGTATTAATTATTATTATTGCAGCCTTGTTTTTAATTGTACAAAGCAGTGGTTCTTAAACTGTTGGTGTTTGAAAAATGATAACCTTATTTCGTTGAATTGTAAATTTTAATTTAAAATATAATATCTGCCGAATGCTTCTTCGTGCTTTGTTAATGAAATAATTGAAGAATTTTAATAAATAACGATAAAATATTCTTTAGGAATTTTTTCAGGAAATATTTATTCTTTATTTTCTTGATTTTTTTTGCTGTACACACGTAACAAAATGAGATATTTAAATGTGAAACGAAAAGCATATGTATCCAAATATTTGATAAAGACTAGAATTTTAGGAAACATGTTACTATATATCTTTGTAATTGAACATTTTATTATAAAAGTTGTTATGACCTTTCTTATAGAAAATTTAATTCTCTACAATAAAGATTCTATCAAAATTTCACGTAGAATGCACTGTTTTTGAAATATTTTGAAGAAAACAAATAGTATATCATCCCATTCCTCCACACGATGTATACATCTATTAGCCAAATCCAACCAATAAACCAAATTTCATTATTATCAGTTCAGTGGTTCTTGAATTATGCGTTTTGCATGAATTCATGGGGCAGACACACAGACAGACAGATACAAAATCAAAAGTGTTTACCTTGACTTTTTGACTTAAGAAAAAAAGTGCAAATTTTAAAATTTGAGTAAAATTTGTTTTCTATTAATGTTTAGCATGTAAACACTTTCAAACAGGGTATCGAATTTATATGACAGTTCTCCTTGATTTTTTAACATATAGTTGCATTGGTTTTTACCGTTTTTGCTGAAGGCTAGTAAATACAGTAGTAAATATACTCATAGGTGGGCATTAACTCGTTAATCCGTTAATCGTTAATTAACGAAGTTAACAATATGGTTAACGGATTAACTTTTAAGTTAACTCAAAAAAATGTTAACGCTTTTGTTAACTTCCGTTAAATTTAACTTCCGTTAACTTTAGTCCGTTACATTGGTTGTTTGATGAAAAGTACATAAGAAAGTTGTCGAAATAGCAAAAAAAAGGTCTTCAAACATTTTGAATGGTTAAGTTTTTAACGATTAACTTTAACTTTCGTTAAATTTTCGAGTTTCGGTTAACTTTAACTTCCGTTACATTTTCGGAATTTTAACGGTTAACGAAGTTATCTTTTTTACTAACGGATTTATGAAGTTAACTTTTCGATTGACTGTGCCCACCTATGAATATACTTTATTTACATATCTTTGTCTTTACTTACCGCGTATGCACATATCTGCCAAAAACTCCAAAATAACTGTCATATAAGTTTGATACCCTGTTTGAAAGTGCTTGTAAAGTAGTTTGTAATACTGGACACTAGGGAAGCAAAATGAATAATTATTTAATGCGTCGCTTTGATAATTTTACTGACTGTTTTTATTTGATTCAAATTTCTAGTTTCACTCTAACTTTTCTATATAACTATACAAACCCGTCCGATTTCGAAGTCAAGGGTCACCACCAGACATCGGCTCGGTTCCCCGCCCTGCACGTTATTACATAACAGAGAGATGTGCGTACCCCTCCCTCCCCCCCTACCCCCCCCTCACCTATTCATTCACACGTGGCCGCGCGTGTCATTCACTCATAATCTGTGTCACAACTTTCGCTATTCGCGAATATACGTTCACTTGTTGTTGTGTGAAATCAGAGCCCCGCACAGGTGCAGCTGGCTGCAGGTGAAAACGCACGCGACACTGGCGGCTACACTCGATATTACAAGGGGGGGGGGGGTGTACCCTACAGGCTTAACACCCTAATTTATTCATTGGGATAGTGTTATCAATTTTTTACTTTTAATTTGTATGTATTTTTATGTTATGTTAATCTCTATCAGTGGTGTCGATGCTCGATATTACAGGGGGGTGTACTTTACAGAAAGTACACCCCCCTGTAACCTTTATTTATTATTCATTGGAAGAGTGTCATCAATTTTTTACTTTTAACTCTTTATTTAACTTTTACTTTTAAGTATTTCCATGTTATGTATAGGTATCTATTATCCAGATCAGTGGCGTCGACAGTTTATATTGTTAAGAGGTGAAGGAGAAAGAGGTTGTTTGTTAATTAAGAGAAGATACCATTATTACGTAAGGAGGGGAGTCTCGATTTTTTTATTTTTGCTACGAAATGGGGTAAAAAAGATTTTTTATATATTTTATCGAGTCTTTAATTTAATTTCAAAATGTTCAAACTATGATAGCTCATATATCTTATAATTTGGATAGAGCGCAATAGATGATATTCTTATTTAGGGGGGGGGGGTGGTCCAAAATTAACGAAAATGTGCGTACGAAATCTGTGACGCTTGACAAAAGTTAAGATTTAAACATATTTAAAAAAAAAAATTTATTAAAAATTTATGATACTTAAGATATCGTCGTAAGTTGAATGAAGCCCTTGAGTTGGCTTTTACTTCACAATTAAAATATTTTTGTATGAATAAGTTCTGCTGTTAAAAGAAATGTTTTAAAACTCAAAACTGTAGGTAATATGTGGACTTTACCACTTTCAAAAATAATAAATGGAAGAAAAAGACAGACCTTGTGTTGCATAAAACAAAATTAACAACGATTAGTTAATCAGTTGTTTTCAAACGATGATTAATGTTAATTCTAAACTTAATATCAATTTGTAAATGAACAATTCACTAAATATGATAATTTTTTACCTTATAAAATGTATAACAACCGCGTGATAGTTTTTTTTTTAGAATTGACGTAATAATGGTTTTAAAACAATTAATCGTGTTTAATTTTGCTCTGTGCAACCCATAGACTTAAAGTATGGACTGAGCAATCGCCTCACAAAAATTGAGCACTCTCTTTAAAGAGACAAAGCGAATATTTAGCCAATACCTGTCTCTTTTCTGTAAGTCTGTAATGACTACAAACCAGTGGCGTGACCAATTAGAATTCTAGAAAGAGAAAGATATTGGTTACATATTCGCTTTATCTCTATCACACTTTTTTGCCAGTATTTACTCAACAGTTGGATAGGAAATACTCAGTCGATTCTATAAGTTTATGGTGCAAATTCTTAATTCTATTTTAGTTAAAATTTTAAATTGTATATTATTTATTACGCCCTCAAAAGAAACTGTTAACACGCCTATGGTTTAAAGTAACGTATAGTTACGCTACTGATGTGTGTGTGTGTATGTGTGTGTGTGTGTGTATGTTTGTGACCTCTGATATCCCGACTGACTCTTTGTTAATTTTAATCCAAACGAATGGGTATCAATAATAATGATATCAACGTAACAGATCTAGCCAGCGCTGGCGAAGTGCTGTTTACGTAACAAACAGCGAGGAATTCTGCGTGATCCGCGGTACGTGGGTTCAAGGAATTGTGATTGATGTAAACCAGGGGTGAACAGAACAAAACTATAGAAAAAATTAACCCATAGATCGTTTTTAGGGTTCCATATATACGACCTTTATAGAAACACTTTTGTAATCCGACTGTCAGTCCGTCAATACTATTTTTTTCTCAGGAATGGGTAGAGGTATCAAGTTGAAATTAATTCCAAATACTAAGGTCTATAACACCATAGTCCTGTAAAAAAATTCAAGCTTCTAACTCATTGCAATAAAAAGATAGGGCCTTTCAAAGTATACTTTAATACTGGCAGATTGACTTACTTTAGGGTACTTCTCGTTGACCTAAAATCTTGAAATTTGGTACGAAGGAAGGTTTCATAGCACAAGTAAAGGAAAAAATCCAAAAATCATTAATTTTTAATTCTATGTGGAATAATTACGTAAAAAATTCATTTTGCGATTTTTTTCATACAGTGTCTATGTAAAATTAGATTTGTTTTCTTTAGAACTATCGTCAATAATAGGCACGATGACTAATTAAAAAAAAAACTATTCTATGATGATCTTACGTGTCTCCTATTTCCAAAAAAAATACTTATTTCTGCAGAAAATAAAGATTTAATTGCAAAAATTGACTCTTTTAAAACTAACTTTGAATTTTACGCCAAAACGCTCGCGGTGACATTTCAGAGTTGTGACGTCACACTTCTTGTCAACAATAACCAAACATTCAGAGTTACGACAGTAATTTAATTATTTTGTGTGTTAAAAATGAATTCCAAAGTATATAAGTTCTTAAATAAATAATCTTGTAAGAGGAATTGATATTTGTCTAAAATAAAAGACGTTTACTGATGCATGATGTCATTCACTCTGATTGGTGTTCCATTTAACATGGTGGATTGCTGTATTTTGCATTTTTATTTTTAACAAAAATTATATTAATCTCGCTTTTAATATAAAAATAAATACATTTTTTAGAATCTTTTTAACCTATTTCATTATTTAAAATCATAATACTTTGTTACTGGCATCATGCCGATTATGTTTTTTTTTTTAAATAAACTCTACGGTAATATAACGGTACGAAACTCTTATGGCGCGAGACATACACGCACTTATCCGGTTTGTTTTGCACCAATTTAATAATAAAGACTTGTAAATCATCCTGTATACAAATAGATAAAGTGGTCAGCATTAGCGAACGCGTAGGTAATGCAGGTATTATTCTTTCCCACAACCACATCGAATCGTACCCGTACACACCGATTAGGCAAGGACTTTCACTGCCCAGTAAAAACGTATACACTAACAATGGATGCGATGAAATTTTTCCCGATCGTTTTTTTTTTTTTTTTTGTAAATACGAATTTCGATAGCGGGTTATTGCTGCTCACGTTTTTTTATTTTTTTATCCACATATGATTGATTGTTATGTATGTGTATGTGCGCGCTAGTTGATTGTGTGGAAGTGAAAGTTAGTAAGTGCAGATTTGAAAGATGGACTTAAAGAAATCTTAAAGATTAATCGGTGAATTTCAACGTGATTGTTTTTTAACTACAACTGGATTTCTCTTGATTATAAGTAGTGATTACATTTTATGATTGAAGTTTTTATGGATATGCGTTTACAGCTTTTTAATATAAAAGTGTTGAGGGATTTTTTTATACATATAAAACATACAGTATTCTGAAACTATATAAATCATACAAACTTCAAATTTGACATTTTTTATATAGTCTCGTTTATTTAATCTATTTAAATTTTAAATCATTTTAATGGATGGTTTAGTAGTTATACCTCGGGTTGCACAAAGCAAAATAATTCACGATTTGTTTTCAAAGCATAATTACGTCGATTCTAAAAAACAATCACGGTTATGATACATATTATAAGGTAAAAAGGTGTCATATTTATTGAATTGTTCATTTACAAATTGAGAATAAGTTTAGAATAAACATTAATCATGGAATAATCAACTGATTAACTAATCGTGAATTATTTTGCTTTGTGCAACCCGACGATAGTCCTTTAAGTAAAGAACATAGTAAAATCGATCTGTTAAATGATTCGTACCTAATCAAAAAACGAATTTATGTTTGTACTAAATAATTCGTTTTTTGCGTAAAAATGTATACTGAATTTTGAACGTAATGTAACTACATACACCCGCACGGGATACGTACGCTTTTATGCGTCCACAACAGTTACGTTTAGTGAACAAATACATCCTACAGGCAACAGTGATTAAAAGAATCCTTAAAAAAAATTATGTTTTTTTTTATTATACACTTTACTGTAAGAGCTAATTCTACTGAGTAATTTAAAATTTTAATACGTATACGTATAAAACTATACAATTTAATTCTGAAAAATATACAGTCGAAATCAGATACAACGACAATGAGATCAGTCATATTAGGTCGTAAAAGCCGATAGTTGTAGAAACCAGTAAAAATGAATTCAGTCTTTTATTTTGAGTCATTAAAACCGATATGTTGTATTAAACGATATCGTTATAACCGGTTTTGACTGTATTTCTAAAATGTAAAAGGTAGATGTTTTAAAAATTATGTTATTTTAATTTCATATATTTTTTCTAAATATTTTAAATAAGTTTTTTGTTTGAGACTTTACTCTGATGTCAAATTGTTTATTTAAACATCGCAATAGGGCACATTTTATCTGGACCAGATCGAGCAGATATTGACATCTGTGTTCTGACAAACAATCGTTAGAGATCGCATCTCAGTTTATAATTTCGTGGACGTAGATAACATCTTACGATAACCCTAATTGATAGACATTACAAAAAAGGTGACTTATCTGGACCTTTAATACTATAAATATTTACAATCTGTTGTATAAACGTATACATATTTCAGTATTTTATTTATACAGTAAAACTATAAAATATATTGGTTTTTAATCGACTTCCAAAAAAGATCGATTCGATCAATATATTTTTTTTATGTACGTTCGAGTATAACTCCGATAAATATGTACCGATTTGAATGTTTTTTTTTATTTGTTTGAAAGAGTATACTTCCGAGTTGGTCCCATATAAATCTTATCAAAATCTGACCATAGACTACAAAGATACGCCACTCAAAAGGGAACAATAAAAAAAACTTTTTAAGAAAAAAATAAAACTGTTTTTATATTTTACTACTAGTTAACCCGGCCACGCGTTGCTGTGGTTAACCTATACTTTAGCAACATGTGGTGGTTATGCTATTAAATTGTAGGTTATATGAAACGTTTGGAAGTTTGACATAGCGCCATCTATTGAATACTTACTCAATCCAGTCAACAAATGTCACCATCTGTTAGAATCGTTTGGAGCTAACAGATAAAGACAAATAATTTGCAATAAAATAATATTGCGATCATAAATTGAGATGTAAGCTATCCTATCTTTCAAGTTGGATCAAACTGCACACGGTGTACAAATTTGATTAAAATCGGTTAAGTAGTTCAGGAGTCCATCGCGGACAAACATGTGACACGTAATTTATATACCGGGTGGACCATTTTAACGTTTAATGGAGAATAGCAAAAAATAAATAAAATATTATAATATAGAATAGCAAAAAAAAAAAACAATGTTAAAAATTTTTAGAATAATTTTAAAAAGAATTCTTAAAGTTTTATTACACCAAAATAAACATTTTTTGTATTTTATGCTTTTTCTCTAAATTTGATGGTTTCTAAGTAAAAAAATATTGAATGTTCAAAATCTCGAATTATTTTGTTAGATATCTTGGAAAGGTTAAGTTGTTTAAAAAAAAGTTATCAATGAAAGATTCGTGTCTATTCACGTTAAATAAAATTACTTGATAAAAACTATAGGTTCATATTTAAAAAAAATATGTTGACCTTCATACCACCTTGAAAACACCACCTAAAAAAATTTCATCCAAGTACGTCTATGTCCCCCTCCAAACCGTACAACTTTTATCTGAAAACTTTTTTATTATTTCACTTACCGGTCGAATTATTCTCCATTAAACGTTAAAATGGTCCACCCGGTATATTAAGAAGATATATTTTTAGTTTTTATTTATGCACTCACATAATAATAATTCTTTGTTTGTTTGTATTCCAGATAACCTACAAAAAATGCACAGGCGTTCATGCTTTGATGCGGTGGACCACATCTTCTCAAGTCCGTGTAGTCGCCGGTGATGCGCCTTTGGGTGTCCACCATGACTGCGCACCGTAGTCACAACCTCCACCCAGACCCATCGTCCCAAAGCGGCGACCAGGGCTGTCCAAACTTAACCATCACAAGGACGAACCCAAAATACTCCAGTAAAAGATCAACACACCAAAAACATATCAGCCATAAATTCATTTATATATTCATCATACTGTCAGCCATACTTGGAGCCAAAGCGGAACACGTGCGCAACTTGGAGATCTCAGAAGGAGCCCCGGTAGGAACAAGAATCGGTTACATCGGTGATGGTTCAGCTCTTTCGTTAGATAGCGGCCCTCCTTACTTAATAGTGCCTGTACCAGGTAGTGCAGTTGATTCTGATTTGGCTGTAGACCAAAACACTGGAGAGATACGAACTAAAGTGCCTTTAGATAGAGAAAGAAGGGCATCATACTCTCTTGTAGCCATACCTTTGAGTGGACAGAATGTAAGAGTCATGGTGAAGGTCCTAGATGATAATGACAACGCTCCTACGTTTCCTTCTTCTATGATGAACATCGAATTTCCAGAAAATACTCCTAGGGATGTTAAGAGGACTTTGAATCCTGCGAGGGATTTAGATCTAGGAGATTATAATACTCAGAGATATAATATTGTATCTGGGAATAAGGATAATGCTTTTAGATTATCCTCGCACAGGGAAAAGGATGGCGTTCTTTATCTAGATCTTCAAATCAATGGATTCCTCGATCGAGAAACGACGGAAGCTTACAGTTTGGTAATCGAAGCCTTAGATGGAGGAACACCGCCTTTAAAAGGTGAAATGATAGTGAACATAACTATACAAGACGTTAACGATAATCAACCTATCTTCAACCAGAGTCGATACTTTGCCACCATCCCAGAAAACTCTACAGTTGGAACAAGTGTTCTTCAAGTCTTCGCTACTGATATAGATGCGAAAGAAAACGGTCAAGTCGAATATTCGATCAACAGAAGACAAAGTGATAAAGAGAATATGTTTAGGATTGATCCAACAACTGGTTTGATTGCAGTGAATAAGCCACTTGACTTCGAGACTAAAGAACTTCACGAGCTAGTCATCGTTGCTAAAGATCACGGATTGCAACCTCTAGAAACGACTGCATTTGTATCAATCCGAGTAACAGACGTTAACGACAATCAACCGCAAATAAATGTGATATTCCTCAGTGACGACGCGACACCGAAAATATCCGAATCGGCTCAATTGGGAGATTTCGTCGCGAGGATATCCGTCCACGATCCTGATTCGAGAACAGAATACTCAAATGTGACTGTATTACTCGAAGGAGGTGAAGGTCACTTTGAGTTAACTCAAAAAGATAACATAATCTATTTGATGATAATCGCTCTACCTCTAGATCGCGAATCCCAACCGAATTACACATTAAACGTGACGGCTAAAGACGCAGGCTCGCCGCCTTTACACGCATCGCGGACTATTCATTTACGCGTGACGGATATCAACGATAACGCGCCAGAGTTCGAACGCGAAGTGTACAGTGCTAACGTTATGGAAGTGAGCGACCCGGGGACATCGGTAATACAGGTCTCTGCTGTTGATAAAGACGAGGGTAACAATTCTGCAGTGACTTACTCGTTGTTAGATACTCCCGATTCACATTCTAATTGGTTTGAGATCGACTCTCGGTCGGGTTTGATCACAACGAGGGCTCATGTGGATTGTGAGACTGACCCAGTGCCTCAGCTGGTTGTGGTGGCGACGGATAATGGACATCCACCGCTTTCGTCGACGGCAACGGTGCTCGTTACCATTCACGATGTTAACGACAATGAACCTATCTTTGACCAGAGCTTCTACAATGTGTCGGTGCCGGAGAACGAGTCGGTTGGACGATGTGTGCTTAAGGTATGTTTGTTTAAAGTTATATTTTGATATTGTTTGCAGGAGAAATTATTTTAAATTGATTTTCTTACTTAATTTGATATTATATTTAAGGGGTATGAACAGTGTAAACGACAGAATTTGAGGTGTTTTTTGTTTATTTTATTAAAAGAAATCAGATCTTTTTTTTAATAGTATGTGTTTGCATAATGAATAATGACCCATTGAAAATGGCACCTCTTAAATCTGACCTCAGTGGCGTTGACAGCAATTAGTTCAAATGAATCATCTGAGGACAAAAAACTAAAAAATATGTTATTAGTTATAACCGGACGTAGGGGATTTTCAAAATATCGTTTAGAAAAAAATAGTGACCATTTGAAAAAAAAAAAATTCGCGAATTTTTCTATAGAAAACTGTTTATAAAAAAAAGATAAAAAAACGACTACGTCCGGGACGTTTCCTCTACAAAATCCATTTTGAATCAAATCGATCGGACGAAAACTGTCTTAGTTATGCTGTCAACCAGGTCAAAAAAAGTGATTTTGAGTAATCGGCGCTTAAAGTTTTGGAAGAGATAAATCGAATATATAGCATGACAGCATTTGGCGCTCTTTTCGAATACTTAACGTTAGAATTTTCACTTGAAACTTGAGATACATATTCTTTGGGGTGTAAACTAATAATTTATAAACAAATGAAAAAATTGATTTTTTGAAAACTTTACTGTACAGTATTTTTTCTATTAAAATCGTTAGTACTATATTATATGGGGTTGGGGTTAACTATTGATATTTTAAATTATGTAAAAATATTAGTGGATAATATTTATTGTTTTTATTACAAAATATATATTTCGAAAGATATTGGATAAAATAGGATTCAAATACGATGTTTAAAAATGTTGACAGCAAAATCCTGAAGTTGAAACACGCACCGTTGCGTTTTTATATAATAATTGTATCTTTGCAAACAAAATGTTTGAAAACAGAAAACAAAACACACTCACGCACATTTGTGATTAAAAACGCGGTCGATACAAAATAAATTTCAATTTAAATTGAAAAAATATCAGGCGGCTTTGATGTTGTTGAATTGTTTGCATCGCTGAAAACAATATTGCTGGAACATTGCTTCAATAATTGTGTTTCTTCGATTCTACTCTCAATCCGATCGATACGCGTGTTATCCGTGTACCAACCACGGCCGTACTAACTGGGGGGAATAGATTCACATTTATTAAAAAAAAAATATTTAATAGGTATTTATAATAATAACTAACTGTACCCGCGGTTTCTGTTCATTTACTAACCATCTTTAATGTTAATCTTACATTAGTAAAAAATGACGCATGATTATTTATAAATATCACCTCTTATTGATCCGACCCTGGCTTCATTTTGTATACGCATTTACCACGCAACTGTATTCTGTACAAAATATGTTACAGGTTCAATATTATGGGTTGTTTGTATCAAACGACCCTGCCTCTAACAGTAAAACTATTTATTTATAATAATGTATATGTTAATTATTGTGTATTTATTTTCAATATTAATAATAATGAAAATTAATGAAGGTAGCATTTATATACATACATTTATTGAAAACTGTAAAGATAGCTAAATAAATTATCGGCTTAACCCTTAGCTGCCACTGTGGGGTACCAGGTGCTCCACATTTGTATTTTACAAGGTTTTCAATGTTTTAAATATATTAAATATTATATATATTTTTAAATAACCGATTGGAGTGCATTCCGTATCGTTCGAAGATGATAGAGGAATTTTATTAAATTAAAATATTCAATAGCTTACGAGTAGTTAACATTTTAGTGCTGGGGTACAAGGTGACCCCAGTGTGGCAGGTATGTTATTCTGGAGAAGTGGAGCAGCTAAGGATTAAATTACCCGAGGAACTGAAAATGCATTTTTGTCATTTAATAATTTTAAGCCTATAAATTTTTATAATAATTCAAAAATATTTGCTGTGTTATAATTTTTTTAATTTACCAAGTGTCGCATATTTTGTATAGTTCTTTATACTATTTGCAACAACATTGGTAATTATTTTTTATCCGACTGTTCCAAAAGCAAAAGGGTTATGTGTTTTTCATTTGTTTTATTTCAATTTTGGATAGTTAAGTTTAACTATTATTGATGTTTATAATTTTTAACTGAAAAAATGAACTCAATAAGATCTGGAAAAGATTCTAAAAGATGCTATAAAAAGTATTGTGTTATTTCTCACAAATGTAGATATCAAATTTTATTAAAATTATCGTAAAGAATTACTCAACAAAAGTTTGGTCTTTGATATATTGCTAGACAATAATATCTCGACACTTCTATTTCAATTTAAATTAAGGATACTTTCATAAAGGCTTGTTTTTCTCGTATATTTAGTTTCATAGACGATGTACTCATACACAATTTATATGCAAATGAAGTGTTTATTGAATTTTGGTATGATTTTCTTCGCAAACTGTAATTTATTACATACATACGGACACCATTGTTGGCCGATCATCGGCAAGCAGTAATTATTTATTATGAATAAAAAAAAACTTGTTATTCCCGCAAATAATTAATTAAACTAGCAAATAAAACATAAATAGTTATAATCAAAAGAATTTAGTGAACAGTTTAATATTTTCCCGAACGTCGATGTGGCCGGTCCGTGTGGAGATCTTTTGTTTCTAATAATTAACAGTGCTGGAATGTGGATTGTTCTCACTTCAAGTCTCCATCTCTTTGAACACCCGCACGACAAAGATAGACATATCGAAACACATACAAAACAATATTCCCATCTCTGTTGCGTTCAGATTTTCTCAATAAGTTAGCAACGATTACTACAGACTTGTGTGAGCAAGATGGATGATATTAAAACGCATATAAAACATAGCTTCCGTCTTTATCGTGTTGCAAGTTAAACTCATCTGTCTCACTTTACGGACAGTTGGAAGCAGTGCATCGATGAGAGAGATAGAACGCAGTCAGGGCGACCGTTTGAATACTGTTTGCTCTATTTACGCTAGGCGCGTGTGCGACTACGATAGGCACAGTGGAAGCCTCGGCTACTTGTGTTAAGTTATCTTCATTCGACATAAGGAATCCAATCGATCTCAATATTGTCACGGAACAGACAGAGATACAGCGATACAGGTCGCGTGCGTCTATGATACACACATCTCTCTCTAACGCAATATGAGAGATTGCGTTAACATGATAAAAGAGATAAATGTGATTGGTTTTGAGCCCGGTTCTGATACGTTTTATAATAGTTCAGATAAATTAGATTTTTAATATCGATGCTTATATTTTATGTTGAAGTGGGCAGATCTCTTTAAAAATTGGTTTGGAGGTGTACATAGTATGTACCTACCTACCTTTAATGAATTTTTCAAAGTTGTCTAATAAAAATTTAAAGTACTTATTAATATAGCAGCATCTGCCAGTGTGTTGTGTTTTGTGGGCTTACTGTGGCGGATACTATTATAATATATGCGCTATCAGTTAAGCCGTATTTTTAATCGATATGTATACGTATTTTAATTAAGTCGAATCCTTTCTGTTTTAACTCTCCGTTAGATAAAAATGGTTTATAGTTGACAATTGAACGTGCTATGCTTGTGTTATTTATTGTAGATGGGCTAACTTCCTCATCAGGAAGCTACGTAATCGAAAATAATAATGACTTCTTTACGAGAAAATTGTAGTACCTATACCTACCTTTATGGTTTTAATCAAATAGCGCTTGTTATTAACACGTGTACTGCACGTTTATAATCATAGATTATTTTTCAAGCCATTTTTCAACCTTATTATCCCGGGAAAAAATTGTAGATATGTAGAGATCTACTCAGATTTCGACAGATTTCATTTTGAGACAACATTATATTTTTCACTGGTTTTTGATCATAGTTCTGAAACGGTCTACAAAGATCTAAAATGATCTACAAAGATCTACAACGATCTACAAAGATCATTGTAGTGATTGTAATGATTTTTCAGCGTTGAAAATTTATGAATTTTCAAAGTTTTAATCTCTATCACGATCTACAATGATTTTTAGAGATTTTTGTAGATCGTTTTAGATCTTTGTAAGTCATTTTAGATCTTTGCAAGTCTTCACAGTCCCAAAACGCAGATCTGTCGAGATCTGAATTTTCCCGGATATGTATTTAACTGATATATTTAAAAAATTGTATGTAAAAAAAACAATTTATTTCTGAATGTTGATTTTCGCTTCTGCGTATAACACTCATCGATTTGGTAGTTCTATGAAGATAGCCACTGCTATGTGCGTCGAAACGTTGGCCGATAGAACAACTAAATCCACACGGTTTATACCCAGAAGCCATGTTCTATATTAAGATAATCGAGGAAACTTAAAAATCCCTAAATTTAATTTTTAAACGTAAATATTATTTAATGTTGATTTTCGCTTCTGGGTATAAGCCGTGTCGATTTAGTCATTCTATGAAGATTTCCACTGCAATATGCGACGAAACGTTAGCCAATAGAACGATCAAATCGACACGGCTTATACCCAGAAGCCAAGGTATATATTAAGATAATCGTGGAAACGTAAAAATCTCTAAATTTGATTTAAAACGTATTTTTTTCATGTTTTATTTGAAAATAAGTTAAATAACTAGAACTAAAGAATCCAAATTTTATATATTTCAAAAAAATATATTTAGTTAACATTAGAATACAATCTAAAACTAACTTTTAGTATTGCTTCTATTCAAAATAATAAATTCTGTGTTTTGATAATCCGAAAACAATTTTATCTTTTCCTTTAAGTGAACCTTTTTTATGCATCTATATATTACACCATTATACCCCGGCGTTGCTTGGGGGTGTATAATATTTTAAAAACTTCACATTTTAATTTATTACATATCGATAGATTAATTTTACATAATAGATTGTAACTTAACATTTTCAATATTGAGTTTATAGTTGAAACTTGAAATATAATTATTAAGGCATTTAATTAACATATAATTAAAAATGTAAACTTATTGTTAAATTAAAATATTTAAAATAAGTTGTATATAAAATTAGAGTCAACACGATTAAGTAAGAATTCTTTTGGAGGGAAAAAAATGTCTATCCGATGATATCAAATACATATAACTTAAATTGCCATTTACATAGATTAAATAGCTTGGTTATTAACTTTTGATTCACTCTGTATATATTGGTATTAGAACTATCGAAAAAGGAAGATACTCACTTTAGTTTCATATATAAGTATTGTAATAAATTAACCCTTTGGACGCGACAAGTTGATTGTATTTTTTTTTTCTTCGACGCGAAACTTGATTTTAGCCCACGACTCAAAAAAACACTATTGCACGTGGGCATCGACATTTATTTTAGAAAAAAAAGTTTTTTGAAAAAAAATATGAAAATATTCAATAAAAACCTTCACCCTACTATTTTTTTGCTTGTAAATTTTATATTTATGTAAAAAATTATATTAAAACAAATGAAATTAAAAGAAATTGTAAATAAAATAAAAATTAGACCACTTTTTTTCGGAAAATGTTGACATTTTTAAGAATCAGTTTAGACAGAGAAATATTTTCTTAAACACCTTTTTGATAAACAATAATCTAGAAACAATATATTTTGAATAGAAATATCGATAAGTAAAGTATACGTTTATATTATTCTATTTTTTCTATTATAAAACAGTTATTGAAAATAGTAATACCTAAAGAAGCCGGCAAACTTCATTGTAATATAAGAATTAATTTTCATATTACCATATTATTAAAATATCTTAAATAGATTTATTTACTAATCAAAAAAAATCTCAAGATTTTAATAGAAATAAACATGAATTTGTACAAAAGCTGTGGAGGGGAACCAAAATAATTACTTTATTGAAATATATATGGCGTTAAATATACTTTATCAATAATCGTTATAGAAAATGGTAAATCATTACCTTCTACTTCAAATAAATATTTAATATAAAATAAATTAACTATTTTAAGATTAGATTTTATCAAAAGGGGTCTCTAACATATTGAAAATTTATTTGTATTCGCCGATAAAATTGTTCTATATTTTTTAAAGTTCTGTTTAAAACAAAAAAAAAGTATATTTGCTAGGCGTTTGTCTAGGACTCTAGGTTATCTACAATTTTTTTAATTGAAATGAAAAAGCGGAACTCACCGATCGTTATGAATGTTATGCGGTGTTTACACCGAGAAAACAAAACAGAAACACGGTGTTTTTATAACAAAAAAGCAATAAACCCTATATACATTATTAAATACGAAGTAGGTATTTTAAAGACACGATGTTTTTGTTTTGTTTGTTCGGTGTAAACACCGCATAAGCTTGGTTCTATATACATACATAAGAATTAAGGGATTTACAGTTAAGTTATCGAAATTAAAAAAAAAACTAATAATAATAAATAAAAAAAAAACTGATTTCAGTTGATTTAAAATTAATAAATACTTTTGTCGAGTGATGAATTGCAGGGGTTTTCTCGAGTTAGGGTTAAGGGGGTGCCATTTCTACCCCTCTACAGTTACGTCACTGAATGATAAGGGTCTGGCACCAATTTTACTCACTTTAAGAGCAAGGATTACTGTTTTTTGGAATTGTTAGACTTTTTTTGTATAATTTTCATGAAATCATGTTACTAATAAAACAAGTAACTCTATTAAAATACATTTAATTACCAAAGTCCGCAAATATAGTTTGTTTTTTTAAATTATAGCCTTTTATTTTGTTTGTGTTTTTTCTCCAGCAATGGACAAAGTAAAACCAGTAATGGGCACTCAATGATAAATACAAAAATTATAAAATAAAGAATCATAAAATTTGAAACAATATAAACATAAAGCAAATTCTATGATAGTATAATAATAAATAAATAGATTACAATAATATTTAATTCAAATGTCCACCATTTTGACACCCATTGGCCGATTGTCATCAAATCAAGTTGTTTTACAGTTAAATATCTATATAGATTTTGATTCAGTAATGGCAGTAGGTAATCAAATATCAACAAATATTTCTAATTTATTTAATACATTTAAATAAACAAGTACCCAAGACTGGTGCCAGTTACCTTATATACTTTTTAAGAAAAAACTATTAGTTGCATCCATAGTATAGGTATTATAGAATGTGTATAAGGTATATAATATATTTACAAATATTGAACGCAATGTAGAGTTGAGTCTGGCGGGCGATTGCAGCGGCATCGCGCCGTCAAGGTCACGCGGCAACTCGACACTCTGGGAACTGGTTCGATTCCCGGCCGCGTGTGTCTATGCTCACCCCCACTACCGCACTACTGCCGACCTCATCGATCATTGTCAACTATTGCCAAAATATTGTCACAAATATATACACACATATTCATACAAAGTAATAGAATATATATAGCTTATTAAATTCTTATTATCATTATATAGTTTTGATAAATCATATAAAGTCTTTGAACAATCTTAAACTGATAGTTGCAATAAATGTATTTTTAGTTAATATTAGTTTTTTTATGTTACTGTATTTAAGGGTTCAGCACCCAAAAAAGAAATTAGTAAGTATTACAGTGCGGCATGTTGCAAAATCGCTTCGAACCGTCAAATTGTAAAATTTACAAACTATTACTAATGAATCCGGCCAAGTGCTAGGAAAATGAGCTAAAATTACAATGTTTACGTGTACATATCTACTGCTTATTTTCCTTGTATTTACTTGATTTACAAGACGAAGTTGTAATTTTTGCTTAAGTTCAAAAAATACTTTTTTCCGTGAGGGGTCAAGGGTTAAAATGGGTTATAAATAGGGCTAAATAAGATATAAACTTTTTACCCAAATATTCATATTTAATAATACATAGTTATGTCAGGGGTTTGGTCGTGAAAAATTTAAGCACAAAAATAAAATTATCGTTTACCCCTTACACCCGCCCCTTTAAGATAATTCAGATGTTTAGTAATTCGTAATATATTTCAAACATTTGTAAACATTTTGAATGTTATTTATTTAATATTTATAGAAATTAATTTAAGTTAGCACAATGTTAAATAATAATTGTCGTTTTATTTATTGCTATACGATTAGTTTTGGAAATATAAGTTTTCAAATTCGTTGCATTCTTGCTTTTACTTTTGCTTTCACATTACAAATTAATAAATATTTCCTGGAATCATATACATTCCCCTTACGTTATTTAATTTTAGGTTTTTTTTATTTTCGAAGCTAACGGCTTAAAAGCAATTTCTTAAAAATTTGCAGAATTTCCGCCACTTATTGCGGGTAGGCATTTTTTTAGTGCTATGTAAAACCCATACTGATGTTATATAGATGCAAAAATAACTTTGTTTGTTACCTTTTAACGGCTAAACCGCTGAACCGATCTTGATGAAATTTGGTAGGGAGATAACTTACATCCTGAGGAAGGACATAAGCTACTGTTTATCCCAAAAATTGCTTTGATAAAAAAATGCAAACTACACGAAGTTTAGAGTACCTAAAGCGCGTATTTTGATACCCCACTTGTGCATTAATTTTTTTTACATTTTTTTTAATCTCGGCAAATATATTTCGCGATATGGGCAGAAAATTAAATTATATATTTCAAATTTCAGTTCAATTTGTCCTGTAGCTGACTGACGGACAAAATAGCATCTTTTTCTTTTAACAAAAAAAAGTCCTTAAAATAGTGCAAATAAATTTTATTTATAAATATTCATTTCTATACAAAACTAAAAATACTGCAGGATGCTAAATAAAAAAAATTCATACAATGAGTGATGATTCAACCTAATATACAAACAAACAACAAAACGAGTACAAAAAACCATAGACAGAGAAGAAAAAAAGCATAGAGATGTATAAAAAAATAATAACAAATAACGCGGCTTGAATTTTCGCACGCTTAGGTTGGCATCCATTATAATGTGCTAACAACAAAAATAGCTATGACATATATAAAAAATGAATACAAAATAGAAAACGGCACATACGTTTATCACTTAGAGAACTACATTGAAAATAATAATAAAACGGGACAATCCAGCATAGAGTGTTAATTTATATCTACATTCGTAATAAATCAAAAATTTAACGTGACATTAAACATGTATAACCCCGACCCAAACAGAGACAACACATACAAAACACATGTTAAATCCTATACACCTCTCACTTGTACCCGGATCAAGTATGTTTAGTATTCTCAGTAATGCCCAAATTAATATTATTAAACAGTTTCCATAACTATTTATCATTTACTGGATACAAAAAAACTTACCGAAAATTTTAACATGCATGTTGAGATAATAAAATTAATTTCACGTAAGATGCGTTTTTTTTTCGTACGGATATTTTTTTTCCAGTAAACTACCGGAGTTTCTCTTATCTTAATCCGAATTAACTGACTTAAGTACGTGTAATGTTTGGAATAATACTATTACAGATTATTGTAGTTATTACTTATAAAGATTTTTTAGCTCGTTTTTTTTTCGTTCTGACCTGTTTTTTATATTCTAACCGAAAATTTTGTATTTTATATAGATTATATTTATAACGGTTTAAATTGTGAATTATTTAACAGTATTGGCGGTTTTTTTCAACTACAGTAACATACATATAATACTGTAACTGTATCTATTAAATTTACTTTTGTAAGTAGGTACCTATACTTATAAATTTTTATTTAATAATTTTTAGGTTTGTATCTTTTACATGTATTGATATCTCCAGAATAAATGTTATAAATGCACTAATAAAATTGAACAGGCTAGATATTCGAGTACTTGACGTATGGATAGTGTTATGTACTAATGTATGTATCTATTAAATGTACTTTTTATGTACCTACATATATAGGTACTTATATATTTTTATTATTAATTTTTAAGGTTTGTTTTTTATACAAGTATTGATTTCTCCAGAATGAAATTTATAAATGGTCGATATTATGCACTAATAAAACTGAACAGGTTAGATATTCGAGTACCTTATAAATGGATAGTGTTATGTACTAATGTACGTATCTATTAAATATACTTTTATAAGTTCTTATACTGCTATACTTATATATTTTTATTTATTAACTTTTAGGTTTGTTTCTTGTACATGTATTGATATCTCCAGAATAAAATTTATAAATGGACAGTATTATGCACTTATACAATTCAACAGGATATATATTCGAGTACCTTAAGTATGGATAGTGTTATGTACTAATGTATGTATCTACAAAATTTATTTGTTTTATTTAAATTTTTATCAAATAAATGTTAGGTTTGTATCTTGCACATATATTGATATCTCCAGAATAAAATTTATAAATTGACGGTATTACGCACTAATTAAATTGAACAGGATAGATATTCGAGTACCTTAAGTATGGATTGTGTTATGTATTAATGTATGTAGTATGTACATACTGTTAAATTTATTTTTGAAAGTATTTGTATCTACTTATAAATTTTTATTTTAATAATTTTTAGGTTTGTGTCTTGTACATGTATTGATATCTCCAGAATAAAATAGTATGCACTAATAAAATTGAACAGGCTAGATATTCTAGTAGGTGCCTTAAGTATGGATAGTGTTATGTACTAATGTATCCACCAACACAAAGCTCATTTTGAGATATGAAAAGATTTTGAAACGTGCAAAAAAATACATTTGTCTTAGGTACAAATTTGTAACATTTCTTTTTCATTCATCCATCTTCCAATAAAATCAGAAAAACGTTGTTTTTTTTATAATCATTCTCTCTTCAATTAAACCGGAAAGGATTTTTGTATCTTGATACATTAGTGCATGACAGTATACAAATATTTTTTCATATAAATCAACTTTTTATGTACTTTTAACTTTATTTAAATAGCTGTAACTACTAAATTATTCATTGAAATGTTTTGAAATTATTTCTAAATCAGCAGTTCTTAAACTAGGGCTTACAAATTCCCGGGGCTCCCCTAAACTTTTGCAGGGGCTCGTAAAACAAGTTGGGCATAAATTAAAGTAGGTTTACTATTTCTATTTACCTACCAATGGTTAATTTGTATCTAGTATCTAACGACCTTCTTTGTTTTTTTTTGTCAGTGAAGGGGGGGGGGGGTCAAAAATAATTAGGTATTTGAAAAATGGGTCCTTTAAATTGATGCAATACTTTATTCCACAATTTACTGATATGAGGAAAAAACTGAAAAATGAAAAAAATTATTATTGAAAAAAATATATATACGGACGCCCCTGATTAAGATTTTTAAAATATTGTTATGGATCTTGACTTCTGGATACAGGCTGAGTTAATTTGGTCGTTCTATTGGGTAATGTTTCGTCGCATATTGCAGTGGATATCTTCAAAACTCTTGTATCTATTATTAATCTGTTAAATATATTTACTGCCTTAATGTTACGCTACTGATGAAGACAGTATAGAGAGTTATAATAGGAGATGTACTTTCGTGGGGTCGATCACTTTCACTTTATCGATACATCGATCGATGATTGAACTGTTAATGATGTATAATTTCATATTGTTTCAGTCGATGGTTCGCAACATCGCCGACAGGTGGCTTAATGTGATCATATTTGTCACTTTAAGCTTTTCTCATAATGATTCAATCATGATGGATCATATTATATATTTATTCTTGTCAGTTTCTTTACTTTCTTATACGGCTATATACCTATGTATTAAATATGTACATATCGTTGGCTTAAAGTGGAAGTGTGCTAAGTCCATTTTTTTAATTATCGAATATCACTTTAGCGGGGGGAGGGGTCATTGTGATATTTTGACTCCAAAATTTAAAAAATATATCTCGAGATCAGTTTGATATACAGATCTGCAGATTTTAGTTGACGGATTTGCAATCAGCATGTCAATATCTATATAATGATTAGTGTAATATTGTCAATTAAAAAAATGGGCAATAGATTGGACATTCACGAATTAGTAAAGCGCTATATATAAATAAATGTTGATTAAATGAAAAATTACATGAACAATAATGAAATTAATTCTTTATATATTTATTTATGATTTTTTTATTGTTTTCTTGTACTAAAGTTGATATTTTTATGTATGTAAAATTGATTGATGCATGAAATATTACTCAAAAATTTTGACTCTTAAATTTCGTTATAAGTAAGTTAATTATATATAAAATGACGTGAAAAGTTGAAATTTTCAAACCGCAGGTCTATATCTCAAACCGTTCTCGAGATATGGTTTCTCGAAGTTTTAGTTTTTTCAAAATTTTGGTGAAAAATGGCTGTAACTTTGGAACGTGTGGTCGGATTTGATTTTTGTCGACGGATTTGAAATCAGCGTGTCAAAATCTATATAATGACATGTATAATACTTGATAGCTAAGAAAATTTTTTTTGGATGAAAATTGAAATTTATACCTTAAAAAAATGTCGATTTTTGGCAAAATTTTTTTTTGTCGAATTTTAATGTATTATGCATGTCGTTATATAGATTTTGACACGCTGATTTCAAATCTGTCAACAAAAATCAAATCCGACCACACGTTCTAAAGTTACAGCCATTTTTCACTAAAATTTTGGAAAAATTAAAACTTTGAGAGACCATATCTCGAGAACGGTTTGAGATACAGACCTGCGGTTTGAAAAATTCAACTTTTCACGCCATTGTCAATACAATAAACATACTTTTAACGAAATCTAGAATTCCAAATTTTTGGGTAAAATTTCATGCATCACACTTGATTTTGTCGGGACAGATCAACTGGGAGATCAATTCGGCGATAATAATACTAAAATTAGTATGTGTTTGTGTGTTTACTCACAATAGTACGTATAAGAAAGTCGCGTGGAACCATGGCAACTTTTTTAATAATCCATTAATAGTATTTTAGTTAGTATAGGTGTATATATTTTTTATTTTAGTTAGTGCAGAATTAGAATTTACAATTTTCAATAGAAGGTATATGGATAATTGCGCAGTGTGTATAATTAGGTGCGGTGTATTTAGTGGCGAAACGTCGGGCGTGCGTGAGTCGCGCCTGCAGAGATACGCGCGGAATCCACCCGTGCTCGTTATGCACATTCCTCTCTAAATACTCACTCTCTCACTCACTCACACAAATACTTGTACGTAAATTGTCAATTCGTGAAATTTCATTTTTGAGTAGTTGAAAAAAAATATCCAATTTCTTATAAATATTACAATACAAGCTATTTTCATAAGTAAAAAATAAAATTGATAATAGAAACGATTGATTTTTTGAAAAATTACTGTTTCATAACTGGGATAAAGAGGGCATAATTAGGGCAGGATTTTTTTTAAATAATAAATATGAAGATTTTTATTTATTTTTGTTTACATATTATATTATATTTTCTATTAAGAATTTTCACAAATTATAAGTAAATAAGAAATATAAAACCAAAATTGCCATTATTTTCTGGATTAATTTACCCCCCCCCCCCATCCATCTCTCTGCTAACACCCCTCTAATTATTAAAAGAATCGCAATCAGTTTACAAACACGGTTAACGTTTACTTCAGTTAGTTACCGGACAATTTACTAACTATAGAATTCATTTATACATTTTGCACCCCTTAACCCAGGGGTTCCCAACTTTTTTTGCACGTAGACCCCTTTTCATGGAATAGCAAAGTTCATAGACCCCTCTTGTAATTTTTTGTGGATTAAAAATTATAAATAACCTTTTTTTTTGTTCTTTGAACTCTTTTTAAACTCTTGCATTGCATACAATGCATCAAATTTCAATATACATACATACATATTTATCATATATAGACCCCTTCTAGACCCCAGGGGTTCTATATAGACCACGTTGAGAAACTCTGCCTTAACCTGCCAAAATAACGTTCCAAAAAAATTAAAATATCAATTATCATTTTCGTCCACAATCGCACAGTAAAATTTCAAATGACTTATACAATTATATCTAGTTTAATTCTAATAAAATCTACTTTGTCGGCGAGTACAAAGTCAAACCGACCTATAAATGTGTATGTTAAACCTAATAACGCTGTTTAGTATTTATGTTACTTAAGTAATAAGAATTCTTAATTAATTAATTAATTATATTACTTAAACGTACAAATCGTAAAAAATATATGCATTCAATTAAAACAATTGCTACCATTGTACCTGTTGCACGTTAAGCGTATACAGAAAAAATCATTGGGGAATTGATAAAGAATATTTAAACAACAAGAAAAGTCATTGGGGGGTACAGGAATATTGCAATGAGGAGACGATTATTTTTTATTAATTGACTTTAAAAAAGGAGGTTCCCAACTCGACAATATATATTTTAAATGTTTGTTTGGGTATAACTTTGGCAAATATCAACCGATTTGGATGTTATTTTGTTTGTTCTCAGGTAATCTCATATAAATTTTATCAAAATTTAATCATGGACTTTGAAGATATGCCAATTAAAAAATAATAAACTTTTTAAGAGAAAAAATGTAACCGACTTAAACAAAAAAAACTGAAAAGTATATAATAAATAAACTTAACAGTTTTTAAAGTCGACACCAGACCAATAATTTAATTTTAAGAATAAAAAAATTTAGTTACAAAATATATTTTTCTGTTTTTGAATTTTTTTAAATGTGATGTTAAAACAAAGTTATCTTATTTTTTTTTCATTTCGGTCTTGATTTTTTATTTTTAGACCGAGAAATATCTCATTTTGATATGAATCCCTATTTTTGAGACCGTTATATATATTTCAGTAAAAGATTCATTTAAATCGGTTTATTACTTTTTGAAACTAACGTTAAGAAATAAATGCATATTTTTTCTTTATTATATTAGTTTATAATTTAGATAATTTTAGATGAACATTGCTGTTTGATAAAACCACGAAAGTCTGTGAAAGTTTCATATAAATCTGTCCATTACTTTTTGAATTTAACTTTAATAAATAAATACATTTTTTTCTTTATTTTATATATTTGCTTATCATTTAGATTATTTTACAATTAGATGAACATTGGTGTTGGATAAAACCGCGAAAGACTTAAATCCCACAAGAACATTTAAAATGAAACTTTAATTACAATTCTCACGATAAAATTTAATACAATATAAAGATACAAATACCTAAATACACTTACAAAAAAGTAACCTTTAATAAAACATTTTAAGAAATCATTATTCACTAAATGAAAAGAATAAAAATTTAATTAATAATTGCAATTAAGTTTAATTTACATGTTCACATAATTACGTTCATATTTCACAGCAAAAAATACCATCAATTACCTATATTTCAGGGGTGGCCTGTCTTAATTAAACATTCAAATTTAAGCATACCTTATTTTAGTTATTCAATATATCTGACAGCATTTGTTTATTTATTTATTTATACACAAAAACATTTTTCAAAGTTCTGAAATTGTATTTTTATTTTGTTGAAAAGACTGACATTACTGCTTTCCACCAATTTTCACAAATTTAAAATTCATCCATTTTTCATAGTTATTATAGAAAATTAAGATTATGTCTTTTTAACCTCTAAAGGGCTAGAAAACCAATATTTTGGCGCACCAGAAAATCTTCAATTTTTGTTTTTAGATTAAAATACATCGAAAATGTATATATTTGCACTTATAAATAAATAAAAATCGTTCACGCGAGGCAAAGGGGTAGTTTTTACGCTATTATAGGGGTTGTTTTAGAGTTTACTGTATTTTTGACGTCAGATTTGGATTCAGCATCGAAAAATACACCTAAAACGTATATTTGTATAATGAAAAAAAGGTTATGTAGGTACTATAAAATAATATTTTTTCAAATTTGAAATTTTCAACACAGACCGTTCCTTTCCCACGTATATGATACCTTTTATACAAGGTTTCTGAAGGCGAAATGTCCCCTGAAATCCTGGCCCTATAATGGTTAATAATTAAGTAATAACTCATTAACAATTTATTTATACTTAATTATTTTAATTTGTTATATTAATACCATTTGCAGTATTTTGTTTTGAATATTGGATATCCCTGGATAGATATGTTGTTGTAGGGCCTGAGGGCCTGAGACGGGTCCCACCGGGAGCCCCTTTCAGTGGCACCGTTAGCTCATCTACACCTTTGCTAACGCCGCTATTGTTGCGAGCGCGAATCTATCGACATGCTGTGATATTAGTTGGAATGACCGACGTTGAAATTTACACAGAAGAGTTTTCTTTGAAATCGTAGAATCAAAGTTATTTTAAACGAATGATAGAATTAACAAATCTAATATAATTTTTTTTAGAAATACAAACTTTTTTCTTTGTCGTATCAAAAGTGGTAAACACTATTTTTGAAAATATAATAATTCTCGAGTAACTACTGGTGTTTTAACATCAAAAAATAAATATTAACCCTTAGATGCTCCACTTTTCCAGAATAACATACCTGCCACACTGGGGTCACCTAGTACCCCAGACACTAAAATGCTAACTACTCTTAAGCTATTGAATATTTTAATTCAATAAAATTTCTCTATCATCTTCGAACGATTCAGAATGCACTCCAATCAGATATTTAAAAAAATATATAACATTTGATAACAGCTTACATTGAAGTTGAAACAATGTACCCCACAGTGGCAGTTAAGGGTTAACAATGAAAATATATTACGTTTTTTTTATTGGCTTGGCACCTACTTCAAAAACTGTTAAATTTATAATTTTTATCATGCATTTTTAAGGGTTTTCTTAGTTAAGTTTTTTTTAAGTTTTATTTTATTTTTTCTCTTTTGAGGTGTATCTAAGAATTCATTAGTCAAATTCTGATAAAATTTATATGGAGTCACCTCGGGAGTATAGTCTTTCAAATAAACAAAAATCGGCGCATATTTGTTGTATTTATATTTGAACGTACTTAAAAATATATATTTAGTTTTCGGAAATCGAAAATTCGATATTTATTTATTTTTTGTCTTCGATTTAAAAATTGTCACTTGATCTTTCAGGTCAAAACAAATAATTTTATTTCCGTATGCTCTGTATGTGTGTCTGTCCCGTAAATTCTTATAACACGCATAACTATTTTGTAGTAAAATAATATCTGACAAAAATATTGTTAATATTTAGCACGAGGAAACGCTTGTTAAACTTTAATAAGTTACAGACAGACAGACAAACAAACAAGCCTGTTGTGTTTTTTTAGTACTTTTTTACAAACCTTTTTAAGTTTTATATTCTATAATTTGTAGCTCTTATTTTAATTATAGCTTCATGCTTTTAGAGAACGTAAATTTTTTTATGTGTCTGCTGGAAGTAGTAACAATTATTTTTATGGTTTTAATGTGGCATTGAAAAGTATCTCATGGACGAGGATATACTTACATATATATGTTTATGTATCTGAAATTGCGTTGAGGGAATTTGACAATAAGCATTATATACTACTACAGTGAAACTTGGTTAAGTGGGACTTGGGTAAGTGGGAAACTACTATAACTAGAATTCATACTAAAGTCTAGCGTCACTTCTACATATCGCACTCCCGCAAAAAAGTGTCACAACTCAAAAAATGTCATATTTGAGATAGGTAAATATTGTAGACAATATTTCTACTAAAAATTGTCATTAATGTACTTCATATACCTACCGTCAAAACTAGTATATTCTAAAAAAATTACATATTTTTTATTTATTTTTTTAATCACTAAGTGTTTTAATATAGGTACACTACCTTTACAATTTTAATTTACCTAAATTATTATAATTTCATTTATTCCTATTTCCTCAAAACTACATTTTTTGAGTTGTTAGTCTTTTTTTCTGGGGTGCGATATACACCTCTATAAGAGGGGTAAAAGGGACACCTCTTTAAGTGAAACAAAATAACTGGTCCTTGATATTCCAGTTATCCAGGTTTCTCTGTATATTATTAACTATTAAATTAAATTTTCATACACTTTTCGGTATTTTTTTTTATTTTATTTATATGTTTCCATTTTGAGTAGCGTATCTTTGAAGTCCATGGTCAGATTTTGATAAAATTGGCAGTATACTTTTTCTAACAAACAAAAAATCATCCAAATATATACTGTCAAATTAAGAACCTCTTCATTTTTGAAGTCGGTAAAAAACTATACTATACGGAGCACTAGTACGTTTGACTCGACTCGCACTTGACAAATTTGTTAGCTAATTAATGATATTAAAAAATTACTTTACATATTTAAAATTGATAAGTGTAATCAGGCTTAAGGTGATGAAAAATAAAACAAAAACAACTCGAGTTAGTCGGTTTGTGTTTTGAATAGCCTATAATATATTATACTATATAATAAATCACCAACAACATTAATGTGTGTGTATGTGTGTGTGTGTGTGTGTGTACATCTTGAAACACAAAAAGAATAATGGTAGAGAAATAAACACAAGTGTTATTTAATCCAATGTGTCCCGACCGCCACTCGAACTAACAAAAGGTGGATCGATTCTTTCTTACTTTAAATATTTATATAAACAAGAACCTATCAAAATCCATTAGGCTTTTGTTATACCAAATAACCTCAACACATGTACGACAGAGATAGTCACATACTCAACCCATCCTACACACTATCTCTATCCTTATTTCTTACAACGCAAGTAATCTTTTCTTCGAAGATGTATGTATGCAAAAGAAGTAGATGTATGCAGTATACATGTTATTGTGTATGCCCCTCTTTGTTTGTTGCATTACAAGTGAGGTATTTGTGTGGTAGAGATGGGCTTATAAAGTTTGCATGTTATTAGATGTAGCTGTCTTTGTCTGTTGTGCGAATCGAGCAAGAGAAAGTTTTGGATGATTTTTTTTATTCACTGTGTAATTGATTTTTGATGAAAAAAAATTATTTCTTGTTAAGAATTTTGTCTCGATTATAGAAATAACAAAACTTTCCAAAGGGTACCAAATTTTGAGTATTTTGAGTTTTATAACATTATATGACAATTCTCTTGGAGTTTCATGAAGACTTTGACAAGTTTCACGCACGCGTTATATGTAAAGACCAACAACCAACAAATTAAAACAGTGGTGATATTATGAAAATTATTTTGTACAGTCAGAGTCGCCAACTGTATTACAATACATTGAAGTATCACTGCTTTAAATTCCATAGCAAATCCATAGATACAACACAAAATTAATACCTCATTTGAGAGTATTTGCTAGCTCCATGACATAACAAATATATTTGCTCATTAATTTAATGCATATTGCATTTTTCTCATAGTACTTTTCTGCATGTCTTACAAATATCTAAACTAGCATATATTGAATATTGATTTGAGTAATTTACCTTCTACACCATAGGTGGGCACAGTTAATCGAAAAGTTAACTTCGTTAAACGTTAATCCGTTAATAAAAAAGTTAACTTCGTTTACCGTTAAAGCGTTAAAATTCCAAAAATGTAACGGAAGTTAAAGTAAACCGAAAATTCGAAAATTTAACGAAAGTTAAAGTTAATCCGTTAAAAAGTTAACCATCCAAAATGTTAGTAGACCTTTTTTTTACCTATTTCGACAACTTTGTTATGTACTTTTCATCAAACAACTAATGTAACGGACTAAAGTTAACGGAAGTTAACAAAAGCGTTAACATTTTTTTTGAGTTAACTTAAAAGTTAATCCGTTAACCATTTTGTTAACTTCGTTAATTAACGATTAACGGATTAACGAGTTAATGCCCACCTATGTTCGACACGTACCAAATTCATAGATAATATAAAACAATACAATATCCTTCATACAAGTTACGAGTAAAGTTACTTCTGCCCTTCTTTTATCCCCAACTGGTTTAATTAAGTACCCTTCATTACTGTTTATAAATTAAAATACTTACAATTCTGGAATCTTGCAAATGATAAACTTGTCTTCTTAACAATTATAAATATACCTACATTAACCCTTCTTAATACATTCTTACCAATTTTTATAAAACCTTAACTACAACTAATTAGTTACAAGTTCTTTTTTTTCAAGTATACCACATACAAAAAAAAAAATACCAATATATGGTTTTAATAATGAAGAAATATGTCCATATAATGACTTAATTATTTTTTAATTATTTGGTTGTCGTTCTTAGTATATATAGAACTGCTTACAACAAGCTGCAAGAATGTAAAGTAGATCAACTCGTTATGTAGACAAATGGCAGGATTACTGAAGAAAAACTAGATTGTATGTATCGTACAAGATGCTGTGAGTGTGACGTCATCACTGAAAGGGTTAATCATGTATCTTATTTAATTGTTTTGTACAGTTCACTGCCAACTACTGTTCTTACTGATGTATGACGCTTGTTGCACTTGTTGTATGTTGTTTATCTATGGTGTACAATGTGATAATATATTAGCGCAACTTTGTTAATTTTATAGGTACTTGTTTGTACAACGTTTTATAACTAATGGGTACATTTTGTGTCCAAATTTGATCAGTTCATATTTTTGTAATATATTTATAATTAACTTTTACCCACGATTTCGTTGTATTTTTTTATATTTTTAATCAATTTTTGGGATATATAGAAGCCTATGTATTTCTTCATCTCTCTGCCAAATTTCATCAAGATCGGTTCAGCAGTTTAGACGTGAAAATGTAACAAACAGACTGAAATTACTTTCGTATTTATAATATTAATGTTTTACGTCTAGCACACTGTAAAAAAAAGATTTGGTTTCGAAAAAGGTTGTTTTTAAATTATATTCAGAACACATATATGTACCTACATTTAATGGAATATTTTACTTTGTTAATTATTAACAGTAAAAAAATAATTTAATTTGAAAATTGGAATAGGCAGAATGGTATTCTTATCGGACATCCTAATAGTAAAATAATCGTTAAAAATCTAGATATAAAGAATCGTTGAAAAATAATCATGTTTACGCAATATACGATTTTACTGTATAAGATAACGGACTTATCGGACACCTCAATGGTGAAACAATCGATAAAAAAATAACAAAACAAATCTAGATATAAAGAATCGTTGAAAAATAATCATGTTTACGCAATATACGATTTTACTGTATAAGATAACGGACTTATCGGACACCCCAATGGTGAAACAATCGATAAAAAAATAACAAAACAAATCTAGATATAAAGAATCGTTGAAACCAAACCGATTCTTCTGTCGAATAAAAAAAACAAGTAGAGAGATCGATGACGGGACGATTTACCTCAGCCTTGACTCAAAATATACTCAACCACTTTTAACAGTAAATTGTTAATAAAAATTTAACTAAAAAATCTTATTAATACGACAAGTGTCACTTGGAAGACAATCAGACTAACTATATTTCTTATCGAATTTTAAAAAGGGTTATATTTAATTCCCCTATACACAAAAAACTGTATTGGACCAAGAAAATCTTGTTTTGTATATAACGAAAATAATATTTTCTTAATATAAGAAAAGTACTCTTAATCCAATTACATTATTTCTTCGTCCACGAATACTATAGTTGGTTTAAGAATATATTTCTTATGTAAAGAAAATATTGTTTTCGTTGTATATAAAACAAGGTTTACTTGGCTCAAGTAAACATTCTACCACTTTGTACATCGAACATTTTAAATACATTTTTTTCAATGCATAAGGTGAACATTTAATCGTTTTAAAATATAGAAAATCACAAAAATCACATTAAAAATATCAAATTTATCGGGGCTAAAGGAGGGGAGTTAGTGTTTAGGTTAGGTTAAAATATATAAAATCACAAACTTCACAATAAATACATCAAAAATATGTAATTTTTAAATTTGACAGGTCCAAACTGAGGTCAAGTGTAAAGTATTATTTTTTTAGTGCAAAGTATTTATTTTTAGTAAAAACTATTCATTTAAATATTTTTTTTAATGTTGAATAATTAATTTTTCGTGCAGCATATTTATTATAAGTGAAAACAATTAAATAAAAAGTGTTTATTATTTAAAAAAAGTGCCTTTAAATACAAGCCTTTTAAATTTGTGTGAAGATATTCGTCTTGGCTTCTGAAAGAATTGTATAACAATAAAAACTTGATAAAGGACCCCGCAGAATCCTTATGGGAAAGGGGTTTCGGTCAAACTCTTTGAAACTTTGGATTATGATAGTCCTTGATGAGTAGATCAAAAGTGTCAATGGGCACTAAGTCCTAAAAACTCAAATTTTTAAGATATAGCCCTCTGAAGTTGGGGATCATGATTGTCTTTAATTTACAATATTTTTTTTCGCTCAACTTTTTGTATGTGTTCCCAAAGACATATATAATCGATTGCCACCATAAAAAAGTCAACTCTTCAATTCATTGAGAAATGACAACACTTAAATCTTATTGTTACGTTTTTTTAATTATAAACAAATCCAATTGTTTTATAATAAAAAATTGGTTTATAATAAAAAAAACGTAATAATAATATTTAAGTTCTGCCATTGGCTAAAGAATTCAAAAGTTTACTTTTTTATGGTGACAATCGATTATATAAGTCTTTCGGAACACATACAAATAGTTGTGCGAAAATTAAGGTTCTACACATTTTTTTATTGTTAATTAAAGGCGAGCATGATCCCCAACTTTAGAGGGCTATATCATAAAAGTTTGAGTTTTTAGGACTTAGTGCCCATTGACACTTTTAATCTACTCATCAAGGACTATCAGAATCTAAAGTTTCAAAGAGTTTGACCGAAACCCCTTTCCCATAAGGATTCTGCGGGGTCCTTTGATAAAGTTACAGTTATTTTTGATTTTTATTTCATGTGCCATTTTTCCAAATCGATAGACGGAGGTTTTACTGTATACAAATATAATTACATTATTTATTCAACAGATTTATATGTATGTTATTGTTAATATCATAAAAGACATATAAATAAATAAAAACAAAAAAACATAAATCATATAACCAAAATACAACACAACAAAAGTATACTTAACGTATATAAGTACATGCATTGGCCTTAATTACTTAAGTCACTTGTTGTACTTTGGTGTACGCGTTATTTAACAAACCAAGTTAAGCTTAAAAAAGCCAAGTCATACTTCAACAAATACGCTTTTTTATGCGTTTCTCCCACACCTATAAAATATTTTTCCATGCTAATTTACACACATGCGGTGTTGCCAATTTTACACCATTTCACTCATTCATTTGACAAACTGAGTAACTCCACACATTTTTTTATCAATAATGAAAAATATTTTTATTTTTTTATTTCGATTTGAGACGAAAACTACTGAACCGATTTTGATGAGACTTTCACTGTTAGAAAGCCTAAGAATCTAGTATTAGCTTAGATCAGTAGTTTACAATATGTATAAGCTGCGACGTCTTTAAAGAGGCGCTACGAATCTGCAGATTTAGACTGCAATTTAATGTTAAAAAATAAATAATTATAAATTAATGAATTTGTTCAAAAATTAAGTTTTTTTATATTTTCTTTAGTACCTAAGCTTACATAGTTGCTACAGGACTTTCTTATACGTATTACTGGCAAATATGTGGTTTTATTTATCTGACTTAAATTATAGGTAGTAATATTCTTTAAAATTTTGATCCAAAGTATCTTGTTTCTAATTTGCACCCTTTCAAAAATAATTCAAGAAATTTAAAAATTGACAAGAACGTTTTCAAAAATAGGAGGTTCTTTTCCTTGAAGAAACAATTAAAAAACAATTTTATATTGTCGTTGTAATAATTTTAACCAATAATTGTAGAAAAATCAAATCGAAATGAATGCAGACGAAATCGCGAAATTTTTTGCTATTTCTCAATAAAAAATATTGATTTTTTTGCTGAAAAATGCCAAAAATAGTGTAAGTTATGGATTTAAGTGAACTAACAATAAGTTTTATCTTCAGTTACTTAACATGACATTTATTTATTTGTCGTTTGTAACACCAATTATGAGAGTTTTTAATTTAAAGACATTGTGAGAAGTAGGTACAAGCACATTGTATATTGCACATTATGCACATGTAGGTATGTTCTCAATGATTTCCAATAAAAAAAATCAATCGTAGTAAAAACAAAAAGAACAGTAATATGCAATTATTAGAACTAACACAACAATTAATTATTCATTGTTTCTTTGTATAATAACGATTATTATTTATTATTTAACTATTTTTTATAAATTATTATTTACATTTGCTGTTATTTGTTTTTTTTTATTACATCAGGACTGGATTAGGTTTATTTTATTTATTTATAATAATAATGCGAACCTACTGTTAAACTGGGGGGGGGGGGGTGAACCATTAACTTCCTAATCCTCCCTGTAAAAAAACTGTTCGTTTATTATTAAATATTGGATAAACCAACAAAATGTATTTCATATTTTTATATGTGTGAAAATGTTTTAAAAAAAATCAAATTAATTCTTTTCGGGATACAAAGTAGCCTATAGCCTTTCTCAGGGTGTAATTTATCTCCTTGCTAAATTTCATCAAGATCAGTTCAGCTGTTTAGCCGTTAAAAGGTAAAAGTATACAGAGAGAGTTAAAATTACTTTTGCATTTAATTTATAATATTAATATGGATTTAATTGATATATTTGAAAGGAGCGGGAAGGGGGGGTATTACAATGTACATATATATAAATATAAAAAAAGCCGTACCCCTCCCCTCATCTCTCATATTATCCCAAGTTGATTCCAATAGATTTTATTGAATTTATATTGATACACGTTCGATAAGATATAAAAGTAACAAATAATATGATTTTTAATTTAATTTAAGAGTGCACATTGCACGAGACGGGACAGAGGTAAATAAGTCTCGTATTATCCCAGTTTACGAAACTAAAGTCTCGTTTATGTGACTAAAACCAAGAAAAGTCTTGTATCATTTGTTTTTCTATTTTTTTTGTAATTAACTAAACCCAAGACTTATAAAATAAAATTGACATCATCTCTTTAAATTTTAAGACATATTTCGGTCTCAAACTCAGGTGGTACCATCTCGATCTTTTTTTTAAATCAAAGTTGCATGCAAATTTGTCAACTGAAACTGTATATAACATTCCGGTGCCGTACCTGGTTCGACACACACTCGCAATGTGTGTGTACGAATGTGTAGTATGGTCGGTTAGGTTAGATTTATGACCGAGTACTAAACAATATATTAATTAGCGAGTATTAACAAAATGGCCGCCGGCAGGAGCTACAGCTAGAGGCGTTAGGCTATGAAATCGCTTTGTAATTGTGAATATTTGTTATATTGTACGCTTAACGAAGCATTTTATATTATAAAAATGTTTTATACTTGCGTTATATTTGTTGTCTGTGCAATGGGCATGAACTGTTTAGAAGAAAAAAACTGCAGCTTGTTGTGATTTATGAGCTATAAAAAATTCAGGATATAAAAAATTCGTAGGACCTATTTCTGTGTATTAAAAACATTGATTATCATTTTTATCATAGACATAGAGCATGGACCGAGCATTCTGTATTGACATAATAGTGTAACATTTCTCTAAAACAGTGAGAGAGATGCAGTAGCGTTTGGGATATACCAATCTCTTTTTGGCTTTGTTTTTGTGTACTCTTGTGTATGATTTTTACATTTTTTATTGTTAAAGCCGATTTGTTTAATTTGCGAAATGAGATTAATTTTTGTTCTCTAACTCTTTTTGAGTTCTTAACCCATTAACGCCCAAAAGAAAACAAAAACATGCAAATATTTTTTAATGAAATTAAGCACATATTCAATATATTTAACTAAATATACAACACAAACTTTTTTTAATATTTAGAAAAAAAATTACAGTTTGTACTCAAGCGAGTAAATTGGGCAGATATGAAGTCTATTTTGTGTGAGACTGCTTTTCTGATATCATTTTTATTTAGATAAATGTCATTTAAAAGTCATGTTATATGTATATTTAAGTTATTTCATATGATTTGAAAAAAAAAAATCGCAATCACATGCTCTAGTTGGATAAAATATATTAGCATACCACGTACCTTTTTTCATATAAAAATTATTGAGAACAATTAAAATACGTTTAAACACTTATGAAACTAATAACGTTAACAGATTTTGTTTTTTGCACTTCTACCAACTGATTTTTATCCATAACATCACTAATTATAAAATGAGGTATACACAAATGTGTACGGCGGGCGTTAATGGGTTAAACTTAAAATATACACCTTAACCATATTAAAACAATGTCACTCGACACGTGTTTCGACTTGACAAGAAGTCCTCATCAGAATTTATCCTGGACCAGCACGATGTAGCAGAATAATTAAAATTATAAAAAGTTCATTAGATTTAATAATATCTAATTTTCAGTCTTTAGTCTCATTGTCCTCCGAATCAGCCAAGCGTTTGAATAAAAAAAATACATCATTACATAAATAATTTTTAAATATTCATGTTCATCTTGAAACCACTAATCAAAATTAATATATGCAAATTAAATCATAGTTTCAATTAAATTTCTAAATAACCACTCAATAAAAAATATATTAAACAAAATAATCACCTTGGATTAATATCTCAAAGTTCACGTACGCGATAAAAACTTATACAAAATTGCACACAATTAATATTTTTAAACAAAATGCAACACTTGGATGTTATTTAATTAGATTTAAATTGTACTTAATTACAACAAAATGTTTAAATACAATTATTACGAATATAATTCTATAGCCCATCCTCTGATCTTTCTATATTTAGTTAGATGGATAGGTACATTAATGTCCGGTATCATAAAGAGGTTAGAAAGCACTCTCAAATGAGGTATCAAACTTATATGATAGTTATCTTTGAGTTTCATGAAGACTTTGACAAGTTTCCCGTACGCGTTGTATGTAAACACCAACAATAGTATTAAAACAGTGGTGATATTATAATTATTTTGTTCAATCATAATTTGAAGTATCACTGCTCTAAATTCTATAGCAAATCCATAGATAACATCACAAAATTGATACTTCATTTGAGAGTGTTTGCTAGTTAGCAAATTTTGCTAGCCCTTTTATACTGGTAGAAAGGATTTCTCAAACCAAGTAAACCTTGTTTTGTATATAACGAAAACAATATTTTCTTAAGATAAGCAATAATCTCTTAAACCAACTATAGTATTCTTGAACGAAGGAATAACGTAGTTGGATTAAGGTTTTCTTGGTCCAATACAGTTTTTTGTCTGTGTATGATACAGGACATCAGTTGTGAGGTTTTCATAAATTAACCCAGTGGCGTTGTGGTTCATTTTTTGGGAAGCTATTTTGTCCGATTGTTTGTCTGTAGCATAACTAAAAAATGCTGGACTGATTGAGATGAAATTTGCAATACATATCTAAAAAAACATCTGCCAAATAAATGCACAGTCTTTCTTCGTGCTAACTTCACAAAATGATTTTTTTTTAAATAAACAAAGAACTGCCATTTAATTTCTATATAATTTTATTTATTGAAAATTTTATTAAATATGACACCTTTCCTCCTTACATATAATTTTAATGATTTTTTAATGGGACCCGTCCTATATAGCCTGATATTCAAACGAAAATAGTCGGAATAGATTCCGGATAGGTCAAAAAGGATATTTTCATTAAAATCTGCGGATATCGAAAAAAATCGGTTTTACAATACTTACTTATACACATGACAGTTTCGTAACTACCACCAGGGAAGCCGGGGTAGTTCCCCGGGGTCCCAAGTATAGGAGGCCCCTACAACAGCATAAAAAAGGTTACAATTAATAAGATGCAAAAATAGTTAGGTCTAAACGAAAAAAGGCCATTAAAATTAATAGTACTTGAAAATACTGAGGTAACAACGAAAAAAAAGGTATTCAGTTTTTTTTACATAGCGAGGGCCCCCTCACACACACTCTGCCCCGGGACCCCCGAGCTTCTACCCTGGTAGAAAGGATTTCTCAAACTAAGTAAACCTTGTTTTGTATACAATAACGAAAACAATATTTTCTTAAGATATGCAATAATCTCTTAAACCAACTATAGTATTCTTGAACGAAGGAATAACGTAGTTGAATTAATAGTATGTTTCTTATATTTAGAAAATATTGTTTTCGTTATTCGCAGCGTACGCGATGACACCGCCAACTAACGGGTGGACTTTAGTAGCAACTTGGGTGGACTTTGACGTACTAACAAACAAATAATTTCAATAAAATATCGTAATACATATATACATTTTAGACGATTATTTATTACTATTGGCTATGTGCACGAAGTCTATTAGCGCCGCTAGCGGGTAATAGAGAAGGATTGAATGGATACAACTCTCTTTTTATCATTGTTTAATATGTTTAATACCGTGAAATTTTTTATTAAACAAATATCATTTAATTTAGCTGTTTGCATATAATATAAATAGTATAGCATAAAAGGTACGTGAAAATTATTTATTTTGGGTATCTTTTTCTCTTTAATTATGACGTATAATAGAGAAATAATTAATTCGTTTACATTGACAGCATAACCTCAAATTTTGGCGCCGATAATTTTACAATATTGCTCACCACGAACACTCGCATCGACATTATTTCTAACTCCACCCCCTTGCACATAGTCTATAGTGGGATTAACCATGTTGACCTTTCTATTTTCAGTTAAAAACGAGCCTTATTTTATTATGTTATTTTTTGCAACGTTGTGCGCTGTGATCGATTTCGTTTCCCCCACTACCTACTTTGCACCCAGCGATTATACAAAACAAGGTTTTCTTGGTCCAATTTTTTCTGTGTAGTTACGGCCCTGACATACGGTCGTATAAGAAAGTAAAAAACATGTAAGAAGTCTTATGTATTGAATAGTTTTAGAACCACTGGTACAAGAACATCCCGCTATTCTTTTACGCATAAAACGGCCGGCCAGCACTGACCTATCGTATTTTTTTCATGCAAATGAAGCATGCAATTCATGTTTCGCGAATTCTTCATCATAACTCAAACTTTCATCGCTCGCTAGAACAGACCCGCGTACTTGTCAGACAGAGACACGTGCATATATCATTCACGTGTGTATGACTGAGAGAGACATGTAGCGCCTTTGTATATGTGGGATATAATTGTTGTCGATTGGCAAAAAAATATTTCAGTTGTATAATTTTTAATCTGAGATGCGAGAAGAAGATATTTATGCGTTGTTAACCCTTTAGTTGTTGATTTTTTAAATTAATTTTTTAATCAAATGTAACCTGATTATAGACACCCTTAATTTTTTTAAAATGAAACCGGAAACGGAAGTTTACTTTTTTCTATTTTTTTAATTATTTTTGAAACGGTGCTTAAAAGAAAAAAAAATTTCAAATAAAAATTGTAGAGGATATTATTATCTATAATTTATGTTATATACATTTTTTCGATGCATCGAACCATTTTCAAGATATTCGTTTTTGTATAAAAATATATTAAAAAATATATTTTTCAAAGTCGTGCAGTACAGGGTTGAATAAAGTTTGAGTTATTCTTAATTTTTGTATACAATTTTTATATGAATGTTATTTCGAATGTTACTTGATAACTTTGTATTATAATTTTTCGGTCACTCTACAGCGTGGGTTTTTTTTTATTAATAAAATTATGTTACATGCAAATTAAAACAATCGTCTTTTATTTTCGTAAATTAATAGCTTTCTTAAATGCAGACCCAGCCCTAGTTTTTTTTGTTATCCAAATTATAATTTTGTTAAAAAAATATTTTTAAATTTCTGAAAATTTACACATGATATGATTTATAGAGAAGGGGGGGGGGTGACAGGGATCTAGCCAAGGATCTATAGCTAGAAGGGGGGGGGGTGACCAGCTATAAAGCTATATTACAATATATTTTTATTTATTTGTTGAACAAATATTTTTAAATTTCTGAAATTTTACACTGCAATTTTTTAAGATAAATGATACGATTTATAGAGGGGGCTGACAGGTATCTAGCCTAAGATCTGTAGCTAGAAAGAGGGGGGGGGGGCGTGACCAGCTATGAAGCTATATTTCAATATATGTTTATTTATTTGTTGAACAAATATTTTGAAATTTCTGAAATTTTCCACTGCAATTTTTTTTTTAAGATAAATGATACGATTATAAGGAGGGGGGGGGGGGCTGACAGTGATCTAGTCTGGGGTCTGTAGCTAGGAAGACATCAAATCTTTTTTTGTAGTAAAAAAATCTTATTGTGGGGGTTGTCTTGATCTGGAGGTCCGTTATAGGATGTGGGCCAACTCTGTCAATAAAAATGGTCTTAATTTAATAATTTAATACCTCTCTTATGTCTAACAAGAAATGAAATAAAATTTAAATTTTTTACTTGTTCTCCTTTGTAATAAATTTTGATTATTTTTGTTTATATCTGTATATAAATCAACATAAATCGTTTTATTTAAATCATAATTTAATTGATTACGTTAGTAAATTTAATGGTACATTTTTTAATATTTTTATTTACCTTAATACATCTTTTGTATTTAAAATAAAAATGAAAATATTTTTTTACTGTCTGTAAACTTTTTAGTATAAACATTTCGATGCAAATTACAATGGACTGTTTATTTGATTTATATTTATTACCTATTTAATACCAACATGAGCTTTTCAGTAGTCTGTATGATCAACTTAATAAAAACAAAAAATATATTTATTTCTCGTAAATTTTGTACATGCTTTTTAGGGTTCCGAAGAAATTTTGTATTAATGTGGATGAATATCCTAGTGAATTAATAAATAAATGATGGGGGGGGGGGTTGAATTACGAAAAGACACAATTAGACACCCTTCGAATGATAGCCAACTTGCCTATTTAAGGACACGTGGTTAAGGTTGTATTACTGTCTGAAAAATTGTTTCACGAGTCAAAAAATTGTCATGTTTAGGAATTTTTTTCACAAGTATAACTAATTATTTTATGATTGGGTGCAGGACATTTTATTAAGTCTATTTAAGGACACGTGGTTAAGGTTGTATCACTGTCTGAAAAATTGTTTCACGAGTCAAAAAATTGTCATGTTTAGGATTTTTTTTCACAAGTATAACTAATTATTTTATGATTGGGTGCAGAACATTTTATTAAATGTATATTCAACTGGTTTAACACTAATTTTTATTGAAAAATATTAAAAATTAATAAAGTTATGAGCCTCGATGTGACGACCAAAAAATATTTTTCTCAATGGTTTGGTTTAAACGAAACTTCGTGATGGGTATTTGGAAATAATCGTTATGCGTAACTGTTATTTATTTAATTTTTCCACAAAATGGCGACAGTTTGAAATTTTGTGTTCATTTTTAATATATTTTTTTTTTAATTCAAACGGTCCTAAAAAATAGTAAATTTCCAAAATCGGCTACGCACAGAATTAATCACTGCAATTACGAAAATTTAATACAAAAAAAAAATTTTTAATCGGTTCATTAGTCTTTCGCTGGAATCAAGTCGACTAGAGGTAAACGCATTTAAAGTTTTCTGAGGATCATAACCGGCCGCACAATCTGGTCGCATTAAATTGATTGAAACTCGGGCAATTTTCTGAATTTTAAGTTATTTTTTCTTACATATTTTGGAATATATGTATACTTAAAAAAAACTGATTTTTTCGCCACAGTGGCTTTCTTCCTTAAGTGTACAGATAAATAAAATCATCCTGTATATATGAATGAGAATATTTTAAAAATATCAGTTGATTGTTACGTTTATAGAAGAACAGGCTCATATCTGCAACCATCGCTCTGTCCTTTTCAAATATACTAAACGCGCTATTGCGCTCTTACTCACACACGCCGCTAATGAGTATACGCTTACTGAGGTTACTCGTTTTGCGTAGCGTTGAAATCTCCGGTTTTGTTTCGTCTTGTTTTATCGTTATTGATACGTGATATTTCTGTCTTTTTTTATTTGCCAAAGTTAGAAATTGTTTCGTGCGGTTGTTTGCAGTGTTATTTCAACTTTTCTGTGCGGTTTTGTGAGATTTGTTTTGCGCTTTTTATATAAATGAAATTCTTCGAAATAAAATCGTATGCTGTATGTGTATCGGGTGGGTGAATAAAAACAGCTCATGTTGGGAGACATAGAACTCGGGAACTATTAATCACACAGACTTCAGATTAGTCTTAAAATGTGCGTTATTTAGCCTAGTCTTACCTGTTAAAGTTTCAATTTATTTCAACAATTATTTTATTACTTATAACCATTTAAGTAAAGTACATCAAAAATATAAATAAATAAATATGGCTCATGTTGAGCGACATAGAACTCGGGAACTATAAATCACACAGACTTCAGATTAGTCTTAAAATGTGCGTTATTTAGCCTAGTCTTACCTGTTAAAATTTCAATTTATTTCAACAATTATTTTATTACTTATAACCATTTAAGTAAAGTACATCAAAAATATAAATAAATAAAAATGGGTCATGTTGAGCGACATAGAACTCGGGAACTATAAATCACACAGACTTCAGATTAGTCTTAAAATGTGCGTTATTTAGCCTAGTCTTACCTGTTAAAGTTTCAATTTATTTCAACAATTATTTTATTACTTATAACCATTTAAGTAAAGTACATCAAAAATATAAATAAATAAATATGGCTCATGTTGAGCGACATAGAACTCGGGAACTATAAATCACACAGACTTCAGATTAGTCTTAAAATGTGCGTTATTTAGCCTAGTCTTACCTGTTAAAGTTTCAATTTATTTCAACAATTATTTTATTACTTATAACCATTTAAGTAAAGTACATCAAAAATATAAATAAATAAAAATGGGTCATGTTGAGCGACATAGAACTCGGGAACTATAAATCACACAGACTTCAGATTAGTCTTAAAATATGCGTTATTTAGCCTAGTCTTACCTATTAAAATTTCAATTTATTTCAACAATTATTTTATTACTTATAACCATTTAAGTAAAGTACATCAAAAATATAAATAAATAAAAATGGCTCATGTTGAGCGACATAGAACTCGGGAACAATAAATCACACAGACTTTGGAATGGTGTTAAAATGTCCGTCATTTAATCTAGTTTCACATATTAAAATTTCAAGTTATTTTGATAATTATTTTTATAGTTGCAGCCCTTTTAAGTATCGGTATCGAAAATGCTAGTTGGTTAATTTATTAGATCCATGTTTAATATTGCAATTAAATCAGTCATTTTGAAAATGAGCTTAGGTAGGTACTCTAATTTTCAAAATTTTGCAGGAGGGGTAAAAAACTTCTTAACTACTATGTTTTTTAAGTAAAATTTAATAATAAGTACATAGAAAGATGAGACTTGATCCAAAATGCCCAAAAAATGATTAAAAAAGAAAATTGAAGATGATCCCTTTTCAAAATGACTGATTCAGTTGTTTTTGAGCCAACAAATTGAAAATAAAGGATGATTTTCCAATCATTTCAATAAATTTTCCGAAAACAACCAACGAATTTTGTTGTAAGTTCCTTAAAATTTTAAGACATTGAAAACAAAGAAGATAATAAATTTATTTTATGTACAGTAATACCTCTATTAACGCGCTTAATTGATTCCATGAAAACAGCGTGTAAAATGAAGCAATAGAAATTGCCCCATTACGTTGTATTTTTATGTCTTTCTCCCCTTTTTCCAAACAATTTCAATCGTGTAAAAGTAAATCTCGAAAATGGAGAGAATACTATAATTCCAATACAGTAAAAAAATATGCAGTATCATTACAAAAAAAATATAAAAAAATGTTATATTCAGCGGTTCTTAATCTAGGGTCTGTGGACACCCAGGGGTCCGTCGAACTTTTGCTGGGGTCCGTGAAACATGTTTAACATAAATTAAAGTACTTTTTATATTTCTATTTACCAGTGATTAATTATTATTGATAGAAAAACAATGAAGGTATTTTCTGTCCCAGAAAAAAAAATGTTAAAAAGGAGGCCCCAACACTGGTAGAAAGGATTTATCAAACCAAGTAGACCTTGTTTTGTATATGACGAAAACAATATTTTCTTAAGATAAGCAATAATCTCTTAAACCAACTATAGTATTCTTGAACGAAGGAATAACGTAGTTGGATTAAGAGTATGTTTCTTATATTAAGAAAATATTGTTTTCGTTATATACAAAACAAGGTTTTCTTGGTCCAATACAGTTTTTTTTCTGTGTAAACCACATAAGTTTGAATCATTGTTATACTCGTATATGATACAATGTACATTACTAGACGAAATACATGTCTTCATAAAGTCAATATCTATTGATTTACTATTACAGATACATATAGAGGTAAAAATGCAACCAGGCCATATTAGAACCGCCACGTCGCGTTATATAGTCGCGCAGTACAAACGCACGCACCACCGCGGAAGACTGTAAAGTCAACATACAATCGCATGCACTGCTGCGGTAACACATCCACACAGATTACGTACATCCCGCGCTCGCGCATTCGTCTTGACGCGTCTCGCTAGCGATTCGCAGGACCGCTGCAATTGCATGCGTTGCTGCGGATAAGCGTATGCATCGGTCACGTTATATCCGTACGCACGCGCCCCTTGTGCATGCGTTCGCGGACACTAGAATAGCCCTGTGGGGTGACCGATAGCCGGCTTTACCCCCCGTGAGGCTTCTCTCGTGTTGACACATACGCGTTTATTTTTTTTTTGTATGTTTTTTTTTTGTTGCTGATTCGTAATTTTCTTTATTACTTTTTCACGTTTAAATGATTTTTTTTAATCTGTGGGTAGTTTTTTTTTATTGATGTGTCAGTGGTGTATTTGTATGTCTAAAGGGGGGTGGGGGTCATAAGCAAAAATTACAACTTGGAAATGCTATTCATGATTTCGATAATTTTTTGTATATACTTCAAAATTTTGAAAGTTGTCCCAAATTATGCTAGTTGTTCCATACTAATAATGGTTATATTTAAGGTTATATGTTTAGCACACTGTAAAAAAAGATTTGGTTTCGACAAATTTTGTTTTTAATTTATATTCAGAACACATGTACCTACATTTAATGGAATATTTTACTTTGTTAATTATTAAAAGTAATAATTTAATTTGAAAATTGAAATAGACAGACCGGTATATAAAAGTAACATGTACACAGGTAGAAAGGTTTACTTGAGCCAAGTAAACCTTGTTTTGTATGTAACGAAAACAATATTTTCTTAAGATAAGAAATATATTCTTAAACCAACTATAGTATTCTTGGACGAAGAAATAATGTAGTTGGATTAAGAGTACTTTTCTTATATTAAGAAAATATTGTTTTCGATATATACAAAACAAGATTTTCTTGGTCCAACAGTTTTTTTGTGTGTACTAATTTGCGGTAATGACAGAGCTAGTTTTTCATTATTTTTAATAAATTACACGTGAATATATTTGTTTTATAATTTTTATAGTATTTAAAAGGGTTTAAGTTTGGAATAATTAGTTTTTAAAACGTCTCTATATAGCCAATTGTGTAGAATTTCAATAAATAGATCACTTTCAGCAAGTTCTCTCATTTACCGTGTATTAAAAACTCATTTTTAATATCCAATTACTCAAAAACCATACGTCCAATATTTTAAATAAAAATTAGTAAAATATAAATATAAATAACATATTAAAATTATAGACTTTTGTCTATACATTACTCTAATGATCGAATAACCTTAAGGGGTTACATACTTCCAGCGCCAAAAACGCGCTAAAAGAAAAACTGTTTCTAGAAGGGATAGTGATAGAAATTAATAAAAGTAACTTTTACTCATTGTTTATTAGTATTTAAACTTCTATGGGGAATTTTTACAATCGATTTCCGCCTAAAACTATAGAGAATAATATTCTGTAAAAAATCGAGTTTTTGAAAATTCTGAACATATGTAGGTAACCCCTTAAATAAAACAGACTATAATTAAATAACGTAGGAGTGAGTCCTGGTAAATTTGTAAATCCCCGTCACTGCATATATAGTGTCGTCTCATCGCCGTTTCCTGTATAATACGAGATTGTCTCGAAGAGTGTTCGCGATTGAATATTTCGCGTGTGGCCGGAATAAATATGATTGTTATTGCAGCATCACGGCCACATGCGGCGTCGCGGCCGTGTTGCAGCTCGGCGCGCGGATGCCGACATAAGGGAGGCAAATAATAAGTGTTTATTGAAAACGCTATAATGTAAAAACATGTATCGTGCGGTGAGAGACTGACCCAAACCAACCGGACACACTGTTTTTCTATTCAATCTATTATTAAACATTAACTGCCTAAAGTTTCTATATATTTGAATATTTTAACTTATTGTTACTGTACTTAGGGGTGAGTTTTTTATTAAGAAAAACTGGTACGCGCCTGCACTGGGTACGTACGCTTTTACACATCCACAACCGGACACACTGTTTTTCTATTCAATCTATTATTAACCATTAACTGCCTATTTTTCTATATATTTGAATTTTAAAACTTATTGTTACTGTACTCAGGGGTGAGTTTTCTATTAAGAAAATCTGGTACGCGCCTGCACTGGGTACATACGCTTTTATACATCCACAACCGGACATATTGTTTTTCTATTCAATCTATTATTAAACATTAACTGCCTATTTTTCTATATATTTGAATTTTAAAACTTATTGTTACTGTACTCAGGGGTGAGTTTTCTATTAAGAAAAACTGGTACGCGCCTGCACTGGGTACATACGCTTTTATACATCCACAACCGGACATATTGTTTTTCTATTTAATCTATTATTAAACATTAACTGCCTAAAGTTTCTATATATTTGAATTTTAAAACTTATTGTTACTGTACTCAGGGGTGAGTTTTCTATTAAGAAAATCTGGTACGCGCCTGCACTGGGTACGTACGCTTTTACACATCCATAACTGACTCCAGGGACGAGGGGTATATAGCGATACTCTAGTTTTTATTAAATAAAAGAAAACATACACTTGCCTATAAAATTTAAAGAATTATTGGAAATTATTTATTTACTTGAAATTTTTTTTTATATTCAAATGGCTGTAACCTATAACCTTGCTAAAATAATAACTAAGTCATTTTTCAGCTTAAAGGATTTTGTAACATGGTTACACTCGATACGTGCTTTTTTTGGCGCATCCTTTATCGGCCTGTAACTTTTTAAGATGTTAAAGAAAATATAATTTTTTAAAAGGAATCTTAAAGTAGAGATTCCAAGCTTTAATTTTCTTTTCGAAAAATTGCGTCGTGATTATTATTACCAAAGTTACAACTATTTGAAAATATCACACAAATTTTCATAATCTGAAATGGACAAAAAGTTATTTTAATATGTATATTTATTAAAATTAGCTTTAATTTTAGAGGTTTGTAGAGGGGGAGGTAATACCCTCCATTACCCCCTAGATTCGCGTTTGAATACTTACGATTCAGCGCGTAAGGGCCGCTAGATTATGAATAATTCAGGAAAAAACATAACTAACTCTTTTATTTAAATTTTGATAAATGCTTTAAAAATATTCATATTGTAGCGTTATTCATAACTCTTGTTTTGAATAATCGTAATCGATAGCAATTAGTATTGCGTAATCCCTTGCTTATGTTTTATTGATAACAATTTTGGAAAAAGGGACGTTACGCAATACTCGTTGAAAATAAGAAATAATGAAATAAAATCTAGTCAGTCGTTAGCACCGAGTGCCTAGAGTATGATATGAAAAGTGTTCAGTGTTAGTCAAATCTGTAAAATAACACAAATCCTCCTTAGTGCTGTAATTCACAACAAGGAGAAAGATGAGGCTTTGTGGTAGCGACCCAAAAAGTTAAAATATAAGTGTCAACTAGAAATAAGTAATATTAAATAGTGTTTGATTATATTATTATAATATATTATTTAAATTGTTATTAAAAGTGTTCGCCATTAATAGTGTTTAAGTAACGTGTTTTAAATGATATTTAAATATTAACGTAGATGTTTCAGATATATTATATGGGTAATATTAATTGTGTTATTTGTTTTTAACAAGAAATTTATAATATGTTGAATCTTTGTGATAAAATCGTGTAAGCCATTGTCAAATCATTGTTATGATTTATTGTTATAATTAAATTTATTTTATTAACTATTGAAGTGTACGTTTCTAGTCACCTGTAGGTTATTCTGCCTAGCCGATAAAAGGATAAATAGAATATTTAAAGAAATTAGAACCCAAAACCGTTACAATATATTGTTATAGTTAAATAAAGTTAGTTGTTTTCGACTTCTGAGCGTCTCAGATACACATAATATAATTGATTTTAATATATATTTCTTGTATAAGTACTTAAATTTAAATTACAGTAATTTATTTTCAGTTTTTTTTCTAATCATACAAAAAAAAAACAATACATATAATATTTGCATAATATTTCTATAGTTATTGTTTCATACTACATCAATTTCCAACAGGTATCTATCAAAAAAGACCTTAAACCCAACAACTTCCTAGAAAAACCTATAAAGGAAGAGATACCCCCAAGGTTGGACCAATTTCGGATCCTTTTTTTGTATAAATTCTTTTAAATTTTCAGGAAATGCTTTCGTGTCATAATAATAATTATATTTTTTTTTTGTTGCAGGTAAGAAATAAATAATGATTTTGAAGAACAGTTGCGCGGTGAGTTAATGTATTTAATTTTATGTTATTATTGGTAACAATCGTTGCTATTTGCAATTATTAGAACCGAGATTATTCTTATTGTCAGTGGTTTTTTTTTAATAAAGAAGTTCTGCTAACTGTGACATGCTAAAATTCCTAGATTGATTTTTAGGTGTCATTGAGCTTTACTTTTGTGGTTATATAGTAGCGCTTCTTTAAGATGAACTGTAAAGTCAATTAATTTCGAGTTAGTTTATATCGCGGATTTTTGAGGTAAAAATTATGCCCAAATTAGCTTCAATTCTCAAGTTTAAATACTTTCTCTCTTTTTTAATTTTTATTGCATTATTTTTGTATTGAAATATTTTGGATTACTCAAAATTTCATATGTAAGAAAATTCAGCAAAAAATCTTCAAAATTATTTTTAGAGAATAAAGGTTGTAATTTTTAAACCGATTGCCGGATTTTAATTATGGTTAACTTTTTGTAATCAACGTGTTAAAGTTAATTTGTATATACAATACTTAAAAATGCGACAAAAAATGTTTTCGTCAAAAATCAATATATTTTTTTTCTCTTGATTTTTTGTTTTTTTAGCAGCATGGGGCCTAAAATCTTACTTAATACATGTCTGTATCCAATATTGTTTCTGTGAATTTGTTATTTTAACAGTATGGGCTAAAATATTTCTTAAATATTATCAGAAGTTTCTACATATATTGTTTATGTCAATTTTTTTTCGCTGTTAAAAATGTAGCCAATAAACTGTTTTTTAACTCTCTATTACATAATGTTTCCAAATAGAATACAAAAAGCATAATAATTTATGCAATTCAATAGAGGGTTAACCTCCCCCCTCCCCCCAAAATAGGCATTAACTATAATCTATTACAATTTCATTTTTATTATCTCAATTTTTTACAAATTTTTACATATCAGGGCTACCAGTTTTCACCCTCATCCAATTTTTGTATAGTTAAGTTAAATAATAACTTATTTAAAAAAAATAAGATTCAACCCTTAAAAAATCAACTAGCTCTTGGACTAAGAGGAACAAGCCCAAGTCTTCCTTCTATAAAATTCAGCAGTACAGAATCCATAGAACATTTAGACATATCAATTGACTAAAAATCGATTCAAATTCCAACACAACACAACCATCTCATGACCGATAATTGCATGACGTTTGATTCATAGGCGCCGTTCAATTACGGCTAGAGGGGGGGTGTCGTTGTTTATATTAGTATAGTAGCAATATGTGTTTTTGGTCGTTGAATATTCATAATTTCAAATAGAGTTGCGTGATCGCTAATCGACCTACCCGGATGTCGAACCCGGCCTTCGGGTTGTCAGCCGCGGGACACGAGTGACCCAACACACACACACACTCGCAATGATGTTATGAGATCATTGAGAGATCACATTATGCTTTTGTTTTGTTGTGGCCGGTGTGTCAAACTTGACGATATGTTAATCTTGATGGCCGCTTTTTCGTCGCAGGATTTTTGATGTTTTTGGTATTGAAATGTTTGTTGTGGTGAGTCTTGGATGCTCGGTATAAGCAGTGTTGTTAATTATGTAACAGTTAATTCATCAAAAAATTATAATAAAAGTGACAGGTCAAAAAATAAAATATTTGTAACTGGAATTTTCAATTAAAAAAAATGTCTTGTGGGCCAAGACAATTTTTGCTTCATGTATTTCAAAAATAATATTTTCTTGATATATGAAATATAGTCTAAATCCAACTGGTACTGGCAACAGGCTTGAACGCGGTAAGCGCAAAGTATATCGTTTTTTTTCGATTGTTAGATTACTTTTATGTAATTCTCATGAACCTATGTTACACGGAGAAAATGAAACACCAATGAGTACTGTTTAGAACATTAATCAAGTCATTGTAGTGTTTTTTTATCGTAAAACATCAAGCATTACTGTTGTGACATTACTCATTGGTGTTTAATTTTTTCCGTGTACCTACACAGAAAAAAAAACTGTATTGGACCAAGAAAACCTTGTTTTGTATACAACGAAAACAATATTTTCTTAACATAAGAAACATACTCTTAATCCAACTACGTTATTCTTTCGTTCAAGAATATTATAATTAGTTTAAGAGATTATTGCTTATCTTAATAAAATATTGTTTTCGTTATATACAAAACAAGGTTTACTTGGTTTGAGAAATCCTTTCTACCAGTGTATACTAATAAAACGACTCCCTCTTTATTAAATCAGTTTAGTTACCAAAATCTGCAAATACAGTTTACTTTTAAAATTGTATTCTTTTCTCCAGTAATGAACAAAGTAAAACTATTAATGAACACTTGTTAATGTTTATAAAATGATAAGTATACTACACAAACGTTATAAAATAAGTCATAAAATTTAAAACAATGTAAAGCATTTACATAAGAAAATAGACTTTTCTTGATAGTGTAGCCAAACCACGATAATTATAATTATAATTATTTGTCAACTGTTTTTAAACAAAATGATCAATTATATCAAATCACGCTTTAAGACTGTTAAGTGTATATAGATTAATATCCAGTAAAGGCAGTAATCAAATATCAACAAATATTTTTAATTCAGTACATTTAACCCTTTGTAGCCCCATGTGACATATCTGTAACAAACCTCAATAATCTCGCTAATATACGTACTAAATATATTTAGTTCATTCAAATGTGTGTAACACTACTGTAACATATCACTGAATAACTTAGTATCAAGTAAAATTCACAGATGGCATAACCTATTGACATTATATGTCAATCCCAAAAAAGTCAAATAAATAATTAAAAATAAATATTTTTAAATTTCTGAAAAATACGTGTTTTTTATGTGCCTAAACTTGTCTCTTTATCAACATAATTTAAATTTTTAAGATCTTGCCCTAAAAAAGGGTTAAATTAAAAATGTTCAACACAGGGGTGTTGTCCACGACTGGTGCCAATACCTTATATTAGTTGTTTTTTTATCAAATAATGAATATTAGATTTTTTTAAACGTTGGTAAACCTGAACAAGCATTTCAAATTGAACGTAATGTAAAATATGAAGTACATTTAATAATATAGATTCATAAAATCAATAAAATACAGCTGTATGTGAGATTTGGCTACTACAATCAATCAGAAATGTATTCGGGTTGTCACAACTCTTGCTATGAGTGACTGTAATGTCGAGTTCCCCAGGTTATTTGAATATAATTAATAATATTATAAGCACTTTATATTTTAACATAAAAGCGAAATTCCGCGTGTCTATTCAGTTAATAGAAATAATAATTTTTGAGTAATTATGTAAATAGACTTGTAATCATTGTAGTACAATTTTATTGTAGTATTTTAAATAATTCGCAGTCACTGTACAATTAAAATACAGAAGGGTGTACTTGTAATTAAATAAAATGTGGCATAATAGGAATTATTATGTTAAAAAATTCAGTTTTAGACACCGATTATGTTGTAATAGTTCAACCGAAATTTCACTAATTGAAGCAAGGAAAAAATGTTTATAGTTTGTCTAAAAGGCCTTCACATGAGACGATAATAAGTTTAGGGCTTCCAATTTAACAAGTTTTTGCACTCTTTTTTCACAGAAAATTTAATAATGAAAATGTTCACTTGGTTCCAAAATTTTTTGTTATCTTGTTAAAAAATTACATCAATTTTGAGAGCCTCTACAGACCGGTATAAGATTTTTTTGATCAAATCTAATGAATGCCTTTTGAAGATTAGACATTTCTCTTCAATTTGATTTTTTTAATATCACAGTACGATCATTTTTGATTGAGTTATTTTCGATCAAAAAAAAAATTTTTTTTTTAAACATTTAATAATTTGGAAAAATTATTAATGCGAAATCGCTTAGATGTGTCCCTCTTTCTTTTTTTTCACACACATAACTTTTTAATTAAAAAACGCAGTTCCTAATCATTTAAAAAATTTACAGATATCTTTGTAAATTAATAAAGAATGTAAGCTCAAATTTTTATCAAATTTTCTCTGTCAAATCATTTTGAAAAGTACTGTCATGTCTCGAAATTATGCAGTTCTCATAAGAATGCATTTTAATTTGTTTATTTAATATTGTATATTAAACTATTTTCCTAATGATCTTGAAATTTTGCAATATCTTGTTATTTTCAAAGTTTCGTCTCTTTGTTATTTAACTATGGTGTCAACCTTCTTAGCAATAATAAAATAACAAATAAACTATACTTCGACCCCTAAATCTTTTACATACAATAAACAAAATTTAATTAAAAGAAGATAAAGGGTTGAATCTAAATAAAAACTCAGTCAGTAATTGTAAAAAAAATATATAATATGTATTAAGCCCAAGTAAAAGAAACACGATGACTGCTGTTTTTTCCACTACACCAGACCATAAAGGGTGGTTCGAATGTAATTAATCATAAATTAATATCTCTTTTATGCGCATAGATGCAGCGTAATTGCATTCCATAAAAATATCACTCTTTTTATTTATATATCCAGCACAGATTATAAAATTGTTAATGGTTCTGTTATTCGAGCGTTTAATTCATTTCTGTGGCAGTGGATAACGCCTTTTGGAAGCATTAAACAAAATATGTATCGTCATTAGGGAGCATTGAATATTTTATGCCCGTTCCTGCTTTGTTATAATTTTTAATTTCTGTTCGACATTTATTGTAATTTTTATGGTAACATTTTGCATATTTTCATAGTGAGTCATATTATGTTTTAGTATGTACAATGTAGAGTTACTGCCAAAAGTTGGGAAGACTTTAATTTTGAAATAACATTATATTTTTCACTGGTTTTTGATCTGTGGAAACTTGCAAAGATCTAAAGTGATCTACAAAGATCTCTGAGGATCATTGTTACGTTGAAAATTAATGATTTTTAATCTCTATTACGATCTACAACGATCTTTAGAAATCTTTGTAGATCGTTTTAGATCTTTATAAGTCATTGTAGATCTTTACATGTCTCCATAGATCAAAAATCAGTGAAAAATATGATATCCCAAAATGCAGATCTGTCGAAATCTAAGTAGATTTCTGCAGATCTACAATTTTTTCCGGGTCGCTACACGGAAAAAATATTGTAATAAAAATTACTATGTATTATGGTACTGGAAGGACGGTTCAGTAAATATGGTAAAAATTACAATGTTCATTGAAATTGTTATTAATATTAGTAAAATGTATTTTGTAATCTCTACAATTATACTAATATTCTAATAACAATTTCAATGAACATTGTAATTTTTACCATAATTACTGAACCGTCCTTCCAGTACCATAATACATAGTAATTTTTATTACAATATTTTTTCCGTGTACGATTGTGTTGATGTTTTCATTTTTTATAAAATAAAAAATACATAAGATCTAATACCATTTGTACAATTTTTTTAGCCCTATTAGGGTTAAACTGTAAAAAAACGCTATATGCGATTATTTTATCAGAAATTTATCTCTCATAATATACCGGGAGCAAGGCAATTTTACGTTTTCAATTTTGTTAAAAGTACATATATTAATTATATTATAAAAAATATCGTGGCAATTTGAAATTTTCAAACCGTAGCACAGTGGGTTAAAAGTACATATTTTTGCGCGAAATTTCAAGTCAATTTTCAATCAATTTTAATGTTATTATTCGCATTAACATTTGAAATGTCAATTAAGAGGGTGAATTGACTATTCTTGGGGTAATTTTCAGAAACTACATCTACTTACCTTTCAATTGCGAGTGGATACATTAAATTTGATTGAAAATTAGCTTGATGCGAAATGCGCAAAAATGTGTGATTTTAACGCACTGTGCGCAGATCTGTATTTCAAACCGTTCTCTAAATAGGACCTCTCAAATTTTTATTTGTTTAAAATTACAAAATTAATTATCTATGTCAAATACTAACGCATTGTTTTACCCGGGGATATAAATTTAATCTGTAATAAACCTATTTTCCAGCGCATCTCTCCGACGATTGTTTTTATTCTATTTTTACACAAATTATACATCTAAACCTTCCATATGAAATACTTTATCCATTAATGAAAATCGCAAAAAAATCCGTTCATTAGTTACTGAGAAAATCGTGCACAGACAGACAGACGGACAGACGTGACGGAGGACATTGTTTTATACTATGTATAAGTAATACAATAAAATTCATTATTTAAAAATTTAACTTAAATGAGGTAGCTAAATTAAAAATAATAAATGTAAAAAAATGATTCAAAATCATTGAAATAGTAGCGAAAATTTAAAAAGAAAAATCAAATATAGTTTGTTAAATGATTTATATTAAGTTAAATTCAATAGACTTTTATTCTGATGCTGATAATACCAATTAAAATATTAATTTTTATCGGTAAATAAAAATGACAAAAGTGACTCTGATTGATTAGGTAGAGGGAACTGTCAAAACACTTAGGCAACCATCACAACATAGCGCACACATACATAGACAGTGGCGGCTTGTTAGCAAATAGAAAAATTAAAATTAAATATTTTTTGTCATAAATTTTCACATTTTTTTAAAGCTATTTTCTACATATATTATATAAATATAGAAACTGCAATAAATGATCTTTTATTGGTTGAACTTAATAATGTATCTTTAATTGTTAGATATCTATCGTTCGTGAAACCGGGCATTAATGAATAATATTTGATAGAATATAATATTAATAAAACATTTGTAATGTAAAATGAGCTATATTTCTAAAACTTTCTAAAACTCACTTAAAAAATTAAATTACAGTCTCCATATTTAGTTTAGTATCGATAGTTTTTTTTGCTCATGTGAAACACGCTTCAGGTCGCAAAACATAATAAATTAATAGTAATCCTTTAAAAAACTCTTCTTCAGGAGGTCCTCTCAAAAAAGGCGCCTGGCGGTGACCACGATATCTCTGGACTGCATCTTTTAAAATAAAAAACCCAAACGGATTTCTTTAAAGTAATGTATAATCTTGTACTTAATCGAAGGAATAAGCAAAATAATTTTTTTTGACAAAATGGCGGCTTCTCAAAAAAAATATCGATTTTCGACAAAAATTTGACCTTAAATTGTTTATAAAAAAATAAATATTTATCGGTGAGATAAAACCTTTGATTAATTACTAAAAAATATTCTTAAGAAACTTGTGTTAAATTTTGAGATTGATCAGTTCAATCGTTTCCGAGGAATAGTGGTCACCGACTTTAAAAACACAGATTTGAGAAAAACGTGCTGCCGCTCCGGCCTCCTACTTTCAAACGCTCTGAGACATCTTTACAAATATGCGTGTAACTTCGAATATAATCGCCGGATTGACTTGAAATTTTCTGTGTGTGTACTTAAATATATGTACATTACGAAAATGAAATAAAAAAAATATTTTTTTTGAAAATTCTAACTGTATGTAACCCCTTAAATCCATCGATTTTGGTAACTTCATAAATGGGTGCTCATTTTATGGTCAAGCAAAGTTAATTTAAACATGACCTCCGCCACTGGCGTCACACACAGACACACACACGCACGCACGCGGCGTCACGTTGGGAATGATTCGCGATACTATCTACAGCATGATATGATTGAGGAGCGATCTCGCGCGAGCTACTTTATCGGCCGATCGTCGTCCTCAACGTTTTTAATTGATCCAGATGGCTATTGTTGGGGGCGTGGCCTCATATCCCAGATGGGCGGGGCCTCGATCTGCGTCGTTTGGTTATTATGAAAATAAAATACGAAAAAAAACAACAGACACACACACACACATACATATTTTTTTTTAATTTTAATAATAATGGATCGACAAGCGCCTCAGGCGAAAACTGGGTAATTTGGTTTTTTTTCGGATGTGTATAGATGTTCATAAAGTAACGTTGTCGTGATTTATTAATTTGGTGCATTTTGGGTTTGATATTATTGATGAGGATCATTTTTAATAATGTCGTTATGGGTGCAGATTGCAGATGATTTGACTTGGAACATTATATGTTTGAATAAGGTTTGAAATTTGTAGCTCAAGTCTTGTCTCGGTATCGAATTTTAAAACTGAAAATCACATCTCGTGAAAAATAAAATCAGTTTTGTCTCGTACACGAAATCGAGACAACTCGATTTCGTATGAATTATTATTTTTTTCGTAAAAAAATGCTTTTTGTATTTACTTTTTTTATATTTATTCATTATGTTCGTTCTGTTCTTACTTAGGTATAAATAAAAACTGTTACTTATCTATCAATAAATACAAAAAAAAATAAAAATAATATTGAATTTAACTCATGGCTATTAAAATTTTGTTTATAACACGATGCATACAAGTTTTGAAGCTTGTATATGGATCATGGCTTCTGAAAAATCCCTCAAAATGCCCACTGCAATGTGTTTTAAAACCTAACACGACCAAACTGACACGACTTACACCTAGAAGCCAAGATCCATAAAATATAATTCACCAAAAAAACTGCATAAATAAATATATCAAAATAATAAATCAAATACCAAAATATTTTTTTCTCAATAAAAATAAATATAACAAAATCACAATCGTATCAAAAACGTCTCTCTGTCTATCTGTCTGTCTGTTTATATCTCGACAACAACCGATCTGATTCTATTGCAGTTTTTTTAGTATAAGGTATAAATAAACACTATTACTTATCTATTAAAAACACAAAAAAATAAAAATAATATTGAGTATAACTTATGGCTATTAAAATTTTATTTAAAACACGATTCATACAAGTTTTGTCGCTTGTATATGGATCATGGCTTCTGGAAAATCCCTGAAACTGTCCACTGCAATGTGCGACGAAACCTAACACGACCAAATCGATTCAACTTACACCCAGAAGCAAAGATCCATAAAATACAATTCACCAAAAACACTGCAAAAAAATAATCATATCAAATTATTGAACCAAATGCTAAAATTCTTTTTTCCCATTAAAAATAAATCACAATCGTATCAGAAACGTCTCTCTGACTATCTGTCTGTCTGTCTGTTTACATCTTGAGAACAACTGATCTGATTTTAATGCAGTTTTCTTTGTCAGATTTAAGTCAATATTTAATTAAAATTGATTTCCATACGAAACAAAAATTGATGTTACTTAAGTCACGGTATGGGTATGGCATGTTTTACAACAATAAAACAAATAATGTGATCATATATACAGGAACACGAAGAAGCTGTCAAAAGACGATGACAGAAAATAATACATAAAAAAAAATTAAACTTTTTATCATACATTTATGAGTTATTGTCAGGTAGCATACTAATAAGACAACACAGTAACAAGCAATCGTAATAATTAAATAACAAAAAGTGGTAATGCTAGAATAGAAATATAGGTATGTATAGTTTATACCAACATGAAAAAAATGCAATACTTGTAATAACTGCTTCTATTTAACTCCATTGACCCTTGCACAGCCATTCGCGTTAAAAATAATTGCTCGGTAAAGATGATTAACACATTAATATTGCCATATTAAAATTATATTGGAATGGATATATTTTATGTTTAATGAACAATACAATTGACAAGGTATTTTATGATCGGCTGTACATATGATTTATTGGTAGAATATTGTAGGTATAATACTACCGTATTGTACGTTCATAGGCCAAAGAAGCTAACAATATAAATCAAATAATCGATAAAATTATTTATAACTGAAGATTTAGATTCAACTAGAAGTTAGAAGAACCACTGTACAACCACTTTTAGTGGTCGCTTGTATAGTTAGTATCGACTGCAGAAAACCAGTGGCGTATATAGCTTTATGCGATGGTGGGGGGGGGGGAGTGACAGTATCAAATCTCATAAATTTATAATTTTCATTATGAAAAAAATCATCTTTTATGTAGTGCAAAGTATAAAAAATGAAAATTCTTCACTAAGATGTATTCATATTACTGAAAATTACTCGTATAATTTTTGTAGAGTCATGGGGGGGGGGGCATTAATCTTCTCCCCCCCCTCAGAAAACAACCACGTTGTTATTTATGTACGGTATCATACACAGAAAAAAAACTGTATTGGACCAAGAAAACCTTGTTTTGTATATAACGAAAACAATATTTTCTTAATATAAGAAACATACTCTTATGTCCGGTATTATAAACGACCTAGCAAATTTGCAAGCTAGCAAGCACTTTCAAATGAGATATCAAACTTATATGACAGTTCTCAGTAAGTTGGTTTTTACCGTTTTTTACGCAAGGTTAGTAAATACACTTTAGTAAATATACTTTACATACCTTTTTTTTACTTTCTATGTATGAAACTATCTATCTAAAACTTTAAGAGAACTGCCATATAAGTTTGATACCCCATTTGAGAGTGCTTACTAGCTTGCAAATTTGCTAGGTCGTTTATAATACCGGACATTAATCTGACTACGTTATTCCTTCGTTCAAGAATACTATAGTTGATTTAAGAGATTATTGCTTATCTTAAGAAAATATTGTTTTCGTTATATACAAAACAAGGTTTACTTGGTTTGAGAAATTCTTTCTACCAGTGTAAAGGAGCTAGCAAAATTTGCTAGATAGCAAACACTCTAAATGAGGTATTAATTTTGTGATAGTATCTATGAATTTACTATGGAATTTAGAGCAGTGATATTTCAACGTATTGTAATACAGTTGGCGACTCTGACTTTACAAAATAATTATCATAATATCACCACTGTTTTAATATTGTTGGTGTTTACATACAACTCGTGCATGAAACTTGTCAAACTCTTCATGAAACTCCAAGAGAACAGTCATATAAGTTTGATACCTCACTGGAGAGTGCTTTTTGCTAACTCCTTTATGATATTGGACATTAGTCCTTTTGACTTCAATATTTATCTTACAAAGCATAACACACACACACACAAATATTAGCCCATCACACCCTGTATATAGATACATACATATATATTATTAAATAGACCTAGATCGTAGTTTATAACTCGATGTAGACCCATATAAAAAAAGATATAATTGAATTTGACATGTTGTACTTTAACTGGTCACTACCGTGTTAATAAAGTACATACACAAGTGTATCTGTCTCTGTCAGACACGTGGCGACAGATGGCACGTACAGATATATGTTTGTCTCTGTCTGTCTTACATCTGATAGCGATATACTATTTTATTCATTTTTTATGTATTTAAATATTCTATTATAAGTAAGTTATGTGCGTTATCTGTCTTATTTTATTTAGTCATCACGATTTAGAGAGGAAATTAATTTTCAATATTGTATTTTAAGAATGAAAAAACATTTATTATGCAGGGGTGACCATTATTATATCGAAAATAAAAACCATACACTTAGATCTTGCGTTGAATTATTTAGTTATTTTTTAAGTCACTATTTATGAAACCAAAACCAACTGTTTAAAGTTCTGGTAACTTTAATATAATTTTGAGACAGTATTATTTTTATTTTTAACTCAGAAACTACACTAGCAAGGGAATTTAAAGTAATTTTCTTTGCCCCTTCACCCTTTTGATGATATTACCCATTTTAACCTTCCCTGAATCATTCCTTCTGACTGTTTTTGCTATGATGTCTGTGTGTCGGCCTGTCTGGTAAGCGATTAAAAGACAATACAATAAATACAAATCTATAAAATTAATTATATTTTAATAGTATATTTGTTTATTGGTTTAACAAATTAAACTTTACCAATAATATAGATTTAGATTCTGCACACAATATTTATATAGTAATTCATATTGTAAGTTTAGTAACAAACGAGAAGCCTAGCAAGAAGTACAATATTTTGAATCGTTTCAAGATTACTACGTCAAATAGTAATATTTCTTTAAAATTTAGTGATTGTTATGAAATATTTTTCTCCGTGATACAAGAGAAAATATTGTTTTCAACAGAGAATTTGTTGTTTTTATTCGACAATATTGTTTTAAAGATAAACATAAAGATAGATGGATTAAGGTTATATTCTAATGCGGTATTTACACCGAAAAAACAAAACAGAAACACAGTGTTTTTTTGACAAAAAAGCAATAAACGTAAATGTATTTTAAAGACACGATGTTTTTTTTTTCGGTGTAAACACTGCATAATACTAAACCCTTTCAGCTCTGGATTTTTATTAAACAAAATAAAATATTTTTTGCATTAATTATTCATTGGAGGACCTACAGAAACATACTCATCATTTTTTTTGTGTAAAAACTAAGGAATCGTAGAAAATGATATAACTACGTCCTTGAGATAAAAATTAAATAAAAACAAGTATATTTTTCATTTATTTGAAACGATATTTTTCATAGAACAGAAATTACAGACCAATTTATTTAAAATAAAAGCTTTGAAAATGTCACCGCGAGGGCCGAAAAATCTTCAAAATTATTTAAAAAATTTCAAAAAATCAACATTCATACATACTTATTATTGGTAGATATTAAAATCCCAATAATAAAATAAACAACAAATAAATCTACGACATACGTCCACGTTTCAACATACACACGTACGTCTGTTACATTTAAATGCTCTTTTTATTATCTGGATACCAAGTTTTTTTAACGTATGAATATTTCGTAGTTAATTTCATATTGGTTATAAAAATAATTACAGTAGAAGTGGCCTCACGTATCTTCTGTAATTACTGAGACCAAAATATCGGCTATAAAATAATAAAATAAGTAGGTTCGGCCTTCGTTGACCCTCTCGTGACGACTTTTTTATGAAGGGAATTAAAATAATGTTGTTTCTCTGATTCCAGTGCGAATGTATATTATTATTTGATTTTTAATTTATGGGTTTGGGATATTCGTAATATCTTATATATTTGGCGTTTTCAGAAGCTAGATCGACCAAATTAATAAATATCAATCATGCATGCATGATGAGACATTTTTAGGTCTTGTCTCGATCTCGAAACAAGACGAGAGTGCCTTAAGTTTAAACGAGACTAGCTTAAATTCTGACTGTCTTGGTTTAGTAAATTTTTCGCCATAGTGTGCACACAAAAAAAAACTGTATTGGACCAAGAAAATCTTGTTTTGTATAGAACGAAAACAATATTTTCTTAATATAAGAAAAGTACTCTTAATCCAACTACATTATTTCTTCGTGTGTACATTTTATGATGTAAGCACCCACTAAGAAAGGACTTTTCGAAATTCAACCTCTAAAAACAGGGTGTAATTTATATATTTTTTTTGTATGTCACCGAATGAAACATGGCACAAGTAGGTTTCGAAACCCTATGGGAATTGGGGGGAGGATAAAATTTTGATATATTTATCTTCATAATTGTTGATGATATTAAAGTAAATTCGGACAAATTAATATTCAATTAAAAATGAAAGTTCAATATTCAAGCCCAAATAGCATGGGACGGGGACGAGGATGGATTTAGATATGTTTGAATGTATACCTGCTTTACTTATAAAGATAAATTCGGGCAAAATTGTCATCTATTAAAGTAAAAAAATCGACATTCAACCCCTGATGGCGGGGGTAGACAGGGTCTGTGTTTTTGATGTTTATCTGTATATAGCTGCTTACGTTATAATGGTGAAATCGGTCAAAATAATCTGCAATAAAAAAAATTCGATATTCAATCTCTAATGGCGATGATAGGGGGTTCGTTTTTACAATTTTTAACTAAAATTCAAAATATTTACATTTTTTTATAGGTAGAAAATAAAAATCAATATAAAAAATATGTCATCCCCTATCACGTATGGAGGGTTCTAATTAGTTTCGAAGATAACGCGAGCGAAGCCGCGGGATTCCGCGCTGGTATAGTATAATAATAGCGTATTATAAAAATTACAATGGAGATTATAGAAGTTACTCAATTAACAGTAGGTACATGTTAGTTAAAACTGATAATACTTTTTGATACAAAATTAAAATTTTTAATCGGCAAATGTAATTTTTATTTAAAAAATCGACTCCATTTTTCTCCGTATAGTTAGTTGTTTTGTCTTCTGAAATGTCTCAACTTCAACACCTTTGTTATAAAAATAAACATAATATAATTAGGTTTTAGTGATTTGGCTGCGTAATAATTACAGAGGAATATTCTCTTGTCGTTACTTTTATTATTATTTTGTGCTTATTTTTCCTTGCGCCAATTAACCTTTAACGTAAAGGGTATGATGGCGTTTATTACGCCAATTACCAAAGACACTCGGCTGTTCTAACAGTGGTAATTTGAGCTTTTACTTGTTTATTATAAGCGTTATAGCGTGGCTGCTTTAAGTAACTCAGATAGTTATATATTTTAATAATATTTTATTATACTTAAACCTAAATATCACTATGTGTTTCGACTTCACAAGAAGTCATCGTCAGGAGTGTAATTATACCAGACCGATGTAGGATTTAAGTGTGCATATTAGTTTTAAGTGACTTGGAAATTACAGTTTTTCCGTTTGTAGTAGAATTATTTTATTAGTTTGGATTTAAAGGATTTTTACATTTATAATTATATAACCTACACGAAAAATATTTTTTATAGAGAATTTTGTAAAATTCATTTTTGGAATGACTTTTTTGTGCTAGGTATTATAAATAAAGATATATTGAAGAAAAACTAATTTTTGATTCATTTGATACACTAGAAACAATTGTTTTACGCTATTTTACACAAAAAGGGTGGTTGTACAAAAAGTATATTCATAATTTTTATAGATAATTTTTTTTTATAATAATCATTTTTGTAATAGAATTGATAGATAGAGAATTTGAAGAAAAATTATTTTTATAAATTAGAAACGATTAATTTGTTATTATACACAATTTTACGCAAAAACTCTTAGTGTATAAAAAAGTAGAAATAATTGTGTTTTTGTAGATAATTTTGTGACATTTCGTTTTGATAAAACTCATTTTAGAATTTTTGTTTATAAAAATGTAATAATTGTACATGAAAATCAGCAGGAAAACTATCTACTGGCGATTTATTTAAGGCTCAATTTTATTTCATCAATATTTAAAATTTTTCTAATTTATTAATAAATTCTAATTATGCTATATTTAAATAATTAAAATAAAAATACTGTCACTTATTTAATATTATTTTGAAATCATAAAACACAGTCCCTTGGTCGATCACCAACCCAGAATAACTGTCAAAGTACTTAATTTAAGAAACATGTAATTAGAAATATTAAATTCACTATCATGTTTTCAGAGATTAGTAATTATCATATGCAAATACACTAAATTGCATCAATCAAGCAAAAATATCATTGAAAGAAATGCCCAAATATTTTGACGCATGTTTACATTTTTAAGATATCTGTATTTTTTTTACACCTATTTTTAATTCAGTACCTATAATAAACTATGCAAATAAAATTTAAGTTTCTGTGAAAAACAAATGGCATGATATTATTATTTATTTCTGCATCCAAATGATATCTGAAATAATAAAAATACCAACTGTCATGAATTGACGATAACATATACTTTACAAATGCCAGCGATGATATGTTATTTGAAATTAATTTCATAGAGAGCAATAAAAACATTCTACACGCGAAGACTTAGGTACCGCTGATTGTAACCAATAATTTTGATAGATTGTGAAGAAGCCGTGATCATAATTAGGGATGTCAATCTCAAAATTTATAACCATTTTATTATTAATGTATTTCTATACGAAACTAGCTTTTACCCGTGACTTCGTTCGCGTCGAATTTAGGTTAGGTTGGAACTGTCAGATATAAAACTCATGAAGAAGAAGAAGAAGGATAGGTAATACAGATTTCTGTTATAATAGTCGATGAAACAAACGGAAAAAAATGAAGTCGATTTTTTAATAAAAATTACAGTTTTGTATCAAAAATTGAGTAACTTCTACAATCTCCATTGTAATTTTTATAATACGTTATTTTTACTATATTCGTAAATATTATTTTCTTCTGTAAGCTTTCGTGGCCGTTGTCCATAGTAGCTAACTTTTCTGGCTGTTGTCCACGTTGTCGTATACTTATGCGGTGTTTACACCGAAAAAAAAACAGAAGCATCGTGTCTTTAAAATACTTCGTTTTTAAAAATGTATAGGGTTTATTGCTTCTTGGTCATAAAAACACCGTGTTTCTGTTTTGTTTTCTCGGTGTAAACACCGTAATTCTGAAACTGTATCAGTATTTAGTTTCAGAATTACTTCTGAAGAAGACTCCGACATGAGAGTCGAAACGTCAAGTATAAGAATTCGACAACGTGGACAGCAGCCCGAAAAGTTAGCTACTATCATTTACATGATTTATTCAACTAATTAATCTTAAGTTGAATTATTTATTAATAAAGTGCTATACAAATTATTTAATTTCAATTAAAAGACAATACAATAAATACAAAGATTGTGTAAAATTAATTATATTAATAGTATATTTGTTTATTAATATAACAAATTAAACTAGATATACCAATAATAAAGATTTCGATCCTGCACACAAAAATTACTAATTGATATTGTAACTTTAGTAACAAACACGTGGTCTAGCAAGAATTACAATATTTTGGATTTCCTTAAAAATTGAAAAAATTCTCCGTGCACCCATTTTTTTGTCTAATATTTTTTTTTCGGGATAAAAAGTAGCCTATGCTCTTTCTCAGGATGCAAGCTATCTCCCTGCCAAATTTCATCATGATCGGTTCAGACAAACATGCACACTTTTGCATTTATAATATTAAATATGAATTGTATAGTTTTATTCTGCTTGGAAAGAATTCTGAGGGAGGGGAAGGGGGGGGGGGGGGGGGTATAATAAAAATCGGTTCGTAGAATTGTTATGTATATTTTTTTTATATGATCGACATCCCTAGTATTAATTCTATTTATATTATTGGCTTTGAATGTCATTTCAACATTCGTGTTCCAAATTGATCCACGGTAGAAAAATAAAGTAGTTGAATTGTTTTCTTCTCTGTTGCATGTTTTATTTATTCCTACTTCAATTATATTAAATCTCGATTTCTAAGAAGTCTCGTTAGATTGACGGTAATTTTGTTAATTAGTGTTTATTGCATTTTTGTAGTTTTTTGATAAAAATATACAAATATTTATATTATCAAATTGATTATTTTATTTTTCTTGGAATTTTGGTTTAGGTTTAATTGGGCATTTTTATTTATTTTGTGTAGAATTCTTGGAAAATAATTTTTGAGATTCTATGAGTGTTTTTTTTAACGCCATGTTGAAGAAGTCTTGACTTATGTCCAGAATGCGAGAATGAAAAATTAAGACTGTTTAAATTAAGTTCTCAATTCTGCTGTATATTTTTTATGTATGTTCTTCAGCACCGATTTGGATGATTTTTTGACTGTTTGAAAGAGTTTACTCCTGAGATGGTCCCATATAAATTTTAGCAGAATCCGACTTTAGACTTCAAAGATATCCCACTCAAAAGTGCAAAATAAAAAACTTAAAAAAAAGTCAGTAATAAATTTTTAACAGTTTTTGAAGTCTGTGCCAAGACTGTCAAGCCAGTAAATTTTTTTAAACAAAGTAAAAATTAAACCGACTTCAAAAATGTTAAATTTAATTATTAAATACTTTTCAGTATTTTTTTTAAGTCGGTTTTATTTTTCTCTTAAACAGTTTTTTTTACATTTTTGTACCTTATTCTATATTTATTAATACTAGCATTTTTCTTATAAACATCACCCCTTTCCCCCACACAGTTCTGCAATTTTACTAAAACGAAAGTGTAGAAAATTAAGTCACTATCAATAAAAATTCCCAACAAAAAAAATTATAACAATAATCAATTATGCGATTAATTTTAAGATAACACAAAAATCTTCAACCATTATTAATTCGTGTTATATTTTTTATGCTTTCTCATTGTTAGTAATAATGTGTCAACACACACACACACAGACACACACACACACGCACGCACACAAGAAAATTTCGACTGATTTTTTACCTGAAGTTAAATCTAAATTTAATGATACATTAAATTCGAACATAATGATCTTACTGAGGGGTAATTTTGAGAAATTGTTTAAGGATTTTCATCCTTTTCAAGGACAATAATATTTTAATGTACCGAAGGTACATTCGGTAATAATTTTATAAAATTATTTAATGTTTTTTTATTTTTTATTTTTATGTCGGAATCTTTTTAAAATACGATTACGTTTGAATCTTGTTCTCTGTTTTTTATTTTTATTTGCGTTCTTGTAAATATGCATTTAATGATACAATTGCATTAAATTGTTATTAACAATGGTCTTAAATCAAATATCATTTATACAATTTTTCGGGTTCTTTTTGTATGTTTCTCAGAAAGTAGTGTAACTCAAAAAATACTGCACCGATTGAATTAAAATTTTGAATAGATATGTAAAATTGCTTGCTTGTACTAGAAATAATATGAATGATCTCATTTTTTTTCTGTATCCCAAATGACCTGGTTTAAAAAAATACATATTGTATACAAAAAAAATATTTTCCTGTAAAAGTGGTAAGGTTATTTTGAAACTAATTGATTAAACTAATTGATTGGGAACATAGAGGAAATAGATGTCTTTCGAAGTAAAATTGTTTTAGTAGATATTGATTGATTTTTTTCTGACTTTTTCTTGATATTTTTATTTTCTTATGTATATGTACCTATATGAAATATACATATAATTAGTATAAGTAAGTATTGTACATAAAACCGATTTTTTTCGAAATTCTGATTTTAATGGAATTGATAATCCTTTCTGATTATTGTCGCTATAATGTCTGTGTGTCAGTCTGTCTGTCTGTCTGTTTGTCTATCTGTCTGTCTATAAACCTTGTAACTCAAATACTACAAATCGTAGTAGGGTGAAATTTTATATTTAAGATCAATTTTTGTCTAGGAAGAGAACCTCTTATTTGTTTAAATGTGGGCGCTTTTTATGAGCGCGTCTGTAGTTAATTAGAAGAGAAAAAAGAAGAAAAAACTATTTTATTTGTATTTATTTACTTATATACCTTTATATTATTCAAATAAATTCAAGAAAAATATCGAATTTTTATAACTTTTTTGAAGATTTCTTTGCTAATTACAATTAAAATTCATAAAATACCCTGCATTATCCATTCTAATGTATTTTGTAAGAGATAACGAGTTAAAACGACATGACTTTCACCCAGAAATTTAATTATTTCTAATTTATATAACTCATTTTTTTTGTAAGATAAAAAACATACACTTTTTGAAATTCATATAGGTACAGTAAAAAAAACTGAACAGATCATAGTTTATTCTTTTATATAAAAAATAATTGGTGACAATTACCAGTATACCTATTTTAAATTGTCGGGTTATTTTTTACAAAAAGACCACAAACCACGCATTTCCCGAAATATAATAATTGTTTGGATTCAGACCCTTGTGTGACTTGGAGCAGGGACAGTCGTAACTATAATTATAGGGCTACGACGTTGTACCTACCTGCATGGGAAACCTTGGGGTATTGACATGTGCACGCACGAGTTGGCCCATCAAGTTTTAATATTTTTATGATTTTATATTTTACAATAAAAAAAAATATTATTCTATTCTTTTATATTTCGGCGCGGATCTAGATTTATAATATAATTGGAAGATCGGTGATGTTTCAATGTATTGTAGTAACACAGTTACACAGAAAAAAAAATTCGATCTTATTGAAAATTTGAGATGGAAAAAAAGTTAATATATTTATCTTGTTAATACAACAATATTTCCTAATACAATAAAAAAAATCTTATTGGGGATATTTTATTAATTTGAAAAATATATCTTCATGTTTATCTAAAAATCTTATTATTTGTCAAATTAATAAATAAATTATTACACCAACTAACGAAACTCTCAAATATATTAAACATAATGGTTCTATTAATAAATATTTATCAGTGTGAATATTTTTTACACAACCCAACTAGTGAAAGTGCAATTTTTGAATTTTTTTTATATTTAAAATATGTTTTCAATACGAAAAAAAATTTTCACCATAATAAGAACATTGTTAGTAATAATATATATACATATTTATCAATAAGATAAACGTGGATATTTCCATATTGGTAAAAAATTATCATATTAACAAAACAACCTCTATAGGAGTAAAATCTATCACGATTTTTTTACATTGATCACATTTTTTAACACATACATAGACAAATTATTTTTTTCTGTGTACAACGCGTGCGCGAAACTTGTCAAAATCTTCATGAAACTCCAAGAGAACTGTCATATAGGTTTGATACCTCATTTGCGAGTGCTTGGTAGCCAACAAATTTTCTTAACTCTTAACACTGGACATAGAAGTAATAAATTTGTTCGACATTATTTTAAATACATGTTTTACAAATTAATTTTCTGCTTTGTTTTACACGAAACAATTACATAAAAAATGAAAGAAACGAATAAAAATAATAAAATAGCATAAACGCACCACCCAAACATAATTTTGTGGCCATAAAGTCGCCATAAAAATGATTCTAGAATATTATAAGTAATATAGTTTTTTCAAGGTTTCGTGGCAGGTATAACGCATCCCTATAATTATAGTTACGACTGTCTATCTATGGTTCAAGTCACAGAAGGGTCTAAATGTAAGCTCTCAGGCTTCCGCGGTCTTCTTCGGGAAGTCATCCGTGCATTGTTTTCTTAGTTTGATTCTAGTGGACATTATAAATTAATATTATACATTTTTTTTATTTTTACTTCAATTATATTTTTCTATAGGTACATGTTATATGTAGGTAAACTCAAAAACTACTGAACCGATTTTGATGCGGTTTTCACCAATAGTTAGATAATTTTTCAGTGCATGTTCTTAGCTATTCATATTTTATAATAACCTATAAGCATGGACCGCGCATCTAACTTGAAAACAGAGTTATATAAAAAGAAAGATATTTAAACATGAGTGTATATTTCATTCTTCTTAGAAAAAGAGATAGATATATCCTAAACTCCACTGCATCTCTCTCACGTTTTGAAGAAATGTTACACCATTATATTAATACAGAATGCGCGGTCCATGTTTTATGTCTGTGACTGCAACGTATTTTTTTTTTAATTTTAGCCATTATTGTAAAAGTGTTGGATGTGTATTAACAAATAATCATTTCTTGTTATTTTTTCGGCACCATCCTGTACACATTTTAATATTTTTGCGAAACATAGTAGGCACAGTAAAGTCTGGCCAAGTTACTATAATTTTAGATAATTCATTGCAAAATTTCATAATTATAATTATATACATAGCAGCAGCTTGGGCTGTCGACCAATCGTATACGTCCATTGTACAGACAAAGAGAGACTGTATGTATGTGTGAGAGAGATGGTATGGTATTATGTTATAGTATATATTAAAATTGTTATAAAAAATATACATGATTCAATTTAATTTCATTTTCAATGATCCTATTCTTTCTATTCAAATATATTATTGTTTTATAAGCCAGTAATTATAAGATATACTATAGACGAAATTACTCATGTATTATTACTGATATTATACATACAGTCGAACTTATACACATCGAAAAATTGCATATCAAATGTTTTTATTTTTAAATAGAATTTTTATTTATTTTGATTATCAATTATAAAATACGGAGCTATCCTAACTCAATTATTACATAGCATAAACTAATTATAAGATGTTAAGCTTTTTAATAGTGAAAGTCACATCTAAATCGGTTCAGTAGTTTTTTATAATTATATGCGGAAAAAATTACAAACACAAATAAAAAAAACTGTCAAAATTGATAATTTTGTTTATAAAAAGATGTATATGACTTGACTAGACTTCCCCACTGTGTATTTCGTAATTTATGAATGCCAATGCGGCTGGATGTTCTAAGCATGTTGTTATTAATTTATCACAATGAAATAATACAATATTAGCTATTCAATAATACTGTATACATATAAAATAGTTCAACCCCTCGATTGGTGATACATAATGCATATAACTTTAACTAATACTAATATTTTAGGATTTTTATCAGTGAACACCCCATGAAAATCGGTACAGTAATTTTCCAATTCACTTCAAACAAAAACAAAAACGGTATGGAGAACCATATATGACTTTCATACTATAGTATCTTTTAAAATAATTTTTAATATACGAAAATTTTAAAGGTCGTATTCACCCCTTAAGTGAAGCTATTTCGGCACGTTTATAAAATAAATGCCCCTTAGATTGGATTGAACTACAAGTGTACCAAGTCTTATCAAAATTGGTGAGATAATAATCACTTTTTAGACGATAATAGGTACAAAATTCAAATATTTCCGAAACCCTTAATCCAATTTGCACCAAAATCAATAGGTCTGGAGTACTCACTGAGACAAACATTTTCTCCAAAAATTAATTCAAATCGGTGCATATTTACAGTAGTTATCGTAAACGGGAAAAAATTCTACATCCAGACACACGCACAGCCGCCATGCGGAAATCAACTTTTCTTTACGTTTTGAAGTTAGTACAATCAGAATCTGCTCTTATCTCGGACACGATTTTTCTACGGTATTACAATACTTCCATTTCTTCTAACATGGAAGTAAAAAAGTATTTCAGTTATCTAAAATGATCAAACTTATATCCATAAACCAAGAAAAATGTATATAGATTATTAACCGTTAAACTCTGACAGTAAGCCGCATGAATCATCGAAGAAAAAAATCACCACGGAAGACTTATGTAACCCTGCAACCATTTTTAATGTCTCGTTGATTTGACGATAATCCGGCAAATTAAAATCGAATAAACTATCCTCATAAGAAGACCGAAATTCTTGTGAGTTTTTGTCATGTTGTTCACATTTTTTCGAACATGTAATGAATGTCTATATGTAAACATAGCCCGTGGTCTAATTGGCATTTTCATGTTTCGATTATATGATTTTTTATTTCTTTTCAAATAGCTTTAGGTGAAAATTTTATCGATAACCGGACATTCATAATGTTGCGGAAACACAGAACCTATTTTACATATCTGTGTTGGCATGCCTGCTCAGTAATCAGTATGAATATAGATACGAGTATAAATTACTGTCATATTTGTTGTAGACATGATGGGTTGATGTATTCATTTTCTAACATTAAATTGTGATTCTATTTAGTTACTTTTGTAGTAGGTACGTTTGGTTATAATTTATAATGTTTTCTTATATATTGCATTCGAAAATCATAGGCGCCATTTATAAAATACATACACATAAAAGGGGCAAAGGGGGGGGGGGGCAGTTGTCTAACGTAATGATATGCAATGAAGAAGGAGCAAATGGCCCAAATAAACGTAAGGGGCGTTAAAAAATACCTACATCAATAGATTTCATTTTTCAGTCGCAATATAAAAGAAGTTGTTTTTAAGGGTCAATTTTGACAATTTTCTTCATTTCTAAACCCGTAAAAGTAAGAAAATATTATTCAATCAATAGTTTTTATTTTAATAACTAGTGAAGTTAATTAGATACCTACCTAAGAGAAATATCGATGATTAAATGAAAATGTTTATTCATAATTTTTATATGTTACTAATAATCATAGAAATTTGTGGGGGGTCCAGGTTTTTGTGAAGTATTTTTAGGTACGGGATTGAAAAATATGTGATGCAGAGGGACAAAACGGGAGGGAGGGGTCAAAAATATCGCACCCTCGCAAAAAAAGGGTCACAACTCAAAAATGTCATATTTGAGATAAATAAATGATTCCAAATTACTGTATATTTTCCTCTAAAAATTGTCATTAATGTACTTCGTGTACCTACCGTCAAAACTAACATATTCTAAAAAATGTTACATTTTTTATTTATTTTTTAAATACTTAATCACTAAACATTTTAATAGTTATTATTTTTCCAACATCACAGGAATACTGAAATATTTTAATTTAATACTGTGTATCAGTCTTTTTCCTATACTTTACTATTTTGATTTACCTAAATTGTTATAATTTCATTTATTCCTATTTCCTCAAAATTACATTTTTTTAGTTGTGACACTTTTTTGCGGAGGTGCGATATTAGTCAATAATCAAATGGGAAAAGGCCAACGGGGACAGGACTTAAATAATGTTGTAACCAGCGAGGAATGAAATGGTTTTATAAGGTAATATTCGCAGCATGCGCGATGACAGCGCCAACTAATGGGTGGATTTTAGTAGCAACTTGGGTGGACTTTGACGTACTAACAAACAAATAATTTCAATAAAATATCGTAATATATACATTTTAGACGATTATTTATAACTATCGGCTATGTGCACGAAGTGTATTAGCGCAGTTAGCGGGTAATAGAGAAGGATTGAATGGATTCAACTCTCTTTTTATCATTGTTTAATATGTTTAATACCGTGAAATTTTTTATTAAACAAATATCATTTAATTTAGCTGTTTGCATATAATATAAATAGTATAGCATAAAAGGTACGTGAAAATTATTTATTTTGGGTATCTTTTTCTCTTTAATTATGATGTATAATAGAGAAATAATTAATTCGTTTACATTGACAGCATAACCTCAAATTTTGGCGCCTATAATTTTACAATATTGCTCACCACGAACACTCGCATTGACATTATTTCTAACTCCACCCCGTTGCACATAGTCTATAGTGGGATTAATCATGTTGACCTTTCTATCTTCAATTAAAAACGAGCCTATTAAAAATGACAGTTAGTCCACCCAAAGTGTTATTTTTTGCCACGTTGTGCGCTGTGATCGATTTCGTTTCCCCCACTACCTACTTTGCACCCAGCGAATATGACAATATCTCTAAAAATTCTGGTTACGCCTATGATTTAAGGGCCATTCAAATATTTGTAGCTCAATTTCGTTGGTATTGAATCTTATCAGAAAAATTTGTTTTATATAATAATGGGCTTATGTTAATAATTTCAAAGAAATGTGTCTTTTGGGTTAGTGAAATTAAAATAACATAACCAAAAATTTTTGGAATTCAAAAAGGACTATTAAAAATATCAACAATTACCGTGGATTCTTGTACACATTAAGTCCGATGAATTTCCATCCTTCTTTGACACCCAGACGTGTTAGTGCCAATAGGTCTTACAAAGTGGTCCTAAAACCACGCCCAAATGCATTCACAGCATCCAAATACACCCCAAAACCATAAACAAAGACAGACATATAAAAACACACACAATCCACATAATGCATCTTTCTTTAACACAGAAATAACTCCAAATAGATACACTATCCAAAAATAAAGATGCATACATTTAAATACAAACGATCCGCATTTTGTATCTCTTTCTAATGCATATTGAATCTCAACAAAAAATTATTAAAAAAAGATGGGTATATGCAAATACATGCAAACCATATCATCCATCTCTCTTTAGATTGAAGTTGGTTGAATATACGGTAGAAAAGGGCCACGGAGGGCGGTTAATAGAAAAGAAAGGGTGAACGCGATGCGCGCTTTTGAAGATGCGTTTGTTTCAATTATTCCAATGCATTCTGGGTCCTTTTGACAATGCATTGTGGGTCTGAACGACATTCCTTGATGCAGCACGGCTTTAGTTTGTTGTTATGGTGACTCCTCTATACGATATATTGTAACGAATGTTTGCCAATTCTTGGAAACATAAACCCGAATGCTGGAAAGGTGGATTTTGGGATGATTAATTAATTGTTTTGTTTTATAATTAGCTAGAAACAGTGTCAAGTTACATTTTTGTTTGTATCTTATCAATTAAATCGTGTCTTCGATTCAATTTTAAACATAGATTTATAGAATGGACTAAGCCTTCCCTATCCAACTGTGTGGTAATTACTGGAGAAGAGACAAAGCGATAAAGTAGCCAATACCTGTCTCTTTCTAGAATTCTATTTGGTTACAGACCTACAGAAAAGATACAGGTTTTGGCTATACTTTATCGCTTCGTCTCTTTAAAGGGCTATACCAGTGTGAACGCTGGAAATTTAGGTGATTTTTGGAAATTTTTTGGATGAAAAATACTCAATGAAATATTTTGAAAAATTGAGAATATATTTAGCTATATTAGATGTGTATTCCATAATTTTTTCACGTAAAAATATCGATATCTATGCGACTTATGCGCTGTCTTCGGAGGCACCAAAAAAACTCCTTCACTGCGCCCATGATTCTGGACGATGGAGTAGTTGAAATTAAAAAATGAAATAATGTCGTTAAATTGGAAGGTATTTCCTGTACGATGAACTAGGATTTACATGGTCGTATTTTTAATACCAAATCGTCAATTTTCATCCAATCAAAAATATCCTAGTTCATTGTAGAGTAAATATATTCAAGAGTACTCAGTTCAAATTTCAAGTAAATGGGATAATTGCTCTTTGAGTTACAATGTCAACAAATTTGAAATATCTCATTTCGAGAAAAACGCATTTAACGTCAGCTCCTGGGCATTTCATATCTGCGAGTGGTCGCTATTTAGAAGGCTGCTGTTTGGAGAGTATTAGAGATACGGCCTTGAAATTTTCACAGAATATTCTTGAAACTATAAACTCTCCAAAAAGGTAAAAAAATTAATTGATTTTTTGAAAAGGTCACACTGGTATGGCCCTATAAAGAGAGTGGTCAATTTTGTGTCTATGATCTTAAAAAGCTGACTTCAAATTAGTTTTCCTAGTTTTTAAATTCTCTATATCCAGTATCACAAAGGAGCTAGCAAAATATGCTAGCTAGCAAGTACCCGCAAAAGAGGTATTAATTTTGTGATAATATCTATAGATTTGCTATGGAATTTAGAGCAGTGATACTTCAACGTATTGTAAAACAGTTGGTGCAGACTCTGACCGTACAAAATAATTATGTATCGTAATATCACCACTGTTTTAATACCGTTGTTAGTGTTTACATACAACGCGTGTGCGAAATTTGTCAAAGTCTTCATGAAACTCGAAGATAAGTGTCATATAAGTTTGATACCTCATTTGAGAGTGTTTGCTAGTAAGTAAATTTGCTAAATCCTTTATGATACTGGATATAAAAGCGTTCAAATCACTTTTTGTATGTTTTTATACGTTTTTTTATAAGTTTTTCTCGTTAATACTTCGTTCCCTTCAGTCCCTTAAAAAAAAACATACTAACGAGGTTCCACTGTAATATTTAATTATATAAATGTATAGGAAAATTAATAATATTTATAGATCTTTTATTTATATATAAAAGGATTCTAATTGGTTAAATTTACAACTATTTAACTCTAGCCTATAGATACCTACCTATCATTTGTGAAACCGATCATAAGAAAAACTAATAAGTTTGAATATTAGGAAAGGTATATACGTATTTTAAGGATATCTAGTTTTTAGTAATTATATTTACTTAATTATGTTATTTTAAGGTAAAAAAGTAATCGATAGGTCTTGAGATGATATCAATCAAAAAATATGAAAGAACATATCGAACGGGCTGATCAAAACATAAGTCCTACACACAGACACACACAGACTCACAGACAGACACACAGATGTTGCCTTTGTTCGCAAAGATTCGCTGATTGACAGCAGCGCGTTTCGAGGTTTGCTCTCAGAATTGTACTAATTATTCGCTGCGGATACATATTAGCGGTATTGGCCGGCCTGGCACTGATGCGTTTATTCATTAGCGCGAGGTGTGGGATTGGAATTGGGAGAACGCACTTACTTACGTACGTACATGTGTGCTACTTGCACTCTGTATACACACGATGATCATAAAGTACATTACTGATACAATACACAAAGAATCGTATCTGCGTCTCCATTATACAAACAAAAAATTCAAGGAGAATTAATATGTTATCTATTAAAACAAATTATTATGGTTATTTAAGACATAAATGCCCGGTTTCAGGAACAATAGGTATCAGAATCACTTCTGAAGAAGACTCCGACATGAAAGTCGAAACGTCATGTGAAATATGACGATAACGTGGATAAGAGCCCAAAAAGTTAGCTATCCTTATAAATTTTATAAATATCTGCGCTCTATTTATTGACTTTAAATAATAGTTTTTTTCTGTGTACACAGAAAAAAACTGTATTGGACCAAGAAAATCTTGTTTTGTATATAACGAAAACAATATTTTCTTAATATAAGAAACATACTCTTAATCCAACTACGTTATTCCTTCGTTCAAGAATACTATAGTTGGTTTAAGAGATTATTGCTTATCTTAAGAAAATATTGTTTTCGTTATATACAAAACAAGGTTTACTTGGTTTGAGAAATCCTTTCTACCAGTGTAACATAACGCATAAAGCTAGATGCACAACTAAATTGAAATTTTCATATATCTATAAAAAAATTGGCATTCTTTGAAGCATCTAAGGGCAGAGCTTGAATTTTTTGAAATTTAAATATTTTTTTTTAATTCTATTACATTATAATCAAACTTTCTAAAATACTATTTTAATAATTGTTAAAATGGCATCTTCCCATCGCTTCTTGTTTGATTTGACACTGTATAACAATAAAAACCTCACTTAAATCGGTTCAGTAGTGTTTTACATACTTTTTTACGCGTTAAATGTCCCTGCCCAGCCCTTAAAATAAATAGCGTTATTATATTTAACTTAAATGAAATCTAGGGTCTTAAATTTTGTAACTATCAAAATCCTATTAAAATCGGTTCAATAATTAAAAAAAAAGCATCGTTATCTAATTCCGGGGAATTGAAACAACCGAAAACGTACGTAAATCGAAGCAATATATTATGAAAAGCCGTAATTCGGGGTACGACTGTATAGAACAAACTTTGTGAAATAAAAAATAAAGATATTTCGCAATATTTTCAATGATATGTCACCCTATATGCATTTACATATTTGAACATGCATCAGAGTTTAAGAATCGAGCTGTTTACATTGGTATTATTGTTTATTTGCATATGTGTAATAAGAATTAATGTAATTGTTAACATCAGTACGTAAATATGGTGAAACTGTCTGCCATATTAATGCAGCAATTATAAATGTTTGTGTTGTGCATTTAACGTTGAAATACTTTCAGCAAACAATGGATTTTAATGTAAATTGACAAATTTCCATAAAAGGTACATATTTGTGGTTGGATTTTATTTTTTTTATGTGCAGATGAAAAAATATACAGTAGCAAAGTATGTTTAAAAAAATACATACACAGATTGGAAATTGGAAGTTATTTGTTTATTTTTTATTTTAGTATGAATGTCGTTAACAGTGGTGCACTCATGGGGAGGTTAATGGGTTAGAACTCCTCCTTCCCCTCTCCCCCAATGTATTGTTTATTTTTAATTATTATGGTAAATTAAAAAATGATAATTATACATTACAAAAAAAAAATTAACTCTTCTCGATTTTTTTTGTCGATACACCACTGGTTGTTTATAATTTTTGCATGGTTTCTGGGTTTAAGATATGTATTTTTTTATTTATTTGAAGTACTTTACAGTCGTCAGTAATGTTTAAAAAAATTAATGTAATGTATTTTTAGTTTTACATTTGTTGTTGTAAAGAAATCTTATTACTTCCACAATTTCTGGGTTTAAGTGATGTCTTTCTTTAACTTTTTTGGAAATTCATAACGTTAACAATTTTTCTCGATAATTTACAGTGCACTTTTATCATATTTTTATATGGATGTAATAAGAAAAAAAGGCCATACTGTGACAGAATAATAAAAAATACAGACTGCTATTAAAAAAAGTCGATGACGTAATATTTCTGAAGTATAACTTACATAAAAAATGTTTTTAAGTCGAATTGTGGCAATAAATTTTCACATGATTTTTTTTTCATAAAGTTAATAATATTTTAGACTGTACTATATGTAGAAATAATATTCTTTTTTTTATTCATCCTGTATATTGAAATATTTACTATTATATAAAACTTTAACTGAAATCTAAAATAATAACTGAAAAAATAAAATAATTAACCAGTACCCTATTGTACAATATTAAAAAAAGTCCAAGGCAATGTCTATAATAATAACCTATAAAATAATAATTATTAAAACACTCCAACGTATCGTAGGGTAGATAGTTCAATAAACTGAAACAAAAGCAAATATTCCAAATATCACCATACACAATATAACAACACAAGTATAGTAACAATGTAATATTGTGTGTGCGGTAAAATAGCCCCCGACGTATCGTACAAGGTATTAGTACGACAAGTGACAAAAGGGCAGTGTTCGGTGGCGCCCCCCGGCTGCGCGACAAGCTCGACCCGCGGGGGTCCACCAGACCCCGGAACCCTGTGTTACACGCGCGGGTCGGGCAAGCGTTCTTGTTAACATAAGTAAATATACAACGAATCAAATTTTCAGTCTCCAGTAGATATTTTTATGTTCTGATAAAATATATTCATTGATAGCAGTTCTGGGTTTAATGGTAATCGCAGTGTCTACATATACACTGGTAGAAAGGATTTCTCAAACCAAGTAAACCTTGTTTTGTATATAACGAAAACAATATTTTCTTAAAATAAGCAATAATCTCTTAAACTAACTATAATATTCTTGAAGGAAGAAATAACGTAGTTGGATTAAGGTTACGTTTTTTATATTAAGAAAATATTGTTTTCGTTATATACAAAACAAGGTTTTCTTGGTCCAATACAGTTTTTTTTCTGTGTACAACGAATCAAATTTTCATATAGTCTCCAGTAGATATTTTTATGTTTTGATAAAATATATTCATTGATAGTAGTTCTGGGTTTAGTGGTAATTGCAGTGTCTACATATATAACGACTCAAATTTTCATAGTCTTCAGTACATACTTTTATGTTCTGACAAAATATATTCATTGATAGCAGTTCTGGGTTTAATGGTAATCACAGTGTCTACATAGATAACGACTCAAATTTTCATAGTCTCCAGTATATACTTTTATGTTCTGATAAAATATATTCATTGATAGTAGTTCTGGGTTTAATAGTAATCACAGTGTCTTCTTTTGATACGCGTATATTAAAATTTGTAATAGATATAAGGGATGGTTACAAACTAGATTTTGTCTGCAATTTTTTAAGATTAAAAAAAATTCTTGCGTATTGTCACGTAATAACTTTTCAAATACACATGTAGAAACCGGTTATAACGACATCGAAGGGACCGGTTATATTAGGTCGTAAAAGCGGGTAGTCGTAATAACCGGTAAAAATGCAATTATATGGGATTCAGTTGGACTTTTATTTTGAGCCTTTAAAACTGATACGTCGTATTAAATGATGCCGTTATAACCGGTTTCTTTAAGAGGCGAGCGGTAAGAGGGAATAATTTATATAGAATGTAATTCAGTGATCATTATAAATAATTCCATGAAATCTTATTAAAATTGCGATTATCCTAACCAATAATACATGGTCTGCTCGACAGTTCATTTGTTCTATACTATGACGTCATCACCACGAAATTTTTCTAATAAGGAATTTGTGACAAATTCCTTATATATAAATAAACGACCAATCTATTTATATAATAATTTTTTTCTTTGATTTAATTATTGATCAAATATTTCAAGTACAAAGCACATAAATTTCTTGTCGATGTATTACGTCATCAACACGAAATTTATATAAAATGGCGACTGTCAAAATATCCTGAGCAGATCTTTTTTTATTGGATCATGATCCTGTATGTATAGGTTTGTGATTTTTTAACTATTCCATTTTCGATAGCCAACATTAAAAATTAAGAATGCGGGCCCAAATCGCCCGCTGTTAAGGACGGTTAGAAGAAACGGAAAGACGGAAGGAGAGGGTTGAGGTTATTTGTAATGGTTTCATTTCAGCACCCTACACACACACACAGACAGACACACGCACACACAGGCACCCGCATATCTAAATCATAGACTTATAGAATGGACTGAATAATAGTCCCATAAAATTAACCACTCTTTTGAAAGAGACAAAGCTAATGTGTAGCCAACACCTGTCTCTTTTCTGTAAGTCTGGCCTGCGCACTTCCGACGAATATTTTTATTTGAATTAATAGATAAAATGCATAATATTATAATTAAGAATATTGAAAAAAATTGTTATTTACAATCAAAATTAATAATACTGGAAATAATTATTTTTTTATATTGATAGTTTTATTTCAACGTTATCAGTGAATATTTCAATTAAATTTTGAAAATTATGGGGGTAAGTTATAAATATATAAATAAAAGGTACTTGTCTATTATAACCTACGTAGTTTGAAAAAACTAAAATCACGAGGAACAAGAAATAATCAGTCTGTAGATAGGCAAGTGTTATGATAAAATCACCGCTAATGTGAGTAAAGTTTGTACTATTAATTTCATAAGGTAATGAATTATTATACATATAGGTATTCTGTTGCTAATTTCATTATGAGGTGAAGATTTAATCGTTTTGAATTGGAATTTTGGTAACAGCAATCTATTGGGGCGAAATAGGGAGGTTAGTTTCCTTATTAGGTTAATATATACCTAACGAAAACTAACCAACCCTAAACAAAACACGATGTTGCCTCAATAGATTGCCCTAACCAAGGACAGTTAGAAGATATATCAAAAATAATGAAAAAAGTAATATGAATATTGAATTTAATAGTACAAACTTTACTCACATTGGCGCTGATTATCTCAAATAATATACAACACTTGCCTATCTGTAGACCTGATTATGTTAAGTTCCTAGTGATTTTAGTTTTTTCAAACTGCGGAGGTTTTAATAGACAAGTACCGAATAAAACAAGTATATTATTATTATTCAAATATATAAATATCCAGTAAACCTGTGACGTTACTTTATAGGCTACTTATAGGACGCTTTGTCTCTCTCACACTTCTTCGCCAATATTTACTTAACAGATGGATAGAGAATGCTCAGTCCATTTATAAGTCTAGGATCTACAATCGCAAAGCGGGTAGCTGTGACGTAATAAGGGTTAACCGTGTGAATGGTTTATAACATAGATTTAATGTCAAGCTATAAAATTTATGGGCGTGTATACGTATATGGTTGTTTTATACTAGTTATAAGTCCATCAGGCAGGTTAGATGTGACGATGTATTATTACATGCTATTGTGTCAGGATGGGATATTGCAAATTAGAATTTATTTGATACGTATTGCCAGTTATTTATATTGCTTATTAATAATAATAAGTATTTAATAACAGTATGAGGATTCTTATATTTATCAATTTTATCCTGCATTTGATGAGTTTTTACTTATTATATTTTATATTTTTAATACAAATTTTATTGGTCATAAAAAAAGACTTTCTTATACGTAATAATGAGAATAAACAGTGAACGTATATTTAATTATTGTATATAAATATATAAAACATATGGGATATAAACTATAGATATTAACGTTCTTTATAACTTTCATTATTAACATTTCTTCTATAGATGCACGATTTTCTCAGTAATTACTGAACCGATTTTGTTCCCGTTTTCATTAATGGAAAGAGAGTTTCACGAGGTATATAATTTGTGTAAATTTTATGAGGTTGGAAGAAAAACAATCGTCGGAGAGGTTTACGAAACTAATGAACCGATTTTGATGGAACTTTGATTATTAAAAAACCTAAAATATGATGTATTAATTTTGTTATAGTTTTCATGGCATTGCTATGAAGTTTAGAGCAGTGATACTTCAACTTATAATAATTTTCATATAATTTCACCACTGCGCACTGTTTTAATACAGTTGTTGGTGTTTACATATTCAACACGTGCGTAAAACTTGTCAAAGTCTTCATGAAACTCAAAGAGAACTGTCATATAAGTTTGATATCTCATTTGAGAGTGCTTGCTAGCTAGGAAATTTACTAAGTTCTTTATGATACCGGACGTTAATATTTTTATTTAATACACGTCTTTAAAAAAACACAAAACTGGCATTTTTTTTTAATAACAAAAGTTTATAAAAATGATTTAGAAATAAGCGCGAATGATTTCTGTATAAAATAATAATAATTTAATTGAATTTAAATATATATCATATTTATATATACACTCACCGCTCTATATAACGACTGGCAAAGTGCTCTATATAGCGACCGTTTTCCTGCACGAAATTTAAATTCACCAATTGACGTTGGCACGGTGCACCGTGTCGTTATATAGAGCGGTTTAAAAACCAATGTTGTCGTTTATAGAGCGATGAGTGTATGTATATAAATAAACCGAATAATGTGAGTAATTACTAATTACATATGCAATAAACTTTCTTTGAAATCAAGAACATACTGATGTTTTCTTCAGTATTAATTTTCTTCAATTTATCAGACGCATAGTTAGTAACTTTTTTTTTCCTTTGCACCATATACGACTATAATACATTTGTGTGCGTGTGTGTGTCTGCGTGTGTGCGTGTGCTTTTTAATAAAGAGCTATTCATGTAATTAATATAGAGTCATTATTGGATGAATGCCATAATCATATTCGTATTGCAATATAGATTAAAGTAATATTACATTCGATGAATGTGCATTGGGATTTATAATGTTGGCACTATTGCCTGCGTCTATCTCGCGGTTAATATGCGAATAAATAAAAATTAGATTGATATGCAGTATACACAATGCAGGGGTTCTCAACATTTACGATAATCGTGCATACAATTTTTTTTCTTCGATTTTTATTTTGGAGTTAAAAGAAAGTATAAAAATAAGTTGAAGTTTCAGTAACTTAAATGTATTTTTTTAATTTTCTCCTAAAACAATAGATTTCTTCAGAAATATTTCTGAGACTGAAAATGATATGAGGGTCGAAACGTATAAAGTAAATTTATATGACAATATGAACATAAGCACGTATATTAATATATATAATCAGTGGTGGTTTAACCAGGTTTTTAGGGGAAATGAGGGGTTAATGGAGAACCATTAATATGTAACATAAATCGCATCCCCGCAAAAAGGTGTCACAACTAATAAAACGACATATTTAAGATAAATATGTAGAATGATTCCAAATTACTATATATTTCTAGTAAAAATTGTCATTGATGTACTTCGTGTACCTACCATCAAAATTAGCATATTCTAAAAAAATTTCACATTTCTTATTTTATTTTTTTATTACTTAATCACTAAGCGTTTTAATAGTTACTATTTTTCAAACATCCCAGGAATACTGAAATATTTAAATTAAATACTGTGTACCAGTCCTTTTCCTATACTACCTTTACAATTTTGATTTACCTAAATTGTTATAATTTGATTTATTCCTATTTCATCAAAACTACATTTTTTGAGTGGCCTAAGTGCCGGAGCTTTAAAAGCTCCACTCCACAATACAAATACAATTACTTCCATTACACGGATTCACTTTTAGTCGGTTGTAAAAGTTTGGAAAAAAGAGTGAAATACTTTTTTACGTGCTATTTTCATGGAACCAATCAACCACGTAAATGGAGGGATTACTACGTATATTATACACTACTAGCGGAATCCCGCGGCTTCGCTCGCGTGAGCTTCGAAACTAATTAGAACCCTCCATACGTTATAGGGGATACATTTTTTTATATTGATTTTTTTTCATTACCTATAAAAAACGTAAATATCTCGGATCTTAGTTAAAAATTGTAAAAACTAACCCCTTGTCTACCCGCGCTTTTAGGGGTTGAATATCGATTTTTTTTATTGCAGATTATTTTGCCAGACTCCGCCATTATAACGTAAGCAGCAATGCAGATATCAAAAACACAGACCCACCATTAGGGGTTGAATGTCGAAATTTTTATTTTAATAGATGACTATTTTGCCTGAATTTACCTTTATAAGTAAATCAGGTATGCAGATAAACATATCTAAATCCATCCTCGTCCCCGTCCCATGCTATTATGGATTGAATATCGAACTTTAATTTTGATACTTTAATATCATGAACAATTATAAAGATAAATATATCAAAATTCCCCCCCCCCCCTTTCCCATAGGGGTTGAATTTTCGTAACTGATGTTTGTCTTCTGGAGTAGGTACTTACTTGTACCATGTTTCATTCGGTGAATACAAAAAAAAATATTTTACAATTTTTTTCACCCCCCTAACACTTTAGGGGTTAAATTTTGGGAAATGCTGAAATAATTGTTTCATTATTTATATTGTATCGATAAGTTTCAATTAAATGCGAACAAAAAAATATATATTTATTATATATAAACTTTGACACCCCGTTTTAACCCCGTAGGGGTTGAATTTCGAAAAATCATTTCTTAGTAGGTGCTTACATCATAAAAGGAAGGCACCTACGAAATTTCACATTCCTAGGTCCAGGGGTTTGGGCTGTACGTTGATATATGAGTGAGTGGTTAAGGACAAACTCTTTTATAGATATAGATAATCAGCTGGTTATACCACTGAATCTAGTAAATAGATATGAATGACATTTTAGTCTCCTGTTTAATAAAAGTTGGTAAGCACTGATCCTTTATAACAGAGCATCACGGCGTGGAATTGCGGTGTAATTTATTAGTTCGGTTTGTGTTTTTTTTATCTTTACGACAACTAATAAACACGTAGATACATCATGGGAACAATGCACCTTATTGCACAAATATCACTAACATTATTCGTATGTTTTATACATATATGTTTATGAGATCTTTGATAAGGTTAAATAATTTTTTTATTAATATTATAATAAAAGTGTTTTTTTTTGTTAGTTATAAAATATTTAATTAAACATATAAATCATACCAATTAATTTTATAACCTAACTGTTATATGTAATGACCCTAAGGCATACAAGAAAGTACAATTATACAAAAATCCAGTCAACACGAAGGAGCTGTCAGAATAGGAGGAATTCCAACTGACAATAAATTTAGGACGAGGCTATTTGCACATAATTTATAAGTTACTGCATGTGCAAATAGCCACTTTCATAAATTTTTATATTAAAAAAAAAATACTCAAACTGAAAAACATTATATGCGCAGTCATGTCACCGATCCCCCCCCCTCACCTCTAATACTTTATAAAAAATAAATTAAGAATTACTAAATTTTAGGTCCTCATACCCCCTCCTTCCCAAAATTTGTCTTTTTGAATTTTTAAAATTACGTTTTTTTCAAAATTTGGACCGATTTGAATGTATAATGTCTTATTATCTTAATTTTTCAATGAATTTTAATCTAAAATTAGTTTCACAGCCCAAAATTCAATTTTGCTCGAACGCTGTAATGCAACGACACAACTTAGAATGGACTGAGCAATAGCCTCATAAAATTGAGCACTCTCTTTAAAAAGATAAAGCGAATATGTAGCCAATATCTGTCTCTTTTCTGTACATCTCTAATGACTGCAAATCTGTGACGAGACCAATTAGAATTCTAGAAAGAGATAGGTATTGGCTACATATTCGCTTTGTCTCTGTCACTTTTTTTCGCCAGTATTTACTTCACAGTCTATGGTAGCTACGAAAGCGGTACAGTTCCCTTGCTCATTGGAGACGCAAGGGTTCGAGAATTTCCCAAAATAAACAATAAAATTATCACAATAATCTATAACAATTATAGATAAATATTTGGGTGCTGCATAAAACAGAAAGCTCGTTTTTTTTAGTAGTCAATTTTAAAATCTGATCTGTTATATTTAACCATAATACTTACCTCGGTTAATCAGTTGTTTTCAAAGCGTTATTACGTCAATTCTAAACTTATTCTCAATTTGTAAATAAACAATTCACTAAATATGACAATTTTTTACCTTATAACGTATATCATAACCGTGATTGTTTTTTATAGAATTAATAATGCTTTGAAAACAACTGATTAACTAATCGAGAATTATTTTGCTTTGTGCAACCCGAGGTTAGTATAGTACTTATGCTAGTATAAATACTTAGTATAATATTTAGTATAATACATTTTTTTCGTCATTTCAAATCACTAGTTCGCTGTAGAAGTTCCATTTCAAAAAAATAAAATATTCATACAGTAAAAACGAGGTAATAATTTTTCATATTATTACTCATATATGATGCAGCCGAGCTCCTTCCATACAAAACAGTTTTTTTCACAGGCGCGTCATCAGCACATATATAACTTTTAGCACACGCATTTGAATGAGTTATTCGATGTAATTCTCGTCGTTGTAATGGTTTAATAACATCTGTCAATGGTTATTACAGTACTCACTGCTTGTGCTACACCGTGGTTTTTACCAGACGTCTTCAAACTGTTTAAATATTGCTCACTAGTACAAAGTACAAAGAACTAACAATAAGTACATATACGATTGACAGCTACACTGGTAGAAAGGATTTCTCAAACCAAGTAAACCTTGTTTTGTATATAACGAAAACAATATTTTCTTAAGATAAGCAATAATCTCTTAAACCAACTATAGTATTCTTGAACGAAGGAATAATGTAGTTGGATTAAGAGTATGTTTCTTATATTAAGAAAATATTGTTTTCGTTATATACAAAACAAGATTTTCTTGGTCCAATACAGTTTTTTTTTTCTGTGTAAGGTATTGACATATCAGTCTTGTATTTAAATGTACTAAATTAGAAATATTTGTTGATATTCGGTTACTGTAATTACTGAATCATAATCTATAGATACTTAACTGTAAAACAGCTTAATTTGATGACAATCGGCCAATGGGTGCCAAAATGGTGGATATTTGAACTAATTATTAGTGTAATCTAATTATTATACTATCATTTTATAACTTTTGTGTCGTAGTACTTAATTTTAATTTTCTAATCATTAGCAAGTGTCCATCACTGGGTGCCTATTACTGATTTTACTTTATCCATTACTGGAGAAAAACCAACAAAATAAAAGGTTGTAATTTAAAAAAACAAACTATATTTGTGGACTTTGATAATTAAATAAATTTAATAAAGAAGTACTTGTTTTATTAGTAGCATGAGTTCTCGAGAACTACAAAAAGAAGTCAAGCAATTAAAAAAAAAAGCGTCCTAAGCTGGTGCTAGTACTTATTTAGGCAATATAACTCATATGCTACCCTGTAGAAAAATTTTGGATACACGCTAAAAAGGAAATAGTAAATATTGATTGAAAGCTCAACTTACAGTTTTGCATGGGATAAATGAAATATATCAAAAATGTACAGCTTTTATTGTTACAGCCCCAACTGTATGTTTTTTTTATATGGTAGAAATAATAAGCAAACATTATTTTCTTGTACTTTTTTAATTTTTGTTAAATTTCAGTAAATTAGTATACCTACTTACAATATTTATCATGTCAATCAATTTATTTATTTCAAAGCTTTCGCGGTGATTTTGATCTGGATCTTGGCTTCTGGGTATAAACCGCGTCGATTTAATTGTTATATCGACTAAAATAACGTCACACATTGCACAAGACGTGAATTATACCCAGAAACAAAAATCCATATATTTTTATGTAGTAAAAAATGTTTGGATTTTTATTTTTGAGGTGATATTTTGAGTGTATCTTAAATAATAACTGATTAAGAACCTCTGTATTGAACCAAACACCATCTGACCGTGTTTAATTATCTCTATCTGTCTCTCTCTCTGAACACACAGTCTCTTCTTCTCATCATTTGAACGTCAGTTCGACATTGATTTATTGAAATTTCGACAGTGTCAGTCATACATTTATTTATTATTATAAATAACTGAAATTGGAATACGTCCGATAGACAAAGATAATTGTATGCATTACCGTTGTTCTGTCTCTGTTGCACACGTGACGATATGTTACAATTGCCCTTAACAGACATGTCAGGAATGTGTTTAGCCAATTGTTCGACATAAAATCCTTAATGAAATCGCGTGCGTTCTAACGGTAATCGTGTGCGGTTTGTGACGAGTGCCCGAGTGCAGTTGAACTATGCCTCGGATTAGATTCCGTGGGGATTTTTCGGGCTAGGTTTTGGTACTGAAACTATGAAACTTTTTCGGCGTCTTGTTGTTTTTAACGTAATTATTTATCTGGTCTCTTTTGTAACGGGACAACGCGAAAAATTAATATACCTAGTGCTGATTTTTTTATTTAAATACAGTGAAGTAATAAAAAATTTACCCCAATTTAAAAAAATTATATAAATTCTGAATGCCTTGATAATTTTTTTGACTAAAAAGAATTACTTTTGTAGATTAGACTTTTATCTTCTATCTGCTTTTTTTCTGAATCGTTGTACGACCATTTTTGACTAAGTTATTTGCGATTAAAGAAAAAAACTACACTTTTAACTTTAACCCTTAGCTGCTACTGTGGGGTATCAGGCGCCCCACATTGTTTCAATTTCAATGTAAGCTGTTTAAATTTTACAAGGTTTTCAATTTTTTGAATATTATATATTTTTTAAATAACCGATTGGAGCGCATTCCGTATCGTTTGAAGATGATAGAGGAATTTTATTGTATTCAAATATTCAATAGCTTACGAGTAGTTAGCATTTTAGTGTCTGGGGTACGAGGTGACCCCAGTGTGGCAGATATATTATTCTGGAGAAGCAAAGAATATGACTTGATAATATAAAATTGACAGCAATTTTAAAAAATTTATATAAATTTTTAGTACCGTGATAATTTTGACTAAATCTAATGAATTACTTTTATAGATTAGACTTTCCTCTTCAATTTGCTTTTTTGGATATCGTTATACGACCATTTTTGACCGAGTTATTTGCGATTAAAGCAAAAACTATGTATCTCGGAATTGTAGCTGAAAGACCTTTCTTCATAACTTGAAGTTTCGTATAATAAATAAATTATTTAAAAAATTAGCGACCTATATTTAATCAATAATCCGCTAGATCAATTGTTAAAATAATTTTATAGATATTATTAATTTTATTAAAAAAAAGATTTGCTGATAGTGATTAATAAAGTGATGTGGTGGCTACAACAACAGTTTATTTTGCATGTACGTACGTATGTTGTCTTGAGTTGTATAAGAGAGCTCCTGAGACATGGTTAGATCGGTGGTTGGCGGACAGTACAATAGCGGCGAGGCAGATATTCCTCTGTTAATTACTTTCTAAAGGTTTTAAACAAAGTATCGCATAGTTAATTGCATTTTGTTTAAAACAGATATTTTTTGTCGTGTTTTTTTATGTCTTTTGTCGAACAAAAAGCAAGTATACGTCAATTAACTCAACCTATCGAATGTGAGGAAAGTCAACATGAGTGTGCTTAAAATTATACAACCATTTGGTCAAATTTATAAAAACTTTATATGTTTTTGAAAATTAATATATTCTAATTTCAAAAATGTTTTTTTGCATATAGTCTACCTCATTTTCCACTGCTTAAAATTATATAACCATTTGTAAAATTTATAAAAACTGTATACATATTTTTGAAATTATTTCAGGTAGATATATTATAAATTTAAATAAAGTTTTAGTCAGAGATATAAAAGCATATGTACTGCGCATTCTATAATATATTAACTTATAGAAAACAAAATTTGGTAACACTTTTTTTTTGCTTTCCTTAAAGTTTGAAGTCTTAAGAATATTGTGTGTAAGTTTCATATTTAAATTTACGTTATGTAAGAGCTGCTAAATGAAGAAGAATTAGTAAAATAAAGAGGTATACTCTACGCTCCGAACAACGTAGGCATCGGTAATTCAAAATCTCCTAACAACGTCAGCTAGAGGGGCACCCACCACCGTTAATTGGTAAATTTAAATTTCACACAGAAATATAGCAGTCACGGTAGTATTGTATCAGAGATAGGGGAAGGTCGATACATAGAGCGGTTGGCCAGTTGTTTCTCGGAGCGTACGTTAATAGGATGGTCGTTGTTTAGAGATTTGAGTGTAATACAAATTTATGTTATAGTCGATAAAACAGGCCGCATGTATGTTACAAATATCAAATACCTTAATATATTTTTCGTGATACAAAGTAGACTATCTCCATAGGTGGGCATTAACGCGTTAATCCGTTAATCGTTAATTAACGAAGTTAACAAAATGGTTAATGGATTAATTTTTAAGTAAACTCAAAAAAATGTTAACGCTTTTGTTAACTTCCGTTAAATTCAACTTCCGTTAATTTAGTCCGTTACAATGGTTGTTTGATATAAAAAATACATAAGAAAGTTGTCGAAAAAGCAGAAAAAAGGTCTTAAAACATTTTGGATGGTTAACTTTTTAACGATTAACTTTAACTTTCGTTAAATTTTCGAATTTTCGGTTAACTGTAACTTCCGTTACTTTTTCGGAATTTTTACGGTTTAACGGTTAACGAAGTTAACTTTTTTATTAACGGATTAACGATTAACGAAGTTAACTTTTCGATTTACTGTGCCCACCTATGATATCTCCCTGCCAAATTTCATCAAGATTGATTCGGCGGTTTAGCCGTGAAAAAACTAACAAATAAACAGACAGACAGACACACATTTTTGCATGTATAATATTAGTATGGATGTCAAAATACTTTAGTTTATTTTGAATATAGAATTGTAGTTAATAAATGAATGAATTACTGAGCAATAGATATTATTTTCTATAGGTACAAAGTACTTGACTAATCAAGTTTAAGAACTAAAAAAAATACATAAATGAAAAATTATTTAATATGTAAATGATATCAGCAAATGTCATTCGCTTTTAAGATAGAGAAATCTGATAAAGCGACATTAACTAGCTTCATTTCTCATGATTCAACACAAGTTTTAATAAGTAATGTATACATTTTTATTATTCGAGTACATTTATTATAATTACTTGCATCCCAACATTATCTTATAATAAAATGTCAAGAGATTCAATTGATTGCATTAAATAATTAATTGTTCTGTGTTTACTTAATACATACTAGATAAACTTGTCATGGGTGCCACGGGACTTTCTTATACGTAATACTGAAAATAAACAATGTATAAATATTTCTGGCTAACTGATTAAAGTAAAAAAAGAAGATTATAAAACATTTTTCTACTATGCCCCATTTTTAATATATATTTTTTTAATTTGATTATTTCCTGTATTATAATTTTTAATTTTAGTGTGAAGAGGGGTGAGGGGGTATATAATAGAAATTGTTAAAATTACTGACACCAGTTTTTGATCAAACCCTAGTTTTGGATTCTTATTTAATTAAATGTACTAAATTATAAATATTTGTTTATATTTGATTACTCTGCCATTACTGAAACATAATTTACTTAATTTCATAACAATCGGTCAATGGGTTTCAAAATGGTGGACATTTAAACTATTTATTAGTGTTATCTATTTATTGATTATTATATTATCATAGCTACTTTATATTCTTTCAAATTTGACGATTTTTTATAATTTTATAACTTTTATGACGTAGTACTTACTCAAGGTGGCCAGTTTCTGGAAAACCGGGAAAAGTAAGGGAATTTGGTTGGAAGTCAGGGAAAAATGCAAATTCTGTAAAAATATTAAAATTTTATCTATGTGGCCTTTTTTTAGCTTTTTTATCAAAATTTTAATTATAAAAATCAGGGGAAAAAGATAAAAATTCTCCTGGAAAACCGGGAAAAGTCAGGGAAATTTGTTCCAGAGAAATACTGGCCACCCTGATTACTTATCATTTTTTAATTATTAGTATGTGACCATTACTGGATACACGTTACTAGTTTTACTTTATTCATTACTGGAGAAAAAATATAAACAAATTAAAAGGTTATCATTAAAAAAAACTATATTTACGAACTTTGATAATTAAATTGATTTAATAAAGAGTTACTTGTTTTATTAGTAAATTGAGAATTACTAAAAAGAAGTCTATAAATCCCCAAAAACCTTTCTCTTAACCCATTAACGCCCGCCGTACACATTTGTGTATATACACCTCATTTTATAATTAGTGCTGCTGTCTATGGATATTAATTCACAATATTTCCTTAAAAATCAGTTGGTAGAAGTGCAACAAACAAAATCTGTTAACGTTATTAGTTTCATAAGTACTTAAAAATGTTTTAATTGTTCTGAATAATATTTATATGAAAAGAGGTACGTGGTAATATATTTTATCCAACTAGAGTCTACAGCATGTGATTTCGAATTTTGTTCAAATCATATGAAATAACTTAAATATAAATATAACATGACTTTTCAATGAAAATCTAAATAAAAATGATATCAGAAAAGCAGTCTTACACAAAATAGACTTCATATCTGCCCAATTTACTCGCCTGTATTTTTTTTCTAAATATTAAAAAAAAGTTTGTGTTGTATATTTAGTTTTAATATGAATATGTACTTAATTTCATTTAAAAAAATCTTCTGCATGTTTTTTTTTTTGGACGTTAATGGGTTAAAGTGTCCAAGATTGGTGCAAGGACCTTATAAATTTTTATGTGTTTGGCTTCAGAAGTAGTCAAACAATAAATTTATCTCCATCCTTCTGGCATAATCAAACCCCAATAATTAAATTTTGCGAGTGCCGCGTCAGCAAAAGTCGTTGTTGTTACAGGCCCTGAGGGGGCCCGCCAGGCCCTCGGCCGCCTGTCTCCGCGTTGGATTTATAAGACCAGATACGTATCTCGGACAAGCTGGAAATGTGGTGGCGGATTTTTATGAAATTCGTTAATTAGGGTTCCCAAAGAATTCATTAGCGATTCGTTTGAATACGGATTCTCTTGTCGTCAAAGTGGTTGACGTGAATGTATGTCTCTTTGTTGTATACGAAATATAAGGCTTCCGCGGTCAACAGCGGCGTACCCAGATTTTTTTGAAAAGTATTTTGAAAATATTTTTTTTGGTAATTTTCATTTATATGGTTCCGAAGAAACCCTATTAATCTCACTTTGTTGTCCGTCTTTCAGTCTTTTTCAATCAAAACAAAATATAAGCTAAAATCCTGATATTTTAACTATAAACATGTAAACTTATGCCCTCTATAGTAAATATTGTACCTACACATTTTTAAGTTAAATATTGTGTGTTGACAAATTCGCGGGGGTGGTTTCTAACCCATACCCCTTTCCAGATGCTAAGAAACTGAAAAAACTTCTATAGAGTTTCTTATTTTTCCTTAGATTAATAATTTGAAAATACATAAAATATCACCAAATATGTACAATTTACAAACAGCCATTATTTATCCAAATTAATGTCGTCTCAGTTTAATGTCGCAGACTTTGCATTTTCGGTAGCTGTGTGTGTGTGTGTGTGTGTGTCTGTGTGTGTTTGTATATATTATGCACGCAAATCATTGTATATATTCATTCAGTGGTGGCGGTACAGAAAAATGGCAAGGGGGAAACATATATTAGTATATTATATTTTATAAACGTGAGATACTTTATTTGAATTTAAAACAGTGATACTCCAATTAAATAATTTACAGTGAAACCTGGATAGCTCAAATCTCAAGAGACCAGTTATTTTATCCCACTTAAAGAAGTGTCTCATTTACCCAGTTATAGAGGTGCAAATGTAGAAGTGACGGGACCTCAGTTTAAATTCTAGTTATAGAATTTATTTTTTGGTTACAGACCCAAAAAATAGTTTTCGCCTATATTTCTAATAAACTTGTGAATCTTCAAATGGACCAATTAGAGCCGAGAATTTATTATATAACAGATAGGTACCAAGCTGTTAACACAAACATGTAAAATTGGGCACCAGTTATTTCTAAAATACATGTCCAAAATACGTATTTTGTACAGAACAAATTTATTTTTCGAATTACAAATTTTCTCTTCCAATTAATTAATTACAGTAGAATCCGGTTTTAACGACTTCGAAAGGGACCGGTCAAATTAGGTCGTAAAAGCCAATAGTCGTAATAACCATTTGAAATACAATTATATGGGATTCAGTTGGACTTTTATTTTAAATCGTTAAAACCGGCACGTCGTTATAACCGGTTTCTACTGTATATGGAACCACTGTTCCTTACACAACCCTTGACTTAAAAACCACTGTTTTATCAAATGGCTTCAATAACAATTCTAAAAGTTTGGACTTGTATTGTATACATGTATGTTGAAATTCCCGAATGTCCACGACCACAAATACTGTGCGTGTGTGTGTGTGTGTTCGCGGACGGCTGCAGAGTAACAGAGGAGCATCGGCGAGGTAACGAGCGGGCTCAGTTGACAGCAGAGATCTTAGCATCGGCAGACAATGTATGTATGCAAAACAGAGTCGCTTGGGCCGCCGCCGCTGCTGTATAGTTTTTTGTGTGAGAATCGTTTTGGGCAGAGGTGATTATAATTTATATACACCACCGGATTCTGCATACTGCCTCATTGTTCTTGAATTCATTATTTTATTGTACAAATACAATGAAAGATGTACTGCGACGCGGACGATATTTAAACATCGGGGTGACATCAACGCGGCCCAGACTTGACTGCTGCGCAGTCTATACTCTATACGATCAAACTGCAACGGTATGCGATTTTATGTCAACTAAAGTAAATATATTAGAAAATAAACTGTACTGCTTTAATAACGCATGTCACTTGTTATACTACTGTATTTAAGGGTTGAGGGATGGAGGGTTAAAACTAATTTTTATTATAAGTGAAACTATATATGTAAGTTATTTATTAGCGTTTTATTTATTCCTCTATGATTATTATATCATGTTAAGATGGCGTTTTTTTAATATTTCGTTTTAAAAAAAGTTTAGAGTTGCTATTTTATAAAAAAATTATCAAAACTCATACGTGGGTTTTACCGCGCAAGCTACTTGGACATTCGATTCGTGAATCAATCCAGAGATCAACGAAGTACATGAAACTAACCATATATGAAAAAATGGACATTATGCCTGTCCGTGGCCGAATGGAGGGTCATGACCGAAAAAATTCATAAAATTAGCTAAACTAGAACCACAAACCTATCATTTACCGAAAACCCGAGGTCTCTAGGTGGTCAGGGGGCCGTGATCTCGCAGTGGAAGACAGAGGGATGGACGGAAAATCGAGCATATAAACGCTACCACTTCATGGGTCGCGCTAAAGAACACCACGTTACTGTTTTAACTCTTTAGTCTAAACATGACATTTGTTTCGCTGATATAAGCTTTCAAAATGAGGCGTATTTGATTGTATGCGTCCCCCGATGTTACCCCTCCCCCTCTAGTATCGCCAGGGAAGACATATACTACAAAATTATTTTAAATTTGGTTCCATAGTTATTAATTATATTGAGGTAAAAATACATTTTGTGAAATTGATGAGTTAAAAATTATTCAATTCAAAAATGTATAAAAAAAACAATTTTATTGGAAAAATCAGTAAACTTATTTAAAAATCCTAATATTAACTATTATCTGTTTTTTAGCCCATAAAATCAAAATGATAATTTAGATTATTAAATAAAAAAAATATTTTAAAGCTGAAATAATACTCACTAAAATATTTGCTTAAAACAATTATTTATTTTCGAAATTTACAAATAAATCTGCATGTTTATTTTATAATTCCATCAAATTACAATCTGTATTGAAAGTCGATATTTACCTTAATTATTTTATACATATTTACAACAGTCAACTCCTTTTTATTTTTCTTTGTGATTTTAGTTATCACGTTACTTAAATGTATGCAATATAATTAAAATATTTTGCATTGAAAAAAATCAATACTTGCTATTGAATATAATATAACGTATAAATAAAATGATACAGCTCAATAAAGAAATAACATATTATCTGGTCCATCAAATTAGCATAGTTATTGATAAGTATGAAGTACCATTATCATTAACTATACTGAAACTGGCTGCAAATGTAAATGGTGATATCTTCAAGATAATATTTACTTTATTCTTTATATTTATATTTACTTATGTATATAGGTATACATACACATAACTATATAGACATATGTTTCCTTTAGTATTCTTTACAATTTTATCTATACAGTATACATATTGACAAATGCATAACTTATTATTCTATATTATATCTATAAAAACACTTACACTTAGCGTTCTATAAGACGTCGCCATCGGTAATTCAATAATTCCACAAGACGTGAATCCACAAGAGGAGCCCCCACCACCACGCCTAAAAGTTGACAGATACATAATAATAAAAATAGCGCTGTTGGTGAACGAGATCCTGGGTTGTTAACTTTTTAGGATTGAACTCTAGACAATTGTTAATCGTTACTTTAATACTGGATGAAAAATGTATAGATTTCTGTACAATCATATGCCAATAATTTATTTTTGTTATTTCCTTTTTTAATCGTTTTCAAATTATCAAATTTTAAATAAAATGTATCTTACACATTTTTTTATACTATTTATTATATTTCAATTTCAACAAAAATTTGTATTGAATTTAATTTTTTTCCACATTGAGTCACACCAAAACACAAGTTTTGTGTGTAAAATCTACATAGAAGACTTTAACGTCAATTTGTTAATTTAAATTTCGCGCTGAAATATAGCAGTCACAATGGTATTATGGTGGGGGTTGGGGAAAAATGTTCTATAAAACTGTTAGAACATTGTCTTACGGAACGGTCGTCTTGTGGATGGACGTCTTACAGAACGCTGAGTGTACTAACATATGTATAAGGTATATTTTTTTAGTAAATATTAAATATAATAGTTTTCTTTCCAGAAAAATATATTTTTTGCATTGCATTTACTAAAAATCTCGATTTTATAAATTTATTATTATTATTTAGAATTAAGAGGTTGACAGTGTTGGCACCATAAAAAAATTACAGATTCGATGAAACTTTGAAAATAACAAGACATATATTTAAAAAATCCTTGCAAAATTTTTAGGTAATTAGGATAATAGTTTAAGAGATAATAAATAAAAAAATAACATGTATTTTTATGAGAACTGTATAATGACATCAGACATGACAGGACTTTTAAAAGTGATGTGACAGAGAGAATTTGATGAAAATTTGAGTATATGTTCTTTATTCATTTACAAATATATCTGTACATTTTCAGAATGATTAGGAACTGTGTTTTTTAAACTAAAAAATGGTAAGTGTGTGAAAAAAGAGAGAGAGACGCATTTATGTGATGTTGCATGCTCCAGAGAGAGACACAGCTTGCCTTCACTCTATGCTTATCCACAGGCGCTTACCCGCAACATTCCCCACAAAACCAGACAATTTGAAGTACTTTTTTTGATAAGATTTTAAATGGTATTAGCTAAAATACAATAAGTAAAAAAATACAAAGTACAATTATTATATTAAATATAATTCATAATATTTAAGTATTTATTTCGTGTCTTGCAGAAGACAAATAACTAATTAAAATAAACTGCAAATTAAAGGAGACTTTTAACATGAAAAAATAAATAAAAAGAATGTAAGCTTGTTGAACAATTTGTAAATGTTTAAATATAATCTTTTAGTAACATATTCTTGTACGCATTCATCTTGGCGTATGTGTGTGTGTGTGTATGCAGATATTTATCACACACACCCACATCACACACACACACACACACACACACACACACACACACACACACACACACACACACACACACACACACACACACACACATTTACAGGGGTGCATTTATAGAATTATTTAAAAAAAAATCAAATTTTCTAATCCACATCTTCGCTATCAGAATAATGCAATTAAGACAATAAAATTGATTTAAAATATTGGCTGTATCTATTCTTTCTAATATCTGTAGATAATTCATAGATATACTCGTATAGGTATACAAAATTTTATAACTAAATTAAAATCTTTTTTTTGTAGTAAACTCCCCCTATATTTCCCAGCATGGTTACGCCCCTGCACAGATAGTACGATACATTCCGTTACGAGCGCATTCGAGTGTTGTCACTGCTGCAGCATCTCAGGATCTATATCAGTGGTCCCAAAACTTTTTACAAAACGATCCTGAATTTTTTGAATTATAACAGTATTTTTTTATCAACTAGAAACTTTTGAGGCTTAAATTACTGTCACATTACTTTGAAAAGTCCTGTCATGTTTCGAAATTATGCAGTTATTATATTATGCATAAAAATGCATTTTAATTTGTTTATTTAATATATCTTAAAGGTATTCTCCTAATGACATTGAAGTTTTGCAAGTTTTTCTTGAATATAAATGTCTTGTTATTTTCATCAAAAGTATCATAGAAATCTCTCTGATATTTTTCTATGGTGTCAACCTCCTTAAAGAGATATACCGACTGATCTCCATAGCATTGAAAAAGGGGTGGAGGGGGAGTAAATATCCATAAAAATAACTTGCTAAATTCAAATTAATTTTGCACAGAAAATATATTTTCGAATAATCTGTTATTAATTTTACTATATATTGCTTCCTCGCAATATCGAAGATACGAGAAGCTTTGTTATCGTTTTAAAACGAGAAAAAAAATTTGTTCTCCGATTTTAAAAATTTTACCGGATCTATCCGTTTCAGGTCAAGACAAACACTTTTTGTTCCATGTCTGTCTGTCTGTGTGTGTGTCTGTCCCCCAATCCTTGTCACACGCTTAACTCATGAACCACTGAACCGATATTGATGAAACTTGGTTGGTTGGTTTGGTCTGGCTTGAGGACGGTCCCATTTCAAAATAATTAAAATTGTGTGTAAGGGGGAGGGGTGACATCCAAAAAGATTTATTTTTTGAAGATATCTCAAGAAAGACACATGTTACGTGAAAATTTTATAGAACCTTTTTTGTAGAGCATTCAATTCTCTATTAGGTCACCTACTTTTGTTGTAAAATATTCCCTTACAAAGATCTATCTCAATTTGACTTAAGAAAATCGTCATTTGTTTTTTTTAAAACTGCTATTTACTTTGACATATTAAATGTCACTTTGACGTTTTAAATGTCATTTTGACATTCGTATAGCAGAAAAATAATGATTTTGATTGAAATTATCAAAAAATTCAAAATATACGACATAATAACCAGGCGCGTATTAAGAAAAATGTCAAATTAATTTTTTTTATTAAAATCGTATGAAAATTAAATGGTTAACCAATGACAGGCAATTCATCTGAATACTTTATCGGTTTTTATTTAAGTTATTCAATAATTAACTACCTTTGATGAATTTAGCACGAGGAAGCACCGTGCATTTACAAGGCAGAGTATTTTCTTACAGTTCTCAAAACTTTCATGCCGGTGTCATCGTTCAAGTCGTTGTTTTGGTACCGCTGTGTCTTACACACACTTTATAGAATGATACATACATATATACATACATGCCCAATACTCAGATTCAAAAGACTGGCAGGAGGAGAGCGAGTGCGTTGATCCTTTCCCGAAACAGAGCGCATCTCTTGCGCTCTCACCCCCTTCCCCCAACCCCGTATTCGGTCCACGCCGCCTGTAGCCGCGCGTTACATTTTTTACGTTTTGTGTTTGTCGGGTTTTTGTGCACTCGTCGCTGGTTTTAAGTTGAAATCTTGCAGTTCTTTTCAATAGTTTTTTTAAGGATTGTTTTTTTTTCTGCGTGTTGTACATGCAGAAGAAATAAATGTATTGGTTTGGGTTGCGTTTGCGTCTGTAGATTAAATAATTGTTTTAAGTTTTGTAATATATATAATGTATTGATAATCATGTAAAATAAAATACTCGTATACAGTAAAGAGTGTCTCTATGCTAGTAAAAGTTTTGACCATAGACATAGAGCATGGATCGCGCATTCAGTATTAGGGTATTTCTCCACTAATTGCACAGAAAAAAAACTGTATTGGACCAAGAAAACCTTGTTTTGTATATAACGATTTAGTGACTGGTGTACGGGACAAACGATATATATATAAAATTATAACACTTTGTAGTTTTGTATGTATTTATTTATTGTTGAAAGTACAATGATGATTGTTGTAAGTTGATGTAATGTTTTGTAATGTAGCGAGCGCGAGAGTACTGCAGCGAGATGTTTACTGTCTTAAGAGCGAAGACCAAGTATGTTTTTGAAAATAAAATATCCTGTCTTAGAATCGGTAGACAAGGATAGCGATAGATATTTAGAGAAGGGGAAAAATAGAAAGTGGTTTGCTTGGGGAAATCCAAAAGGCGGCATCTACTTTGACCCTAGCACTACTGAGCTTAGGATAAATTAGACGTTAGCCGACCGGAAATACCCAAGCGTACGTGTTACTAATAAACTACAGAGGATTAAGAAAGATTAAAGAATTTGCTGAAAAATGTAAAAGACTAGACACGTTGTAAAAGTATATAAGTTGTCGGTAAACTTAAATAAAATAGTACGAAATATTAAAAATAAAATTTAAGAAATTTGAACTTGTGAGATGTCGCGAATGTCGCTACAACGAAAACAATATTTTCTTAATTTAAGAAACGTACATTTAATCCAACTACGTTCAAGAATACTATAGTTGGTTTAAGAGATTATTGCTTATCTTAAGAAAATATTGTTTTCATTATATACAAAACAAGGTTTACTTGGTTTGAGAAATCCTTTCTACCAGTGTAGGCAAGGCTCACGTATATATCATTAAATATATTTCATAAATATTATTTCATTATATTTAAGTATTCAAAGTAAGTATTTACTTAACCGAGTTGATATCAGTAATTAACTAACTTACTTTTCCAGGTATGGGCATGATTTATTACTAACTTGTTCAGTTGATTTTTTTATATATCATATAAATATATGTAGAATTATCAAATTGATAATAATACAAAAGTATAAATACATACATACAAAGATCTAGCGCCTTCTACTTGAAACCTATTTGCCTTAAAAGGATATCAGTCCAATTAACTCATATATCCAATCGATTTCTAAATTATATATATTTTATATATGTACTTATACAATCACCAATTAAAATTATTTATAAAGTATAACTATAAAATAACAACTAATCAAGCAATTCACTCAGTAGTCAATGCACCTAACTAATTCTATAATATATACAAAAAAAAAATACAATTAAAAATTGCGATTTTTTTTGTTAATTCTTATCTCAAAAATTATTGAACTGATTTGGATGAAACTTTTACCAATGTGTTCCTTATGATCTCCTGAGTAATATAGGATGTGTAACAACACGCTATATGCAGTAAAATAAATATGACGCACGCCGGAAGCAATTTATACAACGAAAAAAAACGATATTTTTCCTCATTTATTGCAAAAATTGCCATATTTGCATAGGTGGGCACAGTTAATCGTAAAGTTAACTTCGTTAATCGTTAATCCGTTAATAAAAAAGTTAACTTCGTTAACCGTTAAAGCGTTAAAATTCCGAAAATTCGAAAATTTAACGAAAGTTAAAGTTAATCCGTTAAAAACTTGACCATCCAAAATTTTTGTAGGCCTTTTTTTAGCTATTTCGACAACTTTGTTATGTACTTTTCATCAAACAACCAATGTAACGGACTAAAGTTAACGGAAGTTGAATTTAACGGAAGTTAACAAAAGCGTTAACATTTTTTTGAGTTAACTTAAAAGTAAATCCGTTAACCATTTTGTTAACTTCGTTAATTAACGATTAACGTATTAACGAGTTAATGCCCACCTATGCATATTTGTAATATTTAATTTATTTTAATCCATTACAATACATTTTTTAATCGTAGTGCTAAGGTAGTTAATTACGGTATGAAATATTGATTTTAATTTTAATACTAACCAAAATATCGCTAATTTATTTGATTTGTTCATAAATAATCTCAACACTTCTTAAACTGATTTGGTGACATCCCGACATCCTCCTGAGTACAGCAGGCCTGTTTTTTTAATAGTATGTTGATTCAGATCGCTTTATAAAATCTGTATCTGAAAATAAATGTATACGCAGTGTTAAAGTTTTTGGCCGCTCAATTTGATTGTATAAGAAATAACGTCGGCTATCAAAGTGTCAATGCGTTGTCCACGAGAGACAATCGGCTCGTACAAATCAGCGACTGTTTTGTGATCATTAGTGATCAGATATTCTGCAACTGAATGCCTACTCCCTACTCGAATTTAACCAAAAACTGTCCATATTTTATTACACATGGAATGATATACAATCATTTTTTTCAAAATATCTCAAAAACGATGTATGTTATGTAAAAATTGTATGGAAACTTTTTTGTAGAGGATTAAATTTCCTATAAAAAAGGTTATTATCAATTTTGTTTAAATTAATTCAATTCCTACTCGAATTTAACCACAAATTGTCCATATTTTATGTATACAGATGGTATCCAATTTTTTTTTAAATTACTCAAAAACGATATATGTTATGTAAAAATTGTATTGCATCTTTTTTGTAGAGGGTTAAATTTCCTATAAAAAAGGTTATTATTATTTTTGTGAAAATTAATTCCTTTCACATAATTTTGCATGGAAGAAGTTTTGTGCAGAAATCAAAGATTTGGAAAAGTCACCTTATACTTATTTACCATTGTTTAAATTTTTTGTCACAGACGTTCATTTAACCGGTGTAAGAGTAGTGGGAGCTATTATTTAGGTATAACATTGTATAGAGAATTTCTGAAGACGTGAATATTTAAGTAGTCAGTAGCCGATATGTGGTTACTTTGATTCATCGAAAATATAACCACAAGAAAAATAAAATAAAAGCTGTCTCATCTCAAGTATAGGTAATAAATATGTCATGTGACATATCGTTGTCAAGTAGAGTAAAAAACACGTTCAAATATGTTTTAGCCAACTTAGCGGCCCATAAGAAAAACTAAAGTTAGGGCTTGTAACTCGGAAACTAAAAGTGATATAAAAATTCTAAATACACCAAATAATTCTACTCAAAAAAGTGCTTCAAGAAACCGTAAACAAAAAGTACCTATCTACTTTGCCAAAAAAGTTATAGTCATTTAAAGAAATTCCGAATTTTCAGTTTTTTGGGTATACCGCCTGAACCACATAAAATTATTAATATTTTTTGATGTTGTAATACACACCCCTTTCTTACAAATAATTCATCTCATTTAACCACATCTGTATCTCTTACCGTTTAGGATATCCCCATGCATTGCACGCTTATCTTGGACAGCCTATATACAACTTGTCAAAATCTTCATGAAACCCCAAGAGAACTGTCATATAAGTTTGATACCTTATTTGAGAGTTTTTGCTAGCTAGAATTTACTAGCTCTTTTTTGGTACTGGACATTAATATACTATTTTTACTAGCTATATTTTTATTGCTATAGAACAAATTATACATACTGCAATACTTTATTTCGTAAAAATATTAACTAAAAAAAAACACTTGTTACTGTTGAAAGATATACCAAACTTGACTTAAAGAAGGGCGGGGGGGGGGGGGGGGGGGCAATATTTTGTCCTCTATCCTATTCGACAAAATTTACTTTTGGTCAACTTTTGGGTGAATTATTATTATTATTTGAATGGCAATAAGCATACTTGATAATGACTGTAATCTTATTTAAAACAAAGAAGCATGTTAAAAACTATTATAAACTATGTACTACGTATATGTAATTAAAATTAACACGTTCAAGTACACAATAAAACAATTAAATACAAATAAATATAAAGACCTAACATTCACGCTTTATATATATTTTTAACGCTACTTATTCTTCAACCATGAAAACCATTTACATGGTTTGATTTATTCATATAGCATGTATTTACTTCTTTATTAACTTCCCAATAGGGAGTTATTGTAATTGGTCCGAAAATCGAAATCAAAAATTTTAACATATTTTCATGTTTCAAGGGCATTAGAGTATATTGACACTATTTTTAGAAAAATGTCTGTGTGTGTGTGTGTGTGTGTGTGTGTGTATGTACGTACGTACGTACGTACGTGTCATTTTTTTCCGGGACGAAATCTCGCGAACAAAAAATGCTATTGACTTCGTTGGGGTGCTAATCGAAGCGTCTTGACGTGAATATGATCTGAAAGAAAGGATTTTTCGAAATTCAACCCCTACGGGGGTAAAAAGGGTGTTTTTTTTCATTTTTATTTTTTTTCTTGGTCGAATTTAGTCGGAACTTAAAATAAATACTATACAATACAAATAATGAAACGTGTATTTCAGTATTTATTTTTTATATGGGTCCAAACAGCCATTAAAGGGATGAAAACCACCATCAAAATTTGAATTTCATACTAATAAATACATCTAATAATTCATGTTGTCTTGGAAACAACACAATTCAAAATTCAAACTGTCAGATTAGTTTTTCTAAAAATGTGCATTATATTATTGACATTATTAGGATATTAGAAAACTAATATTCATAATACAAAGGGTGAGTTTTATTTCTGATAAATTCCATTAAAATTTTTCATATACATATTAAAAAAAAAATATTTACAAACTATAACATAGTAATATTAATTAAGGAAACAATAAGTAATCAGTATTCAAGTATTGTAAGTCATACCATGTTGGGAAGTTGATTGTGTGGACCTAAAGGATCGCACCCCACAGCATTATACGTTATAGTTTAATTTTATATCCCCGGGTAAAATTGGATCCGACAGCTAGTTTTATCTTGATTTCGTTCTGTCACATATCACTACATTTTATAAATTAATAATAACAATTTTGTAATAATACAGTTTAAAAAAAACTGTGTATTTTTTTCCAATCAATATAAATGAAATAATCTTACTTAAATAAACTTACTTAAGGCGACTATCAAAGATAGTGTAATAGCCGAAAAGAAATGTGATAAAATTTCTTTGATCAAAGAAATATGACAGTGCATGGGCGTAGCCAGGGTGGGGCAGGGAGGGGCGCTTGCCCCCTCTAGCTTGTGGACAAAAAGTAATAAGTAAATCGGTACATTGTCTAAACAGGGATATTTCTAGATTTCTATGATGTTCTGAACGTAAATTTATATTTTGGATCCAGAAAATCAAGTATCAAAGTTTTTTTTAATCACAATCTTTTGTTTTTACATGTAAACTAAAACTTCAGGGAAAATAAAAAATAAAAAAAAACACCTAATAAAGACCATATATAAAGACAAAACTTGCATTGTTGGCAACAGTGAAAACTGTATTTTGTGTTAAAATAACTAAGTATGTTACATAAAAAAAAGTTTAATATGTGAATTTATTTTTGCCCTCCCCCCTCTTAAATAAAATCCTGGCTACGCCCATGTGACAATGTAATACGTTTTCATAATATATACCTTCATAATATTTCTTTTATCATAGATAATGTCAGTCTCTTATATTTGATCAAAGTTTTTTGACGGATAAATCAAAATGGCGACTGAAAAGTGTTCGTGAACGGTTTCGGCTACGAAATTACTTATAATTTAATATATGATCAAATCTTTGTCAAAAATCTTTGACATATTTATTTGATAGTGTAATAGCCGCCTACACAGAAAAAAACTGTATTGCACCAAGAAAACCTTGTTTTGTATACAACGAAAACAATATTTTCTTATTATAAGAAACATACTCTTAATCCAACTACGTTATTCCTTCGTTCAAGAATACTATAGTTGGTTACAGAGATTATTGCTTATCTTAAGAAAATATTGTTTTCGTTATATACAAAACAAGGTTTACTTGGCTCAAGTAAACCTTTCTACCTGTGTAATCATATATTTCAATAAATATGCGATAAAACATTAAATTTTGTATGTAAATACACTAGAGGGTATAATTAATTGAGTTGATTGAAAGCGCTAAAGCATAAAAGGTTTTAACATTAATCAATGCTTGCTTCCATAAATTAAATGATTAAGATATTATTGTTCTACTGAGCTTTATCGGCAATCGGCTTACCTCAGTGAAATAATAACAATCAACACGGCTATTCTTTATTTATTTAGTGATATGTGACTAAACGATGTTATACCTACACAGATTACAGAAATTAAACACCAGTGTGACGAACTTTGAAAAATTGATCATTTATAAGGCCTTGTGTATAAAATACACATAGTATGAATAAGTATTGTTATGGATGTTGATTTCATAGAAAAATAATAGAGATTTCTATATAAAACTTTGAAAATAAGACATTTATATTTAAACAATACAATCCATAAGAAAATCGAAAGTAAAATTTTTAACAGATTACTCGAAAATTTATTTGAATTTAGCAAATTATTTTTATGGATACTGACCCCCCTCCCCCCTTTTTTAATGCTATGAAGATCAGTCGGTATATCTCTTTAAGGAGGTTGACATCATAGAAAAATATTAGAGAGTTTTCGATGAAACTTTGAAAATAATAAGACATTTATATTTAAAAAAAAATTGAAAAACTTTAGTAATTAGGAAAATAGTTTAAAAGATATTAAATGAACAAATTAACATGCATTCTTATGAGAATTGTATAATGACATGATACATTACAGAACTTTTCAAAGTGACGTGACAAAGAGAATTTGATGAAAATTTGAGCATATATTCTTTATTCATTTACAAAGATATCTGTAAATTTTCAGAATGACTATAGGAACCGTGTTTTTTAATAAAAAAAATGATAAATGTGTGAAAAAAAGAAAGAGACACAACTTGCCTTCATTCTTTGTTTATCCACAATCACTAACCCGTACCGTTCCCCGCAACACCAACCACGCATTCTATAGAACCAACCTCTTTAATCAGATTTTTTTAATTTGAGATGTTTATGAAAATAACTATTTTAACCTTCCCCGAATCCATTCTGACTATTTTTGCTATGATGTGTGTCTGTCTGTCTGCATGTAGATGCTTTAATTCATAAGCGAAAGGTGGAATTTTATTAAGGTTTCATTTTTTGTTTAGGAAGATTCCTATTTTAAAAATCGAATACATTTTTGAAACAGTGCAAATAAAAGAAAAATGTTTTAGATAAAATTTGTAGAGAATTTTACTGTCTATAATTTATTTTTTCAATTATTTAGTCAGAAAGATTATAAACATAAAGATTGTTCACTCATTAAAAAATCAAGTATAATATAGTAATTTTTACAATATATAGTATATAGTAAAATTTAAATGGAAAACGCAGCATAGTAATTTTTTAAAGTAAAAAATAAACATACTTTTTTTCTGTGTGCATTTTGCTGATTTTTTTTATTTTTATTTTTTCGGTGAAATTTTCTAAGAGAATGAATACTTGTGGTTTTTGTTCCGCCGACTGGGCGTCACCTTATGCTGACGTTACAACAGACAGTTGCAGTAACGACTACGACAATTCTTTCGGCCAGATTTGCATTCAATTAAAACAAAAAGGAATTCCCGAACTGCTTGTTTAATGCCCGGTCCCATTTAGTATGTTTGCTTCACAGATGGCTCTGTCAGATACCCAAACAACCAAACCCAGAATTGTCCTCTGTGTCTGTACGTCTGTCTGTCTGTGTGTCTGTCTGTGTCATTGCCCACAATTGTGTTTAATGATATTATGTATACGTGGAAAGGTATTTTTTACAGGGTTAGTATACGTAAAAAAATTAATTTGGTTTTAGGAACGAATTATTTTTGTTAGAATGTACTATTTTATAATAAAAATTATAGTTGTCGATGAAAAATTTCATTATTGTATCAAGAAGTACTATGTATTTACTGCCAATTGAGTAATTCGACAATCTTCATTGTAATCTTTATAATACGCTATTTTTACTATATTTGTATGCATAGGTGGGCACAGTTAATCGAAAAGTTAACTTCGTTAATCGTTGATCCGTTAATAAAAAAGTTAACTTCGTTAACCGTTAAACCGTTAAAATTCCGAAAATGTAACGGACGTTAAAGTTAGTCGAAAATTTGAAAATTTAACGACAGTTAAAGTTATTCGTTAAAAAGTGAACCATCCAAAATGTTTGAAAACCTTTTTTTGCTTTCTCGACAACTTTCTTATGTACTTTTCATCAAACAACCAATATAACGGACTAAAGTTAACAAAAGCGTTAACATTTTTTTGAGAGTTAACTTAAAAGTTAATCCTTTAACCATTTTGTTAACTTCGTTAATTAACGAGTTAATGCCCACCTATGTTCGTATGTAAATATCATTTACATGATTTATTCAACTAATTATTCTTAAGTTGAATTATTTGTTAATAAAGTACTATACAAATTATTTCATTTCAATTAAAAGACAATACAATACTATTATTGTGTAAAATTAATTATATTAATAGTATATTTGTTTATTGGATTAACAAATTAAACTATACCAATAATATAGATTTCGATTCTGCACACAAAAATTACTAATTCATATTGTAACTTTAGTAACAAACATGTGACCTAGCAAGAATTACAATATTTTGAATCGTTTCAAGATAACTATATCAAATAGTAATATTTCTTTAAAAATTGTGTGACTATTATGAAATATTTTTATTCGTGTAAATTGTATTGTATTTTGACTATAAGTATAGGTATTTTTCAGGGAGCAATAAGGTTCGAAATATTTCAAATAGTGTGTAATTTTTTTTTCTTATAAAAAAATATCAAGAGTAAGTCCAAATTTTATAAATAACTTAAAAAAGATTATAAATCGTGAAATGATTCAACATCTGTGAGAAATTTTGTCAAAATAAAATCAATATAAACATCCCTATATTCGCAATGTTTAATATATAATGTATGATGTATTTATCTACATTTAAAATATCATTATTAATTTATTTTTCTTTTTTTTTTTCAGGTAAGAATATCAATTACAAATATATGAAGTGGGCAGATTTAAATAGTGAGTAATAATTAAATTTTATGGATTGTATACCTAAGAAAATATATTTTGTATATTTTTTTTTTCTTATTATGACTTTCACCATCTAAAAATATCATATTTTCAATATTTTTAATAAAATATAAGTAATTATCAAACCTTATAAAATCGACTACTCTAAAACAGTGTCGTAAATAGGGAGGGGATTAAGGGGGTCAATCCCCCCATGAGTCCAATTTTTATACTTTTCACCATATTAAAGATGATTAAATACTGTCATATCCCCCCCCATGAGACTGATAGAAGGGGTCATGTGTTGCAAAAAATAAAAATGAACGACCAAAAAAAAGGTCTTCAAAATTGGCAACGACAAAAAAAAATAGTTTTCAAAATTTGTATATCTAAAAAGAAAAAAATTAAAAAATGTTTTCACCCCCCCCCCCCCCCCCATCGTAAAAAGCTATCTACGCCACTGCTCTATAAGGATATTTTCTTCATTTAACTTTGAAATATGTCTGTACATAACTGTCATATAAGCTTAAATATTTTTTAAATAAAATATTAATAATTAAAAACACGTGCCCTCAAAAGGGGGAGATCTGACAGGGGCCTCGGGGCTAGAAAAAGAGTCATCAAGCTTTTTGAACACCTAAAAAAAGAATGTAGAAATTACAATTAAATTTGATGTATTTAGAATATGTCATTATCAAATATGTTAGGTTAAATGGAAAATATACTTTTAGAGAGTTTATTAGTTTTTAAATGTACACGTTAAGAGACGTTGGCTATATAGGTAATATTAAACAATAAAAGCAGTAGGTATATTTACATTATACTCTGAGATTCCTATTATGATAATTATATCAAACTGCATCTTTATTAGATGATAAGACAAGCGAGGTTGTCGCGCTGTACATTTTTCCCGCGACTCGCATGATTTATATCGTACCGTAACTAATTCATTTTGACATTTCTCCTCATATCTGCACTCAGCGTGCGACTTAAGACAAAGGTCGCCAACTGCAAGTAATTCTCTTACCCATTGGTGGCTGTAGAAAATTGCATCTTATATCTAAACCATTTATATGAGCCAATTTTAATTAACCCCCCCCCCTTCCCCTTCCTTTTGAAAGTTCTTTTTATTAAATATTAGTTTTTAAGGAGACTGTTAGTATTTGTATTTCAATTTGCACCAAATTGATCCCATGATAGTCGTGTTACTAACCGTGGGAATTTAGTTTTTTAATAAAAATTTATTTTTTTATAAGAGATCGGTAATTAATTATGTAAGGATGATTTTCAAAATTTTCGACATCCTTCCCTTCTTCTATGTAAAGAATCATAAGTATTACAGGGTGGAAAACCGGGAAAAGTCTGGGAATTTAGTTGGAAGTCAGGGAATTTTTTATAAAGATGCAAAAACCACACAAATTCTCGCAAAAATAAAGAACAGTTATCTATTAAAATTGAAAAGAAAACATGAGACCTTTTTTTAGGTTTTTTATCTAAAATTAAATAAAAAACACAGGGAAAAACTTAAAAATTCTCCTGGGAAACTGGGAAAAGTCAGGGAAATTTGTTCCAGAAAAATACTGGCCACCCTGCATTAGGTACTCCCCCCCCCCAATCTTTAAGTAAGGTTTTATAAAAAAAATATAAAAACCTACACAACTCAAAAAATTCCCTTTCCGATTGATTCATGAAAAATGAATATTATACCTTTTCGTGGGGGGGGGGGCTCATAACCGGAAAAATTCCTAAAATGGGCTAAACTAGAACCACAGACCTACCATTTAGTGAAACCTGAGGTCTCTAGGGGCCGAGATCTTGCGGGTTGTGCTAAAAAAAATTTAAAAACCAAAACTGATTTAAAATAATTATTAAAAAAATACTTTCATAAGGATAGGAAACCCCTCTCTCTCCTCTCGATGGCTTTATTAACTAAAGAAAATCAAAAAATGATTTTTATAATTGAGTTTATTAAATGGTTTGTTTTAAAAATGTTGATAACCACTGCACTATAGGGGCAGTATCGTGTCATTAGACATATCCGATATAAACAATAGCGATTGATTATAATCATATTTAACAATTACCGAGTACCACATAGCTGCTAGTGTACTAATGGCATTAAATAGCTCTTATCTGTCGGCTATATCACTGCTTCAATTAGCTAATAACCGTAAATTCTTGCTTATACTTTTACCGGCACAATTTCTGGATGAAGGAATTTTCAAGATAATCTTACTTACTAAGTTAGGTGAAGATAGAAACATATAATAAATATATTTGTCCCCATAAATATGATTCGAATAGATTACAAATTATAATATACTGCCCTGATCATCCCAAGAAACGTCCCTTAATGTATATCTAAACCTATATACTATAAAATATATTTTTAAGTTCGTTTAAAATTTTTGACTAATTTTTTATTCAAACTCAAATATCGCAACCCAAAAAAATGCTTAAGAAAATTTGAAAAAAGCATTTTAAAGCTGACAAAATTTCCTACAAAATGGTAATCTTGAAATTTCCACAAAAAAATGTTGACATCCCCGTGTATAACTTTCAAAATTGCACAAAAAAATAAATATTATTTTTTATTCAGCCACCTCGAGAAAAAATTGTAGATCTGCAGAGATTTTAAGACAACATTATATTTTTCACTGGTTTTTGATCTACGGAGACTTGCAAAGATCTACAACGGTCTATAAAGATCTAAAATGATCTACAAAGATAACGTTGAAAATTAATGATTTTTCAACGTTGAAATTTTTTTTAATTTTAATCTCTATCACGATCTACAATGATTTTTAGAGTTCCTTGTAGAACGTTTTAGATCTTTGTAAGTCATTTTAGATCTTTAGAAGTCCCCACAGATAAAAAATTAGTCAAAAATATGATGTTGTCCCAAAATACAAATCTGTCGAGATCCGAGAAGACTTCTGCAGATGTACATTTTTCCCGGGGCAGTTTATTCATAAAAAACGTTAAATAACATAAAAACTACCCTTGGATTCAAAAAGAATATAAAATTTACTTCAATTTTAACTCCCTATAAGTCCAAATACAAACATATTTAACCTACTGGCATTAAAAAGAAAAAAACATTTTTTTTCTATAAGATGATTATCAATCAAGTTGATATGCATATAGATTGGTTTTCATTGTCCCCCCTTTCTCTTCACTATAACGACGCCTATGTGCGTGTGTCATGCACTCTACAGGTGCTATCGTAATGTATTATAGAGACCAAACAGATTTTTATGAATATAAATACATATTATATACATACGTAAATGTAATTTAAAATTAAATCTCCCATAGATGCAAAAATTATGTTGATATGTAAAAAATCATTTATTATGAAATGTTTATGTGTTCTTGGATTAAAATCATGTCACAATATATTAAATTCGACTTTTTATTATTTTGGAAATTTTATAAGACAGTTCAAATGGAAATGTATTGGTGAATTTTTTGTAGGTGTTATTTTTTAAATTGTATCTTATTGATATTTGATTAAAATAGGTTATATTAAATTGCACTATATTTTAAATGGTATTCACTTTGTGCATCGAATACATATAAATTTTAATTTGTCAAATTAATAAATAATTTATGACACCAACTAACGAAACTCTCAAATACATTAAACATTATGGTTGCATTAATAAATATTTATCAGTGTGAATATTTTTCACACTACCCAACTAGTGAAAGTGCAATTTTTGATATGGTAAATTCAGTGATGTCATTTATTAATTATTTTTTGTATTTAAAATATATGTTTTCAATACGAAACAAAATTTTCACTGTGATAAGAACATTGTTAGTAATAATATACAATTATCAATAAGATAAACGTGGATATTTTCATATTGGTAAAAAATTATTTATATTAACAAACAACCTCTATCGGAGCCAAATAGATCACGGATTTTTTTACATTGATAAAATTTTTGAACACATAGACAAATTATTTTTTTTGTGTAAGGTGAATATTTAATCGTTTTAAAATATAAAAAATCACAAAAATCATATTAAAAATATCAAATCTATTGGGGTGAAAGGAGGTTGCTTAGTTTTTACGTTAGAGTAAAATATAGAAAATCATAAAAATCACAATAAATACATCAAAAATATACAATTTTTAATTCTGATGGATCAAAATAAAGGACAAGTGCTAAGTATTATTTTTTTAGTGCAAAGTATTTCTTTTTTGTCATGAAAACAATTTATTTAAAGTGATATAATTTATTTTAAGTTCAATATATTAGTTTAATGTTGAATAATTAATTTTTCGTTCAATATATTTGATATAAATGATTAAATAAAAAAAAGTGTTTATTATTAAAACAAAAGTGCATTTTTAAATTATTTTAATAATAATATTATGAATTTTTTATTAATGTTTTTAATATGATATTTATTTATACTTGTAATATTTGTTTGGATGTAGTAATCCGTCAACATAAACCTGTATTTTTAATTTTTGAAAGTGCTAAAAGCCATTTTATAGAACTGCATTCGTTTTGTTGACTTTTGTCAGGTTCCAGACCAACAAAAAATATAAAAGGGATGAAAAAATATATGTGTGTGCTTTACCGACGAATGTTTGTTTTAAGAATTAAATTTAGAGGTGATATATTTTTTATTTATAAAATAAAGGTGTTGGTTTTAAATGCTTTTTTTTATACGAAGAAAAACATCTGTCAAATAATTGCACAGTGCTTCCTCGTATTAATTTTATTAGTTCATATTTTCAGAGTACATATTTTAGTTTCAAAATTATTTGACGTTTTATTAGTATTTATTTTGAATAAATACTAATAAAAATTATGATACAATTTTTAAAATTCGAGAAAATATTTATGTAAGTATATATTTTATAATAAAAAGAAAAAAATGGCATAACTTAGAAAATACATACATTTGCAAAGAGTGATATCTTTGTAAAAGAAAATTTTACTACAAAAAATGTAGTGACATTTCTTATAGCAAATTTAATTCTCTACAAAAAACTTTCTAGAATTTTTTACGTAAAATGCTTCGTTCTTGAGATATTTTGAAATAAATTTTATTTTATTTTTTTATTTCAAAATATCACCTCTAGATTCAACAAACAGTTCATAAGTTATGCATGTAACATAGATTCACATGACAGACAGACATACAGACACGTTTTAGACTTCACATTTCCCCTATAGCGAGAAAATAAAAATAATTACTTAATTTCATAGATTAAAAAAAATATTGAATTAAATGTATCCGTGTTATCGAGGATCGACTGTATTTACATATATTTAATTACATTGGTGTATTATTTGCATGAGTCAGGCGGCCTAGGTAGAAACACCTTAAATACTTGTAAATAACAAGCTCTTTAAGATCGGCCGTTGATAAATCTCACCAGTGCTAAAATATCTTAAATATTACACCCTACCCAGTGTATGTTGTAAATAGAAACACAGGGCCGTCTCAAACTAAGAAAATTAAACAAAAAATTCAAATTAACCTTCCTTGTATCCATTCTGACTATTTTTGTCATGATGTCTGTCTGTGTGTCTGTCTGTAGAGGCTGTTACTCAAAAGTGACAAAAAACATAAAAATTAAATTTTTCGAATTATTTTTGAAACGGTGTGAATTAGAAATAAATGTATTTGGTAAAAATTGTAAATAATATTAGTATCTATAGTTTAAGTCCTATTATTTTTTTTCTATCTCTTAACAGTTATCTAGAAAGATTTGTTTTAATAACTAGCGGAGTCCCGCGGCTTCGCTCGCGTAAACTTCGAAACTAATTAGAACCCTCCATAAGCGATAGGGTTTGACATATGTATTACATTTTTTTATATTGATTTTTATTCATTACCTATATATAAAAATGTAAATATCTCGGATCTTACCCCTGTTTATCCTCGCCATTAGAACTGAATATCGAATTTTTCATCAAATTCCCCCCCCCCCCTTCCATTCTCATAGGGGTTGAATTTTCGTAACTGATATTTGTCTTGTAGAGTACTTACTTGTGCTATGTTTCATTCGGTGAATAAAGAAAATATTTTACAAATTTTTCCACCCCTCTAACACCTTAGGGGTTAAATTTTGGGAAATGCTGAAATGATTGTTTCATTATTTATATTGTAGAGTATGTTCAATAAATTTCAATTTAATGCGAACAAAAAAAAATATTTTTTTATATAAACTTTGACTTCCTGTTTAAACCCCATAGGGGTTGAATTTCGAAAAATCCTTTCTTAGTGGGTGCTTACATCATAAAAGGAAAGCACCTACGAAATTTCACGTTTCTAGGTCCAGGGGTTTGGGCTGTATGTTGATATATTAATGAGTGAGTGGTTAAGGACAAACTCTTTTATAGATATAGATTTAAATAAAAAATTTAATAAATTGTAATAATTTTAGAGGTATTTTTTTGAAAGAGAGATAGTTATGTCTTCTTTGACCCTCCTTGAATCCATGATTGATTATAAATATGAAATATACAGATAATTAATCGTACTGTATTTTAAATTATTCAAATCAACAGTTATATTATTTGAACAATGTATTTACTTTTGCATCGAGACGTTTTGATATGTCCCTCTTTATGTATGTATGTATATTAGTGAATATTTTATTGTTTGAATTAAGTAGGCGTCTTTCTGGTATGTATTTGTTTTGCCAAATGAAAGTACATGCGCCTACTTGATATTTAAATAAATATATATACTGAGAATTAACATCTATATTACCCCTCAAATTTGTCTAGTAGAATTTTATAATATTTGAAAGGCAAATAATTGGTAGCTAGTATTATAAGTATTAAGTTATTCGATCATTAAAGCAATTTATAAATAAAAAGTCTTAAATTTTAATATGTTATTTATGGATAGCTTATATATTTTACTATTTTTTATTTAAAATATTGGACGTATGGTTTTTGTGTAATTGGATATTAAAAATAGAGTTTTTAACACGATAAATGAGAGAACTTGCCGAAAGTGCTCTTTTTATTGAAATTCTACACAATTGGCTATAATGAGACGTTTTAAAAACGAAATATTCGAAACATCAACCCTTTTAAATACTATAAAAATTATAAAACAAATATATTCACGTGTAATTTATTCAAAATAATTTAAAACTAGATCTGCCATTACAGCAAATTAATACATATTACTATTATATACCGTTCTGTCTATTTCAATTTTCAAATTAAATTAAACTTTTTTTTACTTTTAATAACTAACAAAGTAAAATATTCCATTAAATGTATGTACATCTGTACATGTGTTCTGAATATAAATTAAAAACAAAATTTTTCGAAACCAAATCTTTTTTTACAGTGTGCTAGACGTATAACCAAAAAAAGCAATCAATAATTAGTGAATATTGGTTATTTAATACACATTTTTATATTTCAAAATATTTTTGTAGTGAAACAAATTTTTTTTATAAAAAAATCACACGAGACCAATACGAGACTCACGTGACTCGTCTCGTCTCATATACAGCCCTAATTATAATAAACTAGTACCTATTAATTAAGCTGTAAGTACTTAAATCTATAAACAAAGAATTTCCAACGTTTCGGTTGAAGAATTAACAACAAAATGCATATATAATTATGTGAAAAATATCTAAATACTGGACTGCATTACCGATGCAACTATTTGCAATATTTTTTGCACATTTTTTTACGGTCGATGCAAATATGCTACAACCGTGTAAAGCCGAAAATTAATTTATCCTGAGTATACCATAAAATGTCACTAAGGATTTGAATTAAATATGTTGATATTTTTGAAAACTTTTTATACGTTTTTGGAGCCGCATAATTTATGGGTTTGTTTATCTAAATTAATTTACAATGACTGTGTAGTGCAACATTTAATTATTTTGTATGTTATTTGATGGGTTTAAGTATTATTTTTGTATATTTTATATGTTCATTTATCTAAAATGACTTTTTGTTTAATTATTCCATTTTTTGTACTTGTATGTATTTTTTTTTTTGGTAAGATAATATGTAGTATGAATATCCAGTTATCAACCACCTCGAGTTTTTTTTTTCACCTGGGGTTCAGGTCAGAAGCGTAGTTTTTAGAGGGTTACATGCTTAATTTATTATATCTACTATATACATATAATAGCTTTTTTGATTCATCATCGTCGAGCCGAAACTCCAGGACCTAGAATGACGAAATTTCAAGTGTGTCTTCCTTTAGTGACGTAAGCACCCATTAAGAAAGGATTTTTCAAAATTCAACTCCTATAAAGGTAAAAGGGGGTGTCTTGTCTTATTTTTTTTTGTATTTGTGATAATATTTCTATGACAAATTGAAGTTTGATGCAAGAAATACAACTAAAAAAATTTTAATTTTAGATTTGATTAAAAGTATGTTTATTTTATAGAAAATGACGTGAAAAGTTAAAATTTTCAAACCGCAGGTCTGTATCTTTAACCGTTCTCGAGATATGGCCTCTCAAAGTTTTAGATTTTTCAAATTTTTTGAGAAAAACGGCTGTAACTTTTGAACGTGTGGTCGGATTTGATTTTTGTTAACAGATTTGAAATCAGCGTGCCATAATCTATATAACTACATATATAACACTTAAAAATTAAACAAAAAAATTTTTGTTAAAAATCGGCATTTTTTTAAGGTATACCCCTTGGAAAAATTTCAATTTTCAGCAAAAAAAAATTTTCCTAATTTTAAAGTATTATACATGTCATTATATAGATTTTGGCACGCTGATTCAAAATCTGTCAACAAAAATCAAATCCGACCATACGTTCAAAAGTTACAGCCATTTTTCTCAAAAATTTTGAAAAAACTAAAACTTTCAGAAGCCATATCTCGAAAACGATTTGAGATACAGACCTGCGGTTTGAAAATTTCAACTTTTCACGTCGTTTTCTATATAATTAATACACTTTTAATGAAATTGAAAACACAACAAATTTCGGTCATATTTCATGTATCAATTTTATTTTTATTTTATAGAAACAATATTTCTCATCGATATCAAATTCAGTAAACTTAAAAAAAAAATTAGGTGCATTACCAAATAAATGCATGCATAAGAATTATTGGGGGGGGGGGGGGGTAGCTGTTTATAATATAATTAATACATATGTAAATGTGCTATTAATTTAATGTTTTTATTGTCGAATAAAATCGTAAAGACTTGTACTTAATACAGTACATTTCAATTAATTAGAGTCATAAAAGTAAGGATTACGTCAAAAATCAAATATAATCCATGTATGTAGTTTATGTATGCATATGTAGACATATATGTTTACCCTATTAAAATGATATAGGTGAATATAAAGTCTTTCGATTAGGTGTTTATTTTGTTAAGAATGAAATATGTATCAACTGAATAGAAATAAGGCCTATTTCACACATATACGGTTTCATTCGGTTCGGTTCGTTTTCGGTTCGTTTTAATATTCAAGATTACTCAGTTTAAATTTCAAGTAAATCGGATAATTGCTCTTTGAGTTATAATGTCAGCATATTTGAAAAATCTAATTTCGAGAAAAATGTATTTAACGTTAGCTCCTGGGCATTTCATATCTGCGAGCGGTCGCTCTTTGGAGAGTATTATAGATACGGCCTTGAAATTTTCACAGAATTTTCTTGAAACTATGAACTCTCCAAAAAGGTAAAAAGAATTAATTGATTTTTTTTAAATTTCACACTGGTATGGCCCATTAACCCCCTTACATTTTTCTCTATAATATACAGCAATAAATATAATCATAATATTAATTAATAATTGCACTACAATATAAATCCTTTTTAAACATCCATCTCTCCCCAAGGGGTACCCCTGATTTAGATCAAAGAATTTATTGAATTAATAATTATTAGTAATTGATCGAAACTCTTGAAAAGACTTATACATAAAATTAGCACCAACTCGAGTCTTATACTGGCATAAAACCATAGCAGAACATAATGAAATAGAAATAATACTTATTAACTCACTGAAAATACCCCCACGTATAAAATATCGGCAAACCACCACCGCCTATTAACAAAAATGCAAAACTAGTTCTTTTGAATTCCTTGAGAACAATAAATCTTGCTTTAAAAAAAATCCAACATACATACATATATATATATACAGTGGAAGTCCACAAACATGGGGGGAACGGGGTGTAAGGGGTTATTTGAATGCACATTTGCATTCAAATGTTCAACATTTATTTCAATTAACTTACACGGATGGGTTTTTATAACTTCTGTTTTAATTGCTCGCCCAGTTGTGTTCAGTGAAACATTTTTTTCCATAAAATCTACACATAATTATCTGAATTATCATTTTCAATGATTCCTTCATTCCGTTTATAATACCGGAAATGCATTTTATAATATGTATATGTCTCTCTCTTCTTATGATTTATTATACCCTAGATCGTATACACTTTAAAGTTATATTGAAGGATAATAAAAATGAAAAAGCGCTTTAATTTTTTTATTCATGTTATGTACAATATAATTATATGTATTTACACCATTGTATTGGACAGTAAAGTATGTTTAATTCTTCTCCCCCCCCCCCCCCCCCCGTTCCATTCATAATCAAATATGTATTATAGTACAGAAGCACACTCCATTTTAACAAAAGTATGTGATTGCACAGAAGCACATTCCATTATTTAACTTAAATACCACCTCAAAAGTAAACACCCCGTTTGAAACCTATACAATTGTGTGTTGTAGTACAGAAGCACATTCCACTATGTGAAAAGTAATTAAATAGCAACCAATGACATTCTATATATATGTTTGTTTTAAAAAATCGTTTATACTGAAGCACACTCCACTATATAATAAATAAAGTCTTAAATCCACGGTTTGCTCCAAGTAAATATCTTTGTTTCCAGTATCTATTGTTCACATACACTTTTATCGATAAAATATATCGATTATCTATTAAAAAAAAAAAACTACGAGTACACTGCAAGTAACGAATGTATATGATAGTACAGAAGCACACTCCATTATGTGGTAAATATGCGATACTATTAATGTTCGGCACGACTTTGATTAAGCCAGTGCCTTATTTGTTTGTGCATAGAGTCGGTGCAGTAAAAATAGCCAATGAATAACGCCTTCGCAGCCGAATGGCGTGTACAATGGTGCATGCAAGACTTTTATATTATATAGTATATCTATAGACTACAGGATACGTGTATGGAAACAGGGCTGGGGTTAATAAAGGCACGGGGGGGTTGTCTTAAAATATACATGCATTTAAATTAATAAAAATAATAATCTACACACACAAAAATCTGTATTGGACCAAGAAAATCTTGTTATGTATATAACGAAAACAATATTTTCTTAATATAAGAAAAGTACTCTTAATCCAACTAAATTATTTCTTCGTCCAAGAATACTATAGTTGGTTTAAGAATATATTTCTTATCTTAAGAAAATATTGTTTTCGTTATATACAAAACAAGGTTTACTTGGCTCAAGTAAACCTTTCTACCTGTGTATAGGCGAAATTAAGAGTAAAAATTTTACAAAAAAAAATATTAATTATAGACAAAAATATGACAGTATAAAATCACACTATAATATAAACGTGCAATATATATATATGTATATATGTATGTCCGGACGAAATGTTATTTTTATAGACTTTGGATTCGCTGGGCCGATTTTGATAATTTTTTTTTCGTCATGTAGCTTGACTCTTTTTCCAGTCAATAGGCTAGATTTCATTTCTTAGTTATGAAAGGTCTCTGAGTTGTGATTTTTTTCCGAAAAAGTACATCGAAATTTTACTGAAAAAACGATGAATTAGCTGGTTCGAGCATCGGCTTTTGTTTTTCAGACAGTGTGATTGTCGTTTGAAAAATACTATTTTTACGATAATTTGCTAAATTACAAGATATCACTGTTGTATTTTGTTTATATCTGTCAAAATATGACATTTATAAAGAAGAAAACACATGGATTTTTATTGACATTTTTATAAAAAACACACTGATAAATTACTTGATTAATTTTAAAATGTTAGATTTGTGAATTTATTATAATTTCTACGTAAAATAGATTTTGATTGAAATTGTTAAACGAAGAAATTATAAACAGCTGTTTTTTATCTTTATAACGTCAGGAGCGTGGAAAGAAATGTTATTTTGTACATTATGATTAAATTGCTTATAAATTAAATTTTAACCAAAATTGATTGGTAATTTGATGTAATTAGTATAATTATCTATAGATAATATTAAAAAGTATAATGTCAGGAGCGGCGAATTAAAAAATATTTAAAATCTTTTTTTCTAATTAGTTTAAATTTGACAGATGACAGGGAATGTTCTAGAACAGCGGTTCTTAAACTGGGGTCCGCGGACCTCCGGGGGGCCGCCAAACTTTTACGGGGGGCCGTGAAACATTTTTGGCAAAATTTAATTTACATAAAGTACTTTTATATTTCTATTTATCAGTGAATAATTAGTTTATAACGATCTTTTTTGTTTTTCTATCAGGGATGGGGGTCCCCGAAAAATAATTGTTCAAAAAAGGGGTCCCTAGCCCACGTAAGTTTAAGAACCGCTGTTCTAGAAGGTTTTCTATCCTTTTCTATTAGGAGTGAGAAAATTTTTGATGACGTTAAATTTGATAGTTCCAAAATTACGTGGTTTTTTACATGTGACATATTTTTTATGTTTGTAAAAAAATTATTTTGAGTGAAATTGTTGAATTTTTTTTAATTGTTGAAATTATTCATTTAAATCAGGGACGGTGTTTCAAATATTTTTAAATTTGTGTTTTTTAATGAAATTGTATAAAAATATAATTTTTAATAGTTTTGTTGATGTAATTTATTCAAAATTTCACATTTAAAAATAATAATTAAGTCAGGGGCTGGTGTCGTTTTAAATATATGAAATTTTTGGGAACTGTCGCATTTCGTAACGTTTGTAAAAACTTAAAAAAACATTTTTTATAGTTCAAAAAAATAAATTTCTAAAAAAAAAAGAAAATTATAATATAGATCAGTAGCGCCTAAAAAAATTGTTTATGAATTATTATTTCTTTGAAAGTTTTGAGATTGATATATTAATTTTTTTTTAATTATAATTTAGTCAGGGGCGATGCATGAAAATAGTTAAATTTGTTATTTTTTAAAAGTGCAATGTTTTTAAAATTATTTAATAAATAACAGTACATTTTAGGTTGGGTAATTTATACATGTTTCATTTAAATCAGGGACGGCGTTTCAAATAATTTTAAATTTGTGTTTTTTTAATGAAATTGTATATAAATATAATTTTAAATAGTTTTGTTGTAGGTGATTGATGCAATTTATCCAAAAGTTCACATTTAAAAATAAATAAGTCAGTAGCGTCTCAAAATTTTTTTTTCATTGTTCAAAAATTAGAAATTTCAAAAAAATATGAAAATTATAATATAGATCAGTAGCGCCCCAAAAAAATTATTTATGAATTATTATTTTTTTGAAAGTTGAGATTGATATATTAATCTTTTTTTTTTTTTTTTTAATTATAATTAAGTCAGGGGCGCGCATGAAAATAATTAAAATTGCTATTTTTTAAAAGTGACGTAGACAAATTAATTTTGATTAAAATTGAACAAAAATTAAAAACTTCAGGAATATATAAAAATAAAAAGTTTACCATTTTATTGAAAATTGTAATATTGATATTTGATTATCACCGCCAATTTAAGAAATATAAATGAGTATCAGCAAAAAGATTGGAAAATTATTATATTATACACATACGAGGGTCGCAGCCGAAGGCTGAGACCCGAGTAAATTTGTGATTAGGTAATTTGTACATGTAAAATTACTGAAAATTGTAATATTGATTATCTCCGCCAAATGAAAAAATTAACTATCAAAAAATAGTGGAACGAGTATGATATATACACATACGAGGGTCGCAGACCCGAGTAAATTTGTGTAAAAAATATGGCGTCAAAGGGGGTTGGGGCGCGAAGCGCCCAGGGGCACAGCCCCTAGTATAATATAAAAATTAAAACCGAGTAGTGCTTGTTATTGCCAATTAAAAATGAAATGATGTAATTTACAATAAGTTTTGTTTAGGCTTGCATCAGTATCAAATTAGAAATGGTTGATACGAAATTGTTTTGTGTTTTTTCTGTGATATGGAATTGAATTTATAGAGTTTAAAGTGAATTTATTATAATTAAACTACCTTATTTAGTTAATTTGGTGTAATGTGCTGTTTTTTTAATCGTTTTTATCGAACAATTGTGCATATTGAAGTAGAAGGAATGATATACTCTTCTCGCAATCAAAATCAGTAAGCCATTTTTAAAATTTATAATATCATTAGAATTTGTAGGTTTATGGCTATAATATTTATAAAATTCAAATAATAAATTGGCTGATTACAATCTAATTTTAATAATGTTTTAAAACTAAAGCATATTCAAGATCTAAAAAAAGAAATAGCAACTTAATTCTCGATAAATTTGATTTTTTAATGAAAAAGTTTGTTAAAAATTTTTATACAAATAAATAAATTTCTGCCATTTAACAATAATTGAAACAACTTACTATTATAGCTAACACATTAATATAAATAAAATTTTGATTAGTAATTAACTATTTATGATAAGTGCACGACCCCCCCCCCCCCTTATTTTGTTTTGAAAAATACGAAATATTATTTTGTTATTTAAATTTTTTTATTACTGAAAAATCTTTTATGAATTTACATACCTTCATAGCAAATGATTTAAAAAAAAGTACCTTATATTAAAATTGATAAATGATTTCCTAATTTTTTAATGAAAAACGTATTATTAATTTATTTCGAATATATTTATTTAAGATATTTAAAAATTAATACAGTGGCGAAATAAAAAAAATACTTTTTCTACATTATTGGCATGTATATAAAACTATTTTATGTTTAAATTGCATATTTCGAAAAAAATCTTTTCTGTATAACCAAAATTTACTTAAAACATTTTGGTACTTTTTCGTTCAAACTATAATATCACAACACAAAAAATGCTAGAAAAAATTATAAAAAAACATTTTAAATGCTGAGAAAATTTCATAAAAAATAGGTATCATAAAAGTTAGATTAAAAAAATTTGTCTGTCAAAATTTTTATTTAAACGTTGAATAATATATAAACACGTTTTCCTTTTACTCCGGCCCTGATTTAAAAGATATACAATATAGGTAAATGCATATACACAGAGACAATTCACACTTTAAGAGACACTGTTGAGAATAAACGTGCTGAATAGAAACCTCCTCTTCACTGCTTGATTACATTTTACGACCATTGCTGCTGTATTTAATGTTGTGTGGATTTCAACGAGCGATTTCTTTTGTTTTAATTCCATTCGTTCAGAAGCCAAAACGTAACAAAATAAATTAATTTTTTATTCACATTCCTTGTACGTGGGAAATACGAGACTTATCTTATATTAGACTTAGAAAATATTGCTTTAAAGGGAAACTATAATATTGCACCCCCGCAAAAAGGTCACAACTAAAAAAATGTAGTTTTGAGGAAATAGGAATAAATGAAATTATAAAAATTTAGGTAAATCAACATTATAAAGGTAGTATAGGAAAAGGACTGATACACAGTATTTAATTTAAATATTACAGTATTCCTGTGATGTTTGAAAAATAGTAACTATTAAAACGTTAAGTATTTAAAAAAATTAAAAAATGTTACTGTTTTTAGAATATGCTAGTTTTGATGGTAGGTACACGAAGTACATTAATGACAATTTTTAGTAGAAATATATAGTAATTTGGAATCATTCTACATATTTATCTCAAATATGACATTTTTTGAGTTGTAACACTTTTTTGCGGGGGTGGGGGGGGGAGATATGTTAAAAATGAACAATTTTCAAACTGTTGCCATTTTGTGAAAAAATTAATTTAAAAAAACGACTAATTACAACGATAGCTACTTTCATATAGATATTGATAAAATATTTATTAATTTTTTCGATGGAACCATGGAAATTTTTTTTTGTCGTCACATCGAAGCTCATAATTTTTAATAAAAATTTGTATTGAATAAGTTGAACATAAACTTAATAAAATGTCCTTTACTTGATCCTAAAATAATTTGTTATACCTGTGAAAAAAATTCTCAAACATTGACAATTTTTCCCCTTAAGAGTATATTCTTATATTAATATTGTTTTTGATTTCTTGGCTTACTATGTACACTGCCGTGCAAAAGTCTTTGGATACATGTGATTTTGAATGTAAATATACAGATTTCAGTCAATAAAAATACACAAAATAGCGAAAAGAATATGTTTACTCGCAGTCAAAATAGTAAAAAATCAATTTCTCGTTAGCTTGAAAGACACTGTGTTACTTTCAACTTGAGTAAACCTAACCTTTCAGGCAAATAATTCAAACATTTTCCTTAACATGAAAAATGCTAGGATTTTTAAAAAAGTTGTAATTAAGTACTCTTATTAACATTTAAAATTTTTATTAACCATTTTTGCAGTTTTTTATCTACAATACGCAAAAAAATGAGTATCCAAAGACTTTTGCACGGTAGTGTATAGTATTTAACATATTTGTGTTAATAATAATTCGATCCTGACAATGGGCAATAACACCTATAGTACAGTTGTTTATAAAATTAATAATTCATTGTTTAAAGGTTACACATGCACGCGGTGAATATATTTTGATAAATAATAAATATTTAATGATTGAGAAGTATGTATATACACAACTTTGTTCAAGTTGACCTACAGAAAATAATGAAAATGTGTTACGTACACTTGCTTTTACATTTTATTCAGAATGCTATTTGCACGTTCACTACGCTGGATCGGGACTTGCGGTGTTTACAGTTTAAAAAACAATAAATTGCAAATATGTAAACAGTTTTTATGGGTTTGGGGGTGTTGAATAATACCCCGATATGTAGATTGTAATCTCGAAAGTTTTAACATTAGGTATGTTTCGTCTCGTAAAAAAATTACAGTATTATTTTAAGAGAATCAAAAAATTGTTATGTTTGGTAATTTTTTTCACTAGTATAACTGATTATTTTAGGATTGGATAGAGGACATCTTATTAAGTATTTAATTATTTATACTATTTAATTTTATTCAATATAAAATAATTATACTTTAATTTCTTTGTTACAAGAATTCTGAATGCTTTTTTTTAAATTATTATTTTATTATTGAGTTGTTTGGAAAATTAGCAGTCCAACCGATAAGAACTGTATTTTATTTTAAAATATTTATTTACAGTTTACAGTTAAAGAGAGGTAGATCAGCTAAGGGTTAAAGTAGAGTACAAAAACATGAAAATATTAAGTTGGGGCTTGTCACTCAAAAACAAAAAATCATATAAATAATATTATTGATTTTTTACTTGGGATGAATTTTTTTTTCATAGTTTCTTTTTGGCCTTGTTATTATAAAAAATCAACTAGTTAAATTGACATATCGTTTTAAAATAGAGTAAAAATATATATGTATATATAAAAATACTTATGTATGTTACGTTTGTAACTCGAAAACAAAATGTGATATAAAAAATCTAAATACAATAATCAATTCCTCACAAAAAGTTATTTTATAAACTGCAAACAAAAAGTTCATATCTACCTTAACAAAAAATTTATAACAATAAAAAAAATCAATTATTTGAATGTAAGGTACAATACGCCTAAAAACTATTTTTTTGTAATAATACCTAAAACTGACCCTTTCTTTACCTACATAATCATATCATAGCATATGCACAAATCTATATTTCTTATGATAACTGATGATTTCCACTGCAATATGTGTCGAAACATTGATCAATAAAACAACTAAAATCTAAAAATTAAATAAATAAAAGTTATGTACGTATAAATTTGTTGAGGACCGCTGTATTTGCTAATTATATAGCGTATTATTAATAAACACACATATGTATATAAAAATAAAAACGGCAGTGTATAAAACAATCAAATAAACAACCAGTTCAAAAGGTTGCAGGTCAAAACAATTAATAAATGAAATCTGTGAAAATGCTAATTACTTTTATTCAAGAATTAAATGTACGACTCTCATCACTCACTTTGTATTAAATCATCAATTTTTTGTTCGTTGGTAGACATGGCTTCAACATGTGCTTATAAAAAACACTGCTGGAACTAGATCTTTTTGTTTGTTCTTTTTTTAATATAAAAAAAATCTTGATCAATATTTATTTAATTCTTTTTAGGGTATAACATTAAATTTTACAATTGGATTTTTTTTTAAATTTCACTTGTTTGGTGACATAGAACTATGTAACTATAAATCACATAAAGTTGAAAATTGTATTAAAATATTTGTATTAAAATTTTAAATCATTTCAGTGAATTATTTAAAAGTTATCGAATTTTTAGTAAAATATCAGTTTTTTCAACCAAATGAAAAAAATAAAATGTGTTGTTGATCCGATGAAAAAATTATTTATTTAAGACAATTTTATTAATGGTTTCAGAGAAAATAGATCAAAATTTTAAAATTGATATTTACTTTCTTATACGACTATATTTATTAAATACATACAGTATTGTAATGCCAGTTTTTTTTCATAATCCAGATTTTTATGAAAATATCAATTTTAAACTTCCCTCCATATCTTAGACTATTTTCGCCATGATGTCTGTCTGTCTGCCTGTTTGTAAATAACAACAAATCGTAAATGGGTGAAATTTTATATTTTATATTAATTTTTGTCTGAAATTAATTGTGTATTTGTCGTTTTCTATCTTTTATCAGTTTGCTATGCGGTGTTTACACCAAGAAAACAAAACAGAAACACGGTGTTTTTTTGACAAAAAAGCAATAAACCCTATACATTTTTAAATATGAAGTATTTTAAAGATACAATGTTTCTGTTTTGCTTTTTCGGTGTAAACACCACATTATAGATTTTTTTAATAAAATTAAAAACACGTACACCGTTTACTCTCAGTAATACGTATAAGAAAGTCTTGTGGTATCCATGATTTCCTTTTTGTTAGAAATCGAAAAAAGTATTTCGTCCCAATTATAAAGTCAGTCTGAGTGTCTGTCTGTGAAACAAACTATCAAAATATCGGCTTAGTGAAATATAAAATAACAAAATTTCAAATGAACCTAAAAGTAAAGAATTTGTCTACCAACATACTATATACTATATAAATAATTATATTCTTATATGTGCAGCGTTAGTATATGTACTTTTAATTGATTAAAAAACATTTGATGGTTGTTGCTTAATGGCTTAAGTGCTGAAATCATAATTTTATATGTGGCATAAAAACGCTTTAATAGACTAGACAAATGCTCAACACAACTTTTTGTCGGCTTGTAATTGCGTTGATTGTAGAAATTGACGTAATTTAGAAAATAAAAATTTTGTACCAGTTTGTAAAAAAATCAGTCCGGAATAATTGTTTTTGAATAATGCTTTATTAATATTTGTTCCTTAATCTATTTATTCATAACAATAACTTCTATTTTCTATAGATATGTACGTTAAAAATTATAAAAAATAATTTTGATTTAAAGATATTATTTTATGCAAAAAAATAACTGTTTGTTTGTTACCTTTTCACGTCTGAACCACTGGACCGATCTTGATGAAATTTGGCAAGGAGATAGCTTGCATTCTTAGGAAAGATATAGGATACAATGTATCTCGAAAAAATGATTAAATAATCAGCTAGCTTCTATATAAAATTTTAATATTACATACCTAGGTATTGTAAAAAAGCTTGCAATGTGATATTTATTTATGAATTAAATTTACTATAAACAGTTGGTGACACTGGCAACATAAGATAAATTTCGTAAATTTAACCCCACTGTTTCAATTTTACCGTTGTCATATATTTTTGATACCCTGTTCAAAGAGTTTTGATAGTAAAACCATTTTTTTCGGATTTTTTATGTATAAAAATATTTTTGTTTGTATCTTTATTTCGATTTGATATGAAAACTACTGAACCGATTTTAATGGGACTTCCACTATTCGATAGCTTAAGATCCTAGAAATATTTGGGCTATGTGATAATTGATTTACATTAGGGATGTATTAAGGAAAATTGTGTAATTGATATGTTATAAAAAAAATATCATATGTGTATAATAAAAACTAAAATCAAATATATTAATTTGAATAATTAGGCCAGACACGTATTAAGAATAAAAATATGATATTTTCTTATAAAAAATATGAATTATGTTTCTTGCAAATGCAACTGCAATAAAAATATTAAAACAATCATTGAGAATAACAGCGCTACCAACCTAATAATTTGTTTTATACACATATCTGATCTAGGTACGGACGAATGTCGAAATTAAAAAAAAAATACACCGAGAGAAAAAAAAACTACGAAATTTTTATATAATTTGTGCTCTTTTCTCCATCTTCTTTGTTCTAAACTTATAATTCGAATAATAATTATGACAAAAATGTACCGCGAAGCATATAATTTTCATTTGAAATGTTTCATCTATAATGACATAGGCTATATTGTGTCATTGTTAAATATAACGACCCCCATTGAAAGTCACATATGCAAAAAAGACAGACATATCTACACATAACACCAAACAATACCCTTATCTCTTACTAACACATGCCACTATTAAAATTAATTCGATCAATTTGAAAATAAAGATAAATATATACGAAAATACCATTATTCTATATGTCCACCTCGCTTGTGTATGCGCCTTGGTTTGGAGAACTTATCGGTTTGTTAGAGGAGGAAGGGTATATGAGGATGATGTGTTGTAGGGTATGTCTGTCTCGCTCGGACAAGTACATGAGATCGGTGCGTGTTTTATTTTTGACTATTGGTATGAATGTGGTAGTTAGTTACTTAGCGGAGTGCCTTAGGCGATGTTGCTAGTGGCTGTGGTACAACCCATGGCTCCGAACGCCAATTACATCGGCCCGCCAGATTACCTGAAATCCAGTGGCGTATCAACCCCCTTTGTTTTGTTTTCGTGTAGGAAGTATAGAATTTTTGGGTGATGTGAAATTTGACCAATTTTTGGTTTTATTTTTAAGTACAGTAAAAATTAATGTTTACTCGTAGTCAAAATAGTAAAAAAACTATTTCTAGTTAGTTTGAAAGACACTGTGCGTTAATATTTTCAACTCGAGTAAACCTGACCTTTCTGGCAAATAATTCAAAAAATTTTCTTTAGCATGGAAAATTGTAAATGCTGTATTTTAGATAATATGCTAGGATTATTACAAAAGTTGTAATTAAGTAGGTACTCTTATCAACATTTAAGATTTTTTTATCAACCATTTTTGCAGTTTTATATTTACAATACGCAAAAAAATGAGTGTCCAAATACTTTTACACGGCAGTGTACTATCACAAAATTAATACCAGATTTGAGAGTGCTTGCGATAAGCTAGCAAATTTGCCAACTCCTTTATATTTTTTTGTGGAAAAAGACTATAACGTTTTAAACCAATTAAATTTTATTGAAATCTTTAAAAAATCAGTAATGTATACGACGAGATATTAATAATTCTATAAAATTTCATATATTATACAGGGTGGCCAGTTTCTGGAAAACTGGGAAACGTCAGGGAATTTTGGTATACAGGGAAAAGTCAGGGAATTTGGTTGGAAGTCAAGGAAAAATGCAAATTCTCACAAATATTTAAATTTTATCTATGCGACCTTTTTTTAGGTTTTTTATCAAAATTTTAAATATAAAAAACAGGGAAAACGGTAAAAATTCTCCTGGGAAACCGGGAAAAGTCAGAGAAATACTAGCCATCCTGTTACATTTTTACTAACTTAAATGTAACGGTAAATAAATAAAATTAGAAAATTAGCTTCCGAAATGTTACCAAAAAGTATTTGTAATGTCAGTTTTATGAAGGTACATACATACAGTACATAATTGCCAATTGGTTTATTGTAACAGTCTTCATTGTATTTAGGCAGCGAGTATCCGTGACAAATCATCTTGTTGTCAAATGATTTATTGTAGAATCGTGCAGACAAACTGTGGCACGCACGATTTCAGCCTAATTACACTCATATTTAAATGTACCTACATACTTTATATTATTCATATGTTCACTTTAATATACACAAATTTTCTGTTTACCTGTTACATTAAAATTTAAATATGTATTTAATTAATTAATAAAAATTATGTTAATGATTTTTATAATAGCCCTATGGTTACAATTTAAAGTAAAAATAACTTTTTAACACGTGAGTAGCGTCCCAATATTGTCTAGTTAAACCGTGATTTTTGGGACAGTTTTGTATTAACAATTAATGATAATAAATTTTATAGATCAACGACATTTTGGCATCGAGTTTTGAACGTCTCTCACTCCTAGTTTTAAATATAAACCGGAAACACTTAACTTACAGGAAATTTGCTTACCTATAAAGTTAACTCTGATCATTTTTGCTACATAGACCACATAAGGAGGTTGACAATATATAAAAAACAAAAGAGATTTCGATGAATCTTTGAAAAAAATAAGACATTTATATTTAAAAAATCCTTGCAAAATGAATATTTTAAGATATATTAAATAAACAAATTAACATGCATTCTTATGAGAACTGCATAATTTCGAGATATAAAAGGATTTTTTATACAGAATTTGATGAAAATTCGAGCATACATTCTTTCTTCATTTACAAAAATATTTGCAAATTTTCAGAATGATTAGGAATCGTGTTTTTTAATTAAAAAATGATAAGTGTGTGAGAAAAAAAGAAAGAGAGACGCATATATGTTATTTTGCATACTTCAGAGAAAGACACACCTTGCCTTCACTCTATGCTTATCCATAGGCACTTACCCGCACTCTTCCCCGCAAAGCCAGCCCCGTACCCTATAGTATCAACCTCTAAATATAATATACACTCAATTTTTTTCGTGTATTTTTCTGAGGCCCACAGCTTTACATTTTTGATATTTTATTAAGGGCATTATTTACTATCGACTAGCGCTAAAAGAATCAGGCGAATATTTATTCGATTATTTTATGAAGGGGGTGGGGGAGAGGAATTTATGTCGACTTAAACTTCCTAGCCAATTTTTTTTCGTTTCCAACTTAATTAAATGTCGGTATGGAGAACCATACATGACTTCCATGTTCTATAATATAATATCTTTTACAATAATTTTCAATATAAAACTTACCTTTGTATTATAAATATTGGTTTTCTAATATTCTAATGTCAAATGTACACACTTTTGTAGACTAATAAATTATCTGACATTTGAATTTAACTGCGCTTGTTTCCATGGCAACATAAATTTATTAATATTTAAAATTAAAATTTTGAGGGTGTTTTTCACCTCTTCAGTAGCTATTTCGGCACGCTTATGAAATAAGTGCCCCTTAGATTGGATTGTACTACAAGTGTACCAAGCCTTATCAAAATTGGTGAGATACTAATCACTTTTCAGACGATAATTGGTACAAAATTTCGAATATTTCGGAAACCCCTAATCCGATTAGCACCAAAATCAATAGGTCTGGAGACAAACATTTTCCCCAAAAATAATTCAAATCGGTGCATATTTACAGTAGTTATCGTGAACGGAAGAAAATTCTACATCCAGACACACAGACACACACACGCACGCACAACCGCCATTTGGAAATTAACTTTTCTTTACGTTTTGAAGTTAGTACAATCAGAATCTGCTCTTATCTCGGACACGATTTTTTGACGGTATTACAATACTTCCATTTCTTCGAACATGGAAGTAAAACTACTAATACTTTAAAAGAGATAAATTTTCTTATACGTTATACCTATAGATATATAAACATACCTTTGTATTAAATTTTCATTAAAATATCCACAGATACCAACATAATAAATACAATTAAACTGTTACCCATTCTATTGTAAATATATACATATACAAGAATTAACTATTTATTCAAGTATGTATGTTCTATAGAAATAGAAATAGAGTTTGTGTACAATAAATATAAATAACATAAACACATTGCGTATAATAGGGTAGACTAGAGTAAATTGTACCATATTTCAAAGAAGGAGTGACATTAAGAAATTACTAAATCGGCTCCTGATGCACCTTACTTCAATCATTTTTAGCGCAACCCACAAAGTAGTAGGGCTTATTATGCTCGATTTTCTGAATCAGTCCGTTCGTCTGTCTTCCACCGCGAAATCTCGCCCCCCTGACCACCTAAATACCTCGGGTTTTCGCTAAATGGTAGGTCTGTAATTCTAGTTTAGCCTATTTTAGGAATTTTTCCGGTCATGACCCTCTCCCCTCAAAAATTTTCATATATGGCTTCATGTACCTCGGGATTGATTCACGAATCGATTGGCAATTGTATTTTTTGAGTTGTTAGGTATGTTATAGCTTATATACATAGGTAGGCATTAACTCGTTAATCCGTTAATCGTTAATTAACGAAGTTAACAAAATGGTTAACGGATTAACTTTTAAGTTAACTCAAAAAAATGTTAACGCTTTTGTTAATTTCCGTTAAATTTAACTTCCGTTAACTTTAGTCCGTTACATTGGTTGTTTGATGAAAAGTACATAAGAAAGTTGTCAAAATAGCAAAAAAAAAATTGAAATATTTTGGATGGTTACCTTTTTAACGATTAACTTTAACTTTCGTTAAATTTTCAAATTTTCGGTTAACTTTAACTTCCGTTACATTTTCGGAATTTTAACGGTTTAACGGCTAACGAAGTTAACTTTTTTATTAACGGATTAACGATTAACGAAGTTAACTTTTCGATTAACTGTGCCCACCTATGCTTATATATGTTATATCGCCACACATTACATATGTATATCTATATGAAAATCTTTATGCTATATACTTCAATTAGCCCCAGTTTCCTCTACAAGTATATGTATATGTGTTTTAATGTACGATATCTTGAGTAATAACTTTGAAATAAAAGGCAAGGCTATATGTATGTACTTATTCACATCTATTGTGGACATACCAATGTATAACTAATGCCACCGATGGTAAATTAAGACAAGATGGTGGTGTGCGGATAATAAGGTGACAATGTAACCGAGAGAGAGGGCTGTATAAATATTATTGTTTACTCTCACAATCAGTGGGAGTGATAAAATGCGATATGGTAAATAATATAGTTCATTTTGTATTTATTGATATGGTATGTTTACTTGTCGTTCTTGGGTTGTGGGTATAGGTAGTGTCTTACTGCCATTTTTATGTTATATTTTTTCATATACGTGGAGTGTGTTATGCACTAATGTATTAATTATTAACTCAAATACAGCTCAACGTTTTTTATACGTGCAAAGAAAAATAATTTGGCGTTTGGTTAGTTAGTTAGACGTTCTTGGGTTATGGGTATAGGTGTCTTTATTTTTATAATATATATTTCATGTACGTGGATCGAGTTATGCACTTATGTATCAACTCATTTACAGCTCAACGTTTTTTTACGTGCTCTTCGCACGTATCAAATAATGAAATTATTTCATTATTTAATTTTAATTTTTAATTAAAATTTGTATAGCTATTTTGTAAACTTTATTTTAAATGAAGCTGCATTCATAACACAAAAAATAATATTTTTAACGCTGATACATGAGTGTATAACAGTGTCCATGTATTTTAAAATATTTAAAGCATAAAGCATTAATACTATATAGAAATTACCGGTAGAAAAAAATGTCAAAAACAAATTTTACTAAAAAAGATATATATTCGTAAAGAAATATTTGACGTAAAATTTATAAGAACCTTTTTTAAAGAAAATTTTACGTTCTACAAAAAATATTCCATACAATTTTTACATAAAATGCCCTGTTCTTGAGATATTTTGAAATCAGTAACCAAAAAAAAGTTCGTTTCCTTCAATAGTCACTGCTTCAAATCCTTCAGACTCAAATGTTCCATTTTGTTCTGTAAATAATACTCAACATACCTTCTGAATACCTCAATGAGCGTATCGTTTCAGCAATAACCCTGAAAACTTTTATGCTATTTATACAAAAATACATTAAATCACATTTTACATACATAGTATATAACACCATATAATTAACTAAACAAACAATATAATTATTAATTTAAGAAGGAGGGGAGGGGGGGGGATTCACATTGTTGCAATGACATTGCGTGTGGACAGTAATCACTAGCTTTGGTATAATTCAATTATATCCAGAAATAAACCAATTTACACCGTTTCATTTATTATTAAATTAATGTAATGTAAGAAAATTAAAATAGCATTCATTATGTTAATGTGCACATATTAAGATATTTTTTATAGATTTGATGTATATATTATATATGTATATATGGCCTGAGCTAACACACGAATAGTGATTTGAAATAAATGATATGGTATATGGAAAACTGCATAAAGGCACGATATGTTTATATATATTTTTTTTATTCTCATGATTTTTTTGGCGTAATTTGCAATATTAAAGGTTAACTTCGGGAGAAAAATGCATTGAAATTTTAAATATAAGGCACTGGAGCCTGTCTTGGACAAGATATACTGTATTGGGGGGGGGGGGGTATTTTTTTATAATTCTTTTGAGCTCGTGTTACTAATAAAAAAAAATTAATTACCAAAGTTTGCAACTATAGTTTATTTTTTTAGTTATAACCTTTTATTTTATTTATATGTTTTTTCTCCAGTAATGGATAAAGTAAATCCAGTAATGGGCACCCAGTGATGGACACTTACTAATGATTACAAATTGATAAGTACTGCGATACAAATGTTATAAAATAAAGAATCATAAAATTTGAAACAATGTAAAACAGATGCTATAATAATATATGTAATAATTAATAAATAGATTACACTAATAATTAGTTAAAATGTCCACCATTTTGACACCCATTGGCCGATTGTCATCAAATTAAGCTGTTTTAGAGTTAAGTATCTATAGAATATGATTCAATAATGGCAATAATCAAATATCAGTAAATATTTCTAACACTGGGGTATGATCCAAGACTGACGTCAGACCCTTATTTGAATTAAAAATCGTAAAACAATTAATAAAACGACAATAGATAACTTATATATAGTCCCAGTTTAAACCCTTCATCCCTCAACCCTTAAAACCAGTAGAATAAAAAATAAAGCTCATGTTCATAAGATTTTGTATATTTATTTTTTATTTTCTATGACATTAGTTCTACGTTATTAGGGCACATTTACTACCAGGTGCGTATCTAGAATTACAATTTGGTGGGGGGAGTCATGGTCTATGAAATAGAAGAAAATATTTATTCTAATCGTATATTTAATAGACAAATTTCTATTTGATTTGCTTTAATTTGAAAAATTTAGAAGTCATGTATCTTTTTCGTACTACACTCAACACATTAATTAAGGGGACACCTAAAAAATAGCCTGTTTTCAAATGCTTGTAACTTGGTCAAAAATTAATTTTTTTCAAAACTTTTTTATTCTTCAATGGAGCAAATTTACTCTACTTTATGATGGTCTAATTCATTCCTCAACATCTTTTCATTTTTTAACTTTTTTATGTAATTATATAATTTTTGAAAAAATCTACATAAATGCAAAAAGTGCATTTATGTAGAAAATGAAATTTTAAAATAACCTTTTTGTAGAGAATTTTAATACCTTGAAATCAATATTAATTAGTGTGTTGAGTATATATCAGTTAAATACAGTGAAAAATGACGTGACTAAATTTGCTATAGAAGCCCAGATTTGTTTTATTATGAAACTACTTTGCTAATGTTATGGTCTGTATGTGATATAGTAAATTTTAAATGTCGATTTCGGTATATGTGTATGTATGTATATATGTATGTACACCCACACCCACCTGGACCAGAACTGGTGCAACGTGGGTTTCGTGTACATAACCTGACCATGAGGCAGTTGTCGTCACCAACAGTAGTAGTGAGAATTGAACACTACCTCTCACACGATCACTATGAATTTATGTCTCACATTTTAATGGTTACTCACAGAGTGTGTCTTACTAATTTGAATTAATGTTATAAAGAATTGTTTTCAAGTCCAAAACACAACTGAACTATTTTGTTATACCCACAATATATATAAACAACATACTTTGTATAAAGGGTAAAGTGGTGCACCCAAATAACTACCCCCTTTCTCTAAGAGGGTTGTGAATAAAATTTTAATAAATAATCATATTTTTCAAATAAATTGACTAACATTAATTAGTTCAAAAATTCTCTATATGGGAATGGGGGACACTTATAATATATAAATAAATAACATACTTTGTAGAAATGGTAAAATGGCGCACCCAAATAATCTTTTAGGGGGGTGTGAAAAAAATTTTGTTAAATATTTTTCAAATAAATTGACTTTAACATTAGTTTAAAAATTCAGACTCTATGGAGGGGGGGGGGGATGTATGATATATACAGCGTGTTTCGTGAATTGACATTTTTAAATCCCCATATTTTTTAATTTATCCAGTAAAACAGCGGTTCTTCAAATATGGGTCGCGTTAATATTATGAGGGGTCGCAGATTGTTTTTTTTAATTTTTTGTTTATTTGTTAGACTTTGTGGTGTAATAAATAGGTTCTAAATAGGAAAGTAGGGGTCATGATAACATACCCCTCCCTCTCTTAGGTGTTGATTTTCGGAAATTCTCTTATTGTAGGATGGTTATGTCATAAAAGGAAAATTCCTTTAAAATTTCACGTTTCTATATAAATCCAGGTGTTTGGGTTGTGCGTTGATGAGACAGTCAATCAGGTTTTTATTGACTATAAGGCTGATAAATATGATTAATAATATGAGAACATTGTATATAGAACAAAAAACTCGATCTTATTGAAAATTTGAGATGGAAAAATGCTTGATAAATTTATCTTGTTAATATAACAATATTTCCTCAATAAAATAATAAAAAAAAATTCTTATTAAGGATATTTTATTCATTTGAAAAATATAATCTTTGAATTGTTTTCAAGTCCAAAACACAACGGAACTATTTTGTTATACCCACAATATTTATAGACAACATACTTTGTATAAAGGGTAAAGTGGTGCACCCAAATAACTACCCCCTTTCCTCTAAGATGGTTGTGAATAAAATTTTAATAAATAATCATATTTTTCAAATAAATTGACTTTAACATTAATTAGTTAAAAAATTCTCTATATGGGAATGGGGGACACTTATAATATATAAATAAATAACATACTTTGTAGAAATGGTAAAATGGCGCACCCAAATAATCTTTTAGGGGGGTGTGAAAAAAATTTTGTTAAATATTTTTCAAATAAATTGACTTTAACATTAGTTTAAAAATTCAGACTCTATGGAGGGGGGGGGATGTATGATATATACAGCGTGTTTCGTGAATTGACATTTTTAAATCCCCATATTTTTTAATTTATCCAGTAAAACAGCGGTTCTTCAAATATGGGTCGCGTTAATATTATGAGGGGTCGCAGATTGTTTTTTTTTAATTTTTTGTTTATTTGTTAGACTTTGTGGTGTAATAAATAGGTTCTAAATAGGAAAGTAGGGGTCATGATAACATACCCCTCCCCCCTTTCTTAGGTGTTGATTTTCGGAAATTCTCTTTTTGTAGGAAGGTTCTGTCATAAAAGGAAAATTCCTTTAAAATTTCACGTTTCTATATTAATCCAGGTGTTTGGGTTGTGCGTTGATGAGTCAGTCAATCAGGTTTTATATTGACTATACACATAAGGCAGATAAATATGATTAATAATATGAGAACATTGTATATATGTAGAACAAAAAACTCGATCTTATTGAAAATTTGAGATGGAAAAATGCTTAATAAATATATCTTGTTAATATAACAATACTTCCTCAATATAATAATTTTTAAAAATCTTATAAAGGATATTTTATTCATTTGAAAAATATAATCTTCATGTTTATCTTAAAAATATTTTTAATTTGTCAAATTAATAAATAATTTATTACACCAACTAGCGAAACTCTCAAATAGATTAAACATAATGGTTGTATTAATAAATATTTATCAGTGTGAATATTTTTTTCACCACCCAACTAGTGAAAGTGCAATTTTCGATATGGTAAATTCAGTGATGTCATTTATTAAGTATTTTTTTAAATATATGATTTCAATACGAAACAAAATTTTCACCGTGATAAGAACATTGTTAGTAATAATATACATTTATCAATAAGATAAACGTAGATATTTCCATATTGGTAAAAAAATCATATTAACAAACAACCTCTATCGGAGCAAAATCCAAATCGATCATGAATTTTTTTACATTGATCACAATTTTTAACACAGACAAATATTTTTTTCTGTGTTGACTGGGATAGTGAATAAATGGTTTTAATTCTACACCATTTGCATAAAGATCAATTATTAAACAAATATACTGATCCACTTAAAGTATCTTTATTAAAAATCATTTAACATAAATAAACAATTATAAATAAACATATTAGCATTTTTCTAGCGCCGTTTTGGTTACCGTGTAAGCCAGACAACTTGTTCTACTCGCTACTGTTTTGAATTATTAATTTTTTTTCCTGATAGAAGAGCATAATTTGAAACTAGTAATTATGGGCCATTGATATTTGCATATTAATACACTTGGCGAGCGCCTCTTACGGTCGATCGACAAACTACAGCCGAGATCGTGTCGGTAAGACAGACATCTGTATTTTTAAACAATATTATATTATAACCACCCCGTTTTCAGATGCAACTAATAAATTAGTATATGTTTTGTTTTTGTTATCTTTCTTGTTTATTACGGCTACAAATGTTATTATTTTAATGTTAATTAATATTGCGACATTTTGTATTTAAATTACATCTATTTTATAAATATTCCAGCCCATTTGACCCAGTGTTCCCTGGGGATATAAATTTAATCTTTAAGGCTGAACATGCTATTTTAATTGCCATAAAAATTACTATAGAGAAATTACGGTTTTGTATTTTAAGTTCAGCTCTGACCAGTATTAATAAATCATTTAGAAAAAAATACAGTGATAAACTAGATTAATTTTTCTGTTATGACATACTTAATTTTTCAATTTAATTTTTTTATATATAAATAAAAAAAATCTGAAAATGTGTGTATTTTTCTTGATATGATAAAACTCAATGTATAACAAAAATTCTTGAAAAATATGGAGAAAAAAATATACCACGACATAGATATTTGTTTAGGCTTTCTAATTATATAATAATTCTGCAATTTTCATTTGAAACTATTGAATGTAAGCCTAAAACATAAGAACTAGTTCTATCCTTTGTAGCTTCATCTCTGTTTAGTTTCGAGAACATCCCATTTTTCATTCGATCGTCAATTGTCACTGATGTACTTGTTTCTGTCATTTCCCCTCAGGGCTAGACAGGGCGACATCTCGTAGAATTTAGTTTCAGAAAAATCGGCATGAACAGCCTTAATATGGCGGAAAAACAGTCCATATTAATTTAAGTGTGAATCTTTTAATTTTATAAAAGTTGTAGCTTATAGATTGTAAAACTAAAAGTAAGGTGCAAATTGCAGGATATAAAGTAGGTAATGTACATTCTTTTAGAGATAGTGCTCATAGTGCGTCAATACCGCTATTTTACAGCCCAGGACGTGTTTGTTTTATGGACCACACACAAGTTATCGTCACAGTAAAATTTGTTTATATATGTATAAATGTTTACTTTGTATTTATATTACCTTAATTAAACTCTTCAAACTACATTTTTAAAGTTGATACTTACCTATGTATGTATGTGTATTATTAGTATCGTGATACAATTTCAATTTTGTTAACACGCGGAAAAAAATAATCGAAAAATAACGCGTGATTTTTAAAGAAGGGAAATTTGTCTCAAAGCCCTGTAATCAGGGCCGTAACTACCAGCGGGGCAGCAGCGAAATTTCATCAGATACTCATTATAAATTGATGAATAAACTGCAAACATTACTACCTAAAATTAAACTATTACAGTTTCAGATAGTAAAACATTATAGGTTTTCGCTACTATCCGAGTTAGGCACGAAAAACTGTAATTCTTACAATATATTTGTTCCGTGTTATTATTAAAATTGACGATATTTAAGAATTACATAATTTCGTTATTAGTTATTGACTTAATATTGTTAAAAAACTGAGTTTCTGCCTGTCTGTGTAAAATAAAATTCATCGCCCATTCTAGAAAAATCACTATTTGCAAAAAATGTTAGAAACTGAAAAATTTTAAGAAATGATTTCCATACATGTAACTTTAAAAATTGAAAAAAAAAACATATATGTGATTTCAGGAAAAACATTTTGATTGACATCGGTTAACTTTGACGGAATATTCTGTATGATGTACTTTTACTTAATATTTTAACCATGTTTTTGACTGCATATAATAATGTATATAAAATTATAGGAACCATACTTTAGTTTCCGACTAAGCAATCGACTTAAGTCATTCACTAAAATGATGATTTAATAGTTGTTGTGTAGACATTAGCATCATTATAAACGAATTAAAATAACTACACAACAACGGGCCTTAATCGAAAGTAGATTCTAAAAATTATACAGAATTATTTTACTTTTTTAGTTTGGCCAAATAGGTACTATTGTTAAAACAAAAAATACAATGTTTCTCAACAATTATAAAAGAGGTATGTCTGGGTACACCATTTCCGGGATAAGGGCTTATGTGTTTAAGTCAAGTCTTAATATTTCTATTTTATATTCATTTTCAAACGAGCTTTAAAATTATAATTTTGCCTTGGAAACAAATACAACTAAATTCATGTCCAGTATCATAGAAGGGCTAGCAAAATATGCTAGCCAGCAAGCACTCTCAAATGGGGTGTTAATTTTGTGATAGTATCTATGGATTTGCTATAGAATTTAGAACAGTGATACTTTAACGTATTGTAACACAGTTAGTGCAGACTTTAACCGTACGTGGTATAATTATCATAATATCACCACTGTTTTAATACTGTTGTTGGTGTTTACATACAGCGCTTGCGTGAAACTTGTCAAAGTCTTCATGAAACTCCTAGAGAACTCGCATATAAGTTCGATGCACTCAGCGTTCTGTAAGACGACCGTTCCATAAGACAATGTTCTAACAGTTCTATAGAACGTCTTTCCCCAACCCCCACCATAATACCATTGTGACTGCTATATTTTAGCGCGAAATTTAAATTAACAAATTGACGTTAAAGTCTTCTATGTAGATTTTACACACAAAACTTGTGTTTTGGTGTGACTCAATGTGGAAAAAAAATGAAATTCAATACAAATTTTCGTTGAAATTGAAATATAATAAATAGTATGAAAAAATTTGTAAGGTACATTTTATTTAAAATTTGATAATTTGAAAACGATTAAAAAAGGAAATAACAAAAATAAATTATTGGTATATGATTGTATATAGAAATCTATACATTTTTCATCCAGTATTAAAGCAACGAATAACAATTGTCTAGAGTTCAATTCTAAAAAGTCAACAAACCAGGATCTCGTTCACCAACAGCGCCATTTTTATTATTATGTATCTGTCAACTTTTAGGCGTGGTGTTGGGGGCTCCTCTACCCGACGTCTTGTGGAATTATTGAATTACCGATGTTGACGTATTATAGAACGCTGAGTGTACCTCATTTTAGATTAGGTATAAAAAGTCATGTATGGTTCTCCATACAGTTTTTTTAAGCCTGCGTTTTCTGACAAAGGGTTTTTTATCGACCGTTCTATGTATAGTTGATCATTTTTGCTTCTGAAAGCTTCTAAGGAATGTGGTGGCATCCGTATTGAGCAAAACATTAAACTGCTGATGCCTGTAAGGTAGTTTACTGCGTTGTTATTATTCGGCAAGGTTTCCTAGAACACAAAACGGTGTAGGCTGTATGCGAGAACAAATAAGAATTGCAAATGGTCTTGGGATCGATCCTCACTCAGATGCATATAATACATTGTCGACATACAGTGGCGCAACTCTAAACAAATATAATAATATATAATGTAAACAATGTAATCATTTTAGAATATTAAAGATACAGATCAATTGAGAAAAATTAAAGCTACAGTCGACATGAAATTTTAAGTGAAATAGGAAGGGGTTATTTTAATCAATTCAATTAATACATCAGTAATTTGAAGTCATAGATAAAAAATTTAGGGTTTAAAAGAGAATATTAGATGGCGTTATCAAAATTATTTTTAGTGGTCTGGGGATTATATGGGGTCATATTCATTTTTTTAAAAAGGAAAATACATTTTTTATTGGTGAATTGTATTTTACGTAATAAAAATTAATTTTCGTTAGATTTTTTTGAAGTGTTTAAAAGGGAATATTAATTGATATTATCAAAATTGTTTTTAGTGAAGGTTTCTAGATTATATGGGGTCATTTTCATTTTTTTATAAGGGAAAACTCATTATTATTACAGAGTTGTATTTTGCGTAATAAGGATTCACTTTTGTTAGATATTTTTTTACGACTCTTAATAAAATATTTAGATACCTATGTTTTTACTTTCATAATTTTTTTCCTCGAAAAGGTACAATTTTTTTATTAATTTTTTACTTCGGTGAGTTGAATAGCAAAAGTTAAAAAAAATCTAAAATTATGTTAAAACACTAATTATCACCAATCTTTTGCAACTGAGATTCTTAAAAAGACTTCTACATAAAGTTAATGCATATACAACTAATCTCGTCAAAATTACCCCCCCCCCCTCCTCTCGCAAATATAAATCCTTAGTTATTGACAACAATAAAAATACTCTCGAACAAAGTGTGTTCGTATTTTTCATATATTTGGAATAATAATAAAATATATTCGATCCCCGGCACTGCGTTGCAGACAAGGCACATTAGCATGCCACCGATTGCATCTGCACACTGTTTAAATGCAACAAAATATCCTATACTCTTTCATGGACCATTCTCTGCCGCAATGAAGATGTATAAATATTACCTTTGCTCGTGTAAATACTATCTGCATTACCCTTGTCGTAAAATTACCTTCACTATTAGCGATACATAGTTATACTGTATTGGATACATATTACATAGAACTTATTGTTTATAAATCGTTCTAGAATTATAAAAGTGTATGTATGTGTACGATAATATTTACTAACATTTTAATAAAGAACTTGCATGGGTTTAACTAAAATCTAATCATGTTTTTTTAGATTAATGTAATTAATTTTGAAAAGACCATAGTTACGAAAAAAATGCCCTATTAAAAGGATTTGTTTATGGGTCAGTCCGCGGTAATCGATACCAGATAGTTAAAAAATATTTTACGAAAGTTAATACTAAAATATAAAATTAACAGGCTATTTAACATAAATTTTCATAAACCATAAGAAAATCAGAAAAATGTTGGTTAGTTTTCAAAATATTTCAAAAAATTTCCAAAAAATTTCAAAAAAGACAACAAATAAGGTGAAATCACAATAACTTACTTAAGAATAAGTGACGATCGTGGCAAACTATTAAGTCTTTGACAATTACATATCAAACGTGACGTTTGACCAAATAAAAAAAAATTACCCTCACCAACAATAATGACTAAGGGTGACCGCATTTATTATAAATTTAATGAGTCTATTGATGTATTTGATAAATAATTGTTATAAGTATTAGTTAATAATATCAATAAGCAATAAAACATATAAATAGTACTCTTATTGTACTCTTTTATTCAACGTGTCACACCCGTCACAATGTTTGTTGAGAAATAACCAGTTAAATAAATTACGTATTTAACTTATGCACATGTGTTACTAAAAAATAATTTATTCGTAACATATTAAAGTATGATTATTATAAAGTAACACCCGTCACAGGCCTTTGAACGCTGACATTTTTTTGTAAAATAACCGTAGACCTTTAATTCTTTCAATATACATGTATTACATTAAGATCTACAGAAAAATGGTAAAATCATGTTATTAATTAGTATTATTTAGAAATTATGAACTCCAATCCTAGTTGAAATGTCACACCCGTCATCACGGACTGACCCTTTATGATAGGTTATCATAATAATGTGACAGTTTTTTTAGTTGCTTAATTTTCTTATCTTAGTCAAAAACAGTGCCTTATAAATTTTGATAGTTTTTCAAAAATTAATATTTGTTCTGGTTGTACGTGAAATCTACTAAACCGATTTTAATAAGACTTTCACTGTTTGCTAAGTAGCAAGCATTCTCAAATTTTGTGATAGTATTTATGAATTTTCTATGTAATTTAGAGCAGTGATACTTCAACGTATTGTAACACAGTTAGCGACTCTGACCGTATAAATAATTTTCACAATATCACCACTGTTTTAATACCATTGGTGTTTAATTGTTTACATACAACGCATGCGCGAAACTTGTCAAAATCTTCGTGAAACTCCAAGTGTACTGTCATATAAGTTTGATACATCATTTGAAAATGCTTGCTAGCTAGAAATATTCCATAATTGGTTTAAATTAATTAAGGCAGGTCTGTATTCAGGAAAATTGATCATTTTACAATCAAAAAATATATAAAAATAAAGAAAAAGCACTAGCAAAGCCGCATTTTTTGTTAGTAAGTAATAAATCTAAATTAAATATCAGGTATAATAAAAAAAAATCACAACCCATTTAAAAAGTGTATGTCTACTTTGTATACGTATAATAATTTCTCAAAAAAACATGTATGTGACTTTGTAATAAGAGAAAAACTACTTAACATTTACGAAATACATTGGAATAAATCCACCGATTCAATGGCAGACATAAGTACTGCTTAAGTTATTACTAATTTTAAAATATAACTGATTTCGTTGTTGAAGTCAGTTTTTTTTGCTTAAGTTTTTATTGTGACTGAAAAGTTATGGATCATTGAGGACCGAAGTCATTTACTCGTATTTTGACAGAGGTTTTAAATATAAATTGCTTCACCAGTGACCACCAAAATGTATTTATTGCATAACGTTAATTAAACTAAATATTAACCATCAGAATTTTAATTGAAAAAGAAGCAAGCACTCTCAAATGAGGTATCAAACTTATATGACAGTTCTCTTGGAGTTTCATGAAGACTTTGACAAGTTTCATGCACGTATTGTATGTCATTGTAAACACCAATAAAGGTATTAAAACAGTGATGATATTATGATAATTACCACGTACGGTCAGAATCGCCAACTGTATTTCAATAAATTGAAGTATCACTGCTCTAACAAATCCATAGATACTAGCACGTTTTGCTAGCCCCTTAATGCTACCGAACATAAAGTATTTTACTCATATTCACTGTTTGAATATAATCAACACGAACTTGTGCCCAGAAACAAAGAATAGTTATAATTAAAAGTGTTGCTTATGTAATTTCATCGAATATTTTTTTCGTCAAATTTTTACATATAAAGGGCTATCGCCTAGTATTATCAACTTTAACTAAATGCTCCTTTAACTTACTGTCATATTATCAACAGATCCAAGCATAATACATTTCATTAAATAGATTTTAAATTATCTGCAGTATTTTTTTACAATGTATATTATTTCTATTTTTCATTGAGAGCTTAAATAGTGATTTAAATCACATTTGTAATACATCAAAACGTTAAAGGAGCATTTAGCGCTAAAGGAGCTTTAAATTAGTTGATAATACCGGGCAGATTGGAATAATTTGAAATTTGAGACCATAAAATTATACTATATTATGGACATTTTAACACCAGTCTGAAGTTTGTTTGGATTATAATTTCAAAATTCAAAAGACAAAGACAATCACTCACAAAGGTATATCTTATTATTTAAACGCTACTTCGCTACGGTGCACCTAATCTTTGGTTATGAGTTTTATATATTTCCTTGTCTAACAATAAGTAATGAATCGACCAAAAAGTGTACTTAGTCAGTTAAACAACTGAGTGACTCAGATGTATCTTAACTGCATATAAATGAAAATATGAAAAACTCGTGCAATAAAAATTCTGCAGAAGTGACTTGTATTTTGGTTTAATAACCCGGCCCTATTGTACTGCATTTATCACTCACGTGATTTACGGCACGCTCACGATCACGATGCGGGTGTCGGTCCATACACACACACAGACACGCACAGACACACACAGATGCACACATGTTGCTCGTTTTTCGTCTCCGGGTGTTATTGGCAATTATGCGAACTTCATTTATATTTACGGTCGTTTTATTTCACACAAATTTATTTTATTTTACTGACCGTTTTGTTTGGGGTGTAGTAAACATTAAATTAATTTACAATACAATTAAGAACACCTTTTTTCACGCTGGAACGAGAAAATAAGACACCATAGATATGGACTGCGCATTCTGTATAATCAAAAATAAAAGTGAAAATTGAGATATAATAAAACCTTTATAATTCTCTATATTTTTAGACCCAACGTACGCTCTATCTCTTTCTTTTATGACGACTCTGTTTCAGTGGTGTAATTGGGGGGGGGGATTAAGGGGATCAATCCCCCTCCCCATGAGTTTACGAAAATTATAAGATAACTAGCGGAATCCCGCGGCTTCGCTCGCGTAAACTTCGAAAATAATCAGAACCCTCTATACGTGATACTAGGAATCTTAGTTAAAAATTGTATATTTGTAAACACTAACCTCCTGTCTACCCTCATCATTAGGGGTTGAATATCGAATATTTGTATTGCAGATTATTTTGCCCGACTCCACCATTATAACGTAAGCAGCTATGCAGATAAACATATCAAAAACACAAACCCTGTCTACCCCCGCCATTAGGGGTTAAATGTCGAAATTTTTGTTTTAATAGATGACTATTTTTCCCGAACTTACCTTTATAAGTAAAGCAGGTATGCAGATAAACATATCCAAATCCATCCTCGTCCCCGTCTCATGCTATTAGGGTTGAATATCGAACTTCCATTTTTAATTGAATATTAATTTGTCCGAATTTACTTTAAAATCATGAACAATGATGAAGATAAATAACTTTATAGATATAAATTATAATATACGAGCATTTTTCAATAATGAATACATCTAAGTGAAGAAAATAACCAATTTTGTAAAAGACGATTTTCATAATGAAAAATATAACTTTACGAGATTTAATACTGTCATATCCCCCCCTCATCACAAAAAGCTATATACGCCACTGATCTGTTTTCTAGTCACGTTTTTCACTAATGTCTGGTTTCTAGCAAACACTTTCAAACAAGGTGTCAAACTTATATGACAGTTATCTTTGAGTTTTTAACAGATTTTCTTGAGCTGTAAGTTATATTTTTACCATTTTTAGGTTAGTAAATACATCTTTCTTTACTTTACTTCCTATGCATGAAACATAGAACTGTCATATAAGTTTGATAATACCGGTTATAGATATTTTATTTACCCCCCCCCCTCTTGCAAATATGCAGACGTAATTAAAGAGCAAATCCTAAAATTAAAAAAATTGAAGAAAAAAAAATAAGTTAGCTGAAACATAAATATATTATAATAGAAAATACCGTATACGCTTTTAAGTATTTATAATGTTTGATAGATTAAATACATTATGCTATGAACGTGTTAATTATATTATAAATTATATATAATTACTCATCATTAATTTATATTATTTTTGTTACAGGTAAGAATATATCTACTACAAATTATACTGCATTGCTTCAAGTGGTGAGTTCATAAATTATCAAATGAATATATAAAATATACAAACACAAAGGAAGATGGTTGAATAAATTAATAAATAGTAAATTATAAATAAATAAAAATTTAAACAAATTAAAATGAAATCGAAAAGTGTCAAAAAATAATTTTTAGCTAATATTTTCAGGCAATCATATGATTTTTATTTTTTATTTTTCTACAAAAAAATTAAATTGTAACATAGGCCATTTTTGGTATCAGTAGACCGAGGTTTTTCTTATCTTTACAATGATAAATATATTTTTTTATTAATTTCAATACGTCAAATTTTAATTAGTAATAAATTTCTTTTTCATATCCAGAGAAATAGTTTTATTTAACAGAACCCCCCCTTCTGGAGCATACGAAATCACATTTCTTTCCCTTTTTTCACATACTTAATTAAAAAAACGCGGTTCCTAATCATTTTGAAAGTGTACAGATATCTTTGTAAATGAATAAGAATGTATGCTCAGATTTTCATCAAATTTTCTCTGTCACATCACTTTAAAAAGTCCTGTCATGTCTCGAAAATATGCAGTTATCATAAGAATACATGCTACTAATTAGTTTATTTAATATCTCTTAAACTATTCTCCTAAAGATATTGAAATTTTGCAAGGATTTTCTTCGATTTCATCGAAATCTCTATTCTTTTTCTATGGTGTCAACCTCCTTAATAAAAAAGACAAAAAGTAAACTCAGTCACTTAACTTATATCTATATAACAAAATCAATTATATATTAATTACAACTTCAGATACTTGTTAACATTTTTCTTTTTATTTTTTACTTCGATAACTCTATAATTCTTCTAACAGTTAACCGATCCATATAAATTACGAAAAAAAAATCTCTCTACGTTGTATTTTATGCGGTAATTTGGAGAAATGTGGGTGAGATACAAACCATAGATAAAAGTAATTGAGAGATAATGATTTAGAAATTAATACGAACGCGTAGGTGGCGCACACTAGCGGTAGTTCTGTAAATTAAATTATGCCAGAACTAATGTAATCAACTATGCGAATAATTGGGCTGCCGATATTATGATTCATCTCTACACTTTTTTACCAGTACAAAAGGGTTATGTGGTTGTCATATACAGGGTGATTCAGCACTGTCGTGCCAAACTTGAACACTAGATTGAAAAAAATATTTTAAGCAAAAAAATCCCAATAAACATGTGTCCGGAAATTATTCCTTAGGGAACTACAGGCTTCCAAAGATTTTACTAAAAATGAGTTTTAATTTAATATCTAGAGAACCCTTTGTGATAGAATTATGAAATTTAGTATTTGGTTTAGTAATAATATGTGTTATTGATTTCTAATATTAACCAATTATATTTTAGGCCAGGGCTGTATGGGGCCAGTGGGCCCATCGATTTTGATCTAGTAATTGTTTGTTCCTTATTTTTTGTCATGAGTTGGTACTTTTATAAGATTATATGACACAAAATACACAAAAACATACTTTGCTTGTTTATCATAGGATGAACCGTTTTCAAGAAATATCGATGAAAAAGAAAGCATGCAGAATTAACCTTAATACGGATGCTTGAAATTATAAAAAATAAATTTATATTCTTATTTCATGATAAAAAATAAGACAAAAAGTTCATATAAATATACTTCCTAAAATGCATCCATATCAACAAATAGCCATTTTTAATTTGTTTTTTAGTCATGTTAATAAAGTACATGTAACAGTAATAGAACTGGCTATAGATCTTAGAGGATTCATATTAGGGGGTTTATTTATATAAACTTTATTCTTACCTTTAATCATAGAAAAAGAATATAAATTTATTTTTTATAATTTCAAGCATCCGTATTAAGGTTAATTCTGCATGCTTTCTTTTCCATCGATATTTCTTGAAAACGGTTCATCCTATGATAAACAAGCAAAGTATGTTTTTGTGTATTTTGTGTCATATAATCTTATAAAAGTACCAACTCAGGAAAAAAATTAAGGAACAAACAATTACTAGATCAAAATCGATGGGCCCACTGGCCCCATACAGCCCTGGCCTAAAATATAATTGGTTAATATTAGAAATCAATAACACATATTATTACTAAACCAAATACTAAATTTCATAATTCTATCACAAAGGGTTCTCTAGATATTAAATTAAAACTCATTTTTAGTAAAATCTTTGGAAGCCTGTAGTTCCCTAAGGAATAATTTCCGGACACATGTTTATTGGGAGTTTTTTGCTTAAAATATTTTTTTCAATCTAGTGTTCAAGTTTGGCACGACAGTGCTGAATCACCCTGTATATTGCTTTGTTTGTAAAATTTCATGTGTTTTAAAAACGGTGAATGCCCACGCGACTGGTGCATCTAATAAAAAATAAATTATATCAGTACACTGGTAGAAAGGATTTCTCAAACCAAGTAAGCCTTGTTTTGTATATAACGAAAACAATATTTTCTTAAGATATGCAATAATCTCTTAAACCAACTATAGTTTTCTTGAACGAAGGAATAACGTAGTTGGGTTAAGAGTACCTATGTTTCTTATATTAAGAAAATATTGTTTCGTTATATACAAAACAAGGTTTTCTTGGTCCAATACAGTTTTTTTCTGTGTAGTTGCTCAAAAGGGGGCGGTATATCTAGGGGACCAAGGATAACATAAGAAATAAATAATTTCAGTGTATAAATGCTTCAGGAATAAAAAATTTCTATATTTTTATGTTATACTTATTTCTTAAAAATATAATTATTATATAATAACGTACCACTGGGTTGGAGAGGGGGGGTAGTTTAAATTTCACCTCAGACCGCAAACTTTCTTGTATTACTTATGTCAACATTACAATTAATTTTCATTTCAATTAATTAGAAAATAATAACTGCAAAAATATATTTGTGTGTAGGTTAAATTAATCCTAGGATCTTAGGCTTTCATCAGTGAAAGTCTCATCAAAATCGGTTCAGTACTTTTTGCGTTACAACAAAATTTTATTAAAAACTAAAAAAATTTAAATCTTGGATACGAAAAAACTTTCTAAATCAAGAAATATTAAATTTGTTATTTATACCCGCACCCCCATTGTTGATTAATATTCCACCGCTCATGTATTCAAAATAAATATTGCAATAAAACTATAAATTTTATTGTTATAATATATAATCTGTATTTTTTTTCTGTTTTCAAAAAAAATAAAAATAATAAGAACCGTTATAAATGAGATGATCTAAAATGGCATTAACTGCAATTGTAAGAATATAAAATATTAAATACAGCTATGATGAGGTCGCCGCTGATGCTGCTGCAAACTAAAAATCAAGAGTTGTAAACTCTCGAGAACACATAAAAATATTATTATCCAAGATTCCGCTTTAATTTGAATGATTAAATTCTGCAATAAAATACATAATGGTTTTTCTTAGAAATATTTTAATAACTCTAGTTGATTCGAAATTTTATAAACACACTCTTATTACTAACCTAACATAATAAAATCAAATTTTACGTAAGGGGAGATAGCCACTGTGACGGGTCAAAAAATTGCCAATGTTTGGAAATTTTTTTCACAGATATAACTAATTATTTTTGAATCAGGTTAAAGATGTTTTTATTAAGTATATATTCAACTTATTTAGTATTAATTTTTATTGAAAAATATTAAATATTTACAAAGTTATGAGCCTCGATGTGACGACCAAAAAAAATATTTTTCTCTATAGTTCACTCGAAATTTCGAGAAAGGTTATATTTAAAAAATTAAATAAAATTTTTATCAATATCTATATGAATGTATAGCTATCGTTGCACATAGCCATTTTTTATTATTATTTTTTTTCACAAAATGGCGATAGTTTGATTTTTTTTTCATTTTTAAGACCTATTTTTTTATTAGATCGGTTTTAAAAATAGTAATTATCAAAATTTCAAAAATCGGTTACGTGCAAGGATAGCTACTACAATAATTACGAAAAAAAAATTTTTTAATATGAAATCGGTTCATAAGTCTTTGAGAAATCGTGTCAACCAGGTCGAAAAATGCCATTTCGAGATAAACGTTTTTAATGTTTTTGTTATGTCATAACCGGCCGTGCTACCTCGTCTCACTAAATTGACTGTAACTCCGTCAATTTTCGGAATTTAAACTCAATTTTTTGTATATATATTTATGAATATGTATACTTAAAAAAAAATCCGTCACAGTGGCTTTCCCACTTATTTTTTTAATGTCAATTTATTATTTTCTCACTAAATGGGGGATCACGCTAATTCACCAAGAGAACTAGCATGAATTTAATTGTTCTCTTACGTAGCATTATTTTTCTTTGTATGTTATTTAATGGAGGTTGCCACTGTGCCTGCCAGGGCAGTAATCAGCAACTAGTACAGCAATTTCATGTGTAGTTTTTAGAGGAGCCAGTCGCACGGATATTCACCAATTCCGTAATAAAATAATTTCATATCTCCTTTAAAAAACTCCCTAATGGATATTTAATTCGAGTCTATGTTTTTCTGTGGACAAAAATATAAAAAGAATATGAAATAAAATCGTAGCGGGCGGTATTATATAGTTCGCGTCTCTCACGGCCAGATGTCGCTAGTCTGTGTGTCGGTAAACAAGGGCACTGCGTGCCTCTAAAACCGTTCTCTTGTAGATGATTTTTTTATAATATTTATATAGACGGGCGGCGCATGTAAATGCGCTACGTAAACATCTAGAGAGCTGTGAAACGGCGCTCGGCTACCTGACGTTTTACTACTGGCAAAGGGGTCTCTTTATGAACAAATACATAGTTGGGAATATTGAGCCCAAACCGAATAATTATCCATAAGCGATTATTTTGTTGAAATTGATTTTTGTACCGCAAATATATCTTATAGTGTACTGTCCATAATATCAGTGGTTCCCAAATTCTTTTGGTCCACGGACCCCTTTTCATAGTCAAAACTTTCCCACGGACCCTGGGTGAAAAACTACTAAATTTTGACACGCGCAGTTGATTTTAGTACCACTTCGCCAATTTTTATTCGATTACGTTGAAATTTTAACACAATGAAGAAGATAGATAAAGCTACTAATTTAGTGAATAACATTAAAATTGGACAAAAATTGTTTGTGTTAATGCACTTTGAATTTTGAAAATTGCCGAATTTTTGCTTAAAATAAATTTTTTTTGTTTAAAAAATGATTTTCGAAGGGAATAACTTTATGAATGTATATAATTTAAGGCTTTTTAGTTCAATTAGGACCCATAGCTTCATTCTGAATGAACTTTGGTTGAAGTCATTGATTCAAAAAATATATATACGAATTTGAATGTTTGCATATCGAAAAAAAACATTTTTTTGCAATATTGCAAAAACAAGAGCTGATTGAGCCAAATGGTGGTCATTTTTGGATTCAGCGTGTCTAAATTACCCTTAAAAAGTTGTTGTATGCAGCAAAATGGCTGTCGGCCAGTGTAATTTATTCATTGTTATTTATTTTAACTTCCATATTAATAAAAATGTGCTCGGACCCCCTGACGTTGTTCATGGACCCCCAAATCGATTTTAATTTTCCACTGACTCCCTGAACGATGCCAGGGACCCCTTGGGGTCCGTAGGGACCACTTTGGGAACCACTGGTCCATATCACTATGCATATGAAGTTTCTTACTCGAAATGCTACATAGTTTGTTAAAATATAGAGTATTTTTGTGTGCCACTCTCTTTATAAAATTAATTATATTAATAGTATATTTGTTTATTGGTATAACAAATTAAACTATACCCATAGGTGGGCATTAACTCGTTAATCCGTTAATCGTTAATTAACGAAGTTAACAAAATACTTAACGGATTAACTTTTAAGATAACTAAAAAAAATGTTAACGCTTTTGTTAACTTCCGTTAACTTTAGTCCGTTACATTGGTTGTTTGATGACAAGAAAGTTGTCGAAATAGCAAAAAAAAGGTCTTCAAACATTTTGGATGGTTAACTTTTAACGGTTAACTTTAACTTTCGTTAAATTTTCGGTTAACTTTAACTACCGTTAAATTTTCGGAATTTTAACGCTTTAACGTTTAACGAATTTAACAGATTAACTGTGCCCACCTATGTCTTTACCAAAAATATATAGATTTAGATTCTACACACAAAAATTACTAATTGATATTGTAACTTTAGTAACAAACACGTGGCTTAGAAAGAATTACAATATTTTGGACAGTTTCAAGATTACTACGTCAAATAGTTATATTTCTTTTAAAATTGAGAATAGTATTTCTTTATTTGTATTAACTTTGGTCTCTTAAATTAAAAGAAATAATTTTTACCTTTTTATAGTTTTTAAACTAGAGCATTTACAGACAGACACACAGACATTACGGTTAAAATATTAAAAAAAGATATTCCAATCAAAATTACTATTTAAATAAAACAAAAATCGATTTTTCTTTTATACTAATTTTTTCCCAAAGTAAAATATTTTTAATAAACTTCAGTTGGACATCGCTGGACCACAAGTCTTAAAAATAGAAAATCCATTTCAAGCATTCCCATATAAAAAAAAATGTATTATAATTAAATTGAATAGATAAAAATGAGCCAATAAATATCGATACGCCCGGCAATCTGCAATCTGTGGTAATGAGCTCCCGCCAGAAACGTACACCCAACTTATTATAAATTAGATCAAAACGATATTTAATATGATCGCGAGATTCAAACGTTCTACTCATTACAAAATATATTCGTAATTAAAAAATACACACACGCACACACACAGACACACACACACACATACAGTGGCGTAAAATAACTTTACGAGAGGCTGCGTCTATTTTAACTATATACATTTATATTTATATTACAATATTATCTCTAAGGTTCCTTAGGTCTAATTTATTGTTAATCTAATGCCAGGTATTATAAAGGAGTTTAAAAAATTTATAAGATAACAAGCACTTTTAACTGGGTATTATATTCTGCGTGTTATTATCTATGAATTTGTTTTAGAATTTAGATCAGTGATATACATAGAAAAAAACTGTATTGGATCAAGAAAACCTTGTTATATATATAATGAAAATAATATTTTTTTTTTTTTTTTTTTTTTATTCATGACAGGAATTGTCGTTTGGTGCTAGGCCTTTTACGACAGCTCTTCGTGTTGTGTAGATGTTGTGTTATTGTAGGTGTTTTTGTATTGGGTTGGGTTCACAGGGACACAAGAGGGATTGGGAGGTTGCTGATGGGCCGATCATAGCAGGGTGTAGACAAACAAGGTGGCCTGGATGATAGGATATAATATTTTCTTAATATAAAAAAAAACATACTCTTAATCCAACTACGTTATTTCAGCGTTCAAGAATACTATAGTTGGTTTAAGAGATTATTGCTTATCTTAAGAAAATATTGTTTTCGTTATATACAAAACAAGGTTTACTTGGTTTGAGAAATCATTTCTTCCTGTGTATGTATACTTCAACTTATTGTAACACAGTTGGTGCAGACTCTTCCATACGAAATAATTTTCATAATATCACCACTGTTTTAATACCGTTGGTATTTACTAACCAAGCGTGCGAGAAACTTGTATAATACTTCATGAAACATCAAGGGAACTGTCATATAGGTTTGATACCTCATTTGATAGTGTTAGCTAACAAATTCTGTCATTGATTACATCAGCAAAATATCTTGCAAACTATATTAACGAGAAATATGAAAAATTACTAAACTTTCAAAAGAGACTAGAAAACGGGGGGGGGGATAGAAATAGAATAGGTCCGTTGGGTATAAAATGTAGGTCCCAATCAGTATAACCTGACTATTTCTTTTTAACTCATACCCCAAATAAGGGGTTTCGAAACATTTTTTATTTTATTTCATCGCCTCTCTCCTCCCTCTTTATTTAAAAAATCTTTAAAAATCATAGAAAAAGTGTTCTTTTATGATCTGAATATACACTGGTAGAAAGAATTTCTCAAACCATGTAAACCTTGTTTTGTATATAACGAAAACAATATTTTCTTAAGATAAGCAATAATCTCTTAAACCAACTATAGTATTCTTGAACGAAGGAATAACGTAGTTGGATTAAGAGTATGTTTCTTATATTAAGAAAATATTGTTTTCGTAATATACAAAACAAGGTTTTCTTGGTCCAATACAGTTTTTTTTCTGTGTAGAAGAATTTAGAAAACACGTGTTCTTTGAATTAAAAAAAAAAAAAGTTTTGCAAGTTTTTAGGGTTCCGTGATAATCTTGATATGGGTTTTGGCTTCTGGATATAACCCGCATTGATTTGGTAGTTTTATTGGCCAACATTTCGTCGTATATTACAGTGAACATCTTCAGGACTTTATTAAAAGTGCATATATTAAACCCCAACCGAAATAGCATAAACTTTTTGCGCTGAATATTGAAATTAAAATTTTATAACTATCAATTTTCTTTAATACATTTACAAAAATAGTTTTAGAATAAATTAATTGTAAAATATATTTTCCAAGCCCCCTGTTTATTACAACTGCTACGCCATTGCGTGCAGGCAGACATAGGTAACCGTTTTTCATTAATATTTAAGGTGTTGTTACACTTATATAATAGAAGATAGTATCGCATGGCATCTTCTAGCTCACACTGTATGTAGAATACTCGATATGATATCATCCTAGTCGTATCTTTTAATTATAATTTGTATTCATAAAATTTAAAATAATCTCGACAAAGTGGGCGGAGCCGAATATACCTATCAAGAAAAAATGTGCACACAAATAATATAGATGCAGATAATTTGGTATAGAGGAAAAGGTAGTTTTCTTTAGATTAAATTTATTACATCTATTATCATTGGGAAGTTGCGCCGTCGGTTTTTTTTTAATTTCTTATAATAATATTTCTACTTTGCTTACTTTTAAATTAATATGTATTTTATATATACTGACTTACGGGACATCTCTATAATAAAGTAAAAAAATTATATATTTCAATTTTTTTTAAACGATTCATCAAAGAAAAAATGCTTTGATAAGAGTTATAGAGAATATTACAATCTGAAATTTATGTTCTAAAAAAATTTTTATGTAACTAACCGTTTTCATGATATTCATATTTTATAAAATAGTCTTATACTGGCCGCATAAGTTTTTAAGTTGGTACCTACTAAGAAAAAAAATCTCATTCTTAAGCTACTGAATAAAAGCCAAACTATCCAGTTTATTCACAAAATTTATCGTACACATAAATAATCTAATAAAAAACACATAATAAAAATAGAATAAATAAACCCAGAAGATTGGGATTTAAAAAATCGTATTTTCATATTACCCTGTCAAAAATATGCATCTTTTATACAATTGCAAATTTGTTAAGTTGTCGACCCTGAAAACGCTGACGAAATCACGATTAGACGAAGAGAACAGCATCACAAACTATAGATATTGTATTAGACTGTCTCTATTTCACAATTACGCCTAGATTAAAAATATTTACATGCTTTATTTTTTTTACTTTAAGCACTCTGCTACTTAAGTCATTATTCTTACAATTATTATAAATCTAGATTAAATATTTAAAGATAAAAAAAATCAGTTGTAACATGTACTGTCAATTGAACAACTTCTACAATCTACATTGTAATTTTTATAATACGTAATTTTTACTATATTCGTAAATATCATTTACATGGTTATTCTTAAGTTGAATTATTTGTTAAGGCTGGTTTACACGCAACGATATATCGTAACGATCGAATCGTTACGATTTTTATCGTAGCGTGTAAACAGGACATTGTAGCGATTTATTGGAATTGGATTGGATGATTGTTGCCGGCCGGCATAAATTTCTGCAAATCGTAACGACAAGTTGGAACGTGTAAACAAGTAGCAGCCATTTATTGCTACGATTTGACTCAGTTTGCATTCGCTGTTCATGTTAAGGTTGTTAACAACTCAACATAAGTCTCTTCATACATTCTTAAATAATTCCGCCAGTGATTGGGTTCATTTCGCAATTTTTTCAATAATTTTATATGAGAAAATACCCTTTTCTTCAGCAACCACTGGCGGCTCCACTTTCTTCTAGGTCTTCGTGACCTTTTCACTTTTCTTGCTAAACAAACGATCACAACAGTACTTCCTCCATGACAAAAACTGACTGAGTATACCGCGGTCGATAATGAATATTGGACAAGAAATCGTTGCATGTAAACAGTACACACTCTTTCGATTTATTGTAATAATGTATCGTAACGATCGAATTGTTACGATTTATCGTAGCGTGTAAACCAGCCTTTAATAAAGTGCTATAGAAATTAATTAATTTCAATTAAAATACAACACAATAAATACAAAGTTTGTATGAAATTAATTATATTAATATTATATTTCTTTATTGTTATAACAAATTAAACTATACGAAAAATAACTACACGTGACCTAGTAAAAACTACAATTTTTGTTATTTTGGACCCTTACGTCAAATAGAAATATTATGAATTATTTTTCTCCATGAATTTGAATTAAAACAAACTTCTACCTTGCAGTAACGCCACTGAGTTAAATCTTCATCCACCACAAGGTCGATAGCAAATTAACGATTATTAAAAACTTCAATTTCCCTTTTTGTTCTTATAATTAAAACGCTGCTAACACACTAGCTCTGTGTTTGAACCACTTTACATTTAGGAACACCGTGTTATTATGCAGATTTTCTGTTGTTACCATGCTTTTGTTTGTTTAGCATATTCCTCTACAATATGATATTATATAATTTAATTAAAAACCCAGAGAGGAACACAAGGAAGTGGGTTGACCGTTTCCTGCCTTAATAGAGGCAATAAAATATTTCTCGATAAGAAAACAGTGTTAACAAGTCTATTAGAATGTATTCTTTCTGTGTAAGATAATGTCTAATTTGTATGCATTGTTATTGTTTCGTATCTTGCGATGATTTACTGTGTGAAAACAAAATTAATTGAAAATCGGAATTAAATTGAAAAAAGTAATTATTTTTTTTTTGTTTTAATTGTTCGCTTTTTATTTATTTTTACATAAATCTAAAGCTACATACGAGACGAGATAAGTTAGTATAGAGATACTCTAGACTCTAGATAGAACTATGATGTCGACTCAATTTTTAACCGAATTGATTTATTCAAAAATTCATCTTTAAAAAAAAAACTTAAAAAAAAAACAGAACGCTTTTTATTTATTTTTATTCATCTAAAACAGTGGTCCCAAACCAGTGGGCCGCAAGAGCTAAAATATGGTTCCCGTAAAAGATTTCAAACTTTGAATGAACCATAGGTCGCGGCACAGTTAATCGAAAAATTAACTTCTTTAGTCGTTAATCCGTTAATAAAAAAGTTAACTTCGTTAATCGTTAAAGCGTAAAAATTCCGAAAATGTAACGGAAGTTAAAGATAACCGAAAATTCGAAAATTTAACGAAAGTTAAAGTTAATCGTTAAAAAGTTAACCATCCAAAATGTTTGAAGACCTTTTTTTTGCTATTTCGACAACTTTCTTATGTACTTTTCATCAAATAACCAATGTAACGGACTAAAGTTAACGGAAGTTAACAAAAGCGTTAACATTTTTTTGATTTAACTTAAAAGTTAATCCGTTAACTATTTTGTTAACTTCGTTAATTAACGATTAAAGGATTAACGAGTTAATGCCCACCTATGGAATGAACTTAGAATTATCGATGACCTTTTTTAGGTTTTTTATTTCAAATCTTTAAAAAATATAAAAATGAAATGTGAAGACCAACTTTATTTTCAGATTGATACAGTTTATTTTTTAACCTTGTGGTACCTGCTAATAATAATAGAATCAAAGATGTCCCTGGTCAAAAAAAGGTTGGGAATCACTGATCTAAAGCTACCTACGAGGAGAGATAAGTTAGTATAGAGATACTCTAGTTAGAGTTATGACATCGACGCCATTTTTAACCAAACGCGATTTATTCAAAAATTCATCTTTAAAAACAATATTTTTATACTTATTTTTATCTGTCATCAATGCCCTTTTTCTCATGAATATCTAAAGGTATCAATTTGAAATTAATATAAAATATTAAGTTCTGCAGCTTCATAATCCTGTAAAAAATTCAAGTTTCTAACTCAATGCAAAAAAGCGTAATTTTGATACAGACAGACGGACTCAATAAACATCAAAACCTATAGACACTTATAGAATACTTTCCATTAACCTAGAATCTTGAAATTTGACACAAAAGAAGGAAAAAATTCCTAAAATCATTATTTTATAATTTTATGTGGAATTATTACGTAACAAATTTAATTTTGCAGTTTTTTTACAGTGTAGTTGGTAACTACTAATGGCAGTTATCAGAACTCCTACTATAAGTATCTCTAACTGAAGTTTTTTTAATTGCAATCAAAATTAATTATATCTAAATCCCTTTATTTAAAATAAAATATTTGGTTCTTAATTTTTATTCATATATAAATTCTTACTTGATTTTTTTTCGATGTACGCCACTGGTTGTGGTATTTTATTTTATATGTTTAATTACATAATATTATAAAGTACGCACCCGAGGTGTAATTAGTTATATGAAATTATAGTTGTAGTGAAGCTATTTATTTCAGAAATCATCATTTATGATTGCCTTCTTATCTGCATCTATTTATCTATTGTTTACTTTTAATTCAGCTTGTAAAAATTCTAATTCAGTTTTAAATTAACTCTGTTACATTTTTTTACTTACAAACATTTAAAATAACATCTAATACACTGCCATGCAAAAGATTTTGGATACCTGTGTGATTTTGAATGTTAGTATACAGATTTCAGTCAATAAAAATAAAGAATATGTTTACTCGCAGTCAAAATAGTAAAAAAAATAATTTCTCGTTAGCTTGAAAGACACGGTGCGTCAATACTTTCAACTTGGGTAAACCTGACCTTTCAGGCATATAATTCAAAAATTTTCCTTAACATGAAAAATTGTAAATGCTGTATTTTTAATATGCTAGGATTATTACAAAAGTTGTAATTAAGTACTCTTATCAATATTTAAAAAAATGTATCATCCATTTTGGCAGTTTTATATTTACAATACGAAATGAAATGAGTGTCCAAACACTTTTGCACGGCAGTGTATATTGAATTTTAACATCTATTTAAATATAAATAGTATAAAACAAAGTCTCTCGTCGCGTCTGTCTGTCTGTCTGTCTGTGTACGATTTTCTCAAAAACTAGTAAACAGATTTTATTTAAAATATTTGTTAAAATGAATAAAGTTGGAACAAAAATCATCGAAGAGGTATTTTCGCGTTCACTGCGTATGTAAATAGTTTGCAATAAGTGAAAACAATAGGTTTATTATAGTTTAAATTTATATCCCCGGGTAACACTGGGCCAAAGGGCTAGTATATTTATATAAAATTCGTAAAAAATTGTCACAGAATTAAATAAAAATAAAAAAACGTTTATTCCACGTTCAACATTTCTTTTAGAATTTACACTGTATTATTATTATAAAAAAATGTAATAATAAAAAATATGGGTTAAAATGTTTACTCAGAAAAATGACTCATCTTTATTTAAAAAAAATACATTTTTTTCTGAACTTGTTTCAAATTTTCATGTAATAAATTATAGTTAAAATTATAAACGAAATAATAAATATGAAAGAAAAAATAATGCATTAATATATTTCACCATAAGAATTGGTGATATTTATGAACTCTGAACTCTATTGAAGCCTTAATTTAAGTACATTATAAACAAACCTATAAACAAAATAATAAATAAGTTGAGTTGTACTGAAAAATATTTCGTCCTAAAGAATTACTCACGTTTAAGAAATGTAACTGAATGTATTTTCGATACACATAGTATATACTATATTGCAAATTTATCAGCTATGCACTGGATATATAAAAATATACAATAGTTGTATTCATGTAACCTGTTTCTTGCAAATGTATGGGTTTACAGAAAACGCAGGGCCGTATTTTAAAACTTGAATGTGATTTTATGAAATTTTAAAATTAGAAAAACATTTTTTTATATTATTTGATAAAATTTATCTAAAACCTTTTAAGTTTATTATTTAAAGAGCGACTATAGAAGGAAATTTCAGATTAAATAACGCCGTTAAGGTTATACGTCTAGCACACTGTAAAAAAAATTGGTTTCGAAAAATTTTGTTTTTAATTTATATTCAAAACACATGTACCTACATTTTATAGAATATTTTACTTTGTTAGTTATTTAAAGTAAAAAAAAAGTTTTATTAAATTCGAAAATTGAAATAGACAGAACGGTATATAATAGTAACATGTACTAATTTATACAATGTAATGGCAGAGCTAGTTTTTCATTATTTTGAATAAATTACACGTGAATATATTTGTTTTATAATTTTTATAGTATTTAAAAGTGTCTCTATATAGACAATTGTGTTAAATTTCAATAAATAGAGCACTTTTGGTAAGTTATCTCATTTATCGTGTGTTAAAAACTTTAATTTTAATATCCAATTACTCAAAAACCATACGACCAATATTTTAAATAAAATATTCTAAATAAAAAAATATATGAGCTATCCATAAATATCATTAAAGTTTTAGACTTTTATCTATACATTGCTCTAATGATCGAATAACCTCAAGCGAGATGATTTTTTCCCCAATAATTAACTCGAAAAAATAAAAAAATATTTTTTATGCGTAACTAAATTTTATTATAAAAAAATTGCGGTCTCGGTTACGTGAATTAGACGATAATGGCTTCAATTTTGACGAGACGAGACACGACCTATCCCAACTCTACTCATGTTTCGTGCTATTATTTTATAACAACCCAAAAATCCAAAATTTATATAAATATACAATATTATTTTTATTGTTAGTTATAGAAACATTTATTATTTATTTATTACCCAGTACAACTCTGTAAGCCATATATGTCGATACATACATGTTTTATAAAATACAACACACACACATACACACATAAACACACACACAGAGGCACACAGACACACACACACATGTTAATTTTACATTCAATTTTGAATTATCTCTAGATACTGTTAAATATTGTAATTAACTTTTGAAGGAACGCAACTTATTATGTATTGATACTGTAGTATAGTTTTAGAAGCCGTGATTAAATGGGTAATGGGTCGAACTTACCGGCTGGAGGGAGGGGAGGATGCGCGGGGTTTTTAATTAAATTTTGCAATAATCCAGTCGCTTCATTTTCGACAAGCAAGATTCAATTTCAGATGGCCTTGTTGGGTCGATTCTGCTGCTGGTGTACAAAAGCGTGTGCAGTATTATTTATGTAATGTTGGTAACACTGATAAGTACAGAGGTTCTCGAAAGGTTAATTTATAAGATCACTGTTTCAAATGAAGGGTACACGGGAAAAAGAGGCTAAGTCAATTTTTAGTCGAATTAAGATAACAGCGCCATTTAGTGGCAAATCTAGGTACCTTTCGAACCACATATGTATTAAGGGGAAAAACATGCTAAATTCCGTAAAATAAAATTTGAAAGATATCATTTTTAGAGTAAAAGTATCCAAGATACCAATCTTAAAACACCGATAACTCAAAACTAGATTTTTTGACTTTGCTTCTTTTTCCCGTGTACCCTTCAAATATTATAATCAGGGCCCTTATTCTCGAGAATATGTCGATTCGAGTTTTTCGTACGAGATTTTAAATCTCACATGCTAGGAGCAGTCGAGATTTTTCATTCGATATTTCTATAGAAAAAAAGTCACATCGAGATTCGAGAATACGGTATAATTTATACACAATCGAGATTAAGGGAACCTTTTCAAGTCAAAAATTCGTATCGAGTTTAAACTTTGTATATAATTAGAGAAGATCAAGATAAGTAAGAAAAAAATTATCTTAGCTGCGGTAAAACGGTTTAAGAGGGTGAAACACCCCTATGAAAATGTGCAAAACAATCATATTTTTTCAAATAACTCTGAAACTAATGAAAATTTTAAAAAATCTACAATGCAAAATTTGCATGAATTTTTATGCTCTTTCGAATGGCGATAGTCAAAATTCGAAAAATTAAACCTATGAAATGTGGGTGGGAGGTGAGGGTTAATGGTTTCATTTTTTTTAATTTTGACTATAACCATTCGAAAGAGCATAAAAAATCATGAAAATTGTGTATTATAGATTCTTTTAAATTTTCATTAGTTTCAGAGTTATTGGAAAAAAAATGATTATATTTTTCACATTTTCATAGGGGTGTTTCACCCCCTTAAATCGTTTTACCGCAGCTATGATAATTTTTTTCTTACTTACCTTGACCTCCTCTAACTATATATACAGTTTAAACTCGATACGAATTTTCGACTTGAAAATGTTCCCTTGTTAGTGACTTTTAGTTTTAGTTTAGTAATCTCACTCGTGAGTCAAAAAAAGGAATAACATGCTTTAATCTAGTTCAGGGATTCTCAGCAGGGTCCAGGTGGATGGACTGGAAGTTTAAAAAGGGTCTATAGTATTCAAGAGGTCTATTGGAGGTCTATAAATTCTATGATAAATTTTTCTTTTTTTAAATTTTGAATTGAAATATTCTTTTTTTTAGTTTTTCATTTATATTTATCGATATATAAGTGCTTTTATTTGCTATGTATTGCTTTTACTTTTTTTATTTATGTTATGTTATCTAGAATTAAAAATGTAAGGGGGTATATAAAGAAAATCATTCTTTTAAAACGGCTTTATGTAGGAAGTTTTTCTTCGTCGATATTTCTATGACAAATTGATATTTGGTGCATGAAAATTACTATAAAATTTTGAATTTTTGATTTCGTTTAAATTATGTTTATTTTTTAGAAAATAACGTGAAAAGTTTAAATTTTCTATCCGCAGTTCTGTATCTCAAAACGTTCTCGAAATATGGCCTTTCAAAGAATTCTATTTTTGAAAATTTTGAAGAAAAAAGGGCGTAACTTTTGAACGTGTGGTCGGATTTGATTTTTGTTGACAGATTTGAAATCAGCGTATCAAAATCTATCTGTTGACATATATAATACTTTAAAATTCGACAAAAAAATTTTTGGTCGAAAAACGACATTTTTTAAGGTATACCCCTTGGAATTTTTTCGATTTTTCGCGAAAATTTTTTTGTCGAATTTCAAAGTATTATACATGTTATTATATAGATTTTGACACGCTGATTTCAAATCCGTCAACAAAAATCAAATCCGACCACACGTTCAAAAGTTATGGCCATTTTTCTGCAAAATTTTGAAAAAAACTGAAACTTTAAACGGCCATATCTCGAGAACGTGATGAGATACAGAACTGCGGTTTAAAAAATTCAACTTTTCACGTCATTTTCTATTAATTAAACATAATTTAAACGAAATCTAAAATTCAAAATTTTATAGTAATTTTTATGGACCAAATATTAATTTATCATAGAAATATCGACTTTAAGATAAGAAAATAAAAAAGTAAATCATTATATATAGAAAAAAGATTGGGAACCCCTGATCTAGTTCAATTTTCATTCACTACATAAAAAAACTGTATTTTTTATACTGCTCTTCCTGATTCAAATGAAAATTGATGAACAGACATTCTTAAAAAATTAATAATGATTAGTCTAAAAGTAATTTTTGCAACTGTCGGTAGCGATTGATATAAAGAAGATTCGGGGTCTAATTAAATCGTAAAAATGAATTAATCTTGACTTAATTACTCTCAGCAATTAAACTTTTCTTTAAGTAGACTTAATACCATCTAAATTGTAGGTAATAGCAATGAACAAATACGACAAATTATTATAATTATATAAGATAACATTTTCTGTTAAACGCACAAAAATGCGGTTCTTTCTAACCAATGACTGTTCTTTATTTTTCAACCTGAAAAAAACTCTTTCAAATTTTGTCTTAATGCCTGTATTAGTCGGAATTAAAATTATATAATTACGTAAAAATACGTTATTTTTTTTAGTTGTATTTCAAGTAAATATATTAAAATTAGTCAATAGAAAAAAAATCATGAGGTGGATTTTTAGTGAGCATTATGATTATAATAATTGACTCTTTGATCTTTAACCGCTTTTTTGAAGTTGGTAGGGATGTGATCTTAAGTTCCGAAAATGGCTGTGAATTTTTACACAAGACATAAAAATATTTTTTATTGAAAAATTGCACCAATAGAAAATTTTCATGTTTATAGGAATTATATTATTTAATGAATATTTGTAATCTTAAGTTCCGAAAGTGATTTTTTACTAGGGCATAGTTGAATTTTTTAAATATTTATCACTGAAAAACTGTACTAAAAGAAATTTATAAGTTTTTAGGAACTATAATGTGGTGATTCGACCAATAATATTATTTAATAAATATAATACAAAAATAAGACTTAATATTTATAAGTATTGTTCAGCCGATTTTTTTCGTATTCGAGTTTTTAGAGCAAACCCACGAAGTGGTAGCGCTTATATACTCGATTTTCCGTCCGTCCGTCTGTCTGTCTTCCACCGCGAGATCTCGGCCCCCTGAACACCTAAAGACCTCGGGTTTTTGCTAAATGGTAGATCTGTGGTTCTAGTTTAGCCCATTTTAGGAATTTTTCCGGTTATGACCCTCCATCCGGTTACGGACAGGCATAATGGAAATAATTTTTAATGGAAATATTCATTTTGATCCATTACAATGTCTGTGTGTCTGTCTGTAGGTAATTCAAAACGATATATGGGTGAAATTGTAGATATAAGGTTAATTTCGTTCCCGGAAACAATCTTATAACCGGGATTGGATGTTTATTTGTATCAATTTTTGAATTATTTCTGTTTTAAGTTTTAATTTTTCCCGTCCATTTTTTATCAATTAGGTCACATTTTAATATAATTTATTTTACACAATCGTAATAATCATTTAATATTATTGTCTTTTAATTGAAATTAAATAATTTGTACCTTACACTTTATTATCAAATAATTCAACTTAAGAATAATTAGTTAAATAAATCATATAAATGATATTTACAAATATAGTAAACAGTAGCGTATTACACACAAAAAAACTGTATTGGACCAAGAAAACCTTGTTTTGTATATAACGAAAACAATATTAATATAAGAAACATACTCTTAATCCAACAACGTTATTCCTTCGTTCAAGAGTACTGTAGTTGGTTTAAGAGATTTTTGCTTATCTTAAGAAAATATTGTTTTCGGTATATACAAAACAAGGTTTACTTGGTTTGAGAAATCCTTTTTACCAGTGTATAAAAATTACAATGTAGATTGTAGAAGTTACTCAATTGACAGTAGGTACATGTTTGTTAAAATTAAAACTGATAGTATTTTTTGATACAAAATTACAATTTTTAATCGGCAACTTTAATTTTTATAAAAAAATCGTCTATTTTTAGTTCTTTGTTTGTTACAAATTAAATAATATATTTAAATTAAATTGAATTCTGTTGAATTTAACTTCTTTCTCGGGTTCAAGGAAGAACAGTAATCATGAAAAATTAAATACGAGGTGAGTTTTTCATGTTTATGATCATGTTTAATACACATTTAATAGTCGAGATTTTTTACCGGTCGGAAAGTCATTAACGGATACTAGATTTTTATTTCATTTAAAAACGTTGTGAGAATATTGCAAAGTGTAATAAGTGAACCATCACCCTACAATTTACTATTTAGATTTATGTATTTACCTATAGTTTTTTGTCTCTATATCGATTTCTCATCTCGAGGTTTCAATAAAGAAGCTAAACTACCTGAATATAGTAATAGTTACTTTCTATAATGTACACTATTTAATATTTAACTCTCTCCAAAGCCAACTGTTTAAATTACTGGTAACTTTTATTTGTATTTCTGTCGAAAACATTTGACTATCAATTTACAATAATAAGTTACTAACACTAGTATTGGACAATACCCCAGTGCTTTTGATGACAATCGGTCAGTGAGTGTCAAAATGGTTAACATTTAAACTTATTTTTTGTGTAATCTATTTATTAATTATTATATCATTTCCGGGAAAAATGTAAATCTGCAGGGATCTATTCAGATCTCGACAGAGCTACATTTTGAGATAACATTATATTTTTCATTGATTTTTGATCTGTGGAGACTTGCAAAGATCTACAATGATCTACAAAGATCTCTGAAGATCATTGTAACGTTGAAAATTATTGATGTTTTGAAGTTTTAATCTTTATCACAATCTTCAAAGATCTTTGTAGATCGTTTTAGATCTTTGTAAGTCATTGTAGAACTTTGCTAGTCTCCTCAGATTAAAAATGAGTGAAAAATATGTCCCAAAATGCGCAAATCTGTCGAAATCTGAGTAGATCTCTGCAGATCTATAATTTTTTCCTGGGTTATTTCAAATACGATTTTTTATTTTATAACTTTTGTTTTGTAATCACTGGGTGCCGCTTTACTGGTTTTATTTTATCCATTACTGAAGAAAAAACATAAACAAAATAAAGGGCTGTAATTAAAAAAAAACATATTTGCAGACTTATGTAAGTTGATTTAATAAAGAATTATTTGTTTTTCATACGAATTATAAAAAAAGAAACCCATAAATCCCAAAAAATGTATACCTTGCTCTTAAAGTGGCCTACACTGGTAGAAAGGATTTCTCAAACCAAATAAACCTTGTTTTGTATATAACGAAAACAATATTTTCTTAAGATAAGCAATAATCTCTTAAACGAACTATAGTATTCTTGAACGAAGGAATAACGTAGTTGGATTAAGATTATGTTTCTTATATTAAGAAAATATTCTTTTCGTTATATACAAAACAAGGTTTTCTTGATCCAATACAGTTTTTTTTTCTGTGTAGACGAGTTCTATTAGGGGTATTTTCTTATAACTATTCAGAAAATACTTTTTTTGTTATATTTGAAATAAATTGGCTCGAAGTCATATTTTTCCTGTGCAATTAAATTTTCTCATATCAACACATAGACATTTTAAAAAAATACTCTCCTAGCCGATATGGCCATTACATTATCTTCCCTCTCTGTCACACACACATGCACATCTCTCTCACTTCTACATTTGATGAGTCCACGCCCATTAAATTACTTCTGCTGCAAATTTCTGATGACTTCAATGCACGATATGATGCATTTTCTTATACGTACATCACATCAATTAAATAAAGATAAATATACACGAATACACGGTATACTGTATCTTCCCTCTTTCTCGATGAACGCATGATTTTAAGGGTGTATATTTTTTTTTGTAAATGCATCAGTTAGATGAGGACAGATGTACTCGTTTGTAAGGATATAGCATGTGCTGTCTCTCTCGACGGGTGTGTATTTTTTAGGTTGTGGCATGTTATATATTTTTTCATAATTAACAGTACTTGTTATTAACTGAAGGTGCGGAGTAAATAATATATATATTGTTTTATCGGAAGAAGTATGAAGGTATGAATTAAATATGACTTTGTACCGATGATACGGTATTATTTAATTATTGAATGGTTTTATTTGGTACCAAATTCTTCATCGAATTAATTGTACCAGGAGAAAATTGCATCAAGTATAATTTTGATAGCTTGTCAAAGACTTTAGTTCATTGTTGTCTAACTTTTTTTTAAATCGATTGAATATAATTAAAAAAATTAGAGCTTATAAGCTTTAAAATGCTTTTTTAACTGTCGTACTACGAGCTTTTTTAACGAAGATGTGATCGGGTAAAAAAACGTTTACTTAACTCTTAGCTGCTCCACTTCTCCAGAATAACATACCTGCCACACTGGGGTCGCCTCGTACCCCAGTACTAAAATGCTGACTACTCGTAAGCTATTGAATATTTTAATTCAATAAAATTCCTTTATCATCTTTGAACTGTTTGCGCATAAGCCGTGAACGTAAATTATACGCCCGTCTTATAAAACACAAATAATATTGCTTTTTATCGGAAAAAAATCTGACCCTGTGAAATATCATTTACTTATCTTTTTAGGCAAACAGAAATGAAATAAAACACAAAACAAAATTATGAAAAAAATTCGCAAAATCACTGGGGTCTCAGACAGCACCACTCCGCTTGTCATGATTACGACAACTAGACTGACGCTATTAAAATTATACTAGGAACTCTAGAAGGAAGATAGTTTCTTGGACTAACATTAGGGGTTGCTACCAAAACTATTTTCAAAAATTTAAACAGCTTAAATGTTGAAACAATGTGGGGCACCTGGTACCCCAGTGTGGCAGCTAAGGGTTAAGGTTATACGCCCTAGAGGGCCGCAGACCACCACTTTAAAAAACGCTGCCCTAGTATACCTAGATATTATTAAGAGTGCAGAAATTTTATGATACAAAAAAAATGAAGCCGGAGAATGAATTTTAAGTAAATAATCACACTGCGCTGGGAAAGTTGTAAGTTTACCTAAAAAAATATTTCTAACCGACTTCACAAAATGAGGAGGTTCTCAATTCAATCAATATATATTTTTTATGTATGTTCCGGCATATATGCACCGATTTGAACTTTCTTCTTTTGTTTGAAAGAGAATACTACCTACCGAGGTGGTTCCGTAAAAATTTCATCAGAATCTAACTAAGGACTTCTTAGCTACACCACCCAAAACGAGAAAAAAACGACCCTAAAAACAATGCCAAACCAATAAAAATTTAAAAAACTATTAAATTTGATTAATATATACTTTTCAGTATTTTTAGTATTTTTTTGAAATCAGTTTTTATTTCTTCTTGACATGTTAAGTCGCTTTTGCTTCTGAACACCTGAAAGCCGACATTTGAACCATTGTTGCAATGTATTATCCACGCACTGAAATTTATTCTTTCAGCTGGCACGTATATGGATAGAATAGTTGAAATGCTTGAACAGTTTGTGTCTTAAATACGTCTATAATATAATTAGTAATAGTATGCGTTCAACTAGTTCTCAGTAGCCGCTCAATGAGCCACAGCTCTATTCATTGCCGCAATGTTTATAATACTTTGTACAATGTGGCTTACATGCACTCTCGGTGGTATATTTTTAACTTCCCAATAGGAAGTTATTGTAATTGGTCCGAAAATCGAAATCAAAAATTTTAACATATTTTCATGTTTCAAGGGCATTAGAGTATATTTACACTATTTTCAGAAAAATGTCTGTGTGTGTGTGTGTGTGTGTGTATGTACGTACGTACGTACGTATGTACGTACGTACGTACGTGTCCTTTTTTTCCGGGACGAAATCTCGCGAACAAAAAATGCTATTGACTTCGTTGGGGTGCTAATCGAAGCGTCTTGAGGTGAATATGATCTGAAAGAAAGGATTTTTCGAAATTCAACCCCTACGGGGGTAAAAAGGGTGTTTTTTTCATTTTTATTTTTTTTCTTGATCGAATTTAGTCGGAACTTAGAATAAATACTATACAATACAAATAATGAAACGTGTATTTCAGTATTTATTTTTTATATGGGTCCAAACAGCCATTAAAGTGATGCAAAACACCATCAAAATTTGAATTTCATACTAATAAATACATCTAATAATTCATGTTGCCTTGGAAACAACACAATTCAAAATTCAAACTGTCAGATTAGTTTTTCAAAAATGTGCATTATATTATTGACATTATTAGGATATTAGAAAACTAATATTCATAATACAAAGGATGAGTTTTATTTCTGATAAATTCCATTAAAATTTTTCATATACATATTAAAAAAAATATTTACAAACTATAACATAGTAATATTAATTATGGAAACAATAAGTAATCAGTATTCAAGTATTGTAAGTCATACCATGTTGGGAAGTTGATTGTGTGGACCTAAAGGATCGCACCCCACAGCATTATACGTTATATAGTTTAATTTTATATCCCCGGATAAAATTGGATCCGACAGCTAGTTTATTATATTGTTGGTACAACTATCAAAGAAAGCGTTGCAAATATTTTTTTATAATTTTTAATTTTTTAAATTAGCGATAAATTAATATACCTTCAAGATTTATTTATTTATTAATTTGTAATAAAGTTTTTAATAAATATGACAAAATGAAAAATCTTACCAGATATTTAACGTAATTTTTTAGCACCCTGAAAACGTATCGTGGTTGTCGATAATTATAAAAACCTTCTTGAGAAAATTAATCGAATGTTAATTTAAAAACCTCTTAAAGATCAGTTCGGTAGTTCTCATGCTGATAATGAATATTGCTATAAATATAATTTTATATAATACATCAAGACTAAAAGCAAAGGTAAATAAAGACATAACTTTTAACCATAATCCAAGAAACAGTTGTACAACCGAAGACAGACGCGGAATGTTATTTTAAAAACCTCATCCAGATCAGTGTAGTAGTTCTCTTGCTGAAAATGAATATCATTGGAAAGTAAGAAGACTAAAAACAAAGGTAAACAAAGACACGACTTTTAACCACAATCCAAGAAGCAGTTGTACAACGGAAGACGCGTTATTGTTAGTTCTTCAAACGTGCTCGTTATATCCGTTACGGTTTTATAGGCGGCAAACAAATGCTATGTTTTTATCTACAATGTTATAAAATATAAGAAATATTGTAACAAGAAAAAACAATGTAATACGATAGCTTTAAACAAAGAAGAAATACTTTCTGTACATACCACATAGCTTATTCACACTAATATGAAAAAAAAACACCTCAATATTTCACCCCTAAAAATTAATATTAGTGAAAATAAACAATGACTCAAAATTTTACAGAGAATGTATATTTTTTCGTATTAAGGGGGGATCCTGCTTTATGAGGCCAAAACAAAGCGTTTTTTGGGGAATTTTTTTATGACAGAAAAAAATATGCAAGTGTAGCGAACTTTTCATATTATTTTACTGCATATTTAAACGTTAGAAAAAAAAAATTTTAAGACAAAAATGTTCAAACGCAGCGAATTTATATACAGATTTGTGCAACGCTTTGCAATCGCAGTCTCCAATCGGCGGGAAAGATGAAGCTCGTAATTTTTGTCTGAGACAAAAAAAAAAAACAAAGTAAATTTTAATGTTTATATATTTTTCTTCTAGATGAACTAAGAAAAACCCAAAAAATTGTAAAATTAAAAAAAAATCAGGTTTGAAAAAAAAATATGTGCTTTTTACAACAAAATAAAAATCATTTCAACTTGCTAAAAAAGTTATTTAGAATATTTTTTTCATGAATCTTTAGTTCATATAGAAGAGATTTTAAAACTCTAAGATTGGTCGTTTAGTATTCTTGCAATCACGCCCGCCAATTTAAAAAAATGATAAAAATTAAAACTCGAGAAAACGCGTTTCAAAGTTATACGGTCTACGGTATACCTGCTCGAAACCCCACTGCGTTTAGTGGTATATCTTTGAAAATATTTCGAATTTGCCTATAAAACTTTACAGACATATTCTTAGATATATTAGGAAGAGATTTAAGCAATTAAAAAAATAGATTTTTTGAGACTCATAAAGCAGGATACCTCCTTAAGTGTGCCACATGAATATCTCTTACTGTTTTGGAAAAAAATTCAATATTAAAGGGTAATTTCACCCCTTTAATAGTTACATAACCAAAAAACTCTCAGGCTAAAATCATTCCTTAATTCATAGAGATTATCAAGAGTGCAGAAATTTTACGATACGATAAAAATTTCACCGGAGGAAGACTTTCGAAGCATCACACTGTTATTTATGACTATCATAAATAACATAAATGAGTAAGGAGGGGTTGGTTATCAATATAATACAACCCCCCTCAAGCTACGCCACTGCTGCATAATGTCCATACACACATATGCACTTAAGAACACTCCCCACCTATAGAAGCAGCTACAACATACATATATCTGATGTTTATTAAACGGGAGTACCTACTATAATATCGCTTGTGCTTGTGTGTGTAATAATGCATCATTTAATTTTGTGAGATTGCATAGCTGGCTATGAGACAGAACACGCCTTCTTTCTGCATCGGTACGTGACACTGCTCCATCATAAGTATAGGTATACTTGTGTCAAGTGGATTTTTGCACAGATGTGTACTTATTCGAAAAACATACAGTGAAAAGTGCAGCGGGTCATTCTATATGTTATAACCCTTATTATCTGTTACATAAAAGTCAAACTAGGGTATGTAAGAGCCTAGTAATAAAAACTTGATTCTCTTAAGGGGCCATACCAGTGTGAAATTTTCAAAAAAACATTTTTTTGCCTTTTTGGAGGCATTATTCGAAAAAGAAGAGGGTCCATTATATGGGTCAGGTATAGCTGATTAGTTATTTTAATGGTAAATCGATAGTTAAATCTTTAAATGCGTTTTTCTCGAAATGAGATTTTTCAAAGGACCCCGCAGAATCCTTACGAGAAAGGGGTTTCGGTCAAACTCTTTGAAACTTTGGATTACAATAGTCCTTGATGAGTAGATCAAAAGTGTCAATGGGCACTAAGTCCTAAAAACTTTTAAGATATAGCCCTCTGAAGTTGGAGATCGTGATTGTCTTTAATTTACAATATTTTTTTTGTAGAACCTTAAATTTCGCTCAACTTTTTGTAAGTGTTCTCAAAGTCATCTATAATCGATTGCCACCTTAAAAAAGTCAACTTTTCTATTCATTGAGAAATGACTACACTTAAATCTTATTGTAACATTTTTTTTTAATTATAAACAAATCCAATTGTTTTATTATAAAAAATGATTTATAATTAAAAAAAAAACGTAATAATAAGATTTAAGTACTACCATTGGCTAAAGAATTTAAAAGTTTACTTTTCTATGGTGACAATCGATTATATAAGTCTTTGGGAACACATATAAATAGTTGTGCGAAAATTAAAGTTCTACAAATTTTTTTATTGTTAATTAAAGGCGAGCATGATCCCCAACATTAGAGGGCTATATCTTAAAAGTTTGAGTTTTTAGGACTTAGTGCCTATTGACACTTTTAATCTACTCATCTAGGACTATCAGAATCCAAAGTTTCAAAGAGTTTGACCGAAACCCCTTTCCCATAAGGATTCTGCGGGGTCCTTTGCTGACATTGTAACTCAAAGAGCAATTATCCGATTGACTTGAAATTTGAATTGAGTACTCTTGAATATATTTACTCTACGATGACGTAGGATATTTTTGATTGGGGGTGAAATAACCCTTGAATATTGAACCATATACATAAGAAATATTTTTTAAAATTTAATAACAAAAATTACTCCACTCATTTAGGTTTATTGTTTCCCCCCCTCCTATACGAGCACGAATGCAAATAAAATATCCCCCCCCCCTAAATTGTTATTCAGATCCACGTATGTGTTGTCTATATTGGTTTGATTTTTACAGAAAAAAATTGCATACACGTAGGCACTGTCAGAAAAATTGTACGGATTTAATAAAACCATAAAGAAAATAAATATCTAGATAATTATATTTAATGTAGAGCTGTTATGATTTTTATAAATTGAAATTGATCCTACATCGTTGTATCGGTTATAATATTGGAAAAGGAGAAGGGACGCATTGTATGTGGAGTAGAAAAAGACGATTATATTTTAAATAAGATGAAATGTTATTAAATTGCATATAGTTTTCTGTATATACATATAATTAGAGACAAAAGAGCATCGGAAAAACAAAATTAAGTCGATGCGCGGTGCATAATTTTCGTACTTTTTGTTGTAATTATTATATTGGTATTTTTGTAAACAACGTAATGACATTGTTCCAAAAAGTGCATGGCTATAATTTTAAAGTAATGAAAAAATATAATTGATTGATTTGTTTTTAACTTTTCATCGCTTCAGTTTTAAAAAACTTCATTTTTATCAAATATTGCATTCTTCATTGAATTCTGGTTCTAATATTGAATAGTTTCATATTATTATTATAATATTTTTAGCTATGTTTGTAATTAATTTCAAATAAAATATTTGTTTTAAAAATTGACATCGAAATACGTCCTTCCCGGCGATACTTGAGGGTAACTAAAGTTACTCAAGTTGTAGAGTTATGACAGCGTCCAAATTGAAGGTGACGTGATTTATGCAAAAATTCTTTTATGTATTATTTTTATTAAGCATAAAAAATTCAATAAAAACATAATGTAATAACTTTATAACTTATATAGCCCAATTTATAATGAAACGAGTACTAACCCTCTATCTGTCAACCCTTAAATACAGTAGTTAGAAATAAATGTAGTTCTTTCTACGTTTTATTTGCTATTGTTTTTATATTGATTTCTTTTAAAATTATTTTTTTACAAGTTCAACCATCTAATTTTCTATACATTTTTCTTTCAACGTATAAAACGGGAACACACATTATCTGAATGGAGGATGCCACTGTGCCTGTCAGTAGGATTACTCAAACAGTATGGCAGAGATGATCAGGATAACAGTTCCTTATACTTATGTTAGAAAGGGGGGAAGAAATATCGTAAAATTTAACAAAAATTCACTAGCAAGCAGTAAATATCTAAAAAAAAGATTATAATAAGCCACTTTAAAAATCCTGAAATTATTCAACATCTGTGAGCAAAGAGATCGTCTATGAACTGCTGCTTCATTCGCTTGGGTCAACATGGAGTTAACTCCAGGAGCTGACTCTTTGTTTTTGGGCTTAGAATTTAGTTAGTACACTCGTTACTGTGTTCTTTCTTGAAATATACAAATTTTCTTGAAAATTGTTCTTATTCAATGCTTCCTTACTTTAAAAAGAAAATATTTTTCAACTATTTGGGCCAAAAAGGAGTTAACTCCAGTATAAAATTGACTCTAGAATTGCGAATTTGACGAATTTCTCAATGGAATTTAGCCAAAACATGTGGTCGGTGACAAATAATAATTAGACGAAGACAAAGGCGGTTTAAATACATTATACATTTTTTAAACAGTTTTTTCTATTTTCCAACAAATTATAAAAACTGGAGTTAACTCCTTGTTGCTGCATACCCCTCAATTTTAATTCTCCAAATATTACCACCGGTTTAAATAATTGATAAAGCATTGAAAATTTCAGCTGCATTGATACCTATTTAACTATGTATTTGAACATTTATTCTATAATTTAAATGATTTTTTATTCAATATATGTACATACCAATACAGTAATACATACAATAACATAATAATAATTATTCATATTTTTATTTGTCTAGAATAATAATGTATAGGTATTATTAGTAACTGACTCATTTTAAATGTACCCGAAACTTGTACGTTATTCACTAAAGATAATCCTGTTAAATATTGCAAACATAAATTCAGATTAACTACAAAACATATTCGGTTTTTTTTTCTCTGAGATTGTTTATTTCTAATTTTCCAATAAATAATATTTAATTTAAGATACGGTATGCAGTACATTTAAATTCGTCAGAAGAAATTTTACAAAATAAAGAGGCTTCCGCTGTTGTCATTTTTGTAACTATACTCACCCCCCCCCCCCCCCCCCCCGTAAAATATATAAAAATGTATGCACTACATTTTAATTCCTCAAAATGATTTTTAAAATGTTAGTCATATTTGTATTTTTTTTGTTTTGCAAAATATGTATATCCATATTGTAATTTTACTGATCGCCCCCCCCCCCTCTCTGATCCCGCATTCTCTTAGTATTTTCTAAATTAGAATAATTATCATTACAGTATAATTAAAGAACATAAATAAAACTATTTTTTAATATTAGTTTATTGACATTTTGCGGCAAAATGAAAAACATTTAAGTAGTATAATTATATATTTGGTGTAATTTCTCACATATTTCCATAAATGTGAAGGTGGTCTGTGATTGGTGGACGATTGCAAATTGCTTTGAGTTTTGACCAATCAGGGAACATCTTATTAACATTTTAGTTTTTATAATAATTTTATTAGCTTTAATTAACTAGGTATTATTAAACATTTTACAATTATTAAAAATTATAAATTTTTTTTGTTGGTTTTCGCCGGCCAGAGTCTTTTGTAATAAAATTTAATTTGACAAAAATAAGTAAAATTCATGACGTTAGTGAAAATTAAAAAAAAAAAACGTTAAAATTTTCATTGAATTTTTATTGACATATTTTTCCTTGGCATATTCAAATGATAGAGGAAGTAATATGATCATTTCTGAAAGCAAGCTTGGGTATAGCTAGTAAATGGTCAAAAAATTTCAAGAATTACGCAATTTACGTGAAATTTAGTATTTTTGTAGTGCATTAAATTTTATGTATAGTAAAACATTCTTCTACGAAAATAATGTCTTTTGATGTAATAATAGTAAAAATCTTTATTAAGTTTTGAAAATGTCAAATGCAAAAGAAAAATCATATTATTTCAGTAATAAATACATATTTCAATAAAAAATAAGATATGATCAATGATCTACAGTAAACAATTAACCAAGTATTTACTTCTAAATAGCCCTGTATAAGCCTTCTATAACTCTATGAATCAAAACAGTCAAATTCTTTTCATTAATCTTATGATTATGTAAATACGTATATGCAGGGACTTTGTGGTCGAACCGTACACATTGTTACCATACATGACCACCAAGTACAAACATAATTTATTGTCACCTAAATTTTAAATTTTTCATGCGTACGTGCAGGGACTTTGTGGCTGGCACACATAATATATTGTTACGTAAATTTTAAATTCTTCATTCGATCAACATAGTTAAAATGCACATACACATGCAAGGACTTTGCGACCGACCTGTAGCCATTGTCACCAAATACGACCAACAGTAATACACATAATACGTAAATTTAAAATACTTCATTCAGAGCAGGGACTTTGCAACCGTTCTATAGACATTGGCACTGAAGACGGCATACAGTAGCTCATATAATATATTGCTACGTAAATTTAAAATACTTCATTCAGAGCAGAAACTTTGCAGCCGGCCTGTAGACATTGTCACCAAACTTGACACACAGTAGCTCATCTAATATATTGTTACGTATTTTTTAAATTCTTAATTTTTTTAACTTAGCTAAAATGCAGGAACTTTGCGGCCGGTCTGTAGATATTATCACCAAACACGACACACAGTAGCTCATATAATATATTGTTACGTAACTTTTAAATTTTTCATTCGTTTAACATAGCTAAGATGCAGGGACTTTGCGACCGACCTGTAGACATTGTCACCAAACACGACACACAGTAGCTCATATAATATATTGTTACGTAACTTTTAAATTCTTCATTTGTTTAACATAGCTAAGATGCAGGGACTTTGCGACCGGCCTGTAGACATTGTCACCAAACACGACACACAGTAGCTCATATAATATATTGTTACGTAACTTTTAAATTCTTCATTCGTTTAACATAGCTTAAATGCAGGGACTTTGCGGCCGGCCTGTAGACATTGTCACCAAACACGACCAACAGGTATATTTTTGCAGAGCGCAGATATCTCACCCGCATTTGCATGATCGTGTTTGCGCAGACGCGCCTTTTTTACCTAATCTATTTATTCAAATCTGGTGTCGCGCTTGTATACATTTTTTTATTTGTCTCCGGCGCAGTTGGCATACCTGTTGCTGCTGCTGCACCGTGGTGGCTTAAGTTATACTATCCGTTTACGTATCGACGATATTCCGAAATGTGTTCTGGAAAAAAACATTAACATGTTGGGCGAAAACAAAAAACTAATGGGACACTCAATTTAACCTTTCATATGTCACACTACTTAACCCTCTACGTACTATACTGAATTATTATAACATTTATTTAACGTATCTTCCTGTGATTTTAGCTTTATTGTGGAAATAAACAAGTTTTCAGATTTTTCCCAGATAATTATTTAAAATTTAAATTTCGCTTTTATTTGATACCTGGGATTAAATAAAAAAAATGGTTATCCATTCCCCTCTCTTTAAATGTGGCAAAAAAATAAAGAGAAACTTGGTTAAGTGGGACTTGGATAAATAGGAAACTTCTATAACTAGAATTTATATTAAGATCCCGTCACTTCTACAATTGCACCTTTATAACCGGGTAAATGGGACACTTCTTTAAGTGGGATAAAATAATTGGTCCCTTGAGATCCTAGTTATCCAGGTTTTACTGTATACTGTAAGAATTACAGTTTTTTCTGTATATCCCGAATAGAAAACAAAAACTTATTTTTTTGTTTACTCTCTGAAACTGTAATAATATAATTTTAGGCTGCAATATTTGCAGTTTATCCATCAATTTATATTGAGTATCTCATGAAATTTGCAAAATAACATCAGGGCTATAAAATACGACAATTTTCCCTAATTATTCTGGTTCTTTTAAAAATCACACGTATTTTTCGCAAATTATTTTTTTCCCTAGTTTAAGTTTTATTTTTTATTACTATACACAATTTACTATAAGGTCAAATCTCAGCTTTATACATATGTCAAGCGGTTCAGTAACTAGAAAGCTGTGATTGTCAGACAGACAGACAGATATCAGTAATGGAACACCAAAAACTAAGTTTTTTAACATAGAACTATGTACGTCTTCCTCGGTCGTATTAAGGGGATAACCTCGAAGAAACAAATGCAACGAAATATATAACCTTTTGAGAAACTTATATCTTTGGATATAATAATCATAGAGCAATAAATAAAACGTCAATTGATAGCTTATATAGTCCCATTTATAATAAAATTAGTTTTAACCCTCCATCCCTCAACCCTTAATTACAGTATGATGGAAAGTGACAATAGTGACAGTTACTTTTATACTCCTAAAGTTTTTTTTTAACTCGAGTTAAAATAAATAAAATACGTCAAGATCAACACAAACTTGTACCCAAAAACCATGAATTATTATACTTTTCGTTAATGGTGACATTGTGTCTAAATTTTACAAAAACTGGCATCAGGATTGACTCAAAGTTTCCAATTTTTTTATATCGATCTAAATCGATTGAGAAATTAACAGTAAAATAAAAAAATATATTTAAATAATTATATAAATTGCAGGTCGTTAATTTATTATAATTAATTAATTAATTTTATGAAACCTGTATATATGTTCTGAAATATAGTATATCAGATAAATAAATATGCAGCTCCCTTTGTGTGGTAAAGGGTTTAAATGTAACAAGGTGTCAAAGACCTTTGTTAAGTGTATATTTTTTAACTCAGTATTTTATTTGTATTTGTATAGTTATTGTTTTGCATTTACACAATAAGTTCACAAATAATTAATTTTCAGTAATGCAAAAATTTAACTCGACAAAAATGATTGCAGTTGTGTTACTTACAAAGTTACAATACTTGTTATTTTATATTAACAGAAAAACTATATGTGAGAATTTATAAATTAAAATCATGTTGAAGTTAAAGTAATAGGTCTTTAAAACTCTGATGATGATTGCATTGATATTGAAACACTTTTAAAATTTTTATGGTTAGGAGATTTTTATTTTATAATGTGGTCTTTTTTTACGCGGTAGAAACGTTCTATACAGATAACTGCGTATAAAAAAGGACAGTACCTACTTGTTTTTTTTTTTTTTTAATAGTAAAATTAGGGATAATTTTTCAAAACCGCGTTTTGCTGAAAATCGCATAAAAAAGTTTCTGAAAATTCAAAGAATGCTTAAAAAATACAAAGAAAATTTATACCTGAAAGAAATTGATGTAAAACTTAAAATAAAATTATTTATTAAATTTTATTGAAAAGTAACAATATTTTTTCATTATCGTCCAAATACAACTCGGCAACATTTAAAAAAATATTAATTAATATATTTAAATTCCTTGAATTGAGAAGTTGAATTACAAAACGTCAATTTGGAAGCTCATAAAAATGCTGCTGTATTCTAAAGCGATGTTTAAAAATTTTATTAAACTTTCAAACTCAAAAAATGTATTGAACGAATTTTGTTTTATTAATAGTAGCCAAAAAAAAGTTAAACCGAAAAGACTGGACAAGAGACTTTTTAAAACTTATCTTTTCAACTGCATAAAAAATTGCACCGCGTAATACAAATCCACGCAAAAAGAAATTATATATAAATTACTGTATAATATTTAAAAAAAATATAGGTGCAACCCCCTAATCGCCTCTATTTGTCACAGTGCTAATAACATTCATCAAGCTTGTATAATTACATCGAAGCATGAATCACTAAATGATATTATATATGTAACTCGAGCCGTTGGATGTTTACAGACCACAGGTTCGAACCCTGAGCTTTGTTTTGGCTGCGCGACCCGAATTAACAAGTAATTGCCTTTAATAGAGTCTACTACTACTTAAGAAACATCGTCACGAAACGTATTAGTCACAATACAACTGATATTTTATTTATTTGTAAACGAAAAGCATGGAAGTTATATTTTTTTAACGTGCATGTTATTTTAAATCTGTAAACTTTAACTTGCCAAAAAAAATATATTTGCGGATTTTGGTAATTTAATTGATTTAATAAAGAGTTACTTGTTTTATTAGTAACTTAAGTTCTTGCGAATTACAAAAAAGAAGCCCATCAATCCCAAAAAAACTTTATATATTGCTCTTAAAGCGTCAAACTAAAATTTTTTATTTAAAAATACAAAATTTTGAGTTTGACAACCTTTTTGATAGGTATACAGTTATTTTTGATTAAAATAATAATAAAGAATATTCTAGCAAATTTAATTATCTGTTTAAAATTCGAAAGACGGGGTTGATAGAACATTTCAATTATTAGATACAGTACGTTTACAAAATCTTTGTAATACAAAACTTTGGGGTCTTCCGGGGCAAACTTTGCTAGGAAGTTTTTAGGAAATATACATCTCAGCATGTTCTAATTACTGTTTTAATTTGGCACCTTATACATTTTCCTTTATTTCCTGGGCTCTATTTAATACCAAGTAAATTTGACTTTCTTTCAGTTTTTTTTTTTTATTGATCCAACCTGCATCGATATTTGTTGATGTGATTAGCGATAACCGAAGGTCGGGCGGGTGTGTATATGTAAGTGTATGCGGGTGGATGTGTATGTGTAATGGGTAACGGCAGGATTCAAACCCGTGGAGCGCGGAGACGGGCCAAGCACGTTTTGGGGAGTCTGTAGTCACAACATGTCTAAACATATTCAACAAAAACTCTACACTCTGTTCACCGAAAGTCGAAACACCGACATTTAAATGTTTGTTTTGGGTTTTTTGTAAAGTGTACATAGGCGCTAGCAGTTAGGGGTGGATAGGGGTTAAGTTTGGTGTATATCTCCTTTGAATTTTCAGCCTTTTCGTATTTGATACCAATTTATTAATCAATATAAAGAATTATCTATACACATAAAGACCCCCTCCCCCCTGAAAATATAAAGTAATCATGAAAAAAATCAACTATTCTGTCTGTCTATCTGTTCTACAGCTAAAACTTACAAATATTAAGTTTTAAATTTTAGTTTTGGTTACAATAATTGTAGATAATATTTAATGTATGTCACCTATATTAATTTTTCCAGAAAAATAATATTTATTGACAATAAAACAGGTTCACAAAAAATGGCATATTTTAGGGCGCTAAAAATAAGGTTAACTATAGAAAGAAGTCGCTGGAGATTGGTAAACAAATAACTCTTGAAATCAATTTTTAGCGTCTCAAATTTTTTTGACCAAATCTAATGAATGGCTTTTGTAAACCATACTTTTATCTTCAATTTACTTTTTTTTGTATCGTTTTACGCCCATTTTTGACCGAGTTATTCGCGATCTTAATAAAAACTACACTTTTAACTTTTGAGTTCCTATAACTAAACTGATAGAAAGGATTTTCAAACCAAGTAAACCTTGTTTTGTATATAACGAAAACAATATTTTCTTAAGATAAGCAATAACCTCTTAAACCAAATATAGTATTCTTGAACGAAGGAATAACGTTGTTGGATTAAGAGTATGTTTCTTATATTAAGAAAATATTGTTTTCTTTATATACAAAACAAGGTTTTCTTGGTCCAATACAGTTTTTTTTCTGTGTAAGAAAATAATGAACATAAAAAAACAAGGATAACTCTGTCAACAGCGAAACAGAAAAAAAATCTTATCTACAAAATTATTCATTAGATTCGTTCAAAAAAAATTATCACAGCTCGTGGAGGCTTTCAAAATTGATATAAATTTTCAGTTTTTTATAATTTGGTGGGTTAACGAATGTAAGAGTACAAAACCTGACTTTTCTGTGAAGCTGTTAAATTAACGAAATTAAAAAAAATCGAAGAATTTGTAAATCAATATAATAATAAGTATTTCACTAAATCACAACAAAAAAAAACTATCGCATTTATATACCTGGTATTGGAACGTATGTATGTGTGTGAGAAGCCAATAATGCGATCACGTTACTGTCGGCGGTGACAGGAAGCGAGCAATCTCGCGGTGGGCTGCCCGTCCGTGCGTGAGACCCCAGACCGCATCATAGCATTGGGGTAGCTCTGTTGCGGTACTGCTGCTGTATATATAGCGCCAAGTGTGACAGATAAATATAATAATACTGGTGTCATCTTTCTTAACAGTTTCTTGAAATTATCATTGATTAGTAATCAATCTTAAGCTATTATTCATGAATCTAATAAAATCGTTGTACAAAGTAACTTGTGTCCTTCTTCAGGATACAAGCTATCTCTCTGCCAAATTTCATAAAGATCAGTTTAGTGGTTTAGACGTGAAAATGTAACAAACTATATGTTTTGTATTTCTAATATTAGTTAGGATTTAAAGTTAGTTAATAAATTTTTCGTTGTACAAAGTAACTTGTGTCCATCCTGACGATGCAAGCTGTCTACCAGCCAAATTTCATCAAAATTGGTTCAGCGGTTTACACAAACTAGAAAATGTAGCAAACTATATTATTATAGTTTCGTATTTTCTAATATTAGTATGGATTTAAAGCTAGTTAGTTCAAGTAAAAATACGGGTACGTCCAATTTTTTCCTAAAATTGTTTGATCTCACAATAACCTTTGACGCCCCCCCCCCCCCTCCCTACCCTTGACAAAATTGGTAAAAAAAAAGATTTGGTTTCATATTTACCTATACATTTAATGGAATATTTTACTTTGTTTATTATTAAAAGTAAAGATAGTTTAATTTAATTTGAAAATTGAAATAGACAGAATATATAATAGTAACATGTACTAATTTGCTGTAATGGCGGAGCTAGTTTTTCATTATTTTGAATTAATTACACGTGAATATATTTGTTTTATAATTTTTATAGTATTCAAAATGGATGAAGTTTCGAATAATTAGTTTTTAAAACGTCTCTATATAACAAATTGTGTATAATTTCAATAAATAGAGCACTTTCGGCAAGTTCTCTCTATTATCGTGTGTTAAAAACTCTATTTTTAATATCCAATTACTCAAAAACCATACGTCCAATATTTTAAGTAAAATATATGAGTTATCCATAAATAAAATATTACAATTTTAGACTATTATCTATACATTACTCTAATGATCGAATAACCTTAAAGATATTGTAAGCAGAAAAAAATTGAGGTCCCCTTGCTAAGAAATGAGATATCATAAAAAATAAGGTGTCTTCGTTATCTAAAAAAAAGAAAAATCGGTTGTTGAAGCCCCCCATAAGGTCAGGGTTTTAGGTTTTAGGCACTAATTTACCTACTGTACAATGCACCACTTATTTTTAAGTAGAACTTGTAGAACCTACCATATTTTATAACGAAATAATAAAATTCTAAACGGAATTTTACGATATATAACGCACGATGCCAATTAAGAAATTTTCTAACAAGTGCTATCAACGAAGAATCACGAATCTTGGAGATCTCGAGCGTCTACAAATACACTTCTTAATCATTCATAATTAATGTCAGTCTTAACTGACTTATAATTGACATAATTAAATAATTATCACAGTTGTTCTCTCGGCACAAAATAAACCGACATCGTTAAACATCTGTACCAGGAAGGATGTCGATTGTTTTTGGGGAGGGAGGGGGGCTACTGGACCTTTTATTTTTGGTACTTATATTAATAAATACATGCTTTGATACTTGCGTCATATGAATTTTAACTTTCGTGGCTTTTGGAAAAGATATTAATGCATTTTGCATAATTTAAAAAATTAAAATTTCTAAATTTGATATGTCTTTATAAGGGAATATTTTACAAAAAATTAATAATGATTTTTTAATAGGTTTAATGCTCTATAAAAAAGATTATGTTGATTTTTCATGTGACATGCTTCGTTCTTTAGTTATTTTGAATAATTTTAGGGTATCATTTTTTATCAAATATTTTTACTTACCAAACTACATTAATTTTCGATTTTACAACTATCCCTCAACAGAAATGGGACACAATGCCTTATGAAAACTTCTTGTGAAGTCGAAACACATTATTTTAGTTTAAACTTTATTTTAAATAATAATATGAATTTTATTATATTCATAAATTGAAAAACATTTTTGTATTTTCGATTTTTTTGTTTGGAAACGCCTCATAGATTTATACGATGATATTTTTTTCTCGCCCATCTAAATGTTAATGGGTTAAACAACCCAAAAATTCATGGAGCAGAATGAATTTTTATAGATCAACAATCAAAAACCATAATTGTATTCTTTATATGACATTATAAGAATATCGAATAGCCAGGGAAAAAAATCACCATATCCTTTTCTATCGGCTCTATTTTCAGCTTGAGTGGACGCACGTTTTCGAACAAACCATTAACAGTGGTCGAGATACCAAAATACCATCGCATACAGCGTGTTCCGAAAATAACTAAACAAACATTTTCGCGATTCTTACTTTTTTTTTTAATTAAAATTTTTAAACTATTATTTTTTTATATATACAGGGTTAGAGATACTCCAGTAAAATTTATGACAGTGTCCCCAATTTTTAACCAAACATGATTAAAAATGTATTAACAAATTCTCTAAACATATTTCAATCTCGCTAAAAACTTATTTTCAAGTATTTTAGCACAACTTTTCAATCCAGTGCTTATAAAAACCTATTCATTTAATGTAGTTAGTCACTTCAACTAGTGAATAATGAATTTTCAACTTTAAATTACCCAAAACTTGTTTTTTTTTAAGTTATAAAAAATGTTAAACTTTTTTATAATATCTATCAAATATAAGATATAAGTGGTAATTATTTACAGTCTATTAGATCGGCCTGTATATATCTAGTAATGATATCTCCATTGGTAATTTGACATGTTGTCTGGCTGCCCCACAGTTTTTTTTATTTATTTAAGGTTGGTATAATTGATTCATTGACAGATGGGTTAAATTAGGTGAGAAATTTGAATATATTTTTTATTTGTTTTTTTTTGGGGTAATTAACTTACAATAGGGAATCTTGCTTATCATTGAGAGTATAGGATAAGCCAGTGGTCTTCAAACTTTCTTAACTCACGTAACCCTTAGAATTAGAAGATTGTTTCAGCAAACCCATCTCCTCCCTTATAGAAAAATATATTATAATTATAAAAGCTTTTTTATTTTTGACTCGCAGAACCCTCAGTGCAGAACACAGTTTGAAGACCACTGGGATGTTCTAAATCTACTGTCTCTTTTTGCTAGTATTTGTTTGGATTCTTAACCCTTTATTATTGTTATTTATATGTCTTTGATTTGATTCATGATTTAGTGAGTATTGCAACTTGCAATTGTCATCATATTATATCAGCACAAAGTCAAATAAATTGTTAATTGCTTTGATCAATTTTACATGGAACACCGCGAAAGCTTTGAAGTGTAGTGTATAAGGACTTGATTATACTTTTTAGAAAATAAATAATTTTTTTAATATTTGCTTTATTTGTTTACCAAAAAATTATCGAACTTAACCGCCGAATTATTGTATAAGGGACAATTTTTCCAAAATTAAGTTTCGTATTGCAAACGACGTCATAATACATTTATTTTTCGTTTATTTTCTTATTAGTTATTTTAATTTTTAAATACATATTGCTGACGTTTTGACATTTATTTCTATCGTAACCGCTACAATATTACCTCATTTCTTGAATAAAGTAACTAAAAGTATTTCTTTTTTCTCCTATAAAGTTAACTTTTTTCGCGATTATAGGGCTCGACATATTGAACTTCTTTTCATTGGTAAAACGTAAATCCAACTGTTTTTTTTTATTAATTTGGTCGTTGTAGCTTTTGAAAAATTTGTAAATTGAAATTTGTATTTCTTTAAGATTTAAAAATTTAAATTATAATAAATTCAAGAGTCAATCTATGAAGATTTAAAAGTTGTCTACACTATAAAGATGTGATCTGTACGTTAATACGAGACTTTTCTCTGCCTCGATGTCGTCTAGGTCTCGAAACAATGTACGAAACCTAGACGAGACATGATGGTTTCATTTTACACGAGACGAGAACTGCCAGTTGTAAAATTTCAGATCTAGATAAGATGAAACTTACTTTACTATATTACAGAAAGTTAAATGACATATAGAAAAGTTTTTGAACGATTTTTTTTGGTTTCTTTGGGAAAAATTTCATCGATCAAATACTTGGTTGTAAAATTAACAAACTTGCAGCAAGTGGGCCTTGTATTTTTGATAAGAAAACCCTCAATATCTATATTTTGTTATTATAATTTTACGTATACAACCAATTTACATCATGGTATCGATTTGATTGATTTGTTCTGATTTGAAACTCAATTCTATAGAATGAATACAAATCCCTTAATAAGAGTTTAGACTTATACGTGTTTCAATAGCAATGCTATCATCATCAGAGACACAGTATTTGTCTTTAGGACTCTGATGATGATAGCATTGCTATTGAAACATGTGTAAGTGTCTAAACTCATACAATTTTTATAGTTAGGGGATTTGTACTCGATAAATCATAACCATAGTTTTTGTCTGTTGTTTGTTATATTATCAATTCTATAGATTTAAGTGGACTCTCACACCGGAGCAATATAGCAATATAGCAACACAGCAATAAAGTAACTACTAATCAGCAACCAGCAATATAGTGGTATCATATTGACAATATGTCCGATTCAATGTATATTGACAGATAGCAATAATATCGCTAGTTATAAGTTGCTAGTTGCTATATATTCTTCCGGTGTGAGAGCCCACTTACACAGAAATAAAACTGTATTGGACCAAGAAAACCTTGTTTTGTATATAACGAAAACAATATTTTCTTAATATAAGAAACATACTCTTAATCTAACTACGTTATTCCTTCATTCAAGAATACTATAGTTGCGGTTTAAGAGATTATTGCTTATCTTAAGAAAATATTGCTTTCGTTATATACAAAACAAGGTTTACTTGGTTCAAGTAAACCTTTCTACCAGTGTACACATTGTACTGGAAATCCTTTGTAGAGGGATTCAGCAATGGATATTTTTGCGACATTAAAAAGCCATTTCTACTGATTACTTCAAAGTCGAAATTAAGTGAGTTAGGTATATGTACTTAACAATAAGTGTATTTTTTTATTTGGCTTTTTCCTTGTCGGTTAAACTGCAATGTGTTATTTAATATACGTTTTTTCTCATCCAACCATCAAAATTCACATCCAGGGAACCTACAACATCAAGTTTCTCAGAACGGCCGCCATTTTTAATTCAACTGATAACATCAAAATGGTGCCGGCAAACATAGCCAATTATTTTATGCAACACAAAGACAATAAAAATCCCTATAGTTTCATACACGAGAGAGATAACATTACGTACTACAATACATCCGTCTCGCTTTAATAATATTTACTCGCAATACGCTACCAAATACACATCGAATCCGGATGGCGTATTTAAAAAAAAGATGGGCATATACGAAATCAATGGTGGTCAGATATCTATCTTACTCTGACAGTGTTAATATAACATTGCTACCAAATACGTTGAGATTTTTGAAGGCGGTTTTGAAAAAGAGAGCGATATATCGTATATCAATGGTGTTTGTATACACATCTCACTCTAAAGATGTTTCTTTACGAAATATGTATTTTTTTTATGGCGCTTGTAAAAGAGAGAGGTATTTATGTGTTTTAATATACGGTGTCTTTTTTAATATAAATTTTTGTATATTTTTACAATTGTGTGAAATAGATTATAATCTGCGTGTGTTGTTCTCTCTCTCTTTCTTTCTTGTACGTTTATCTTATCCGGTATTTGATAATCGTGGATATTAATATTATGCATGATATTATAAGATGGGCGTGGAAATGGATATTTTTAGGGAAGGGATTTTAATTAATTTATAAATAAAAAACACGATGCTAGATACGGCGTACCAGGTTATGTGTTTTTATTTCATTTACACTTGTTGTAGCGGGAATAAATTAATTAGAAAATAATTCAGATGTGTCAGATGCCAAACAGACCAAATTTGAATTCTTTGGTTCGGTTTAATTAATAATTAGAAATAGTTTCGTAAAGTTCAATTTCATTTTTAAGCACTCTTGTGGCAACTTCCCGTATAGGAAACTAGAAATGGGCCAATGTTGGCCCGGGCTTGCCAACACTGGGCCAAGATACAAATGATAACTTTTTCTTCAAAGTTTGTCGTACCAAGGCCCAGTGTTGGCCCAATATTGGGTAACGAATGGCTCGATATATATAAAGGTTGGCCAAGACTGAGGCCAATATCAAAAAACCACACTTGGCAATCCAATATTGGGTCAGACTTGGGCCCATCATCACTACTAGAATTTCTTATATGGGTTAAGACATATCTGGTATAATTAGAAATACATACATTCTTTTTTCGCTACTCTACTGCACGAATATCTTTAAAAAAATGAATTGACAAATTATTGAAAAGTGGATTGAAAATTTAAATTATAAGAAACCACAGAATAGTGCATTAGACCCGGTGTTACCCGGGTTAAAATCCACGAATTATACACCTAAATTAATAAAATATTGAAACCATAAACTCCAGAATTCTTTATTCAATGGCTACTATTTTTATATAAATGAGATTTGTAAGTTAGGTGCTGTGACGTCATGAGTTGATAAAAGATTTTTTAGTATTTTGATATTAAATCTTAGGTTTTGATAAAATATTAATAGCTAAGAACATGCTCTGGAAAATTAGCTAACTATTAGTGAAAACAGCATTAAAATCGATTCAGTAGTTTTCGAGTTTACTCGAAAAATGTATATATAGAAAAATATACCTTATTTTTTGACGATTATTTGTTCCCTAGTTATGTATAAGCGCTTAAAGTTAAACATATGATTTTTGCTTCGATTTCACATAACTTGGTCAAAAAAAATCGTACAGCAATAAAAAAAAAAGTAAATTAAAGAAAAAAGTCTTACCTACAACAATCATTTATTTGATTTGACCAAAAAAATTCGTATGTCCTGTAGAGCCTCTCAAAATTACCTAATATAATTTTTTGAAAAATTTTTTTTTGGCGTTTCAACTTAAAAAAGGATATTATCCTGAAGGAGAATTAAATTTTCAATAAATGATTCAAAAACTAAAACGTTCAAGCTTTAGAACGTTTTTTTAAACTCTTCCAGCTATTTAAAAAAACACCTAAAAATATTTGAAAAATTTAGTGATCCGTTAATTTTGCATTTTGGTGTATTTTTTCAAAGTATTAGTTTTCATTTACTATTTGATTGTGTGAATACGGGTGGATGGGAAAAGGGCAGGTTAGGGGGAGGGGTGAAATAAAATCTCCCCTTCCAGAAAAGTAATTTTTTTTTAATCGAGTGTTGTAAGAAATCAAAAATAAATAAAATAAGAAGAAATACAATAACGGAATGTACAAGGAAGTCTAGCAAAACAGTCGTCGTTCTAGATTTTATTAAAATCATACAAACATAAATAACAGTAACAGTAAATACAAAACACACAGAGCAATACATCTTTGTTCTTTTTCTCTCAAAATAGATCAAATGCATTACAACAAAACCACCCACCCTACCAAACAAAGACAGAAACACCACAAACCACACATTTCCCTATATCCATCTTTTTCACCAAACACCACAAAACCAAACAAACCCACAAGAAAAGGATCAACATACCTAAACCAACACATTTCCTTACACCCATCTCTTTTCAATAAATACCACAAACACACTAAAAAAAGATGGATATACATAAATACCCACGTACCCGTATACGCATCTCTTTCTACCAAAATCTCGCGGTGGTATAATTTACAGACATTGTAGATTTTTCTCATCATTAAGTTGCTACTGCATTATTATTATCATTACATTTATAAGAGACAGTGTGAGCGACAGGCAGGTGTTTGAGGCGGGGCATAGACGGGCCAATGCCGTGTGCTTGCGAACGACGAGACCACGCCCCACCGCGCCGAATGTTAGCCCAAACACTGTGTCGCCAAATTAATTAGTGCTTGCCGAAACGTGGCGAAGGTATAGTGTGAACCACTCTCACGATGCGCGGGTCTGAATCGCTCGAATGACTTCGTGCGGTCGAGCCGTGCGAATACCATTCTATAAATGAGTCGTCCAGATGCAAAACCTGCTATCCATATAATTTTAAGGTTTTTGTATCTTTGGATTCTACTCGTCTCAGGCTACAAGTATTGGCTGCAAACCCAGTAAAAATTCCTTAAAATTAAATTTGAAAGATTAAGTCGGTTGCAGAAACTGTTATATTTTTAGTGAAATAACATAAAAATTAATTTAATAAAAGTAATAAATTGTGTATCGAATTGAGACAAGAAAAAAAACATGACAGGTTTTGCATCGAAACTTATGAAAAAGGCTTAAGAATATTTTACCTAGAAGTTGCAAAAACAGTTTTTGTAATTTTACTAGAAATCTGTTCAAACACACATAGCAGGTTTTGTATCTGGACTACTCATATGTCTTCTGAAAACATATCGAATGTGGATAAAACTGAAACCTTATTGCCAATATTAAGTTATTTTACCATTAGTGGGCTCTCACACCAGAGCAATATAGCAAGATAGCAATATAGAAACTAGTAACTTATAACTAACGATATTATTACTATCGGTCAATATACATTGAATCGGACATATTGTCTCACACCAAAGCAATATGATATCGCTATATTGCTAGTTTCTAATTGGTAGTTACTTTATTGCTGTGTTGCTATATTGCTTCTGTGTGAGAGCCCACTTAATGGTATATTCAACACAACTCTTCGATGAAAAAGATACGCTAGTTGTATTGAAGTAAAAAATAATTTTATATCAAGAATAATCATTTTAATCAAAATGATTTTGATATTAAATTCAAATAAAACTCTTGCAATAAATAAAGATAAAAAAATATCAATTTTATCCTGTAAGATTTGGTTATAATTAAATTCATTCAAGATTTTGATGAGAATAAATTTTTTTTCGACCCTCTTTCTGACTACGCTCTTGCTTTAATACTTTGTTTAACTGTTCACGAATTATCAATAAATAAATATATATTTTTATAATTTTTTGTATTGTCATTCAAAAATATTATGATAAATTAATTATTTAAATCAACCCCTTTCTAGATACGACCCTGGTTTAATAGTTTGATCAAAAGTTCAAGTATTGTTTATAAATTTATCTATTTTCTTTTTTATGCATCATTATTAGAAGATATTTTAGAATAAAATTTTCATTTTTATTTCAACCCTCTTTCTAGATACGGCCCTGCTTTAATAATTTTACTAAATATTCGTGAATTATTCGTAAATGTACTTATTTTATTTTCCATGCATCGTTATTAAAGTATATTAAGAATAAAAGTTTTTTGTTGTTTCAACCCCCTTTATAGATACGGCCCTGGTTTATTAATTTTATCAAAAGTTCATTAATTATTAGTAAATTTATCTATTTTCTTTTATATGCATCGTTTTAAAAAGATACTGAGAATAAAATTTTCATTTTTATTTCAACCCCTATTTCTAGATACGGCCCTGCTGTAATAGTTCGATTAAACATTCATGAATTACTCGTAAATGTACCTATTTTCTGTTTTATGCATCCTTATTAAAATATATTGAAAGAAAATGTTTTAATATTCAAAACTGTATGGAGACTCCGATGCCTGGATAAAGCACAAACCTTTAAATTTATAAAATATAAAAACCCCTTTCTATATACGACCCTGCTTTAAAAATTCGATTTAACATTCATGAACTACTCGTAAATGTATCTATTTTCTGTTTTATGCATCCTTATTAAAATATATTGAAAGAAAATGTTTTAATATTCAAAACTGTATGGAGACTCCGATGCCTGGATAAAGCACAAACCTTTTATAAAATCTAAAACTTTTTTTCTAGGTACGGCCCTGCTTTTATAATTCGATTAAACATTCATGAATTACTCATAAATGTACCTATTTTCTTTTTTATGCATCGTTATTAAAATATATTGAAGGGAAATGATAAAATATTTAAAATTGTGTGGCGACTTCGATACCTGAACAAAACACAAACCTTTGAATTTATAAAATTTATTTAAAAAAATGATACAATATGTAGATATAATGCTTTGACATTAATTTGAATATATATCTTGGCTTCTGAGTATAACCCACGTCTTGTGAAGATAAAAATTAAGGACTTCTTTTTACCTATACATATAAATATTAGCTTCTAAATTAGTTATATTGCAAAATCTACAAAAAAAAAATTCGCTTTCAACTTTCAACATAGGTATTATTATATATTATATAACTTATACTACAACGAGAAAAAAATGTAAACTATAAAACTATGATTACGGCGTCTTCAACGGACGAGTGCACGCACGCACACAGATAGTGCAGTGGTATAATTGCGCGCATTCCACAATCTTTAACCCGGTTCTCACATGCAGTGTATAAAAATCACCATAGACAACTTTCTTCTCTATACCTATCGCATTACGAGAAAGCCGTTGTATGTATATATGTTCTTGATCTATGGCAAACTCACCTTACAATTAATCTTTGTGATTTTTTATTTTCAATAATCTCGCATAAAATATACACTCCTATGAAGACTATGAACTCATTTGGAATATTAATGTTTATTTATGAATATAGCTGTGACCGCGGCTTCACTCGCTTAGACTACGGAATTTCTATTGGATTTTTTTTTAAATATATATATATATATACAGTGAAAATCGGTTATAACGACATCGAGGGAACCAATAAAAACCGGTAAAAAGGCAATTGTATAGAATTCAACCCGACTTTTATTTTGAGTCGTTAAAACCGATATGTTGTATTAAACGATATCGTTATTTATATAACGATATTGTTACTTCATATACAGGTTTCAACTGTATTTTTATTCTAAACAATTATTTACTACATTATTGCCCGGTATTATCAACCAATTTAAAGCTCCTTTAGCGCTAAATGCTCCTTTAAAGTAAATTTGGTGAATTACAAACGTGATTTAAATCAATATTTAAGCTTTCAATGAAAAATTTACATAATATAGGTTGTAAAGAAATTCTGCAGAAAATTTAAAATCTATTTAATTAAATGTATTATGCTTGGATCTGTTGATAATATGACAGTTAATTAAAGGAGCATTTAGTTAAACTTGATAATACTGGGCATATATTGTTCAATATTTAACGGTTAAGGCAGCGTATATTGCAAAATAGTAAACTTTTTTCCGACTTGATTTACTATTATTGTCACTGCTTATTCCTTATGTTACCTAACATAGCAACATATATACTAAAACCTGAGCAAAGAATATATCTATGAATTAAAAAAAAAAACGAGTAAATCGGATAAGTGATTTGCGAGTGATAACGAACAGACAGAAAGCCGTTGCGTTTATTATATGTGAGGATGAAGTTAATAGAAATCATACTGTCTTGTCAATTTTATATAAATCAGGGCATATTGGAGAAATTTTAGCCCATTATTTATCATATAATCATCTCTACAATGAGTCCTGACTTACGGAACAGCCTGTGTATATAATATATTTCAGTCGGATTTACTGATAAAGTTAAATAAATAAATTAAAAAGTCTGCCATAGCATTTCTAGCCCATCAAATAAAATTCAACAATTTTTAGTAGGTATGAAAAAATTGATATTTTCCCCAATTTTGTCTGGTATCATGAAGGAACTAGCAAATTTGCTAGCTTGAAGCACTCGAGGTATCGAACTTATATAACAGTTCTCTTGGAGTTTCATGAAGACTTTGACAAGTTTCGTGCACGTGTTATATGTATGTAAACACCAATAACGGTATTAAAACAGTGGTGATATTATGATAATTATTTTATACGGTCAGAGTCTGCACCAACTGTGTTACAATACTGCTCTAAATTTCCTACCACAAAATTAACAAATTTTGCAACCCCTTTCTGATACCGGACATAATTCTCTCAAATGACTGTTTAAAAAAAAAACTTATGGATCAAATTCAAAAATATAAAACATAAAATTTTCTATTCGCTGGGTGCAAAGTAGGTAGTTGGGGAAACGAAATCGATCACAGCGCACAACGTGGCAAAAAATAATAAAATCGTTTTTAACTGACAATAGAAAGATCAACATGGTTAATCCCACTATAGACTATGTGCAAGAGGGTGGAGTTAGAAATAATATCGATGCGAGTGTTCGTGGTAAACGATATTGTAAAATTATCGGCGCCAAAATTTGAGGTTATGCTGTCAATGTAAACGAATTAATTATTTCTCTATTATACGTCATAATTAAAGAGAAAATAATACCCAAAATAAATAATTTTCACGTACCTTTTATGCTATACTATTTATATTATATGCAAACAGCTAAATTAAATGATATTTGTTTAATAAAAAAATTTCACGGTATTAAACATATTAAACAATGATAAAAAGAGAGTTGAATCCATTCAATCCTTCTCTATTACCCGCTACCGGCGCTAATAGACTTCGTGCACATAGCTAATAGTCATAAATAATCGTCTAAAATGTATATATTTCGATATTTTATTGAAACTATTTGTTTGTTAGTACGTCAAAGTCCACCCAAGTTGCTACTAAAGTCCACCCATTAGTTGGCGCTGTCATCGCGCACGCTGCGAATAGAATTTTTTTTAATAAAACACGAACAACTTGTAGAAAAATTCCAAATGAAAACTATATATTTCATACAAACTATTTCAATAATTCAACTCACGGAAACTGAATGAAAAAAAGGTCATTATACCTTAAACTTGTATCACATAATTTGTACGTTAGTAGATTTCCCTAGAATCTTACGTTACGTTTGGATTCTGCTAATAACTCAGATTACCCACTGTGTTAAATTTAAGATAAAATCAGATCGGTATAATCTGTCATGTTGGATACAACGCAACAAGGGGTGTTATTTATTGATTCACTATACCCACATTATATACGTAACGTAACCAATACAGCTTGCTTTCATTTCAATTTTACGTTTTGTGGATTTACTCTACCTAACACTTAATTTTCACATCTCTAGAAAATCTAGTTCTAAAAACGATCTTGTCACTTTTTTAGTTTATTTTTAAAACGATGCGTACACTGGTAGAAAGGATTTCTCAAACCAAGTAAACTTTGTTTTGTATATAACGAAAACAATATTTTCTTAAGATAAGCAATAATCTCTTAAACCAACTATAGTATTCTTGAACGAAGGAATAACGTAGTTGGATTAAGAGTATGTTTCTTATATTAAGAAAATATTGTTTTCGTTATATACAAAACAAGGTTTTCTTGGTCCAATATAGTTTTTTTTCTGTGTATAAGAGAAAATTTTTTTAAGGGGGCAGACCCAGTTAGGATTTTTTTTGGCCACGCATTAAAAAAATTAATGACAAATGTTTTTCCACATAAAAGATATGTATTTACAGAAAATATTATAATTTTTTTATGGCAAAAGTATTACAAAATAAGTGAGAAAAAGCAAATTTGGGAGGGGTCCAAAAAAAGTTTTTGGCTGTCATCACTGCTGCACAAGTCACTAGATCATCAAAAGGAATCATGACATAATGCTCCGGATGGACGAAAGGATTTGAAATTTTTTGAATTTGCACAAAATTGCGGATGTTGAAAGTTAAAGTTTTTTATTCGACTAAAATTTCACTCACATTTTCAGCTATAAAAAATTAAGCGTCCAAAAAAATCCTTCGTCCATCCAGAGGACAGTTATGGATAGAATATGTGAGAAAAATTTCAAACCGATCGGCAAAGCTGCTCTCAAATTACAGTGATTACCGACATCGAAAATATGGTTTCGAGAAAAAGCGCACAGTTGCCGCTACCTGCCTATTTTTATGCATTAAAGTCAACTCCGTTCAAAGTTATATATCTCCATATATAACGGTCCGATTTGTCTGAAATTTTTAGAAAATACTTTTGAAATATTCTACTTTGAGAAAATACAAAAAAAAAAGATTTTTTCAAAATTCTAACTGGGTTGCCCCCTTAAATAAAAGTTGTAGAGAATATTATCTCTAAATTAATGTTATGTTCGCCAGAAATATTTTTTTTAAATAAGGTATAATTCCACCTCTGTCTGAACGTGTTTAATCTTAATGAATGCTGGGAATGAACAAGAGCCGGAATAGAAAGTTTTTATGACCCTTGTTAAGTACGTGTAAACATTACTTGTATTTTTATTGAGGTAATTGTAGATAATTTGATTTTTATTTCAACTTTCTTGATAATTGTCGAACGGTGACTTCCTTTTTGGGGGGATCAGTCTTTGTATATGTTATAAACTAGGTCGTTTTAGGTGTGTTCAAAGAAATAATGTAATTAATTTTTACTCTTCACTATTAGATTTTTTCATATTTTTATCATAATATCTTCAAAGTAGTAAAAGAAATCATAATGAAAAATAAAAATTAATTGTAAAGGAAAAAAATAATACTATGTATTTGATTTCGTGATAGAAAACTTAAAAATATATATATTTGCATGTCTAGAAACGTCTTTTTTGGCACTTTTAGGTTAGGTTATCTCAAGAACCTAAGCTAATTGAATAATTTGAGGAACAAATTTGATTTCAACGCTCTAAAAACCTTAACCTCGGGTTGCACAAAGCAAAATAACTCACGATTACACAGGTAGAAAGGTTTACTTAAGTCAAGTAAACCGTATTTTGTATAATATAACGAAAACAATATTTTCTTAAGATAAGAAATATATTCTTAAACCAACTATAGTATTCTTGGACGAAGAAATAATGTAATTGGATTAAGAGTACTTTTCTTATATTAAAAAAATATTGTTTTCGTTATATACAAAACAAGATTTTCTTGGTCCAATACAGTTTTTTTTTGTGTATAGTTAATCAGTTGTTTTCAAAGCATTATTACGTCAATTCTAAAAAACAATCACGGTTATGATACATATTATAAGGTAAAAAATTGTCGTATTTAGTGAATTGTTCATTTACAAATTGAGAATAAGTTTAGAATAAACATTAATCATGGATTGAAAATTGAAAACAACCAATTAATTAATCGTTAATTATTTTGCTTTCTGCAACCCGAGGTAAGTGTTGGAAATGAACAGAAAAAAATCAAATCAAATATTTTTAACTCAAGAAATAATTTTCTGATAAAATGGCAACATTTTTAAATAAGAATTGTTTTATAAACACCATGTTTTGTCTTTTCACATAAAAAGTACTTTTGTACTTATCGAGTTCCTGAATCTAATTGTTATCAAAAGTAATGTATTTTTTGTTTTAATATAAAGTGTAGAGTAGAGATATTGACAGTATTGTAAAGTGAGATTGAAACACAGTATTTCTATAAAAGTTGACTATTTCTTGTTGTCTGAAAGAGGTAGTAGATAGTCTGTGTTGTGCAGATAACGCAACAGTGTTGATAGGATGAAGAATTGTACATGATTGTACAATAATTCTGTAAGGCTGTCCGCGCGATCGTATCGCCTATGAATGGGGCTTTAATGAGTGCCATTAGGATTTTATTTATTTATACGTGTGTTGAGAAAGAGACAGAAGTACGATTAGACTGTCTCGTATTTCTTGTGATATTTGTTTTAAGTTGTTGTCTTTTGTATATGTTTACTTTGAAATATTATTAAGAGGAAAAGCCACTTTTTGATTGATTTTTTTCACAGGTATAACTAATTATTTTAGGATCGGGTAAAGGACATTTTATTAATTATTTATTCAACTTATTCAGTACCAATTTTTATTGAAAAATATTAAAAATTTACAAAGTTATAAGCCTCGATGTGACGACAAAAAAATCATTAATATCTATAGGTATCAATGTACTTAATTTTATTAGTTTTTTTTAATGTAATATTTTCTGTTTTGGCGTCAAAACCCCAATGATATTAAAAGAGTAATCTCTGGAGAAAAAATGCAAAGAAATACATATATATGTCACACTTTGATAGCGTATACTAGTTACAGAACTAACTAACAAATAAAACGCCAAAAGATAGCTTGTATGGTCCCATTTATAATAAAATGTGTTTTAACCCTCCATCCCCCAACCCATAAAAATATTATCTAATTGAATTTTGTATATTAATATTACATATTTTGCAAATTAGAATTTGTGGACAGAAATGTTTTTTTTGTAGGCTACTTTTAGTAAAATACTAAATAAAATTTACAATAGGTATATTATAATATATATTAAATGTCTTCAAATATAGCCAAAACAAAAAAAATCTACTTGAAAACAGTTAAAAGTCTGTGGCTGAAATTTACAGACTTTAAAAATGTCAAATGTATAATTTATGGGTACTTGAAACTTAAAATATATGCATAGCCATAAATATTCCTTAATGCCCATATATCTACTAAAATTCTAATGAAAGGTAAACAAAATGTGTTTTATATTGTTCAACTAATAATAATTTTATTGTTAACATTTTTGAAATTGATTATAACAAGGTAAAATATTATTACATATAAATCATATGAGAAATTAATTTGTTAGTTTTGACGTAATTGTTTAATAAATCGAGGGGGGGACGTCACAAAATCTGACGAGCAAAAGGGGCAAATAATATGTAACGTTTTTTGGACAGCCCTTAATGATAGAGTAAGGTGGAGTTAAAATATTATATATTTTTCTTATTGTTATTTATTTGTACATACATCGACTAATCAAAAGGTTAAATTAATTAATTAATTAATACAGTGTAGCGTTATTCATAATACTTGTTTTGAATAATCGTAATCGATAACATTTAGTATTGCGTAATCCCTTGCTTATGTTTTATTGATAACCATTTTGGAAAAGGGGACTTTATGCAATGCTCGTTGAAATAAGAAATAGAGAAATAAAATCTAGTCAGTCGATAACACAGGGTCTTAAGTTCAGTGATTATCAAATTTATCCAATACTGAAAAACCTCCTGCGCGCTGTAATTCACGCCCAGGAGCAATTGAGTCTCTGTGGTAGCGACCCCGAAAATAACGTTTAAGTGCATCGTTGTTTCTATCTAATAGTGTTAAAAAAATAGTATTATTGTTTATTGTGTTCACTGTGTACTTAAGTTAACTATATAGTAATAAGTTAACTTCTGTAGTGTATATTATTGTTCATATAAAAAAAGTGTTCCATTGTTACCAAATAGTGTGTTAAATTGTAATGAAATAGTGTTAGACGTGTAAGTTTTGATAAAAATTAAATTTATTTTCTTGATAGTATATCTGTACGTTTCTGGTCATAGGTTATTCTGCCTACCCGATAAAAGGAGAAATAGAATATAAACATAAAGAGAACCCAAACCGTTACAACAGTGCAGTACAATTTATTTGTTAATTGTATTCGAGAGCATTAGGGATAATAGTAATAGAAATAAAAACAGTTTTAAATCAATTTTTATTTTTATGTTATTGTGAGTGAATAAATTTTCTGATTAAACTTTTACTCAATTGTACCTATATTTCTATGCAAATTTTTAATTTTAATTATTTTTTCTTTGCAGGTATGTACCTACTGAAATTTTTTTGAAGATTATATCGAATATCACATTCTTACATAGAAATGGGTGAGTAGAAAAAATATTACATTTTTTACTGCAGGATACGACATTTGAAAATATAAAATTTAAATATATATTAAAAACATTTTGAGAAGCGCTGTGAGAAGTGGGAATGCATTTATACTTTTTTACAGTGATTGTATAGAAAAGAAAATATAGTTACAATGTTGCATATAGACAGTTAGGTGCAATGCATGATCGGGCGCGTTGCACTCGATTGCACGGACCCCGCGACCTGTGGACCTGGGTCCCGTTGCCGCAACACCTAATACACATACTCGCGTACACACCACCCAACCCTCTCCGCTGCTATTAAAGCAGTGGCGTAGGCGTGGATATAACTAAAGGGTTGTTTAGAAAAATATCAACTGATTTTTTTAACGTTTAATAAACATTACATTATAGTTGGGGAGGTGAGCGCCAAAATTTGCAACTACTTTCTAAAAGCTGTTTTTTGATATAACGTCACATTTGTGGTGTAGATATACAGCCTGCCGTCAGTCAGCTAGTTTCGTTAGCGTTTGGCGTCAGCTGCTGACGGCATTTGTTAAGGTAAAATTCGGACTGACTTTTTTTAATAATAATAATATTCCTAACTCTTATACCGAATTTCATATTTTAGAAAGTACTTTTACGATTTTTTACGAGTTAAACGCGCTGCTGACGCGCCCGGTTGCAAGATTTTGATGACTGACTATGATAAAAGGGGTTCTTACTTGGAATACTGCTTAAAAATAAATTTTCAGATTTTAGAAAGTAGTTGCAACGTGTATAATTTTTTTTACAAAGTTAAAACCACCCCCGCTTAAACGCTAACGAAACTAGCCGACTGACGGCAGGCTGTATACCTACACCACAAATGTGATGTCATATAAAAAAATCAGCTTTTAGGAAGTAGTTGCAAAATTTTGGCGCTCATCTCTTGGACTATTATAGCGATCAGAATTTTGATCTCGAGAAAGTGCTTCAGTAGAAAAAAGCATTTTATATAATTCCAACTAATAATAATTATAGTTGAATAAATCATGTAAATGAAATTTACTAATATAGTAAAAATTGTGTATTTTAAAAATTACAATGAAAATTGTAGAAGTTATTCATTTGATAGTAGGTACATGTTAGTTAAAACTGATAGTATTTTTTGATACAAAATTGAAATTTTTAATCGGGAATTGTAATCGACTTCATTTTTCTCCGTGTAGGTTTCACCAAAAGGGTTAATATTTAATAATATAATTTCACACGTACGGCACTGGTTGAGTAAAGCCACTGCCGCTCGGAGTGTATCGACACCTCGCTCATTATTCCGCAAATTATGAGATTTACACGCTGCGATATCACTCTAATATCTCTATAGAAACCTACTCTGTCTGTACGTGTGACTGTGTGTGTTTGTTTGGATTAGAACCATCATTAGTGACCCTCGGCGAACTTATCTGACATATTTTATTGTTTTAATTGAGTAGCTCGGTTGCCAATACATTTAAATCCAGTTTGTCATCGATTTGCTAATTATAAGATATAAGACATATTTTATTGTTTTAATTGAGTAGCTCCGTTGCCAATACATTTAAATCCAGTTTGTCATCGATTTGCTAATTATAAGATATAAGACATATTTTATTGTTTTAATTGAGTAGCTCGGTTGCCAATACATTTAAATCCAGTTTGTCATCGATTTGTTAATTATAAATTATAAGAGATAAGTCAAATAGTTTTTTTTACACATTAGGGGGGGGGGGAGGTGACAAGGCTCTAACCTGGGGGTCCAATATTACGAATCAATAAACTTTTTTATCGTTCTTAGTGGAAAGAGTCCCACAAAGATATGAGGGTCTGCGATAGATTTTACAATTTTTTTACAAGTAAATTTTTTTTTTAATTGTAAAAATACCAAAATTTCACAACGAATTATGAGAAATAGAATAGTTTCAGGTTTATATACAGTGCCGTACAAAAGTCTTTGGACACCTGTGATTTTGAATGTAAATATACAGATTTCAGTCAATAAAAATACACAAAATAGCGAAAAGAATATGTTTACTCGCAGTCAAAATAGTAAAAAACAATTTCTCGTTAGCTTGAAAGACACTGTGCGTCAATACTTGAGTAAACCTGACCTTTCAGGTATATAATTGTAAATGCTGTATTTTAGATATGCTAGGATTATTACAAAAGTTGTAACTAAGTACTCTTATCAACATTTAATATTTTTTATCAACCATTTTTGGAGTTTTATATTTTACAATACGCAAAAACTTTTGCAGGGCAGTGTATATAACAACATAATAAAGTAAAACATATACAACTGACTTTATAATCACCTATATACACACGCTCCAAGTTTCCTTATGGCCCCGATACAATTAAATCTTACATGCTATATAATGTTTATTAATTATTGCATTTTTCCTGTTACACGCATTTGAATTGAGTTGTAATGTCTCTCCGAGTCCGTATATTATACATATCTATAATTTAAAAGTGTTTTTATGTGCCTAGTTTTTGAGAACATATCTACAAACGTTATCAGCTGGTGTATATTTACGAGTACATACATACATCTATATACATATGTATATATTACAATATACAATCATATAAATTATTACCAGCAGCACTAATAATGGTTTTATTATTACCTATGTATTTCTTTAGCAATTGAAAACAATGTGGATGTGCAGTTTAATTATCTAGGTATTGCTTTTACGTGACTGAGTGTTGATCTAGTATGTTCAGAAGCCAATGCGAGTACAAGTACTAGGAAATATCGGTATGGAAATGAAGGAGAGATAGGCAATGTCTGTTTCATCGAAACTATCCTAACGAATGAATTCAAATTTTGGTGTTAGTATCACTAATCTCTATAGACTTAGGCCTATTTCACACATATACGGTTTCATTCGGTTCGGTTCGTTTTCGGTCGCTGCCGACAAGTGTGAAACGGTGATTCAGTTTGTATTCGGTATCTAATAGAAACCGTACAGAACTGAATACTCCCTCCACACGGACAGATTTCATCAGGTTTCAATTCGTGTCCAGGGAACACAAAGCAATGAACGCGTTCACACATACTCGGTTTAGTTTCGGTTTTAACCTGATAGCGAGTGTTATTTTTTTTTAAGTTTTGTCGCGGATTTTCTAATAAAATGAGCGGTTTTCTAGATGTTGATGTGGATCGTCTTCATGCTCTTTAGCTTCGGGAAAATAGTGTAGAATGCTCCAAATTCCTGCTGTAAAGTGATGAGAGGGTGCTCGCAATGAATTCTAGTATTCCTCCTTCATTTTTAAATTTTTTTATAGAGAAACAACATGGCAACAACTTGCTTTCTCTCCATGATAACTACTGAGTTTACGGAAAAAAATAAAACCTAATATGAACCGTATGAGAACCGTGTATGTGTGAAAGGGTTTGATTCGTTTTCGGCTGAAACCGAAAACGAACCGAACCGAATGGAACCGCGTATGTATGAAACAAGGCTTAGGGTTGCCATCCGTCCTCTTTCCCCCAGATACTGTCCTCTTTTTAGGGGCGTCCGAGGGTATTTTTCAATGTGTCCGTGGTTTTTAAGAAGTTTACTTACGTAAAAAAGTTCGTCAAAATTACTAACAGTAAAATTTCGGGTTGGAAGCAATGACAGACATTAAAAAAAATCCGAACGAATTAATTTAATTTTGGTGTTAGTATCACTAAGCTCCATATACTGCATCATAAGGTGCAGTGGTTTTTAACCGGTGTTCCTCGGACATGTACAAATGCTCCACGAAATACACTGGTAGAAAGGATATCTCAAACCACGTAAACCTTGTTTTGTATATAACGAAAACAATATTTTCTTAAGATAAGCAATAATCTCTTAAACCAACTATAGTATTCTTGAACGAAGGAATAACGTAGTTGGATTAAGAGTATGTTTCTTATATTAAGAAAATATTGTTTTCGTTATATATACAAAACAAGGTTTTCTTGGTTCAATACAGTTTTTTTTTCTGTGTACTAAAAAATAGATAATCCTTTTTAATATTCTTTCAGTTGTTTCACAGAACAAAAAATTATTAGATCATTGTTAAAAGAAAATATTGTACATTACTTTCCTTCTCTAAATACAGAAAATTACATTATAAATCCATTTACTGCAGTTAATATCTACGAATTTTCGTTTCATGAAGAAGAACAGTTAATTAGTCGACGGATCATATTAAAATTTGAGGATTTTTGGATTTTTGTGCTGGCCGAGAACCCAATTCTTTCCATAAATGCAGGCAATTTTGCTAGAGTTTTCAACATCCTATTTATGTGAACTGAGTTTTTCAAAATTTACTTATGGACATTAAAATTAAAAAACGTGAAAGACTTGGGAATATTGATAAAGAAATGAGGGTAGCATTATCACGTATTAGGCCTGACATTGTTAAAAAAACAGTAAAGGCCAATAAAACGAATTATGTTGATTAGGCTTTAATGAAAGTATAGTTTTTTTTTAATAATATTCAATTGGTTATTAATACGTTAACAGTAGTTTTTAATAAAAAAATATATTCATGGATATTTTTATTGGTTGTTTAATGATTTTATTGTTTGTTCCGTGACTTTAAAAAAGTTAAAAACCAATGGTCTAGTGCCATCTGTTTTGTTTTTAGTTATGCTACGGACAAACGGACATAAGGAACCCTAATTACTTCAACCATTTATATTAATGTAATTACATTTTTGTAATTAAAATTAAGGTGTAGATAAAATTTTACTTCTAAGTGAAAAAAAAAAGTATTTCGAAAAGTGTTAGAATTAATCGCGTTGGCTTCTGGGCTGCTTGAAAGCGGTCTTTACAACCACGTATATACACACGCACACACACAGCCAGACACACACACACACACACGTAAGTACAACGGTTGTCTGTCCGTGTGTAACTACAATCTCGCGGTTATGACTGTTATTAAAAATGGGAGTATATTTTCAGCGAGAAGATACTGCCATGGATGGACCAATTATTGATTTTTATGGGCAAGTTTAATAACATATATAAGCGCAACCAAAGTTGTAGTAAACAGTGTGTATTTGCATCAGGTACGGACTTGGGACAACATAGGGCCCGGATATTTTGTAACCTATACAAAAATTGAATTAGACATATAAACATTTTTCGTGGTTTTACTAGTGTTACATTGTAATGCAGATAGTTTTTATTATAAGTAGGGGAAACTGTATAATTATTGGCCACTTAAAAAAAACTCGAAAGAAACAAATGTTATTCCTTTAATATAAGTGATAAATGGAATATAAATACAGTAATATGTTCATTATTTAGTCCTTTATTATTGGTATATGTATTACAACTATAAGTATAAGGAAAAACGAAAACCTACATACAATAGAAAATATCTCAAAAAGTATTGTAAAGTATTTTTGAAAATATTAAGCGTATATTCAAAAATATGCTCTTAAACAATCACAATAAACTAGGCTACCATTTTAGTAAGCATTTCAAATTTATTAAGTTCCCATGTTTCTTATTTTAAACAAAAAATCTGAAAAGTGACCAATCATTATCAGTGACCAATAACTATACCGTTTCCCCTACATATTATTAAAAAATTATATTTTTAAAATATATTCAAAAATTTTCAAATATTAATACAAACAAATTTTTGTTGTTTTCTGAGTATGATAAATTTTCTTAATTATTGAGCCAATCTATTTGACTCAATTTTCAATAACCTAAACCAGGGATTCCCAACGGGGTCAGGAGATCTATGGGAGTTTAAAAAGGGTTTATAGTATGTCTGGAGTATGTTTTCAAATTTTCCATTTTTGCTTTTCAATTACACTGTGATTTTGAATGTAAATATACAGATTTCAGTCAATAAAAATAACCAAAATAGCGAAAAGAATATGTTTACTCGCAGTCAAAATAGTAAAAAACAATTTCTCGTTAGCTTGAAAGACACTGTGCGTGAATACTTTCAACTTCAGTAAACCTGACCTTTCAGGCATATAATTCAAAAAATTTCCTTAACATGGAAAATTTTGCTGTATTTTAGATATGCTAGGATTATTACAAAAGTTGTAATTAAGTACTCTTATCAACATTTAAGATTTTTTATCAACAATTTTTGCATTTTTATATTTACAATGCGCAAAAAATGTCCAAAGACGGCAGTGTATGTTCAGGTATAATATGTATATAATTGCAATTACTTTTTTTTGCTTTCTACTTGTACTTTTTTCAACAAGATTGTAGTAGGTATATATTTATATTTTCTAGAATCTAAAATTGTAAGATGGTCTATATAAAGACTATAAAATAATTCTTTCAAAAGAGGCCTATGTAGGAAAAATATTGGGAACTCCTGACTACATAATTCCTAAAAAAATAAAATAAAATAAATCTTTCTTTTTTTTGCAAAACTGGTTATTAGTCGTAATAGCCTCTGAATGAAACAATCGGCTTGATCAAAAGAATCCACCACATCCAATTTATCATCAGTACCAAGACTACTTCACAAAAATACGGAAATCAATCAATAATTGCATCAATATCCCGATTATCGATCATTTAACCAGTGTACTCTTTCGCTTCAGGCTTATTCTCCCTCTCTCTCTGTTTGTAAAAGATATCAAAGCTTTTCAGGAATGAGGAAGTGATCATGCGTGTTCTCAACGGCTGTCTGTAGATAAAGATGACATGAGAATAATACACGCGAATCAGATTATCTGTCTTTATCTAATAGACGTCAGCGATTGGTATCATGGTCGTTATTAAAGCATGCATGTGTTGGAGAATTTGCTCTTAAACTGCAATTTTGATTTTTAAGTTAAAGTTTCTTCAAATACAGAGTACATTTGTATATGTGTAGGATTGATTCGATTATTATATATTATTAAATTCTTGCAGATAGAGATATCTAATGAAATACAGTGTGCTATTTATGTAGATGTATTTTTGTAGTATAGGTTTTCTCATGCAATTAGTTTATTTTTATAGAAAATAGCTTTTAAGTGTTTGGAAAATATATATAGTTTAGTTAGTGTCCGGTTTAATCAACCAATTTAAGGGGTTAGGTGTAGTTAGAGACATGAAAAAATGACAGTTTTAAATATTTTTTTTTTGCCAGTAAATTATTTTATTTTATAAAAGTAAAAACATAGCATCATTAAATAAGGTTTCGACTTGACTTGACAGAAATTTTAGAAAAAAAATTAATAATTTTAAAAGTAATGGCTGTTTGTGTTGATCTAGTTCCAACCGAAGCTCCTTGCGGTGACCATCACTTATCCTTGGAGATTCATCCAAATTCAATCGGACAAAAAAAATAGTTTTATTAATAGATAGTCTAGTGCCTGATCGAAGCTTTTTTTTTTCTTTCTTAAATTAATAAAATGGCAGTCCAGGAAATTTTTTTCCAGATTTTCGGGAAAAAAACCAACAGTTAATTGTTTATAACAAATCAAAATTTAAAAAAAAATCCTTCGATCAGGCACTAGTTTTTCATGTTTTCAAAAAGCTGTATAAATTTCATTAAAATCTACCGAGCGGTTTTCGAGCTACAGTGGTCACCAGTTCAAAAAACATAGTTTTGAGAAAAACGCATTTAAAGTTTTACACTCAATTTACGTAAAGTAATACGTATTATTTAATTACTTACACCGAGTTATCTATTAATGGGCCATATAATAGTTCTTCAGTCGTTGTAGCAGCTTCCAAAAATGCAAAAAAAAAGAATCGATTTCTTGAAAATTCTGACTACACCAAACCCCTTAATACTTTTTAGCGCAACTTTTTAATTACATTATAATTTTATAGGGGGCTGGTTGTTTACGTACTTAAAATTATTAACTTAGATTCAAATTCAATGGTGAATAAAAGTTAGGTATATTTTTTGGATGCTAAAAACTTAGCTATCGAAAAAAAAATTACAAAATCAATTTACATCGATTTTGAGAGCCCCCACGAGCCATATTTTTTTTGTTATATCTAATAAATTATTTGTATAGATCAGAGTTTTTTCTTCAATTTACTTTTTTATATACCTATTGCTGTATATGACCATTTTTCATAGAATTATTTGCGATAAAAAAAAACTGCAGATGATCGTAAAAATACTTTTCTTCATAACTCGATCAAAAATGGTCGTACAGAGATACAAAAAAAAGTAAATTAAAGAAAAAAATCTGATCTACAAAAGACATTCTTTAAATTTGGTCAAAAAAAATGTGGGGGCTCTCAAAATTTATATTAATTTTTAATTTTTTTTGATAACAAAAAAAGTGCCCAAAAATTCTTAATAAAAATATAAACGAGAAATAAAAATAAGCTGTCTATAAGCATTAGTTATTGGTGAATACCATATTATTAATTTATTACCACTGCTTTAAATTCCAGACCAAATTAATACCGTTTTAACACCTCTGATTTGATATAAATATCTTGTCCAAATTCTTCACAATACCAACTTAAACAAATATGTGTACATCCGCATATATCCCTTTTATTTATTTATAATTTTTTAGTAATTTGAACGTCCGTTATTCTTGACGAAATTAACATGCCATTTTAATTAATGAAAACATAATTATAGAACTACTTTGAAGTTTATTAATGACTGCCGGTATTTTATCAAATCTATCTATTAGCAACACTCCACAAAATACTTAAATCGGCTCGAGGGTATCATTTTATAATAGATATTCATATTCTCTATCACGTCTGTTTACAAAACTTTCAGTAAATATTTATATATTTTATTAATGACAAATAACGTTAATTGTTTATACAGTAGGACTCTGATGTTACGAACTTTGAGATCAAAATTAAATTACGATTAATTAATTAATTATTTTTTTAGTAAGTACATATTATTATACATATTTAAAATTTTATGCATGAAATTACATTTGGATTTGTTTAAAACTATGTTGATATTATAGAAAATGACATGAAAAATAACAATTGTTTAATCTCAGAACTGTATCTTAAACCGTTCACGAGATATGACCTCTCAAAGTTTTGTTAAATTTTTTTCAAAATTTTTGAATAAAATGGCTTTAACTTTTTAACCAATGGTCAGATTTGATTTTTGTTAACAGATTTAGAATCAGCATATTAAAATCTATATAATTACGTGTATAATACCGAAAATTGATTTAAAAATATTATATCTCAAACTCAAAAAGAATAGAAATTATGGATTGTGTCTATTATTTCATTTAAAAATATAACAAAAATGTGGTATTTTTTTATTTAAACAATTTTTTTCGGGAATTATGTACCATATGTCCTTCCTCAGAATGCATGCTATCCCCTTGCTAAATTTCATCAAAATCGGTTCAACCGTTTAGACGTGAAAAGGTAACAAACAGAGTTACTTTCACATTTATAATATTAGAATGAATTAATCAAGAAATAAGTACTCAATAATCACGTGAAGATAAAGTAATTATTAATATATTAATGATACGATTTTTATAGATCAGAGGAAACTACTTCATATAGCATTTAATATAGAGGTACTATCAATTATATCTAGCATTATGGAAATATCGTATGTATAATTATATATAAGATTGAAATGTTAAATAAAGGCTTGCCATTTTATAAAGATTCTTACGGGGGGTCAAATAATGTCACGGGAAATTAAAGCAATACTAGAAAATAAAACTCAAACATTGACATACTAATTATACAAATACGTACATAAGGTACCTATTTAATTATTTATTAATTATCAATAATATAGAACATTTTTATCTCTCATTATGATTCCTATAAATATCAAACTATTCGCAGCGTGCGCGATGACAGCGCCAACTAACGGGTGGACTTTAGTAGCAACTTGGGTGGACTTTGGCGTACTAACAAACAAAATAATTTAAATAAAATATCGATATACATATATACATTTTAGACGATTATTTATGACTATTGGTTATGTGTACGAAGTCTATTAGCGCCGCTAGCGGGTAATACAGAAGGATTGAATGGATTCAACTCTCTTTTTATCATTGTTTAATATGGTGAAATTTTTTATAAAACAAATATCATTTAATTTAGTTGTTTGCATATAATATAAATAGTATAGCATAAAAGGTACGTGAAAATTATTTATTTTGGGTATCTTTTTCTCTTTAATTATGACGTATAATAGAGAAATAATTAATTCGTTTACATTGACAGCATAACCTCAAATTTTGGCGCCGATAATTTTACAATATCGTTTACCACGAACACTCGCATCGATATTATTTCTAACTCCATCCCCTTGCACATAGTCTATAGTGGGATTAACCATGTTGACCTTTCTATTTTCAGTTAAAAACGAGCCTATTAAAAATGACAGTTAGTCCACCCAAAGTGTTATTTTTTGCCACGTTGTGCGCTGTGATCGATTTCGTTTCCCCCACTACCTACTTTGCACCCAGCGAATATAAGATAAAAATAATATACTACCTATAGTAGTGACGTTAAAATATAATAAATAAAAAACAACTAGATTGTATAAACGTCGAAAAATTTAATGAGTAAAAAAATAGAGCAAGCTTTCGATTCCCAGAATCTTCTTCAGGCTAAAAAATATATAAGTAATGTAAATCAAATTAACAACGTTATTATGTCAAAGAAAAAAATGATTTCCTATAAATATGACACTGGGAAGTAATGTCTACGGTTCTAATAATAAAATTATGGACTACAGCAAATAAAATTTATAAATCTTTATTTGAATTTGTGTATATTTCATAGCACAACAGATTATTTGTCGCATACAAAGTGAATAACAGAATACGTCTATCTCTGTTTTATTTCAGAGATGACCTCTGTACCTAATTTGTATGCATAAAATGTTTAAGGGAATTTTATAGCGTCCATTGTTCATAACAAAACAAACTGGCCAAAGTAAATGTTACAAAACCCACGCGGTTTAGCGTTGACAAGCTTCTAATGGAGTGGTATTTAGTTATTGTTTATTATTTATTATACACTCTAGAGATCCGCCCGCGTGTTCATCCGCGTGTTCTGTAACCAATTCATAAAGTCTGGAATCATTTTCAATGCAAAAAATACACTACACGTAAAATTTTACTTTCTTATACAACCATAATATGTATGTAATGCGTCTCTATACATCTATAAAAGAAATTATAATTTTCTTCTGTAGGCTTTGTTGGGCTAGAGATCCGCCCGCGGGTTCATTCGTGTGTTCTGTTCGATTTTTATAACCAATTCATAAAGTCTGGAATCATTTTTAATGTAAAAAATACACTACACGTAAAATTTTACTTTCTTATACAAACCATATGTATGTAATGCGTCTCTATTTCTCTATAAAAGAAATTTATAATTTTCTTCTGTAGGCTTTCGTGGCTGTTGTCCATAAGAGCTAACTTTTCGGGCTGTTGTCCACGTTGTCGTATTGTTTTCCTTAACGTTTCGACTCTCATGTCGGAGTCTTCTTCAGAAGTATTTCTGAAAACTATACGACAAGGTGGACAACAGCCCGAAAAGTTAGCTCTTAAAGGAATTTATATTTTTCTACATGTTATAGGTAAACTTGAAAACTACTGAACCGATTTTAATGCGGTTTTCACCAATAGTTAGATCATTTCTTAGTGCATGTTCTTAGCTATTAATATTTTATGAAAATTTAAGATTTAACATAAAAAAAACTAAAAAAATATTGAATAGAGAATTCTATATAATTTACGGTTTCTTAGGAATTGTTACTCGAATACAAATCGTAAAATTTAGGGATAATTGAAAAAGCAAAAAATTCAAATTTTCAAACAGTTATAACCCCGCGAAAAATTATTAGATTTGCATGATCTAAAATTCATTCGAAAGCTTGTACGTCCTAGTTTTTGAGTCAAAAGCTCAAACATTTTTATCAGCCCCTACTGGTCTGTGCTAAGGGTTAAAAGAGTCAGAAAAATTATCCTTTAATTTTTTATAAACTTTGAAAGCGTATATGGGTTGTAAAAAAAATGTAACAAAAAATTCAATGCAACCGTTCAAAGGCTTGTTATTATTTCTCAAAAAAGCTCATTTTTGCATCCCCATACGTTTTTTTTTTTACCGCTAAAATAAGTAAAATTGATATTTTTTTAAATATTTGTTTTGATATCATAAGTAAGCTGAAAATGTCTTCAATATTATATTGACTCATCAGTAAATCGAACTTTGTATACACTTAATTAACCCTTTGACTACCTAATAAGTATAAAAACTATCTATAAAAAAAAAAAAAAACAGTCGTTCTATTTTTTGTGGTTATTTTTTCCGACCCTGCGACAACAAGGAATGCCATCTGTAGTCGAGTCAGGTAAACGCAGGTAAACAGTATGATAATGGCTATTAAAAGCAAGAAATTATACGTGACATCGTGTGACGGCCGCGTTCAATCGGGCGCGCATCAACATATCGCGTGATTCGTTTTGCGTAAACTGCGGTACTACGGGTACCGTTGTACGTGGTCTTATAGTAAATTCGGTCATTTTTATATTTGTTTTTGAGATTTTTTTTTCTTTTAATGCAGTGAAACAAAGGTATTTAAATTTTACATAGTGTTTTTCAAAAAAGAAGAATACTTTACATGCCCTCTTGTTGATAATAAATTGGCTAGTTTAGAATTGAAATGATTAACTACATTAAAAAAATAATTGTTGAAAAATATTTTTTATGAAATGAAATTTTAATATTACATATAGATTTTTATTTAAAGATGATACAAAGCACCCCCCTTCCACCCCTTGAAAAAGGATATAATATAATAACATAAATATATATAGTACCTACATTTAGTTCCATCTGTTTACTAATAAACGAACTATTAATTCTAGTAGTTCTTACTTAACTTTGTTAAAATTAAATTAGGTAAATCGAATAAAAAAATAAAAAATAAATATACGGTACAAGACATTAGTACGCGAAGTTCGACTCGCACTTGACAATTTTTTATGACATACACTGGTAGAAAGGATTTCTCAAACCAAGTAAACCTTGTTTTGTATATAACGAAAACAATATTTTCTTAAGATAAGCAATAATCTTTTAACCCAACTATAGTATTCTTGAACGAAGGAATAACGTAGTTGGATTAAGAGTATATTTCTCATATTAAGAAAATATTGTTTTCGTTATATACTTACAAAACAAGGTTTTCTTGGTCCAATACAGTTTTTTTTCTGTGTACCTACATATGAATTTTTTTATTCATAGTAACATTTTCCTTTGCATTCTACTGTTAAAGTTTGACACACTAATTCTGAATCAACCTCTATATATTTTTTTAGTAACAATATAAAAAAATTCTTCGAAAGGGTTCAATAGATAGGTTTTAGCTTCTTTACCAAGTTAATATTAAAAAGATAACAGGTGTTAAAACATAGCTGTCAAATAGTGTTTACAAATAACAATAAAAATATATATCGATTAATTATAATTCAATGTAGATAACAGATATCATTTATATTCATAAATATACACCTCGCCGACAGCCAATGCATGGAGCGACATTATTTATAATTTACTCTGTATATCAATAACTCCATTATTTATTAACGTATTCAATTAGAAAAAATGGGTTCGGATCTAAATCCCGAATATAATAAAAACGAACGGATCACTTTTTATGTCGACTGTAATAATATTAAGCCAAAGATAGCTGGGGAGAATTTTTATTTCAACTTATAAAATAGTTATTTAAATTTTTATAAAAGTGTCATTTGGAAGGATTTTTTTATGTGTCAATTTGTTTTTATTTAAGCACTGAAGGCAAACGGTTGTAATTACGACTAAATATCAAGGGGTTAAATTTGTAGAGGATAAAATTATCTTTAAAATAGAGTTTGTTCTTTTTTTCTACAATTTACAGTTTATGAAATATTTAGTAGGTTATAAAATAAAATAAAATAAAATTTTGTCGTTTAGTTACAATTAACAGTGTTTTAAACTCATGAGTAGCATCTCAATAGTGTCTATAGTTAAACCATAATGAAATTTTGTTCACGTATTAACTGTTGAATACCCAATATTGTATCGTAAAGTGGTTAGCAAAATTTGCACTCTCAAATGAAGTATCAAACTTATATAACAATTCTCTTGGAGTTTCATGAAGACTTTGACAAGTTTCACGCACATGTTGTATATGTATTAAAACAGTGGTGATATTATGAAAATTATTTTGTACGATCAGAGTCGCCAACTGTGTTACAATATGTTTGCACTAAATTCCATAGCAAATCAATAGATAATTATTACAAAATTAAGTTCTTATTTGAGAGTGCTTGTTAGCTAGCAAATTTTGCTAGTCTCTTTAAGATACCACCGGACATTAGACAATCAGTTTCTTTGAAAAATATCGTAAGTTTATTTTCTGTTAATTTTTGCTTTTTTAAATTTTTAATTTAAAAAAATTTCGCTATAACGATGATTTAAGCTTAATGGACATTATCATTTTTATTTTTTATATATTTTTTTGTATTTCTCAGGGGCCTACACCCTTACATCTGTGATATTTTATTTTAAAATGCAGCATATCACCGATAATGTATTTTTTAAAATTACCATCTCTTTTCAAATCAACTTTTTGTTGCTACATATATCAATAATTCTACGGCTAGGACTCGAGATTATTGTGTTCGAGATTAAAATCAGCACCGTTAACAATTAACCTTGCATTTTAGCCCACACATACAAAATAAATATAAATGTTTATGCATCGATTGCATATTATTTGTAATTCAAATTATGTAGAAATTAGTTGGAAAAAATTCATTGCAATTAATTATTCTATAGACTTTTTTGTAGGCAAAAGTGTGAATTGTATATAATTGTTATATCTAAATTTATTATAACATAACTATAATGTCAATGTATATATTAATGTTTATTTAAAATTTAAATCAGAGCTTACCAATAAGTATCCAAATTAATTTACGTAATTCTGAGAAAAAAATATTTAAAATGAGTTTAAAAAAAAGTACCGATTACCTCCTTCATTTATCTCGAGGTGAAGAAATGGAGAAATAAAAATGAATAATTTGCTAGAGATAATGATACAACCCAATGATACATAATTGTATAATTCAAAACTGAGTTCTCATATTTAATGTAAATATCATTGCCAAAATATTCATAATAACAGGTACAAAACTGAATTCTCGTGGCAAAAATAAGTAGGCGGGTCTACTGATTTATTGATGAATTGATTTATACCGAATTCTGGACTTCTGAATCTAAGTTGCGTCTTCTATATTAATATTATTAAAACTATAATATTTCCTATGTTCAGAGAAGAAATATCTGCCATGAGTGTCATGGGACTTTCTTATACGTATCACAGAGACTGTACGTGTTTGCCATAGGTATCGTGGGTCTTTCTTATACGTAAAATTGAGAATAAACACTATACACTCTATTTCATTTAGTTTGCAGTGGTCGCCGGGTGTCTTGACGGTATGAGTCGTGATCCGTACGGTCAAATCACCCGACAACTAGTATAGATTATTCTAAATAATGATGCAGATTATAAATTATAGATAATAACATACTCGACATTTTTGTCTTATAATAAATCCAAAATTTAAAAAAATGACAAGAATAAACATCCGTTTTCGTCAGTAATTATGTTAAACAAAATTCGTTCTATACATAATGTTTATAATAATATATCGATAGTTTATGTCCCCATTCATTTTTTCTATCTTTTATTAGTTTGTCAGAAATATCCTTCAATAAAATATAAATCACGTATACTGTTCACTGTCATTATTATGTATAAGAAAGTCCCGTGGCACACGGCAGATTATTTGATACAAAATTGAAATTTTTAACCGGCAACTGTAATATTTATTAAAAAATCATGTATTTTTAGTTCGTTACTGTTTTTAAATTAAAAAAAAAGCATTTGAATTCTTTTGAATTTAACTTCTTTTTTGATACGAAATTGGAATTTTTAATTGACAACTGTAATTTTTATTTAAAAAATCCACACCAGTTTTCTCCGTGGTTATTTACAAAGCTTGCATCTCAAATTCTTCTCTCGATACATTTTCAGTACCGCTGATTGTTACTCAGTGAATTAATGACGTGATTAATCACCTTGGCGCGTTGTTTATCTCTAATTTCTGGTAAAACCGTCTGTCATTATTACCACAGACTAAACATACATGCAAGAGCGTTAATTCATACTGAATATGTGTAATTTAAGTCGGATATGATTATTGCCACAAATAAACAGCATTGGGCATTGAGTATAGCGCTGCGTTACGCGGCTTGTCATTATCACACCCGGTCCTTCAAAAATACTACGTCTCACTCGTTTTAACTATCTCTTTCTCTGTCAGATACAACAATATTATTATACAATTCCGCGGTTATCTTTAAATGGATTGGATCTTGGTACACTGCAAAGTGCGATGAAATTTTGGCCAATAGAATGACTTAATCGACGTTGTTTGTACCCAGAAACCAAGATTAATATATCCTAAGCCTAAAGCAGTGGTTTTTTGATTAGGATCCGCTGGAATTATAGTAGGTACTTTAATATTTCTATTTACTAATGTTTAGTTTGTATCTAAACTTTGTTTTTCTGAAAAACTGAAGAACCACTGTCCTAATGCATGGGTAGAAAAACCGTCTCATATTTGGCGACATAGGACTTTGAAATTATAAATTAAATAGTCTAGTTTCTCGTTTTAAAGTTATAGACCTTTAAGTTGTTTCTAATTTATGAAAAAAAATCTTTATGGCTAACTGATAAAAGGTAGAAAAAAAAATATGGAACGTAAATTATAGACAGTAAAATTCTCTATAACTTTTATCTCAAATTTTTTTTTATAGATCGCCCCGTTTCAAAAATAATTCAAAAATGGTAAGAGTAAATATCTGAACTCAGTTGTAAAATCGTTTTCACAAAAAAAAAATATTAATATTAAATTTCACCCTTCTGTGTTCTGTCGTTTTTAAATTACAGCGTCTGCATACATACAGACAGACATACATACAGTCATTTTGTCGAAAATAGGCAAGATCCATCAAAATCCGAAATTCGACAAAAATCAATTTCACAATAACTTATACTTAAACTATATATTTGACCGTATAAAAAAGTAAAAATAGAGTTAGTCATATTGGCAAATGAACAATAAATTTACACCTACTTCCACCTACGTAATGATCTTGTTAATTATTAAAATATAATACAGCAAAAAATACTATAATGTAATAAACAAAATAATGAGATTAAGTTATTTTTGTAAGAATAGAATTAATTTACATTAAATTTACAAAAACAAAAAAACTGTAACAAGTTTTCGAATGACATATATAAAAAAGTGATTAGTAGTGTTCTATTTAGTGTTGAATAATGTATATATTATGTTTAATATAATTCATTAAACATTTTCACACGTAGACAACCCGGAGACAAAAGTATATAAAATTACTTATATGACATTTCAAAGAAGGTGTTGACTCATTTTTATTAATCTATAAGAAAAGAATACGAAATAATTTAATCCAATCCCCACTGTATTCCCAGTTTAAAGACTGCTGCTTTTATTCATTCACCAATGCGACTAAATATATTGATAAATATCAGGCGCGTATAAAGCCTAACTTCTTGGAGGGAGTCATATAAAAAAATGAATTATAAATTAAACTTTTAAACGTATAATAATTTTCAAGATATTTAATCATTAGGTTGTTAACTTATTCAGAAAAATAGCGGTGATTTAAACTCAGTGTTCATCTGATTACTTTAAATACTTTTAGATTTCCTCATAAAATCTAGTGTATCTTTTTAATTATTGGGGGGGTCAAGCGGTTATAACCCTTTGACCCTCCTGTTCCTATACGCACTAAATAAATAAAGACACAATTTCTCAAACAAAATCAGAAATAATTAACTATAGAGAGTTTATTTTGAGACATACTGTATAATAAAATTATTATCACAAAATCAAATAAAAGTATATTGAACTTTAGGTCCGTTAGAATCATTGAAATATTTTTTTGTAATTAGACTTATATTAAGTCTAATTGAAAAATGAGCACAGTAAAATTATAGCTTTTTAAAACAGATACATATTTTGTTCTCACCAATTTCCAAGATGATGAAACAAATATGAAGCTGTATTGCGCAATTCTTACAATTTTAAATCGTGTTATTATCTTATATACAATGCACCAGCAGTACTTAAAATAAATAAAAACATCTTGTATTTACTAATCTTCAACTACTATTTTTGAAAACGATATTTATTTTGTCAATTTTTTAATTTTTCTATTTATTTTTGAAACGGTGCAAATTAGAAAAAATGTTTTAGATAAAAATTGCAGAGAATATTATCATCTTTAATTTATGTTCCATTCATTTTTACTTTCTTATACACATGTATATGAAATATACATACTTACATATACAGTATAAGTAAGTATTGTAAAGTCGATTTTTTTCGAAATCCGGATTTTGATGGAATTATCCATTTCGACCTTCCCTGAATCCATTCTGACTACTATCGCCATAATGTCTGTCTGTCTGTAGACGCTGTAACTCAAATACGACAAATCGTAGAAGGGTGAAATTTTATACTTAAGATTAATTTTTGTGTGAGAAGAAAACCTTTCTTAAACATAATACTGAGAGTGAACAGTGTGGCTGATTCTAAATAATTATTAAAAAAAAAATTCTGGCTAAATCTCTAATGTTGGAAAAAAATGTATGGAAAATAAATTATAGACAATAACATACACGACATTTTTTATCTGACACATTTTATTCTAATTTAAAAAATAATTCGAAAATTAAAAAAAATGCTAAGAGTAAACATCTGTAGGTGAAGTAATTACGTTAAACAAAATTCTTTTGATATATAATGTATAAAATAATATTTCTATAGTTTAATCTTTTTATTCTACCTTTTATTACATAGTTTGACAAAAATATATTTCAATAATATAAGAATCACGTACACTATTCAATGTCAGTATTACGTATACGAAAATCCCATAGCACCCATATCAGCCAAAAGACGAGACTAATACCGGTTTAATAATACAAAATGAGACCTCAAACATATCCAGCAGGTCAGTTTTTCACAAACTAGCTGTACATTTTTTTATCCTATTTGATTCGAGATTAAATAACCAGAGCAAACAAAAACCGAAATTGGTCGGATCTTGTTAGTGGGGCATTTATAATCCCCATGTTATAGTTGACGTCCATGCCGCTAGAGGCGCCCCAGCGGCGGCGGCAGAGCGGTGCGACATATCTGATGGGATTACAGATGTAAACATTACAGTATGTAATAAGCTTATACATACATATGTGTACATACCGAGCAAGGTCATGGGCAATACTCCGGTGCATGTCGACTTGGATAAAAAAAAGAAAATTGTTGTCGTCGCAATCGTGAGATGGTTTACTCATTGCTGTATGACTTTATATAGAAAACAAAATCGTGTGAATTTTTTGAAATAAAGTTTTAGAGAGTAGAAATTTTTAATATTTTACCCCAAAAAGTGGTACTCGGTTTATTTTTAAAATTTCAACTGATTTTGTCATTTCAAAAATAAATAACTTAATAAATTAAATGAAAGAGGTACTACAGTTAGAGTTGCCATCCGTCCTCTTTTTCCCGGACACTATCCTCTTTTCAAGGGCCTCCGGGGACGTCCGGAGGGATGTTTCAAATGTATCCGGATTTTTAAGAAGTTTACCTACGTAAAAAAGTCGTCAAAATTACAAAAAAAAAATCTTCCCGCTTAATTTTTATGTTTTTAATAAATATTTTAAATAAAAATGTAAAAATCAAAAAAAATGTTTTTCAAAATCAAAAATCTAATTCGACTTCCTTTTTTTTTTCAATTTGTCCTCTTTTTTAATGAACTTGTTCTCTTTTCACACCTTAAGCTTCTGGCAACCCGAACTACATTAGAACCTTTTTATGTCAAACCTATAAGTCGAAATTCTCTATAACTATATAAATTATGGCGGACATAACCCCCCCCCCTCCATACCTAATTAAATTGAACAAAATTTGTCGTATAATCATTTTAATAATTATTACAATTTTCATCTTTCTGTATATCTGTTTATTTGCTCCTATTTGACACACGAAAACTACTGAACCGATTTTAATGGAATTTTCACTACTAGATGGAATGTATCATGCACTAATGTTCATTTTCAAATATCAAATAATTTGTGAATTTCTGACATTTCTTTTTATTGCGCGGAGAATGTATTTGTTTTAGAATTTTTATAGTATTTAAGGGTTGAAGTTTCGAACAATTAGTTTTAAAACGACTCTATATAATCAGTAGTGTAGAATTTCAATAAATAGAGCACTTTCGGCAAGTTCTCTCATTTATCGTGTATTAAAAACTATTTTTAATATCCAATTATTCAAAAACCATACGTCCAATATTTTAAATGAAAATTCGTAAAATATACGAGTTATCCATAAATAACATATTAAAATTTTAGACTTTTATCTAAACTTTGCTCTAATGATCAAATAATCTTAAGAATAATTAGTTGAATAAATCATGTAGGTACCTAAATGATATTTACGAATATAGTAAAAATAGCGTATTATAAAAATTACAATGGAGATTGTAGAAGTTACTCAATTTAGTTTGCTAAAACTGATTATTATTTGATATAAATACAATCAGAAACTGTAATTTTTATTAATAAATCGACTTCATTTTTCTCCGTGTATACATACATATGTAATACCGCTAGTATGTTATCTAATTGTAAATTTCAGAATACTAAAACACATCACTGATTAACGAAGTCATGCATGTAAAAATAGAAGAGAAAAAAAAACGCGCAAAAAATTATAAGTAAATAAATATTAATTCATTAACAATCTAGTTATATCAATATATGTCAGAATTTATCTATACGTGATTATTTTAGTCAAACTGCCTCATATTCTTTACTATCTGTAAGTTTGTTTCATACTCCAGCTCAAACTGATATTTTATTTAATGTTAAACGTATAAAGAAATAATATTTTATCGATTTTTAACCAACGTTTTCTATTGAAAAAATTAATTGTAATAACATTTGAATTAGTGTAATTTTAAAAAATCAATTGATTCCTTCCATTTCCTTTTTTTCATGAATTAATTTTGAAGATACACTCATGGAAATTTAAGACTTTTCGGGTATAAATGATTTTTTAATTATGAGTATTATTTATAAACAGTGGAACCTTTAGTATGTTTTGTTTTAGTACATTTTTTAGATTACAGCTTTCTTCCATAATACCCCATATTTTGGTAGTACGTTTTTCTCATTAGTACATGTTTTTCCTCCAAGCGTTTCGAAATCGTACTGACGAGGTTCCACTGTATATTACAAATAGCTCAACAAAACATATGTCCAGTATGATAAAAGGCTAGTAAATTTGCTAACTTGCAAGCACTCTCAAATGAGGTATCAAACTTATATGACAGTTTTCTTGAAGTTTCATGAAGACTTTGACAAGTTTCGTGCACGCGTTGTATGTAAACATCAACAACGGTATTAAAACCGTGGTGATATTATGATAATTATTTTGTACGGTCAGAATCTGCACCGTGTTACAATAAGTTGAAGTATCACTGCTCTAAATTCCATAGCAAATCTATAAATACTATCAAAAAATTCGTGAATGCTTGCAAGCTAGCAAAATTTTCCAGCCCCTATGTTATCGAGCATTATACATATAAAAAAATTGACGTATTTTTTTTAAGTATCAGTAAATAATGGTTTTTCGATATGAATTACATTTTTCTCAAAACGGGCAGTGTAATTTTACATACAAATCCCAAATTTTATCCCAATCTATACAGTAAGTAGTTTTTTTAATTCTGTTACAGACAGACAGACGGACAATGATGCTTCACGCTTGTAGGTTTTATTTCAAATAATTTTACATACATTTATTTTTTATCGCAAATACTTTCATGATATGATTTTTTTCCCGCTGGTTACGCTACTGAACTATATACATTATAAAAATGTATTTTTTAATCGTTTTTTCTTAATTTTAAATCTTGTTCAATGATCTTGTGTGATGAGTTCTGAACTTGTTTTCAGCTCCTCTATCATATTATGGAAAACAAATGTACCGAATCAATTTAAAAAAATGATGTTGACCTTGATATCTCCGAAGTGCCTCCCCGTGGATAAAAATTATTATCGCTATATAATAGCCCCCTTCGTACCGTTCAATTTTGGTTACACTAATTTTTCTCTGGCCCCTATAGATTCGAAGATATTTAAGGTGGTAATAGTTACTGCTTCACCCTGTATGATATAACAAACAAGCAAACAAACAAACAAATGTTTTCGTCGAATTCATAACCCGTTCTTTACTTAAAAAACCCAATATTTATTCATTTCAACTTTAAAACGTGTAATATAAAATTATGATTATTACACTTATCAAATTCATCCTTGTCTTGTATCTGAACGACTGGCGTTCCTAATAAGCACCATATCCGTACAGAATTATTCAAAAACATCTATAAAACAGCTGTAGTTACACTTACTATATAAAATACGTAACAAATTGATATATTATTATGATAGTAACACCGAGTAGCGAACAGCCTTAACAAGTACACTCATTTACCGTGACAGGTGACATTCATTTCATCAAGTTGGCTTTGCCCTATAAGGACGTCAGAACACGCCGCCGCCTCTATCATAGTCGTCGCGCTCTCCATTTGCATTAATTCGGTATTATGGCGAGTGTTTATCATAGATTTCCGTCGCCCACACGAATTGGGTGTTTGAAGGAATCGCGGTACTCAACAGGTTTTGATTTGGGGGTGGTTGTACATTTTTTAAGGGGGGGGGGGTAAATTTTATCATTTATTTTTTGAGTAAACAAAATTTTGAGTGGTTCATACAAAAAAGGGGAAGTTTAAACTTTGAGGTGATTATATATTTTTTTGAGGGGGGGGGTATGTTTTTTCATTTAATTTTTGGGTGGTTTATACAAAATATGTACATTTGTGGGGAGGGGATAATGGAATATACACTTCTTTATTTATTTATATTTCAGTCGCTAACAAGTTTTGGATGATTATGTATTGAAAAGGTTGATTTTGGGGGGAATGAATGATTTTTTTCGGTTCTTTTATTTTTTTATGTGGGCGGAAGGGGGGGGGATTGATATATTATATTTAAAAAAAATTTGAAAATTACCCTCCCTAAAAATCATGTCGTTAGTTCTTCTAATTCTCAACATTTTGCAGACTACTGTTTTAATAATTATAAATAAAAATTAAAAAAAAAATCAAATAAAGTAGGGGTTTGTTTTACAATGATTCATTTTACGACGATTTGTCCTAGTTAAAAATAAGGTATTTTTTTGTTTCATTGCCTGCATTTTTAATAACATATCCGACGTATTTAACTTCTCATGAAAAATATAGACAAAATTTACTACATCAAAACTATAATAGATATCTAATTCTTGATTTCTAGGTGAAAAGCACGTCTTACCAATTGTTTTTTTATGATAAACTCTGAAGATATCCAAATACAGTCATAAAAATTCCTTTAACTGTATAAAGAATAACATTTTTTATAATTTTTGAGAACGTATTTAATAAACTGCACATTTACAAGTGGCATAAAAAGGTGCAAATGCATTATAATTATCTCCACCCCCCCCCCCCCCATTAAAAAAAATCGTAATATTATTTCAGAACAAATGTTAAATGTTATAACAATTATTTACTCCACCTTAAATTTCCTAAACTGAAAAACAAAAAAAGCATTTATAATAGAGATGCCACGAATATTCGGCTACTATTCGGTATTCGGCCTGTTCGGCTACTTTTTTTACTATTCGGTGTTCGGCCGAATAGTTCTCAATATTCGGCCGAATACCGAATACCAAATCGTGAAAAAACGCACATAATAAATATTACTCACAAATTCTTTTTTACAAAAAATCAGCATATTTAATACTTAAAATCTATCAGTGGTAAGTTATGATGAATGAAAAATTTTTTTTTGCATTTGTTGTTACACAGATCTTGCTGTTACACAACAAACAAACTGCCAGTTTATTGTCTTCACTACAAATTTTATTATATTCCCGAAATAGGTGATTTTTTATTAAATGGTGTCATTTCGTGAAGCTTTTCACGAACAAACAGTGATATTTTTTAAGATATACAGTGTATTATATTAAGGTGATCATCTATCCTATTTTGAAGAGGACAGTCCTCTATTTTGGCCAACTGTCCTCTATAGAAAACGTGTCTTCTTTTTGTCCTCTTTTTTAAGTTTTCGAAACTTTTGTCCTCTTTTTTTGTTATTTGGTAAAATAAATGTTATCCATAAAATTACAAAAAAATAAATATTTTATTTTTCTCAAAAATAATAATAATTATTGAAATTAATCATTATTGACTTAAAATTTTCGTCAATAATGATTATTAATGTGACACGACCTATTCGGAAATGAAACAAATACGCCCACGAAATGCACTAAGTGTCGCCGAATATTCGGTGGCCGAATATTCGGCGCTTCGGCCGAGAGCCTAGCCGAATATTCGGTATTCGGTATTCGGCCAAATCACTATTCGTGACATCTCTAATTTATAACTTTTCAAAAACAAAAATGACCTATATACCCCCTCCCCCCTTCATTGCACCCATTATATATATTAATTAATCATATATAAACGACATTTAAGAAAAAATATATTTTTTTCAAAGTACATATACTTTTTCCTTGCATACTAATACAACAAGAATTAATAATAATTAATATATTCCAGCCAATAAATATTAATAATTCTAATAAGGATAATGCATCTGTCAGGCAATAGCTCGCATATATGAATACATAAATTAATAAATAAATACATTCTGTTGTAGAAAGACACGCCGAAAAGGTACAATTTGCATAATAATAAATCTATCTGAAATACAAGTTTATTGTTAATGCAAACAGCTCACTGAAACAACAATGGCATTAAGTAGTGTATTATAACTTAAATGTAAACACTAGCTCTTATAAATACATTTATTATATGCCAGGGGCGTAGGTTTATCAATTTAATTAAACCTAATTAACTATTTTGTAATTAATCATGTATTGATCGATATTTTTTGAACCGTCGCCTGCCCCCCACCCCCTATCCTCACTTAAGGTTTTTTATTTTATTTTTTTACTACTTAAGAAGGTTAAAATCATAGAAAATAACAGTTTCGATCAAAAAAATTAAAGGATAATTTTAAATAATCAAATTTTTTACCAATTTTCAAACAGTTATATTTCCGCAAAAAATGATTGGATTTGCATGATCTAAAGCTCATTAGAAAGCTTGTACTTTCTAGTTTTTGAAACAAGAGCCCAATTATTTTTATCGTCCCCTGCCGCTCTGAACTAAGGGTTGAAACAGTTCAAAAAACTATCCCTTAATTTTTTATAAAATTTGAAAGCGTAAACTTTTTGCAAAATTTTTTTTACAAGAAATTCAGTGAAAAGTTTGAAAGCTTGTTCTTTTCTCTTGAAAATGTGTTTTTTATCATCCCTGTGCGATTTTTTTTGACCGCGTTATTCACTGTAAAAGTAAAAATAACACTTTTAACATTAAACTCCTGTAAAAAACGGTATTTTCTAATTTTTTAATTATTTGGCCGCCATTTTGTCAAAAATGACGAAACGTGTTTTTTTTAAGTTAATAGTGTCCCAAAAAATTATCCAGAATAGCAAGTTGCTGCGTTTTCTTCTTCTTAATGTTCACAGCAGTCAAATGTTTATGATTTAATTAAAGGGTATTTTTTCCATTTTCTCTAGAGTTTTTTTCAAACTACCGTAAATCCGCCAAAAATGATTCAATTTTGATTTAAGGCTTTTTTTTGAAGTTGATACTTTTTAGTTTTTTAAAATAAAAAAATTCACTCTTTTTATATTTTATTACTGACATACCACTGTTTTATATTCATTTATCACAGTTGTCCATATACTCATGATTAGTTAAAATGTGTTAAATTGTTTAGTATGTTAATATATGTATACTTCACTTTATAATTATTGTATTTATAAATAGATCTTGACTATCTACTTTAATTTATTATTCTATAACATTTAAAAGTCAGTGGCTTTAGTTATAATTTCTAAAAGAAGACAATAAAGTAATAAAAAAAACTTAGCTTTTTATTAATTTTTTTAAAAGTTAAATTTTAAATTTCCTAATTCCTTTTTTGTAATTTTATCATTAATATTGTGGACCCACCCATCGATAGTTTGAAGACCTCTGTTACTAAATCTATAATTATTTATTTTCGTCCATCCCTCTTTATCCAATTGATTTCCGTATAAAAATTAATTACTTCTAAAAATTAAAATTTATTATCTGGTTAACATATATTATGCAAATTAGTTTGACGTATTTTTATGAAATTGTCTTATAAAAATAACTGACAAAAAAACTACATGCTGATTTATTAGATGTTTATGCTTGATTATTTTTCAACCTTTTACAATTAGTTGTTTCATAAAAAAATATATAATAGTTATGCATTTTTCTTTGTTTAACTTACAATTTTTTTAATTTTAAAATTAATTTCATAGATAAAATAAAAGTACATATCCACTGATAAAAAAAGTCTTGTTGGAAGCTCACCACAAAATTTTCATTATTGTCAAAAAGTTAAAAAATTATATTAATTTTGAGAGCCTCTATAGGCCGATTTAATTTTTTTTTAGTCAAATCTAACTAATGACTTTTATAGATCATACTTTTTTCTTCAATTTACTTTTTTTTAATTGCTATACGATCATTTTTGTTCAAGCTATTTGCGATCAAAGTAAAAACCACACTTTTAATTTTAAACATAAAAAAAAGATTTGGAAAGCTGATATCTTTTCTTCATAAATCAGTCAAAAATGGTCGTTCAGCAATACAAAAAAAGAAAATTTAATCTACAAAAGTAATTTATTAGATTTGGTCAAAAAAATTATTACGGCCCGTGAAGGCTTTCAAATTTGATATAATTTTCTATTTTTTTTTGTCGATGTCAAATTCGTCTTCAATTCCATCAATTGAGCATTAGTAAGAAGATAATTTATAACAAACAAATATTTTGGGAAGTCACCCCTCCCCTTTGCATACAATTTTAATAATTTTTGAAAGACACCGTCCTCATGCCAGACCCAATCAACCAACCAAGTTTCATTAATATCGGTTCAGTGGTTCATGAATTATGCGTGCTACAAGGATTCATGGGACAGACGAACACAGTGGCGTAAATAGCTTTTTGCGCGGGGAGGGGGTATGACTTAGTACTAAATCTCATAGTTACATTTTACATTATGAAAATCTTATTTTATGTGGTGCAAACTACAAAAATTCGATATATTCTTCACTTAGATGTATTCATTATTGAAAAAATCATGGGGGGGTTGATCCCCCTACCCCCTATCTACATCACTAGATGGACAGACAGACAGACTGCCAGACACGGAACGAAAAGTGTTTGTTTTGACCTGAAACGAAAAAATCAAGTTAAAATTTTGAAATCGGAGAACATTTTTTATCATTTTGTCTTCGAAGCAAAAACAATGTTACAAAATTAGAAAAACAAATAACATACATCACATGTCATAACTCATATACACGTATTATTTGTAACAATATAATAATTCCAGCCCAATAATTAAACACATATGTATACACAATTAATAACATAAAGTTTATTTATTATATACAGAATCCAGATTTATTAGTATCTGAGAACATTTCAAGGTAGAACAGATATTGTGCTACAAGTATTACAACTTTATTTAGTTCTATGGTGTGGGGATATGTGCTAAATTCTTGATTTGTTAATTAATTATATAAATCACGTGGTGTCAAAACATATATGAATGCTAGGTTCCGGTTGTGATTTAACCCGTTACTACATGAATTCATTTCAGGTTTAATTGTTTTGCTAATTTTACAATCAGAGTACTTACTTTATTGGTGACGTTATTTGCAAGAAAACGGTTTAATATTTCATATATTTGTTTATAATTACAGTAGAATCCAGATATAACAATTCCGTTTATAACGACTAACCGTTTTTAACTCCGGTTTAAACGACCTATTTTGACAATAAATTGAATAAATTGTCTGGTTAGAACGACGTGCAGTGTAATGTTTCCAATATCTACGTACAAACAATACCTCTCCCGGGTTTCTCCTCTCTCCTACGTATTATTGTTGATTAGTAAAATTACAGACTTTCTACGTCAGTAAATACATATTTACATGTATAGAATGTAGGTACATTGTATCTCTGATCAAAGTCTAATACATTATGTATATATATAATCATAGGTGGGCACAGTTAATCGAAAAGTTAACTTCGTTAATCGTTAATCCGTTAATAAAAAAATTAACTTCGTTAACCGTTAAAGCGTTAAAATTCCGAAAATATAACGGAAGTTAAAGTTAATCGAAAATTCGAAAATTTAACGAAAGTTAAAGTTAATCCGTTAAAAAGTTAACCATCCAAAATGTTTGTAGACCTTTTTTTAGCTATTTCGACAACTTTGTTATGTACTTTTCATCAAACAACCAATGTAACGGACTAAAGTTAACGGAAGTTAACAAAAGCGTTAACATTTTTTTGAGTTAACTTAAAAGTTAATCCGTTAACCATTTTGTTAACTTCGTTAACCATTTTGTTAACTTCGTTAATTAACGATTAACATTAACGAGTTAATGCTTACCTATGTATATAAAGTGCAATGTTTAAGTTGATACCATTAAAGTTACTTTTTGTTAATTTTAATATTTATTTTATATAAATAGATATTAATCTAACTTTGTATATTATTATTTCATAATAAGAATTACAGTAATATTGATATATTCATATATATATATATAATAAAAAATAAGCTTAAATTATCAGGTAAATTGCTGAATGTCTTTAAAAAAAAGATAGAATAACTTGGACGTTAAATAAAAAAAAATTATCCGGTCGTTTAGTACGTCATCCGGTTAGTACGATCAAGTGTCGCTGGTCCCTTGAGGGTCGTTATATCCTAATTCTACTGTATATTGTATTTATTTCATGAATTAATTTTGTTTTTGTCATGTCTGTCAGTTTGTCTGTCTGTAGACACTGTAAGTCAAAAAGAAAAATAACAGTGCATAGAAGAGTGCAATGTTATATTTAGAATCAATTTTCTTCAAAAAAGAAACCCCTTTTTCGAAAACGATCTTACAACCGGAAACGGATTTTTACTCTTGTCAATTTTTTCACTAACGGACAGACAGACAGACTTGCATTTTAAAATATGCGCGAAGATATAGATTTATAATATATAGTTTTATCAGAATTGTCTTAAGGCCCTTTTTCGCTTATAAAATTATTAATATTGCTAATATTATAAAAGCGATATATTCTCCTTGGGAGGTTCGATTTGGAGGACGTCAGGTGGTTGAAAGGGAGGGGGGGGGTAGTTATTGTTATTACAAGGAGCAATATGTTCCGAACGTAATTAACAATGGTAGCGCCCGTGTTGTACGAGTCACCGGTGTGACGGCCGTATTCGTAAACAAATATACGTAATTAACTATAAAAAAACACGACGTTTTCAACATTGTTTATGATTAACTGCCGTTGGACCCACAACATGTTGGTACCTATTTTATATTTAATATTACAGGGTTGGTATGACAAATAAATTAAATAAATATTCATATCAATGAAATATATCAGTATGAAGCAATGGCGTGGTTAAGGGGGGATTAAGGGAATCAACCCCCCCCCCCATGAGTCTACAAAAAATTATGTTGATTATGATATATGTACATACGAGTATTTTTTCAATGAATAAATCTAATTGAAAAATATAATCATTTTTTTTACTTTGCACCACATATTCATAATGAAAAATATAATTTTATGAGATTTAATACTGTCATATCTCCCCCCCCCCCCCCAAATCGCAAAAAGCTATCTACGCCACTGGTATGAAGAACCATTTCTGATCCGATATGGTACCGAAATTAATAAATCTTGAGTCAAAAGAAAATTTTAAAGATCTTTAAAAGCTGCACAATTTGAGTCAAATGATATTTTCTTTAAATCAAATCCATTTAAAAAAATCCATTTTTGTTTTGTTTTGCTCTGAACGTTTTTTTTAGCACAATTTCAGAACTGCACACTTAAATTACCTCTGGGGTCCTCGCAGAGATTATAATTTTGCAAAAGAAAATTCAAATCGTTGTAGTTATTGTGAGTGAAAGAAAATTTTACAAACACTCTTCTTTTTGTTTTGAAAGTAGTACAATCAAAATCTGGTCTTATCTCAGATACGATTTTTCTATGGCCCCCACTTTTATCGCGGGCCCCCTTCTCCTAAGAAACCTAAGACATTTTTTTTGACGCCGACCAAAAAAAAAACATTGTTTTCAATTCCATCGTAAAAAAATTCATCACTCAAAGAAAATTGTGTACTTATAGTTAAAATTAATTGATAAAAAGTATAAAGATTCTCGTAGTACCTAATACCTAATATAGTAATACAGTGGAAACTGGTTATAACGAACGGTTAATTCAACATATCGGTTTTAACGACTCAAAATAAAAATCCGACTGAATCACATAAAATCGTTTTTTTTACCCGTTTTTACGACTATCGGCTTTTACGACCTAATATGACTGGTCCCCTCGATATCGTTATAACCGATTTCGACTGTATAAATATGTATACATATTTGTTGTATTTGGTTAGGTACCTCTCATTTATTTTTTATTAAAAATCTTTTTAATAATCGATTCATTGTATGACTCAAACTAAAGAAATGTTTTAATAAGTTTTTTCATAACAAAATAATATTCTGTGTGGTATTTCTGTGATAAAAATTCAATTTTCTTCACTACAATAACATTAATAATAATAAAAAAATCAGATTAACTAAATAAATTAAAAAATCTTTTCTAAATTTCTACGCGAAATATAATAAAATGATAACCGCAAAAGCCTGATACTTTAGAAAAACCAAACATACTACATACATACCTATTTCAAATTTCGAACACATCGATATATGATAACATCATAACCCAAATTGATAAAAAGAGATAGGGTAATACATATAACACAGTATTTGTATGATTTGTCCCTGTTTTACGAAATGCGTTTTTTTTTAAGTTAGTTCGAGGTCAGTGACTTAGAGCTATGTATGGAATTTGATTATCATAAGTTAGGTTACAGACAATATGTCTTGACGTCTATAGATGTCACTGCTGTTGTGGGTAGTGGGTCATCCATGTTGGCAGTACTGACATGTGTCCTAGTTACTTTAGTTTTTTTTAAATGGGGATGTCACTTTTCATTAGGCAAATTAGTAGGGACATTTTAGATCAAGGGAAATATATTAAAAAACAGTTATTTATAATCAAGATTATATTGCGTATTTAATGGAATATAAATACAGGGTGAATAACAAGTAAGGAACATGCTTAAAATATTAGTTTTATAAAGAAATTCGTAATGCGGTGTTTACACCGAGAAAACAAAACAGAAACACGGTGTTTTTTATGACAAAAAAGCAATAAACCCTATACATTTTAAATATACGAAGTATTTTAAAGGCACGATGTTTCTGTTTTGTTTTTTCGGTGTAAACACCGCATAAGATATTACATCTTTCCTAGCAATACTACGAGGTAACTTAGGGAGTACGAATACAAAGAAATGTTTAGCAGTAAATAAAACGCCAATAGCTCATATTTAACCCTCCATCCCCCAACCCTTAAGGTTATTCGATCATTAGAGAAATGTATAGATAAAAGTCTAAAATTTTAAAATATGTTATTTATGGATAGCTCATATATTTTACTAATTTTTATTTAAAATATTGGACGTATGGTTTTTGAGTAATTGGATATAAAAAATAAGAGTTTTTAACACACGATAAATGAGAGAACTTGCCGAAAGTGCTCTATTTATTGAAATTCTACACAATTGGCTATATAGAGACGTTTTAAAAACTAATTATTCGAAACTTCAACCTTTTTAAATACTATACTAATTATAAAACAAATTGGTATATTAACGTATAATTTATTCAAAATAATGAAAAACTAGCTCTGCTATTACAGAAAATTAGTACATATTATTATATATCGTTCTGTCTATTTCAATTTTCAAATTAATTTAAACTTTATTTTACTTTTAATAACTAACAAAGTAAAATATTCCTTGTACGTACACGTGTTCTGAATATAAATTAAAATCATAATTTTTCGAAACAAAACCTTTTTTTACAGTGTGCTAGGCGTATAACCATAAAATATTAGTTTTATAAAGAAATTTGTAATTCTTTCCTAACGATACGACGAGGTACGAATATTTAGCAATAAATATATTATATAATATCAACCCTTAAATTCAATATTAATTGTTCGTTATTAGTTGCGGTATAATTTTACTGTGCCCTAAGTATATTTTTCTGACGTCATGCATTAGTATAGTCCTTCTAATGAAACTATTTTATCCATCTACAGCATAATTAAAAAGATTAATGAACCAATTCAACTAAAACAAACATTAAAAATTTAACTTTAATTAAATATACGTCAAAATCTACAATGATCGGCCCATAGGCAACTTCCTGTTCGAGGAGATGCAGAACGATAAAAAAATTATCAAAAAATAAAATAATTAAAACGTTTTCAATACGGGCTAGAATGGAAACTGGTTGAGAACTACTGAAACAAACATTTAAAATTTAACTTTAATTAAATAAGCGTCAAAATCTACAATGATCGGCCCATAGGCAACTTCCTGTGCATTTCTAAAAGAGCGATATGAAAAATTATCAAAATTATTTTAATGCGTGTTTGGATGGACACTTGTTGAGAACCACTGTATAGGGGTTTGATTTTATTTGTTTGTGCCCCAATTACGCGCATGCGCAACAAGTAGCAACGCGCGATGGATGCAACACTAAAGTGGCATGCAAGCTTGTTAGGTGCCATGTAAAAAACCACACCAAGTCTACCTCAATGATCGATCGCTGCTCATCAACACGCTAATGAGCTATTTGACGGGATCCAGAGGGGCGGACGTACAGAGACGGACTTTCAGTATTATATTTTTTAATGGGGGGAGGGTATTTAAGAGCCACTTTATCGAGAAGTTTAGTCTATAATAAACACAACTAGTACACATAGGTGGGGATTAACTCGTTAATCCGTTAATCGTTAATTAACGAAGTTAAGAAAATGCTTAACGGATTAACTTTTAAGTTAACTCAAAAAAATGTTAACGCTCTTGTTAACTTCCGTTAACTATAGTCCGTTACATTGGTTGTTTGATGACAAATATATAAGAAAGTTGTCGAAAAAGCAAAAAAAGGTTTTCAAACATTTTAGATGGTTAACTTTTAACGATTAACATTAACTTCCATTACATTTTCGGTATTTTCGATTAACTTTAACTTCCGTTACATTTTTGGAATTTTAACGATTAACGAAGTTAACTTTTTTATTAACGAATTGACGATTAACGAAGTTAACTTTTCGGTTAACTGTGCCCACCTATTCACAGGTTGGTTTCACTATTCACTTGGTTGGTTTGGGGGTCGAAATGGCCCCATTTTGAAAACTGTAACACCCATCTAATTGATATTTATAATGAATTTATTAATTTTTGTTTGGTTTTAGCAAAAAATAAATAAAACATAATTATTTTTTTTCTCTGATTCAAATATTTTTTTTAATTGAAGCCCCTTTTCAATTTGGTTATGTGAATAGTTTTGTTAATACGAAACTGCAAACACATACAATACACAAGCATTTTCTGACTGATCGCTTTATTTTGTTGTTGTTTTTTTGTCGATTTTTCGTTTTATTTATTTTTTATTCCATATTAAATTATATACCATATTGATGTATGCACAATCTAAGACGTTTTTTTTCTACGCTCGCCTTTTTGCCGATACTGTACAACACATAATGCAATCAATGAGGTGTCAATTGTTTTATATTTTTGACATGACGGTCAAAATATTTACCAATTTTGTTGATATATTTTATTTTATTTGTTATCGTAAAAAACTATATACTTAACTATTTTATATGGTAACTAACGCACATTGGACTCTGTGTTACCCGGGTTGATATCCGTAATTTATATACAGTGTAACCTTAATATAACGAACCTCAATATAACAATTTCCTCGATTTAACAAATTTTTCGAAATCCCCTAGAACTGCCTAATGCAAATAAGAGCTAATGCAAAATATACCTTTATATTACGAATACATTTGTCAACAACCTCTTTATAACGAATTTTTAATCGTATTACCCATTGAAATTAAACTACCTACCTACTTATTTTTTACGGATTTCATTGCATTTCATTTTGATTATTTTGTGACAGAAAACTGTAAACTGTTTTTAAATAAAAAATGCAGTTTTATCTTTAAAATGTGTTTTATTTATTAGTGGAAATCGTTCGCTATAACAGGGTATGCAGATGAGTACCTATACGTAATGTTGATGTTAATAAACAAGTTTTCTTACCTTGTTATAACGAATTGTAGATCAATCTAACTTTATATAACAACCCTCACTGTAACAAATTACTTGGTATAACGAATATTTTCTACTTCCTTTCAGTTTTGTTATATCGAGGTTGCACTGTAATTATTTATTCCATATGGCTACTATGTTCTTAATCATTTTGAAAATTTACAGATATCTTTATAAATTTTCATCAAATTCTCTCTGTCACATCACTTTAAAAAGTCTCATGTCATTATGCAGTTCTCATAAGAATGCATGTTTATTTGTTTATTTAATATCTCTTAAACTATTATATTAATGATCTTAAAATTTTGCAAGTATTTTTTAAATATAAATGTCTTCATATTTTTAAAGTTTAGTCGATATCTCTCTGTTATTTTGCTATGGTGTCGACTTCTTTAACCTATTAACGCCCACCGTACACATTTGTGTACACCTCATTTTATAATTAGTGCTGCTGTCTATGGATATTAATTCATAATATTCCTTAAAAATCAGTTAATAGAAGTGCAACAAACAAAATCTGTTAACGTTATTAGTTTCATAAGTGTTTAAACGTGTTTTAATTGTTCTGAATTATTTTTATATGAAAAGAGCTACGTGGTATGCTAATATATTTTATCCAACTATGTGATTTCGAATTTTGTTCAAATCATATGAAATAACTTAAATATACATATAACATGACTTTTAAATGAAATTTATCTAAATAAAAATGATATCAGAAAAGCAGTCTCACACAAAATAGACTTCATATCTGTCCAATTTACTCGCTTGAGTACACACTGTTATTTTTTTTCTAAATATTATAAAAAAGTTTGTTTTGTATATTTAGTTAAATATATTGAATATGTACTTAATTTTATTAAAAAAAATCTTTGCATATTTTTGTTTTCTTTTGGGTTTTAATGGGTTAAACTTATTAAAGTAAAACAGTCTCAACTCTCATTATAATTAAAATATGACAGTTCGTAATGTCCCATTGTTATAAAGTGACATTTATCAATAAACATTTAATTATGATATAACATATTGTGCGAATAATAAAACAATCAGTGTTATTGCCCTCATTGCAAGCGCTTACTATCAATAACTCAGACTGCAATTGTCATAAATAATCGTTACGATAATATAATAGTCGTAGGTACTTTGTTGATAAAATATTTTATTGTATAAACAATATAAAGTATAAATGTGTAGGTATGTATGTATGTATGTACCTACATAAACATTATAAAATAATAAATGAGCAATGGTTCAGCGTGATATTCAGAAGCAAAAGTGACTAACTCTATATAAAGAAATATTAGTATTTGATGTAGTGACGGTCCAAAATATTGTAATTCTGGTTAGGGTAGGTCACATGTTTATGACTAAAGTTCCAATTTGAATTAGTTTTGTTTTGTATATAACGAAAATAATATTTTCTTAATATAAAAAACATACCCTTAATCCAACTACGTTATTCCTTCGTTCAAGAATAATATAGTTGGTTTAAGAGATTATTGCTTATCTTAAGAAAATATTGTTTCCGTTATATACAAAACTAGGTTCACTTGGTTTGAGAAATCCTTTCTACCAGTGTAGCACACTATAAAAAAAGATTTGGATTCGAAAAATGTTGTTCTTATTTTATATTCACCTACATTTAATAGAATATTGTACTTTGTTAATAATTAAAAGTAAAAAAAAGTTTAATTTAATTTGAAAATTGAAATAGACAGAACGATATATAATAGTAACATGTACTAATTTAAATGGCAGAGTTAGTTTTTCATTATTTTGAATAAATTACACGTGAATATATGTGTTTTATAATTTTTATAGTATTTAAAAGGGTTAAAGTTTCAAATAATTAGTTTTTAAAACGTCTCTATATAGCCAATTGTGTAGAATTTCAATAAATAGAGCACTTTCGGCAAGTTCTCTCTTTTATCGTGTGTTAAAAACTCTATTTTTAATATCCAATTACTCAAAAACCGCATACGTCCAATATTTTAAATAAAAATTCGTAAAATATACGAGTTATCCATAAATAACATATTAAAGTTTTAGACTTTTATCTATACTTTGCTCTAATGATCAAATAACCTTAAGAATAATTAGTTGAATAAATCATGTAAATGATATTTATATACGAATATAGTACCTAAAATAGCGTATATAAAAATTACAATGGAGATTGAGTTAAAACTGATAGCATTTTTTGATACAAAATTAAAATTTTTAATCGAATTTTCCTCCGTGCAGGTTTCATTAAAATCGGTCCAGCAGTTTTCGATGTGTGTATACATTTAAAAGTATTTATTATATAGCAGATTTACTATATAGCAGGTAAATAAGTGTCTATAGTAGTACAAAAATGGCCACATTTGTTTATGTCTTGGCAATAATATGTTGTATGCGTAATTGCACAATGACGTCCAACGTTTCGCCAACAGCAGCAGTGTCACGTGTATGTGGCGTTTACACGGACGCGCGGAATCCACGCGAGATTTACCGAGGTATTTTATTAGCATGTTTTAATTGCTAACACCTCAGCCGTAGCAGCCCGAATAAGTGGAATATCGACACTGGCTATGTCGCGCTGCCATGTTATTTCTGCGGTGTGTCTGCGCGTAAAGAAATATATAAAATATATATACAATATACATGCAGGGAATTTAGCCATTCTTTTCATTTTAACTTATAAACATTTCTTATGTTTTATTTTAGAGACATCAGCGAAATTTTAATCATATTAAAGCATTGGACTGATCAGATTTAGCCTATCTAGTCTACACTGATAGAAAGGATTTCTCAAACCAAGTAAACCTTGTTTTGTATATAACGAGAACAATATTTTTTTAAGATAAGCAATAATCTCTAAAACCAACTATTGTATTCTTGAACGAAGGAATAATGTAGTTGGATTAAGGGTATGTTTCTTATATTAAGAAAATATTGTTTTCGTTATATACAAAACAAGGTTTTCTTGGCCCAATACAGTTTTTTGTGTGTGTAGGCTTAGTTAAATATTATACAAATTTTAAAAATAATAATAATATTAACTAGACTAGCGCCCAGTGTTATCAACTTTAACTAAATGCTCCTTTAACTAACTGTCATATTATCAACAGATCCAAGCGTAATACATTTAATTAAATAGATTTTAAATTATCTGCAGTATTTCTTTACATTTTACAACATATATTATATCCATTTTTCATTGAAAGCTTAAATATTGATTTAAATAACGTTTGTAATACAGCAAATTTACTTTAAAGGAGCATTTAGTGCTAAAGGAGCTTTAAATTGGTTGATAATACTGGGCATAGGTATTTTGAAACGCTAGAATTGAATTTGATAATAAAACAACTAGTAGTATATTAAAACGTTTCTTCTTTCAATTAATTTTGAGAGACTCCACAAGCTATGATACATTTTTTTTACCAAATCTAATGAATGAATTTTATAAATCAGACTTTTTTCTTCAATTTGCTTTTTTTGTATTACTAATAAGACCATTTTTAACCGAGTTGTAGAAAAAAGATTTTTTTTTACGAAAAGTTAGTGTAGTTTTTTGAAAATAACTCAGTCAAAAATGGTCATACAACGATTAAAAAAAGTAAATTAAAGAGAAAAATGTAACCTACAAAAGTCATACATTAGATTTATTCGAAAAAAATTCATGAATGCCCCTGAAAGCTCTCAAAGTTTTTTTTTGCAATTTATTGATGATAACAAAAAGTGAGATTTTTTATTGTGAAATTCATTTTAAGCGCCTGAAAATGGTTTCAGTTAAGAGTATAAGACCTTTCTTAGTGTATATGTGTTATTTATATACAAAGGAAAACCAATATAATTGTTGCGCCCATTAACTATCACAAAAAACTCCTGTCTTAGCAAACAGTTTAAGAATGTGGCAATGTAACGCCTACGCATTTGCACCAGAGATACAATACTGTTAATTCCCTAATTGGAAAGGAATCTGGATGCTTTTTTACCTTTTAATTGTTCAAAATTACAGCCAATGCAATTTTAGGAATTCGCTATTGACTCGGTGTCCAAGAAACTGTCATTGCTACTGAGAATTTTATTTTATACTTTTACTTAAGAATATTTTCTATCGATATTCAAAAAATTTTGTTTTAATTTATATTTAGAACACATGTACCTACATTTAATGGAATATATTATTAAAAGTAAAAAAGTTTAATTTGAAAATTGAAATAGACAGAACGGTATATAATAGTAACATGTACTCATTTGCTGTAATGACAGAGCTTGTTTTTCATTATTCATAATTACAATTGTATATTTGTTTTATTATTTTTATAGTATTTTAAAGGGTTGAAGTTTCGAATAATTAGTTTTTAAAAAACGTCTCTATATAGCTAATTATGTAGAATTTCAATAAATAGAGCACTTTCGACAACTTCTCTCATTTATCGTGTGTTAAAAACTCTATTTTTAATATCCAATTACTCAAAAACCATACGTCCAATATTTTAAATAAAAGTTAGTAAAATATATTAGTTATCCATAAATAACATATTAAAATTGTAGACTTTTATCTATACATTGCTTTAATGATCGAATAACTTAAGTCCAGTGCCGGATTTACCCTATGTGGTGCCCTAAGCACAAATTATAAAAAGGCCCCCTTTTGACGACCTTTTTTTAGCCTTTTAAATTGTGAAGACTTTTTTTAGCTTTCTTCACAAAAAAAAGTTACTAATAATTCTGAAGACCTTTTTTTTTTAGCTCCTCACCAAAATTTTCCCCAATTTTACGATGATGCCCCATCATGGTGCCTCCTATGGTCTTGCCCTAAGCAATTGCTTCTTTTGCTTATTGGTAAATCCGGCACTGCCTAAGTCTATAAGAAAACGCAATCAAATGTTCAAAATTTTCTTTCTTTACCAATATTTTAGATTAAAAAATTCTTTCAAACAAATATAGTACTACTGAACTAAAAATTAAATATTTATTTGATGCACCGCTTTTTTTTATAGAGCATACATGTCATAAGAACTTATCTACGTTTGCACATAATTAGTCAAAATTATTAATTATATTATCGTCCAGATGTGACATAAGTACAAAAAAGTAATATTTAAATCAGTGGAAATAAAAAAATATAATATGTATAAAATACTATGTGCTAAACTAGTAGTACTGGAGTTTTTTCATCTCTTGATGACTGATTAGAATAATTTATTATAAACAGAATACATTACAAACTAATTCGTACTTAGTCCGAACAACTATAGAGAAATCTGAGTGACATAATCAGCAGTACTTAACATTTTATATCAATTACTTCATTTCCAATCATTTAAAGATCTATATCTACGAAACGATCAATCGAAATGATTTCAAACTTTAATACATAAAACAATACTATATATGACACATTTTAAGACTAATCTCAATTCTGTATCGTTTATAGTTACAAAGTTCTATGTTGCCAAACAGAAGATGATTTTATTAATTTATGTAGTTTACTTAATGGTCTGTAACTTTGAAATGAATCTTCAAAAAGATTTGAAATTTTAATATCAGAAACTAGATTATATAAGGCACATTTTTAGAGTAATCTCAATTCTGTATCGTTTATACTTACAAAGTTCTATGTTGCCAAACAGGAGATGATTTTATTCATTTCTTTTTTAACTAACGTTATACTTAAACAGCTGTAACTTTGAAACAATTCGTTGAAAAGATTTGAAATTTTAATATGTAATATGTAAAAAGATTTGAAATTTTAATATGTAAAACAAGACTATATATAGAAGTGTGTGTGATTTATAGCTACAAAGTTCTATGTTGCCAAACTGGAGACGATTTTATATTTATTTTATTAACGTACTTTATACTTAAGAAGCTATATCTTTGGATATAGCTTGTATGTTTCATAATTTCAATGTTCTATGTCGCCAAATAAGGGATATTTTTTAACTCCCACAAATATGTGTTCTAAACTGTTTTTTTTATTGTTTAATGTTTTTCTTTCCATACTGATGTTGATAATAATAACAGAAATGACAATTAACAAACATATAGGTGTAGTAAAAACTGTTAATATCAGGTAATAATTTCCGCATCGATAGAGACATTCTTGAGAGAGTCTAGCTATTAACACAACTAATTACATAAAAATTTATTATGTAATATGAAGAGAATCATAGGTATTGTATAAAAATAAACTAGGAAGTGAGACCTATAGCGCCTTTTATTGTCTTTTATATCAATAATTAGTGGTGGATACAATAGTTATTGTCGTTTTGTTAATAATAACTACCTAGCTTTTTTTGTCAGGAATAGTTTTTTGAAATATAATAAAAATTAAAAAACACTTGTGAAAAAAAGTACAGTATGTTACTAATTTTAAAAATTAAGTTATATTTTCTAAAAAAAATCATTAATAGGGGGCTACAGACGACTTCAGACGAAAAGAAAAAATTAAGCCAGTTATTAACTATCTAGGTCTTGTCTTCTTGAGAAAAGTCACGTCTTAGCCTGCAGATCTATTCTATTAAATACATGATTTTGTATGATTTTAAAAAAACAGTATTATTTATCAAATAAATATTTATTCTTTTATAGGAAGAACTATTCAATTTTTCAATCAAAATATTTCTGATCTACTAAAAACTTGTTAAATACCGCTGATATATCAAGTTTCTCGGACATATACTTATAATATAGAATATAGACGTCGTATACTATAATAAATAAGTCGATCGCGATCGACTAGTCAAATGGTAGATCGCAGATTTAATTTCGATCATTAGCTCCTGACAAATTTTAAATAAGAAATCTGGCTTTTAAAATAAATCAAGAAGCATTAATAATAATGTACAGCTAAAATATTATACAGTACAAACCGGTTATAACGACATCGGTATTAACGACTCAAAATTAAAGTCATACTGAATCTCATATAATTGTATTTTAACCAGTTATTACGACTATCCGCTTTTAACGACCAATATGACCGGTCCCTTTGATGTCATTATAACTGTTTACTATAGAATATAGAAGTCGTATACTATAGTATATAGGTCGATCGCGATCGACTAGTCAAATGGAAGATAGCAGATTTAATTTCGAACACCCGCTCCTGACAAATTTAAAAAAAAGAATTGGCTTTTCAAATGAATCAAGACGCTTTAATATTAATGTACCTACCTACAGCTAAAATACTATAGTTAAAATAGCATTGAAGCTTATCAAAAAAAACATTAAATTTTATTTGCATCATTACCATACTTTTTAGATACCGCTAATAAAAAAATTACTCAAAAAAAATCAAAAAAACTATCCCCATTGCAATCTAAATCCACAATTCGGTACCCTGCAAAAATGATATTTCTTCCGAACAAATTCAATTTTATTTAGTCTACCTGAACATGTTAGGAACCACTGTAACACAACCAAACCGCGTTGTCTTGTTCGCCGTGCGACACGACGTCTCGAAGGTGTTCGCGTGATGGATAGCCTGACCCCTGCGTGGGAGACGTCCCCCTCTTGTCCCCACACTCCCGACGTTACCTCCGTGTGCTAACCCCCCCCCCTCCTGCCTCCCAACTTCCCCCTCTGCGTCCTCCACCCTGTCGCCGGCCGTTGTTGTTATTCGAATAAAACTGATGGGACACCTCTGATATGCACTCGAGTTAACTACAGTGTCGTGGATAAGAAAAATTGTACTGGGTGTTTTCTATTATTATTGTTACTATTAATGTAGAGAAGAGGTTCATAAACTATTTTGTTGCGTAACCCTTACACGATTTTATTTCAAATTGGGGACCCTAATTTGTATGATAATTTACATATTCGCACCCCCGCAAAAAGTGTCACAACTCGAAAAATGTAGTTTTGAGGAAATAGGAATAAATGAAATTATAACAATTTAGGTAAATCAAAATTGTAAAGGTAGTATAGGAAAAGGGCTGATACACAGTATTTAATTTAAATATCTCAGTATTCCTGTGATGCTTGAAAAATAGTAATTATTAAAACGCTTAGTGATTAAGTATTTAAAAAAATAAAACTAAAAATGTTACATTTTTTTAGAATATGCTAGTTTTTTGACGGTAGGTACACGAAGTACATTAATGACAATTTTTAGTAGAAATATATAGTACTTTGGAATCATTTTACATATTTATCTCAAATATGACATTTTTTGAGTTATGCCACTTTTTTGCGGGGATGCGATATGGAAAGTTTAATTAATCTGAAACTAATCATTGTAAAACAGTAAATAAAACACCAAAATCAAGTTTATATAATCCCATTTATAATAAAATAAATTTTAACCCTCATCCCTCAACCCTAAAATACAGTAGCATTAAAAAAGTTTAACCAATTTTCATAAAATTTTGTATATAGATAATATACATATTTTTTATGATAAAAAAATGATAATTGACGTATTTCTGTGATATAAGTTACGCATGATTTTAAAATGCTTCTATACCCAAAGTTTTTTTTCTTCCTACACAGAAAAAAAAACTGTATTGGATCAAGAAAACCTTGTTTTGTATATAACGAAAACAATATTTTCTTAATATAAGAAACATACTTTTAATCCAACTACGTTATTCCTTCGTTCAAGAATACGTGGTTTAAGAGATTATTGCTTATCTTAAGAAAATATTGTTTTCGTTATATACAAAACAAGGTTTACTTGGTTTGAGAAATCCTTTCTACCAGTGTAACAGTTGGCTAGATTGAAAAAATAATTATCAATTTTTTTTTCAAAATATTCATAATTTTTAGCTACGCCACTGTTAACATGTCTTGTCCTCTGTCTCATTTTCTTCTATGTGTGAGTGTGTGTGTATGTGTGTGTAAATAGGCTTTAACCCTGATGAAGTGATAGTTTATTTTTTAAACTGATCGGTCCGATCAAATTAACATTGAGAAGGTCCGTTACAAGTAGAACGCTAATGAAAAAAATATCAAACATTTATTATTGTTGATCGTAATGATGTGATTTTTAAACTCACGCGCACTTTTTTTGCTTCCTTTATACCATTTATTTTTTAATCAACTATAATATTAAATTAAATAAGCAATCGAAAAAAAAGTGTAGGTAAACAAAATTTTATACTTTTTATTTTATAAAATTTCATTGTTTCGTTTTATACGTTATTTTTGTGGAGCCAAACTAACATGTAAATAAAGGTACTGTGTAGTAGAAGACAGGGAACCAGATGTGAATAAAAATTAACTTTTTTTTAATTACATATTAAAGGAATTAAAGTATACAACAAAACTTGACACTTTTTATTTTATAAAACTTCATTGTTTCGTTTTATACGATATTTTTATGGATCTAAACTAACGTGTAAATCAAGGTACTGTGTAGTAGGAGACAGGGAACCAAATCTGAATAAAAATTAACTTTTTTTAAATTAAATATTAAAGGAATAAAAGTATGCAACAAAACTTTACACTTTTTATTTTATAAAACTTCATTGTTTCGTTTTATACGATATTTTTATGGAACCAGACGAACGTGTAAATCATGGTACTGTGTAATCGGAGACAGGGAACCAGATGTAAATAATAAATCACTTTTTTTGTTAAATAATAAATATAGGTATAACATATTATTTTATTCAAATTTGAAAATTTCAACTACGATATATGATTGGAAGTTAAATTACATTTTTGTCTGTCAACAACCAATTCTAGGATCTTCGACTTTTTATCATTGAAAGTCCCATCAAAATCGGTTCAGTAATTTTCGTGTTAAATCGGAATACATTTTTTATAACATAAATACAAAATTATTGATACTATTTTTCAAAAGGTACATTTCCTAGAAAAATCAATAAAACAAATAGATAAGAAAATTCTCTACAACTTTTATTAAATTAAAAATAATCCAACTTCAATAAAAATAATTTTATACAAACATACAAATTGAAAATTAAAAAAAGTGTGTGTGTGTGTGTCTTCCGGCAGAAATGCGGTATATACATACAAGATAAATAAGGGGTAAATAAGGAGATATTGAAGCGAGAGGGGGGTGGGTCAAGGGGAAGCTAAAAATATCCACGAAAGAGGCATCAATCAATCTAAACTAACCTATACTATATCTTCGTGTGTGTGTGTGTGTGTGTCGGCTATCGTGCGGCTAAAGTGGCCGGACTTGTCGCACGATAAGAATTTAGAGTGTGAATGGTATCATGTAGAATTTGTCATTGCTGCTTGATTGAGACACGTTGTTTCTAATCTATGCCGGTATTCCGTGCGTCTGTCTGTCTGTCCGTCCGCCCGCCGCTCATTAGTGGACAAAACATATAGTATATAAGACTAAAAATATCGTCTATACATTTCAAACAATATATGTATCGTATTATATATAACTTTGTAATGTTCAGAAATGTTGGTGATTTCAACGCATGGGTAAATTCGTTGTTGATTTTTTTATTTGAGATTTTTTTATATTTAGATTTGTCCTTCGTATTAAGGTAGTTTATAAATTTAAGTAACAAATAAATAAACTGTTTAATAGATATATTTTAATGTTTGTAACATTTAAACTAAAAACAAAATATTAGTAGGTATTAAAAAAGTATAACAGAAAAATCAATGACTGAATTTTATTTAAAAAAGAACGAGATTTTCGTTTCCAAAGGGGGTAGTCCGCGGGATTCCCTTGTGAATGCTTTTTTGAAGATAATAATTATTATAAAAATAAATTAATATTTCTAAATTTCATTAACGAACATATTCCGTCTTAACCCGAACCAAAAATAATAAATTTTAATTTTTACAGTATATAGGTAGGTACATTATTATTTTGTGAAATTTCCACCAACGAACAAATATCCTGTAACGTATCCCATCGTTAACCGAATCAAAACATCTTTAAAAAATTACAAAATTCATAAGTTAATAATAATTCTTTTTGCAAAGTATTTTTTTCTAACGCGATTTACAACGGCCGGAACGCTACCCACTGGACAATCGGATCTGTCTGACTGTCGTGAAGCAGATTAATAAATTTTCACACAATAACAGCCAACTTAACAATCAGAAATAAATCAAAATAATAATAATATTAATAATACATATGTCCAACACAGTACTAGCTAACATACATTTTTATAGCATACAGAATGATTACAAAGTCCTTTCACGAATATGATTTTACTACCGTAAATTAATGAAATTACTTTATATGTCCAGTATTATTAAAAAAAATACAAATATCTCTTAGCAAACGAAATACCTATTAATTCTGTGGTATTATCTATGGATTTGTTTTGGTATTTAGATCAATGGTACTTCTAACCATGGAGAGGGGTGAAGCAGGATTGAAATATGAGATTTATTAAAAATATGAATTGAAAAATAATTAAAATTAAACAATTTTTTTCGTAGTGGCGTGCTAAGCATTAAATACTTTAGGGCTTTAGGTAACTTCCTAGACCCCCAAGCTGTTGAAAATGCCCCAGTATATAAATAAAATAAAAATATATATGTGGAGACCTTTTTTTGCTCTTTTGGTGAAAAACTTTTTTCATTGTAATAAGAAATATTTCTTTAATTTTGTTATATTTTTACGGGTTTTCCCCATAAAATATCTTTATGAAAACTTATTGTGCCTTATCAGTTAAAAATTGAAAACCGCCAAAAACTGACATCTACTTTTGCCATAGAATCAAATAAATAAAAAAACAACCCGGAAAAAATTGTAGATCTGCAGAGATCTACTCAGTTCTCGATTGATCTGCATTCTGAGACAACATCATATTTTTCACTGGGTTTTAATCTGTGGAGACTTGCAATGATCTACAATGATCTACAAAGATCTCTGAAGATCATTGTAACGTTGAAAATTCATGAAATCTCTATCAAGATGTATAAAGATCTTTAGAGATCTTTATAGATCCTTTTAGATATTTGTAGACCATTGTAGATTTTTACAAATATCCACAAATCAAATACAAGTAAAAAATATGATGTTGTCTCAAAATGCAGATCTATCGAGATCTGAGTAGATCTCTGCAGATCTACATTTTTTTCCTACAAATTTTTAAACTGTATCTTGGTTTGTGGGTATTCGCTCTGTGCAAAGTAGGTAGTGGGGGAAACGAAATCGATCACAGCGCACAACGTGGCAAAAAATAACACTTTGGGTGGACTAACTGTCATTTTTAATAGGCTCGTTTTTAACTGAAAATAGAAAGGTCAACATGGGGTGGAGTTAGAAATAATGTCGATGCGAGTGTTCGTGGTGAGCAATATTGAAAAATTATCGGTGCCAAAATTTGAGGTTATGCTGTCAATGTAAAGGAATTAATTATTTATCTATTATACGTCATAATTAAAGAGAAAAGGATACCCAAAATAAATAATTTTCACGTACCTTTTATGCTTATACTATTTATATTATATGAAAACAGCTAAATTAAATGATATTTGTTTAATAAAAAATTTCACGGTATTAAACATATTAAACAATGATAAAAAGAGAGTTGAATCCATTCAATCCTTCTCTATTACCCGCTAGTGGCGCTAATAGACTTCGTGCACATAGCCAATAGTCATAAATAATCGTCTAAAATGTATGTATTACGATATTTTATTGAAATTATTTGTTTGTTAGTACGCCAAAGTCCACCCAAGTTGCTACTAAAGTCCACCCGTTAGTTGGCGCTGTCATCGCGCACGCTGCGAATAAACCACGTCAATTTAATCATTCTATCGGCGAACGTTTCGTTACCACAAAAGCTTGTTCTATAAAACTAATTATACCACATAGCAATAACTTACTGACCATCCTATACATCATTGATATCACGTTTCTACTATTCAATAATGGCACAATGAAAAGGTGTTGAAATGAATAACAAAACATAATTTAGTGAGGTGTTAAAACAGAGATGAAGATAATAATCACAGATTATGATCAAAGGACAGATGTATCAAACGTACTGGTGTTAGACGAAGATATATAGTGTCTAGAAATGTTTTGCAGATGCTTCTATTTTATATTAAGTGTTGTTATTAAGAAAGGTATTAGAATGACCTTAACAATTATATCATCTGTTATGAATTGAAGGAAAAAAAATCATCCGTTATTATTGTATATCAAAGGGTGCTTGCAATTGTGGGTCGATGAACTAAACATGGAGTGTCTGGAGCCAAAGAAACTAACTAATTTTGTTTTTATTTTATGTTATAAATAGTGTATTGGGACCGGTGTTACCAGGGTTAATATTCATTAATTATATGTCTAAACATTCCTCGTGAAATACTCTAACTTTTAGTGAAAACCGGGATAAAATCCGTCCAGTGGTTACTGAGTTTATAAGCCTCATGCAGGGAGAGAATATTCTTTTAAAAATTAATGGAAAATGTTGTGAACCTGAGGACAGAATCAACTTCTGAAAAAAATTAACAGAAAAGTCGCTAGAATTTAAAATAAAGTAAATGAAAAATCACAATGACATACTGGTAAATTTTAATATAGTACCTATTAAAATTTATTTACTCTGAAAAAGTAATATACGCTATTCTTTAATTTAATTTCTTGCATATGAAAATTTCACGTACATTCTCTATAATTTTACTATGTTTCTATATTACTTTTCATATCTGGCCTATCGCCAAAATAGAAACTGCTATACAGTATATTGAATTGTAGTAGACGTTCTTTTAAATTTTATCATGTCGAGTGTTAAAAATTTCTAGGATCAATTTCGTCCTCTCGTTAACATGTTTTTCATATTCAAAATTAACATTAAATTTTTTCAGTTTATTGTATATTTTAGAACTTAAAAATATTAATAATTCTTACAATTATTTTTTCAAGTTAAGGATGTATTAGAACTATTTATTTTATTCGTATAAGAAATACACTGCCAAAATGGGGAACTCAAATTTAAGTAGTCATTTGTATATAAAGTAAAAAAATCAAAATTTCCTAATAACTAATATTATAGCATTATTTATACGTAAAAATAGATCCTATATTGTATTTTTCACTGATTTTAAAACAGTTTTTTTATCACGAAATGGACATGACAACTTTTATAATAAATGTTTTTCTTACAAATAAATAAGCATATGAAAAAGCATTAACATGGCAAGTTTTAAATTAAGTTAAATGTAGCGTATTTAATATTTAACCTGCAGTATTATCAATTTAAATTATATTTTTAAATTTTGTAATCTAATATCTATATAATTAATTAGACATTTTAAAATTTTCTTACACTATGTTTTTATAGACACATAATACATTTTTCTATGAGTTCACACAAAACTGTAATAAACATCTTTTCATTAGTTTCAATGTCAGCATTTGTTTATTTTTGTAAGAAATACTTTAGTAGTGAATAGAAATTAAATATTGTTTAAAAAAAGAAAATTATAATTGCAGAGAATAACGTGTATTCTAAGGTATTTTTTTTTTATTTAATACATCTTTGTATTTACAATGTGAGGTTATATTATTATATTACCATAAAATGTCATTTTATTTTTATTGATTTCAAATATTTTTTAGTCTCGTTAAAATATTGTATGTATTATTTAATTAATTTGATTTGAAGGGAAATGGTATTTTTGTAGGAGGGGGGGAGCTAGTTTCACCAGTATATCATTTAAATATAATATGACATTTAAATCATGTAGATAAACATCTATATTAAAATCGTTTATATAGTTTTAATATAAATTGAAAAAATCATTTTCAATCAACATTTTTGCAAAGAATTTTTGCAAAGGCGGCAATGATAGTTTATTACTTGAATGATTTGTATAGGCCCATTGTTAAAAAACGAAACCTTTGTTCATAAATCTTATAGTGTCAAGTCTTTAATGCACTATTGATCAATTGATAGCTAACAGATAAATACATAATAACTTTATAGAAAAAAAACATGATTAATAACGTCTAACAATTACCTTTAAATATGTGTAATGTCCACAGGTAATAATAACTACGATCTCATTCAACTGTTTATAAGAAAATATTTATATATTGAAATAATTGAATTTTAAATCATCATACTGATCACTTTGAACCGAATATCTTGAGAACGGTTTATTGTATCGAAAAATGGTTGGGATAGAAATTATAGATGGTGATATTTTCTATAACATTTATCTGAAATATTTTTTTCTATTACGAACCGTTTTCAAATTATTTGAAAAAACAAAATAGACATTTTCAAATGATCATTTATATTGTACAAAAATATATCCATATAAAGAGATAAGTCCTGATTGACTGACTCATCAACACACAGCCCAAACAACTGGACCTAAAAACGCAAAATTGTATAATAAAGTTATATAATTGTCTTCTTTAAATAATATCTATTTAAGCAAAAGACACTTGTGATTTTAAATGTAAATATACAGATTTCAGTCAAAAAAAATCCCCAAAATAGCGAAAAGAATATGTTTACTCGCATTCAAAATAGTAAAAAAAAAACAATTTCTCGTTAGCTTGAAAGACACTGTGCGTCAATACTTTCAACTTGAGTAAACCTGACCTTCCAGTCATATAATTCAAAATTTTTCCTTTACATGGAAAATTGTAAATGCTGGATTTTTAATATGCTATAGGATTATTACAAAAGTTGTAATTAAGTACTTTTATCAACAATTTTTGCACGGCAGTGTATATAGATTTATAAATATGAAGAATTCAATTACGGTACATACGGATATCAATGTTATTTCTGACGCATACAAATATAAAAAAATTGAAAAAGTATTTTTTTTCTTGAAAATTTAAAACATAATTCGAATCGACTACTCGTTTTCAATTTCGTCTTTAAATAATAATGTAGATTATTAAAAAATGAATAATAATATCGCAGTTAAATTCTCCCGCCTGTGGTTAGTTAACCCCCAGAAGAGGTGTTGTTGATTTTTTTGCGTTGATGAAGACAATTGCAACGTCCCGTTCATTTCGATCCAAGTGGTAACAATTAAAATCAGTTTACGGACACCGTGGGGTCCGTAGCCGGTGTCACGACAGCCTCCCGCGGATGCCGGCCACGCCTTATTCTATTATCGCGGGAAACGCAGCCAAACTGCTTGGTCATTGCTAATATTAATTCCATCGTCGCAGTCCACGTTCCCAGGCCGAACCAACCTAGGGGTTACAATTGTCGTAGGTATAAATAAATCCTAATTTCAGGAGCTATTAATTGTTAACAAAACTGTATACTCATGGTGGCCAGTTTCTGGAAAACCGGGAAATCCGGGAAAAGTCAGGGAATTTTTTATAAAAATGCAAAAACCACACAAATTCTCGTAAATATTTAAACATGTGATCTTTTTTTAAGGGTTTTTTATCTAAATTTTAAATAAAAAACACAGGGAAAAACGTAAAAATTCTCCTGTAAAACCGGGAAAAGTCTGGGAAATTTGTTCCAGAGAAATACTGGCCACCCTGATACTTCTATATACTTATAGTAAATACTGACGAAGAAAGCGATAAAGTAGCCAATACATGTCTCTTTCTATAGAATTCTAATTGGTCACGTCACAGGTTTGTTTGCAGTCATTACAGACCTACAGAAAAGAGACAGGTATTGGCTACATATTCGCTTTGTCTCTTTAAAGAGACTGCTCAATTTTGTGAGGCTATTGCTAATTCCATTATATGTCTGTCTACGTATTCTTCTAAACATGGTTCTCACAAAAAACACGAGCAAAAAAAGCTTGTTGACTTGCCACGCTAGGTCCCCAGGCTAGAGCCCTATCGGTATTCCCATCCCCCCTATGAGGGGGGGGCATACTTTTGAACCCCAAATCTTTTTCCAAAGGTAGATTTGAAAAGCGGAAAATATTTTCATCATAACTCAGTCAAAAATAAATTTACAGCGATACAAAAAAAATCAGATTGAAGATAAAAGTCTTATCTACAAATATCATTTATTAGATTTGGTCAAAAAAAATTATTACGGCCTGTGTAGGCTCTCAAAATTGATATAAATTTTTTTGCAAATTTTTGACATATTTTGGATAAAATTCCAATACTTTTTTATGGGCTTGTGTTATTATTGAAGAAAAGTGCTATCAGGGAAACAAAAAACGATTTTTTTGTTTTTAATAAAAAACTTATTTATTTTTATAACAAATATATTTATCACAAGTATATAATTTAATATTTATTGAACGGCCCTAGTTCGCGTATCGTTTCATTGTTGTAGACACACAGACACACACACGTGCGTGACGTCATCACCTTGTCCCCCTCCCACCCCCGCCAGCCTTCTTGCGGAACCCCGCCGTCGCGCGGGGGCCGAACCCGTAAGCTGTTGTCTGAGAGGATGTACAACCGGAGCACAAATATTCCATACTATATTAGTTATTTCATTAAATGGTTGGCGAAAACACCCGCTGGAAACATAGACGTATCCATATTTTTTTAAGGGGCGGAAGAATAATTTCGGAAATATTTGACCTTATTGTATATTTTATAATTACATACAAGTCAAATCGAGCATAAGAGCATTTTTTGTTATATTTCAAAAAAATTATTTAAATATTTTGTTTTTCTTTTCTAAAATATTTTCTTTGCAAAATCATTTTTTTTATCGATATATAGTATAAAATTTTACTTTGCCATATTTATTACAAAGAACTGCCTTACAGATTGAAATATGTCTAATATTACAGTAGAAACTCTATAAGTCGAAAAAAATGTTAATTCCCTTCCCTTGAGGTCTTAAAATTTTTAAAATTTGATCGAATTGATCAATATTTTAATTTATTAATTAGTAAGCGTACGCGAGTAAAAAAATACTTCAATATAATTTCAAGTCATGATCCAATAAAACATGGTGTACTCTGGATATTTTGACATCCGCCATTTTATATAAATTTCTTGTCGATGACGTATTAAATCGACAAGAAATTTATGTGTATTTTGCTTCAAAATAATTGATCAATAATTAAATAAAATTAAAAAATTAAAAAATATATATATAAACAGTATTGGTCATTTATTTATTTACATTCCGTTTATCACAAATTCCTTATTAGATAAATTCTTGGCCATGACGTCACAGTATAGAACAAATGAACTGTCGAGAAGTCAGCAGACCTTGTATTATTGGATCTAGATTTAACAATATTTATACATTTTTCATATTATTAATGATATAATACGGTCCTGTAGTAAATAGTCCTTTCTCTGTTATTGTGACCTCACGTCGCTCAACCTATCAGGTCATCAGCTCATGTTTACTGTCTATAAGTCTTATTGTTAGTATCAAAGCGCCATGTAATCTATAATTAAATTGCAAAGTGTGCGAAAGCGAAAATCATCTTTAAAATACTGCATCTATCTAAGTATATATGTATACACCTATTATATATAATATCTATATCTACGACCCTTTCAATTGACAGAGCGAGTAACTCATGAAAAATATGGGGTTCCTATTAAATAATAATAATAAGACAATCAGCCCCCCACTTAAATTATTAAAAATTTTAATAATTAAAAAAACTTCGACCTCTACAAAATCAATTTTAACAGCCCTAAACTTTTATCTGAAATCTTTTACCAATTCTAACAAGTAATACTACCCAAGTGCCACACGCCGATTTTCTTGAAACTTTGCACACACGTAGTACATCGGAAAACATTAAACACGTGTTTTTTTTTATTTTGGCTAACAACGCGTTTTAAGGGGAGAAAACACATTCGAAAGTTTTACTCCGTTTAGCACAATACTAACTAATGCTACTTATAAGTGACATTCTCTTACAGTTTTTATGAATTTTTTCTATCATAATTTTTGAGATCGCAAACTTCTTAACACCCTTCTTTCAGATAATGGAAAAAATAAGCAAATCACGAAATTTTTAAAAATTGAACCTTATGAAAACAGGATTATTAGATAATTATACAGTTTGCCCACCGATATGTGCCCAAATTCTGCCATTTGGATGCATCATATTAAATTTTTCATCCACCACTTCTAAATTGATATAACTGTTACCGTTACCAAAATCGTAATTATGTATTTAATAAACTTCGCAAGTGATGTTAATTAAAGTTTTTTAAACTTATGTGATTTTATTCACATACGTCATACGCAATATATATATTCGTCATACGCAACAATGAAATTATGATAGAAAAATATCATAAAAACTGTAAGAAAATGAGTAGCATTAGTTAGCATTGTGCTTAATAGAGTTAAACTTTCGTAAATGTTTTCTACCCTTAAAACGTGTTGTAAGCCAAAATAAATTAATGTTTTTTGATGTACTACATACGTGTGTACAAAGTTTCAATAAAATCGGCATGTGGCACTTAGGTAGTGTTACTTGTAAGATATTTGAGTGGATTGATTAAAACGACCGACCCTGTATCATATATCAATATATAAATAATTACTAAGATAACTGTTCTTAACAGTTTTCAAATAATAATCAAAGAAAAGAATCTATATGACCTTTGTAGCAACCAACAAATAATTATCCACATAACGCATTTATATTTTGACTGCCTCTGACAGTAAATGTTTGATGTGTTTATTTCCATATAAAGAATAATTAATTTTAAAAACCCATATTGGCTGGGAGATATCAATACTTGATCATTAACTCACCTAATTTAATATTTCGATAGTCTCTTTCATATATCATATAGGTACATATAAATACGGATGCTATTGTATCGACACTGTTGCAAAATTGTAGGTATATCTAATAGATTTGAATTTATTTTAAGAAATATTATAAAGGGGTCAGTCCGCGGTAATCGATACCAGATAGTTAAAAAATATTTTACGAAAATGAATACTAAAATATAAAATTAATAAGCTATTTAACATTAATTTTCATAAACCAAAAGAAAATTTTAAAAACTTTAATTAATTTTCAAAATATTACAAAAAATTCTAATTTTTTTTTCGAAAAAGACAACAAATAATGTGAAATCGCAATAACTTACTTGACAATAAGTGACGCTCGTGGCAAACTATTAAAAGTCTTTGACAATTACATATCAAAAGTGAATTAAAAGAAAATTACTCTCACCAACAATAATGACTAAGGGTAACCGCATTTATTATAAATTTAATGAGTCTATTGATGTATTTGATAAATAATTGTTATAAGTATTAGTTCATAACATCAATAAGCAATTAAATACACACATAGTACTCTTATTGTATCCTTTTATTCAACGTGTCACGACCGTCACAATTTTCTGTCACAACCGTCACAATGTTTATTGGGTAATAGCCAGTTAAATAGATTACTTATTTACTTGATGCTCTTAATTTAATTCGTAACATATTAAAGTATGATTATTATAAAGTAACTTCAATATTTTCGCTAAACTTTCGAGTTTTGGATAGAGGTTGCAAGACTTGCAATAGTTGGCGTCACAACCGTCACAGAGCTTTGAACGCTGACAATTTTTTGTAAAATAACTGTAGACTTTTTATTATTTCAATATACATGTATTGCATTATGATCTACAGAAAAATGGTAAAACCATGTTATTTACTAGTATTATTTAGAAATTATGAACTCCAATCCGAATTGAAATGTCACGACCGTCACCGCGGACTGACCCAAAGGTTGTTTCAATACATAGATTATTTGACACCTTGTAGAAAGATTGGGATTCGATTTTGCTTGAATTAGGTTTTTTTATTTATTGATTAATTGGATAAGTTCAGTCGATTGTTTTGTTTTAAATTCTAGTCGTAAGTTTGACAACACTGTATAGGTTTATTAAGTATCTGAAAAATTTTAATTGATTGTTTTTTTACAAGCTACAGCTAATTTATGTTTTATTTGAGTATTTATATCGGTTTCAAATTAACACCTAAATGTTTTTTTGAAGTGATTGTTAAAAAAAAGTTTTTTCAAATATATTTTCTAAAAAAAATTTTACTTTTACATATCATGTTAAAAAATACGAAATTTAAGTAGAAATTACTACTATAGAGCTACAAAATATGTACAAAATTGCAAGCATTTTCAAAATGTTCTTGCTGAGACAAACTTAACAAAAAAATTCAAAACGGAAAGAAAATTCTATGGACTTACAGACAGACAGACACAGTCGTAATCTGAAAAATCACTTCATTGTATGTTGAAGATTTTTTGTACCTACAATGATAGGGGTGCCTTAGGCAGAAAAAATCCTCCTTTTTAATTTTTAAATTTAAAAATTTTCACCATATTTTTTAAAGTTATTTTCGTGACCTTATCTTCCCAAAAAGCAAAAAAAACTCTTATTTACCTACCCGGTTCGCCCCCACCCCCTCACCTTTGAGCTCTAGGCTATTGCATAAAAAGCTTACTGTATAACACATCGCTACTTTGGAATTGACTATAATTTTTAGAAGAGTTTTGTAAATCAATATGTATAACAATTTTGAAATTACTTCGTAGATAAATATGAAAAACCGCGAATATATATTCGTAATATCTACACCTTACTATAAATACTTTGAGTTATTTAGTTCGCATTGTGTAAGCCCTACTGTATAAAAAAATAGACAGAAAAAAATCCTCCTATTTTTAATGTACTAGAAATTAAAAAAATGTATCCATATTTTTCTCTAAAAATCCACATTTTTGTACCACGCTCCCCCCCACATTTGAACCCTAAGCATTTGCTTAAAGAGCCTACTGTATAACACATCGCGGCTCAGACACGATTTTTCGATTTGAGCTGTTATTTTTAGAAGATTTTAGAGTTTTGTATATCATTCTATATCTCAATTTTAAATTACTTCGTATAGGAATTGATAAAGATATGAAAGACGGTGATAAATATATTCGTAATATCTACGCCTTACTGTATAAGTACATTGAGTTATTTAGTTCGCATTGTCTAGTCCCTACTGTATTAGATACAGTGGGGAATGCGAACCCATCTTTAAACAACACCAAATTTTAATAATTAATATTTGGAAGGTCATATATAGACGGAATAGTTTCACAGAAACTGTAACTGTACAGACGTGGTGAGTTAACTAACATGTCAGCCGCGATGTCAGATTGTAATTAACTGCCAATACTAGCCGGACCTTTTTTTGCTACGTCTTCTAACGGGTCCCCTGTATCTACTATATAGGTATATCTATACCTCCTCGCGCGCTAAATATTCTACACAGATTGCGTCTATCTCAAGACTTATTGGTTATTAGACAAGACTTGTACCAAGAACTACAGAACCTATCAAAATATTAATATAAATATTTAAGACAGTAGTTGTTTTTAAACCCTGTATATTTTTAATACAATGGCCTAAACACGGCGTTATATATATTATAGAATGTATTAGTAATGAGACAATACCTGTGCCCAGAACTACAGAACCTATCAAAATATTGATATGAATATATCGGACAATAATTATTCTTAAACCCTATACATTTTTTAATACGAAGTGTTACTGTTTTATCTATTTGACCCAAACACGCCATGTATTGATAATGAGACAAGACCTGTACCCAGAAGTAATGTTTGTTTAAACATATCTATATAAAAATAAGAGCCCCTTTAAAATCTGTAGGCTCTGTTTGTACTATTTAATTATTTTCGTATTTTTAAGTCGAACGTCTTTTTTTATGCAATACAATCAATTTCGATCGTTTTTTTTTTCGTCTGTATGTTTATTCCAAGTTAACTACTGAACCGATTTTCTTGAGATTTTCACTGCTATGAAGCCTAAGACCCTTACAATTTACAATGTACAATTTAATTATTTTCGTATTTTTGAGTCGAACGTCTTTTTTTATGCAATACAATCAATTTCGATCGTTTTTTTTTTCGTCTGTATGTTTATTCCAAGTTAACTACTGAACCGATTTTCTTGAGATTTTCACTGCTATGAAGCCTAAGACCCTTACAATTTACAATGTACAATTTAATTATTTTCGTATTTTTGAGTCGAACGTCTTTTTTATGCAATACAATCAATTTCGATCGGTTTTTTTTCGTTTGTATGTTTATTCCAAGTTAACTACTGAACCGATTTTCTTGAGATTTTCACTGCTATGAAGCGTAAGACCCTATAAGACCAGCTATTCTCTCAGTAGATATTAATACACGCGTATGAATGCGCGGGTGTAATAAATACACATGACAGGAATAAAATCAGATATAATATATTACGACACACCGCCAATAATTCAAAAAACATTAAGAATGATGTCTAAATCAATGCAAAAAAAACACCTAACAAGTAGAACAGAGAGTAAGATAAAATATACCTCAATAAAACTAGAAATAACCACTTAGATAGCGATAATCATTAATATGTTTTGTGCTTCAAAGTGTTGATTCGCAAAAGGTTGGGTGAATCGTTGATGGCACGGAGAGAGAAACCTGTTATGAAAATAATACAGGGTGGCTGGTGGTTCTATACGTGGCCGCCAAAGATAACTGAAACAACGAAGACGTCGTCTGGTGTTTATGTCATTCGTGTTCGTCTGTGTGTACTCGTAAAATACTGCTCGAAACTGTTACCGTTTAGCTCCGAAATAAATACGTAAAAAATAATTGTTTTAAGGTTATTCGATCATTAGAGCAATGTATAGATAAAAGTCTAAAATTTTAATATATATTACTTTTATAAAGAAATTCGTAAGATATTACATCTTTCCTAACGATACTACGAGGTAGCTTAGAGAGTATGAATACAAATAAATATTTAGCAATAAATATAACGCCAATAGCTCATATTTAACCCTCCATCCACCAACCCTTAAGATTATTCGATCATTATAGCAATGTATAGATAAAAGTCTAAAATTTTAATATGTTATTTATGGATAACTCATGCATTTTACTAATTTTTATTTAAAATATTGGACGTATGGTTTTTTAGTAATTGGATATTAAAAATAGAGTTTTTAACACACGAAAAATGAGAGAACGTGCTCTATTTATTAAAATTCTACACAATTGGCTATATAGAGACGTTTTAAAACTAATTATTCGAAACTTCAACCCTTTTAAATACTATAAAAATTATAAAACAAATATATTCACGTGTAATTTATTCAAAATAATGAAAAACTAGCTCTGTCATTATAGCAAATTAGTAAATAGTACTGTTATATACCGTTCTGTATATTTCAATTTTCAAATTAAGTTAAACTATTTTTATTTTTAATAATTAACAAAGTAAAATATTCCATTAAATGTATGGTACATGTGTTCTGAATATAAATTAAAAACTAAATTTTTCGAAATTAAATCTTTTTTACAGTATGCTAGACGTATAACCTTAAAAATGTTTCACTGATGATTCATGCTTACAGTTGATCGGGACTTTCTTATACGTATTAATATAGTAAATTGTACACTGATATAAAACGAACATTTCTGAGTAACTGATAAAAGATAGGAAAAAATGAATAGAACATAAATTATAGATTATAATGTTCTCTGCAATTTTTATTTGAAGCATTTTTTTCTAATTTGCACCGTTTAAAAAATATTTCAAAAAGTTGAAATGAGTAAATACCTATATGTTTCTTCGTTGTAGAAAATTAATTTTAAATATAAAATATCATTCTTTCTATATGTATTGTCGTATTTGAATTTAAATGTCTACAGACAGACAGACAGACATCGTGGGGAATATCAGAATGGATTCAGGAATGTCGAAATTGATGTTTTTATCAAAATTTCGTTGGAAAAAATCTTTTTTTAATGAAAATCAGTTGTTATAAAAAACTATATTATATATAATAAATATATGTAAAAAATATAATTACTTGATTAAAAACAAGTCGGTTTTTATGACAATAAGCTCAACAATTTATTTATTTATAGAAAATATAGTTTACATTTTTTAATAACAGTTTATTATACTTAATGTAAACACATTTTTCCTTTTTTAATTTAAAACGTTATATTTTATTATCGATTTAAAAAAATTGGTCATAATCACCACAAAGGAAATAAATAAATTACAAAAAAAATAGCATGCCTTGAATTCTGAATCAAATTAAAAGCAAATCAAGGCATGCTACTTTTTACAATTTTTTAATTACTTATACAAGAACATCTTTTAATATTTACAACTACAACCAACCCCGAAGATATAATTTCAAACAAATAACAAAATCAGATCAAACATGAAATTCACAAGAAAAAATATATTTACGAATTTACTGTAATATAAACAGGGGACGAAATATTTACATATATCTAATATAAGTGAACTAGGTGACGTCACCATGTCCACAGCACACTTATTGTGCGTGTGGCGAATTGATTACACCCGAATTACATAGATGGCTGCACTAGTTAGACATTTATTAATGGGTCGTTTCTTCGCTAAATAATATTAAAATTGGGTTAAATTTTCTTCAGAAAAATCAATCTCACAACATTTTTTAATGTCTTTTGCAAACTAAAAACAGCTATCGGTGTCTTCTTTCGCCAGACGAAACTGTAACATTGTATGGTGTTTATTTAATGCCCGATAGAGATAGAAAGAGTGTGTGTGCGTGTATGAGAGAGAGACTAAAAGATGGGAAGAGACAGAAAGATATGAGATGGCGAAGACTGCGTCAGTGCAGCGAAAGTGATATGTAAATATGTAATGCATCTGTACGTTTACAGTGGAAGGCCAAATAACGTGTGCAGATCGTTTTTCTTCAAGAAATTCTTGAATTTTTGGCTGAGTTATATTTTATTTTTTTAATTTTAAAACTGAATAAAAAAATTAGATTTCATTGACGAGTTTTGGAGTAAAAAATGATTAAAATTTAACACATATTTTGCAATAATTGTAAGGAATTGCGGATATTCTTATGTAGGTTTGTTAAAACCATTAAAATCCTCAGTAGGTATACACAGAAAAAAAAATTTGTCTATGTGTTAAAAAATATGATCGATGTAAAAAATGCAAAAGTGATCGATTTTGCTCAGTTAGAGGTTGTTTTATTAATATGATAATTTTTTATCAATATGGAAATATCCACGTTTATCTTATTGATAAATGTATTATTACTAACAATGTTCTTATCACGGTTAAATTTTTATTTAGTATTGAAAACATATATTTTACATCACTGAATTTACCATATCGAAAATTACACTTTCACTAGTTGGGTGGTGTAAAAAATATTCACACTGATAAATATTTATTAATACAACCATTATGTTTAATCTATTTGAGAGTTTCATTAGTTTGTGTAATAAATAATTTATTAATTTGACAAATGAAAAGATTTTTAGATAAACATGAAGATTATATTTTTCAAATGAATAATAAGATTTTTTTTATTATTATATTGAGGAAATATTGTTATATTAACAAGATAAATTTATTTTTCCATCTCAAATTTTCAATAAGATCGATTTTTTTTCTGTGCATATAGAAACTTTTAAATCGAAATATGTAAAGTTATAGGGGACAGTCACTTAAGGTTAGTGTAAAGTATTTTTTATATAATGTATTATCACCTTACATGTCCCCAATTAGCTAGCGTGCTGGTTGTAATCTCACGCTGTAAATTTTACACATAAGTTGATTTCATTTAACCCTTTAGCGGCCATGTTACTGGCCTTGTTCGCGTATTCTGTCGTTATACATATTTCTTCGACGATCTTTTGTTTTTTTTTTTTTTTATTTGAATAAATGCCTGTGTGTAAGGTTTAATAATAAAAATATTATTATGTATAGTAAATTGAAATAATTTTACTTTTAGATAATTGATTGGTGATATTAAAAATAATTAAATAAGAAATTTTTAGTTTAAAATTCAGGTATAATTTCATGCATTTGTCTCTATAATTTGTACTCCATATTTAATTCTGTTAAATAACGAAAATTAAACAAAAAATTAAATCGATTCTGTAAAAAAATAATTAGAAACGTATTTTACCATGCATTGATATCACCAACATTTTTCGGTATTTTTCATGACTACTGGGTATGTTTCTTGTACAATATCGACATATACACTCTTGAAGATTAAAGAAGGCAATAATCACTTCAAAACGTACCAAATGACCGCGAAAGACTTCGAATTTACAGCTACTAATAATATGAAATAAAATTTCTATTTAAAAAAAATATTTAATAAATCGATTTAGGGGAAGACATATCCCACATAAAAATATATATAATCCCCCCCCCCTCCTTCAAAAAATATATGTCTCTAAAATTATGAAATAATTCGAAATAAGGGCTACTAATGACTAATGATACCACCCTCTTAATTACTAACCCAAAAATACAGCCCAGTGAGAAAAAAATTATTTAAGAAAAGAGCACGCCAGCCAACGTAAAAACGCCGAAAACAGATTTACAGTGTAAAAGAATGTCTCATTGAAAATTCGAAACATAAATCCATCACCTAAAATCATCATAACTCATACAAATCATAACTTATCGAGATAATCTCTCGAAATTAAACACAAAAAAACTTAATTCATAGCAACCTGTTTTCAATTCAAGCCATTGACTGGCATGAAGTGTACAACGGATGCCGATACGTAGCCCCGGGTCTGCTACCGTGCAGACACACCTTCACTCGAGTCTGACAAAGCCAGATACATACCCCATACAGCAGCAAAGAACGAGACATGTCTATATACACTGAACAATAATACCGAGTGAGATAGATATATACACTATACAACAATTAAAAGTGAAATAGACTATATAAATATGTATTCATTCAATAATCATATAAAGTGAGAGAAATGTACACGCAATACGTCACAAAAAAGTGAGATGGATATATAAAACATATTCAAATTAAGTGAGGAAGATAAATACACTCTTCAACAATAAAGAATGAGATAGATATACATATACATTCGTATAGCAATATAGAATGAGGAAGTTATATATGTTTTTGAACGATAAAGAGTGAGAAAGGTGTACGTATTGCAGTACGAGAATGCGGAGTATAGTTAGACAAAGATTAACGTAGTATAGTATGTGTTGAAGTGAGAGATGTTGATGGAGGCTTTCGTTGCTGATCTTATCGACGTGTTATTAATCTACTATTGATGCAATGTTTTGTTTTCATGTTGATATGGGTTTAAAGAGATGGGTTGGATGTAAACAGGGCTTTAAGATTTCAATAAATAATATATCATGTTTATTATTCGTGTTTTCAGTGTGGTATTATTTTATATGGGGAAATATGGTCACCGATTTTAATCCGCTTGGAAGTTTCGATCGTATTGCATTTTTGGGAGAACTGTATTAGTTTAATTTCTTAATTCAGTGATGCACCCAAGGGGGGAGTTTTAGGAGCTAGATCTCGCCCGAATTTGTCAATATACATTACTAATTTAATAATTATGCTAGATAAAAAAATAAAATAGTTGACCCCCCTGAATTTTTTTCTGGGTGCGCTACTATCTTAATTAATACCGTCTTTATTTAAGTGTTATCAAGCTTTTATTTGACAGTTATCGATTTATTTTGTTTAAATTATTTATTTTAATATCTTATACTAATATCAAACTTATTTTTCCAGGTTTCTGCCACAGACCCAGACTGCGGAGTAAATGCAGTAGTCAACTACAGCATTGGCAATGAAGGCGCCATGGGGAAGCTTCACCAGTTCCAAGTCCGACCAACCACCGGGGAACTTTGCGTTTCTGCAGCCCTAGACTTCGAGACCCGGTCTATTTATGAGTTCCCTATCGTAGCTACAGACAGAGGTATGTAATTAAAATTTAAAACATCTTTAAATATCGAAGCAATGTTTTATATAACCTTTTTTCCTTCCAGGTGGTTTAAGTACAACTGCCATAGTAAAAATTCAAGTAACCGATGTGAACGACAATCGTCCTATCTTCTACCCGCGTGAATACAATGTCTCCCTACGCGAGGATATCGTCTCCACAATGTCCCGTGATACCCCAGTGGTCGCCGTCGTTGCAACAGATCAAGACAGCGGCCGTAACAGTGCAATATTCTACAAGATCATCTCCGGTAATGAAGCTGGAGCATTTCATATCGATCGCACTTCGGGTGAACTATTCGTGGCTAAACCTGATCTCCTGATATCCAGCCAGAGAAGGTCGCATAGGATCAACGTTTCTGCCACAGATGGAGCCGGATTGAGAGCATTGCAAGATGCAGAAGTATTTGTTAGTTTAATTGGGGCGACACAAACTCCGCCGATTTTTGATAAGCCTAGATACTCGTATGTTCTAAGGGAGAACGTTAATAGAAATACTGTCGTTGGAAGTGTTAGAGCTACAAGTTCTTCAAATAAAGGTTTGTGGTCTTTTTTTAAATGCCTATCAACATTTACTAAATTTTTTATTAAATTCCAGGAAATCGAGGTTCAGTCCGATACTCAATCTATTCCGGAGATCCTGACGGATATTTCGCAATAGATTCAGATACAGGGACCATTCGTACTTATTCTTCACTGGATCATGAAGCTCACCCAACTGTCTTGCTCAATATCCAAGCAATGTCTGGAGAACCCCCAGCTTACGGGCATACTCAGGTCAATATCGGTATAGAAGACGTCAATGATAACTCTCCCGAATTCGAATCAAGCTCCGTTCGAATATCCGTACCGGAAAACGTCGAACCTGGGACTCCTTTATACGCTGCACACGCTCGGGATAAAGATTCTGGAAGAAACGGGATTGTCCGGTATCGAGTTTTGACATCAAACCCGCAAAATATTAATAGGAAGAGTTCGAAAAATGGGAATCAATATTCCGATGGGCAGTTGTTTACTATCGATCCACATTCTGGACATCTTACACTATCAAGAAGGCTGGATTATGAATCTATTCAGCATCATTCCGTATTGGTAAATGCAATAGATCAAGGCGAACCACAGCTCAGCTCGAATCTGACGATTTATGTCGATGTTCAAGATGTAAATGATAATTCCCCAACTTTTGAACGTGCTGAATACAATATTCAAGTTCTGGAGTCACTTTCGGTCAATACAGAGATCCTACAAGTGACAGCTATCGATCTGGATACAGGAAACAATGCCAGAATTACATATCGACTGATTTCTGCAAATACTTCGACTTCTAACTACCCGGAAGTCTTTGGGGTTTTCCCTAACTCCGGTTGGGTGTACTTGAAGGATACTTTAGATAGGGAGACAAGGCCTAAGTATGATTTAACTATCGTAGCTACAGATAATGGAGCTCCTTCGCTATCGGCAACGGCTAGAGTGAAAGTGTTAGTGATTGATGCAAATGATAATGATCCAGTTTTTGAAAGGGAGTTTTATAGTTTTTCTGTGGAGGAAAATCTCAGAAGGGGTGCTGTTGTGGGGGTTGTTAAAGCGACTGATGCAGATGAAGGGGTGAATGCAGCTATTAGGTATAGCCTGATTCCGAGCAATACCAGCTTCCAAATTAATCCAGTTACTGGTAAGTTTTTTTATATATTTATATTTTTTAAATGTCCCATGAAATAATTAAGCTAGCAAAATTTTGGGAAACACATCTATAGTATTTATACACGCCATAGACCCATTGACAATTAAAATCCCCTACTTTTATAAATAAATAAATTAAAAACTTATTAAAAAAAAAACTGCTCAAGCACAATTTGATTAATTGTCGTAATTAGTCTCCGACTGAAAAATACATACATTCCTTTAGAATCAAGCAACACTTGAGGAGGATCAAAAGCAGCATATTTGCCGAGATACTCCCCTACTAATGTATAAAAGTTGTCAGCAGTCAAAATCATTAAGAGTCTATTTGTGTAGGGTAAACACAGAGCAACGAAGTGTGGGCTCCACAAACATTGCTTTGCGGTGCCGCCGCCGCCCCCTACTGCACATACGGCAAACACAGCCGCATTAGCGTGCCCGTGTTAATTCGGCTTTACGTGGTCCCTTTAAACAGTAGCGTACGCGGGAACATTCGCTTTTTTGTTTATAAAATTGTTAACTGAAAATTTCTTGAAAAAAAGGAATAATACTTTTTTCTAGACTAATGTCCACTTTCAAATGAGATATCAAACTTATATGACAGTTCTCTTGGAATTTTCTGATGACTTTGACAGTTATACGCGTTGTATGTAAACACCATAGTCACAAACTGTGTTACAATACGTTGAAGTATCACTGCTCTAAATTCCATAGCAAATTCATAGATACTATCAAAAAATTAATAACCTAGCTTGCAAATTTGCTAGCCTTTTTATAATACCGGACATAAATTTTCTTTCCAATAATAGAGCATAAATTTTGCAATTCTTTCATAAGATACTGGCACTATTCTTGAAAAATCCTCCAGTGTTAAACATACTAAATTAGAAATATTTGTTGATATTTGATAACTGTCATTATTGAATCTTAATCTTTAGACACTTAACTGTAAAACAGCTTAATTTGATGAGAATCTGTCAATGGGTGTTAAAATGGTTGACATTTAAACAAATTATTAGTGTAATATATTTATTTATTATTATATTATCATAGCATCTGCTTTAAATTGTTACAAATTTTACGAATCTTTATTTTATAACTTTTGTGTCGTAATATTTATCATAATGTGCCCATTACTGGTTTTACTTTATCTATTATAACTGGAGAAAAAACATAAACAAAATAAAAGGTTATAATTTAAAAAATAAAAAAAACTATATTTCCGAACTTTGGAAATTAAATTGATATATTAAAGATGTACTTGTTTTATTAATAACATTATTTCATGAGAATTACCAAGAAGAAACCTCATCAATCCCAAAAAACAGTATACCTTGTTCTTAAAGTGGTGAAGAATGGTGCCAATATACCTTATATATCTGATACTTCTATCATAGTATCGCATCATATGTATTTTTTCCGAATTATGTCACATATTTCTTTACTACAGTTTGCTACTCAAGAGACTATTAGAAACATATTGGTGAATGTTTCATCTAAATCGGTTCAATACTTTTTAAGATCAAACAATTTGAAACAAATATCTTTAAAACCCCACACCTCCGACACTGGTTAGTTCAGTTAGACAACGTAGAGAAATATGGCTGTTGACTTTTCCAAATATTATTGTAGAAAAAGGCGTATGTATGTTCGAACCAGGTACTTGTTTACTCCGTCTTACCAACACACTTGATCCTGATGTTGGTATTGTTTCTAAATAGAAATTCTCCTCACTCGTGGGATCTGGCGGCTCCACAGAAAGAAATTATTTGGAAATATTTATAAACACATTTTTTTATATAAATATTAACTATTACGTCGATATTAAATAAAATATCTTTTAACCCTTTGTAGCCTCATGTGACATTTCTGTAACAAACCTCAATAATCCCGCTAATATACGTACTAAATATATTGTAATATGTGTAACACTACTGTAACATACCACTCAATAACTTAGTATCAAGTAAAATTCACAGATGGCATACCTATTGACTTACGTATTATTACGTAACTATTAGCAGTAAGGCAGGGCCAGATCGGCTACTGGCCGATTTGGGTAGAAAAAAAAAGTTTCCCCAGTGTACTTGCGTTTCACAAACAATTTGCGAAAAATGCGGTGCAGTATTATGCTACAATAAACAAAATAATTGTTTCAAATCCTGCCATACCACATAAATGTTTTTTTATGATTAACTCACAGTAATATCACTCCCAAATAAATCAAATAAATATTTTTAAATTTCTGAAAAATACGTGTTTTTTCATATGCCTAAACTTGTCTCATTATCAACATAATTTAAATTTTTAATATCTTGGGCTACAAAGGGTTAACTGTCAGTCAACTTCTCTATATGGTCAATTATTGTTAGATATCTGTTATTAATGAAACCGGACATACAAATAAAAAATTATATGCATACAGGACACATACACACGGGGCAATAACAAATCAAAATATTCAGGAGCGATGGTGAATTTCAGGGCGCAGCACTATTAATAAAATACATATTGTTTATGTCATATATCTGCTTATGGAATTTTAAAAACACGCGCCTCGCGTATGAATACAAAACAAATGCTACGCATATCACGTATACTTGTCGGAAACGTCGCAGTAAGCTATGCCGAAACACCTCACGATCTAAATCAATATCTTTAATTCGGGTAACGGTAAATTTATAGCATTGCTAACTGTAGAAACAAAATTGATAAATATTAAATCGATTTGATTTTTTATTTTTATTTCTTACGTAGCGCATTGGACACGGTGTTACCCGGGTTAATATCAACAAAATTATACTGACCTAAATTAATTAATCAAATTTTTACCAAACCGTAATTATAGAATTATTTATTCCATGGCTACTATGTTATTTATATAAATGTTATTTCATTGCTAGAAACAAAACACGACATGATAAAGATTTTTTAGTATTTTGATGTTAATTTTTAGATTTTTATAAAATATTAATAGCCACGAACATGCACAGAAAAATGATCTAACTATTGGTGAAAACCGCATTAAAATCGGTTAAGTAATTCATATTTAATTAGAATAACGAAAAATAATTTATTTAAATTTTCATTTGTTTTAATTTCGTGTTTAAAAAGTTTTAAAACCACATTTCTAATTAAAATATCTACACCATGTCAAAAATCATGTAACAAGTACATTTAAAATGGATTGATTTATAAAACAAATCTATACAAAGATCAAAAAAAATAATCTAAAACACTTTATTTAATTCAATTAATATACCATTGACCTTTCTCGGGAAAAATTACACAGAAAAATCTAAGAAATAGCTACCGCATTAATATTGCCGATATTCGAAATTACTTACTCAAGGTTAAACACTATTGACTTAGCACTCGAATTAAAAAAAACACAACCCATACTTAATTAATCAATTAAATCACTCCCATACTTTATACGATTTTAGTTTTAAATTGATTTTTAAATAATACTTAACATTTGCTATATTTTATTTTTTATATAAAATACTTTTATAAAATCTAAATTAATTTTATGTATTTTTCAGGTGAAATAACAACCCGCGAACCCCTCGACCGTGAAATGCGCTCATCCTACGACCTAATAGCCGAAGCCAAAGATCTAGATGGTTCAGCTGTACCTGGATCTAATAAACCAGGATACGGAAAGTCCCCAAATATTCTCGAAACATCCAGAAAAACTCGCGTCAACATTCACATCGAAGTCTTAGACATCAACGACAATGCTCCAATAATTCTAGCCCCACGCGACGACGTAGTCTGGGTTAGAGAACAACAACCAATCGGGACAGAAGTGGTCCGAATTCAAGCAACCGATCCAGATGCTGGAAGAAATTCAACAATCACCTATTCTTTATTGCACCTATCTGAAAATTCCAATGAAGATTCGACGAGAATTGCTAAACTAGAAGGATCGTCTGATTTCCCATTTGAGATTGACCCGAATTCAGGAGTTATAAGAACTTTGATCCAACTTGAAAGGGATATCAAAGCTGTTTATAGATTAACTATTGCAGCAGTGGATGCTGGGAAACCTCCGAAACAAACTGTAAGAGTTATCAGAGTAGAGGTTTTGGATTTAAATGATAATCGACCAACGTTTTCTAGTTCAAGTTTAGTTTTTAGGGTAAGTTATTGTTGTAATTTAAATATATATCGATAACTTTATTAATAACAATTCTAATTTACTTCATAGGTACGTGAAGATGTCCCAATAGGATTCAATATCGGTTCTGTAGCACCAACAGAAAATAAAATCTCAGACAATCTCGTCTCTGGAGATATTGGCCCACATATAACATACACTTTAACTGCTCTACCTTCGGATGATACTGGAGACGTCACACCTGACAAGATCTTCGACATAGACCGTGCAAGCGGTTCATTGGTAGTCGCCCACAAGCTAGACTTTGAAAGAAAATCAGAATATCGCTTGGAAATTCGAGCATTAGACACTTCATCCTCCCCACAAAGTAGCGCAGTTACCGTCCGTATCGATATAGATGATGTAAATGATAACCCTCCTAGATGGTCCAGGGATCCTATAATCATCCCCATATCAGAAAATACTCCAGTCGGGACGCATGTTTATAATTTCACAGCAACTGATGCAGATTCAGGATCGAATGGGGAATTGAGATACGATCTTGTTAAACAATACCCAAAACCTATTTTTACAATCGATTCGTTGACGGGAACTTTAACTCTTCTTTCTGGACTTGATTTTGAAGATACTAAAGAACATGTGCTTATAGTTAAAGCTACAGATCAAAGCAGTAATGTAACTGAACGTCTATCAACTTCTGCAACTGTTAGAGTGATTGTAACTGACTTTAATGATAACTCTCCCAGCTTCTTCTCTCCTAATACCCAAACTATTGTTGTTGGTGAAAGTATTACTGTTGGAATGATGCTATACCGGTTGATAGCTTTAGATCGGGATTCGGGAGAAAACGGGAGAGTTTCTTATCTCATTTCAAGTGGGAATGAAGATGCGAAGTTTAAGTTAGATCACGATACAGGCGCGCTTATCTTAGCGAAGTCTTTGGAAAGTTCCGTCGGCCAGTATAGGAGTAATAACAAGATAGTTCTTAACGTAACAGCTGTAGATCATGGGGTGCCGGCCAGACAGGTACATAAGGAGTTGAAGATCGTTGTTAGACAACCGCAGAGACAACCTCCAAGATTTGCTAAAGCTGTTTACCACGCGAACGTTTCAGAAGATGCAAGAATTGGCAGTTTTGTGATCAAAGTTGAAGTTACTTCTGGTTTAACGGAAGGTAAGTACTCTTATTTAAAGTCAATTCCGAAATCCGTGTTATTTACATTTTCTTTTATCTTTACAGGAATCAATCTAACCTACCAAATCCCACCCGGAATTGCTGATGACCACTTCACCATCGATCCAGTGCAGGGTATCGTAACAACTCACGCCTCCCTCGACAGAGAGAAGCACAGTCGGTACACAGTCCCGATCTACGCGATCGCCGAATCTCTTTCCGCCGATTCAAGCTCTGCGCATTTCGACGTCGCAACTCTCCTGGTGACCGTGACAGACGTCGATGACAACGGACCCACTTTCGCTGTGGGGGCTTGCTACCCCATGGCTATTCCTGAGAACCAAGCTACTTCTGTCGTCCATACGGTCGTCGCAGCTGATCTGGATGTTGGCACCAACGCTGACGTCAATTATATGATCACAGGTATGTCATTTATTTGTTATTTTCTAGGTTATAATGTTATATTAATGCTGCTTTTTTTATTATAGCTGGAAACATCAATAATAAATTCATAATCGATGCCCACACTGGTGCTTTAAGTGCCCGTCCTTTAGACCGTGAAACTGTTTCCCGATATCGATTAACTGTGTCAGCCAGTGGAAGAAACACAGCTAAATCTTCATCGTCGATGTCTTATTCGTCTACTTCTTCATTCCCTGCTAAAAGTGTTGCTAGTTGTAATATAACAATAAGTGTTAGTGATGTTAACGATAATGAACCAGTGTTTGAACGGACAAGATATTCGGCAATAATTGCGGAAGACTCGCCAATTGATAGTTCTGTTTTGACAGTTAAAGCAAAAGATACAGATTTTGCTGCGAATTCAAGAATTATCTATTCATTGGCTGAAGAAGAAAATTGGTTGTTTAGGATTGATAATAAAACTGGATTGATCACAACAGCTGGGTAAGTAAATTTAAATTATTTTCATTGTTGCTATTTTTTGTATTGTTGCCTTATTTAAATTTTCAGTTGTTTTGATTGTCGCGATTTTGATAGGTTGTTGTTTAAAATCAGTTGCATTCTATGCAAGACATATTTACATATTTATATTCATAGTTTGACATAAATACTGCCCCCGATATGAGACAAAATGCAAACATGCAGTGCTAGCACATAGCGATTTGGAAATGGCGGCAATTTACTGTTTACTTGTTATAATTTAGTGTCAGTGTCTCTGGTTGGTCCATTCATATGCCAATCGAAAAACACGACAGTTGCATACAAATCTTTTGGCGGTAAATGAATGCATTGTCGGTTTTATATTTATTTATTTTTGTTTTTAGTCGAAACAAGTTTAAAGATTTCTCAATACCATTGTCTCTGAGAATTTGTGGTTTTAGACCTATTGTATTATATCGAATCATGATGAAATTTTATTGTTTCATTTGTTTAATTTCTACTCTGAATACTTTTTAAATATATGTACATATAAAGTACGTTTTAATCATTTTAAATATGCTGCATTTTTTATTCAATTTTGTCGTACATTTTTACCATTAATACATATTCATATTTTTTACTAAATGTTCTTTATTTTACATTTTATAAAAAAGTTTTGGTAACAAAAAATTAGCTGCACTAAATTACCTGTAAAACTGAAAAATCAAAATGTATACAGGCTGTTCCATATTAACATTTATTCTAATTTTTTTTACAGTATAAAATTTTATTTTTTTGGCGCTTTTTAAGTAGAGCAAAAGGTTTACAAAAAAATATTTTATTCAATACTAGTGAGTGGGGTATCAAATAAAAACTGACAATTCAAGGAATTTAAATGTGTTATCAAATCTTCGATACATTTTTTGAAACTATGTTTTATTCTCCGAAAGTCATAATATAAAAAATCTAAAAAAAAATGTTTGTAATGATGCCGAGATTACATAAAAATTGTCAGCAGTCACAGCTATTACATAGTTTTCGAAAATAAAAAAAATCGATCTATAATTTTGCGAAATGGGACACTAATACACGAGTCTCATTTCGCATTTGACAATTTTTTTTATAAAATTTTAAATAAAGTAGTTTCAGTAAAAAAATTTAATAATTAAATATGGTGCATTTTTTAATTTTAATTGTTATATTTATTCGATTCAACAATTAAAAAAAAACGTTTTTATTTGTGGATAGTAATTTTAATGTTGTATTAATTATTTCAACAGGTTACTTGACCGAGAAAAACAAAGCCTTCATAAGTTCTTCGTAGTCGCAACTGACACTGCCAAATACGAAACTCGATCTACCCGAGTTCCTGTACAAATCACAATATCCGACGTGAACGATAACTCCCCAGTATTTACAAAATACCCTTTCAAACAAAGAGTTCCCGCGTACACCCAACCTGGCCACACTTTGGCCCAAGTATCGGCCACAGATGCAGACGAAGGAACAAACGCAGATATCTTATACAGTTTCGTCAACGAAGAAAGCGAAATGAGGTTGAGGATGAACCCGAATACCGGTGTTATAACTGTAGCCAGAAGTTTGAATATCGATAACGGGAAGATTTTAAGAATTGAAATTGCAGCAAGGGATAAAGGGAACCCTCCGAGGATGGCTGTAGGATTATTAGAACTTCAGGTAGATTTTTTGGTGATGGTTTATTTTAGTAACGGTGATTAATGTAATTGTTTTGTTGTTTAGATTGGTGATTTACAAGAAAGCACTCCGAGTCTTCGATTCCAAACGACGATTTATAATGTTTCGATGCCGGAGAGCTCCCAAAATGGGAAAGAAGTTGTGCAAGTATCTGCAGTTAGAAGTGATGGAAGACGGCAGAATATTTCGTACAGGTATGTCAAAAAAAAATAATTTTTCTATACAAAAAAAATCGAAATTCAAATGGTCATATCTGGGTATAGGGTCGATTAAATTAAGCAAGTTTACAAGCTACAAAAGCGGGCAAGCCAGCTAGTACGATAGTGATGGTGATACATAAAACATTGCACTCGCTCACTAGCAACTAGCTAGCGAGTTTAAACAATGTGTTGTGAATAGGAATCACCGGGATACTCGACTCGCAGCTAGTTCACTAACAACTATGATGATACACAGCTAGTGTACTAGCTAACAAGCCCACTCGCCAACGAGTAAAGTAGCCCGGCTTTCAACTTTTGTAACAGATTGTTTACAATCTGCTTGTTAGCTAGTGAACATGATTACACTGGGCGAGTTTACTAGCAGCTTCTAAACTCGCTTAATGTAATCGACGCTTTAAAAATATAAACTGAAGAAAATTCTCCTTGGTTTCATTTGAAATTTTATCTTAGAAATGTTTATTAAATTTTTGAACTACAATTAAACTTTCTTTCCAGAATCGGTACCGGCAACCACCAAGAAATCTTCGAAATCAACTCCGAATCCGGCTTAATCCGTATCCAAAACTCAAAACCTCTCGACTACGAAATCACACCAGTTATAAAACTAATCGTGGAAGCACACACAGACGGCCCACCAACAATATACGGATACTGCGAAGTTATAATCAACTTAATCGACGAGAACGACAATGCACCTCGCTTCACGCAAACCCAGTACAACGCTGCCGTCTGGGAAAGCAAGAGCAAAGGAACATTCGTGATACAAGTCAAGGCTCTAGACGCAGACAGAGGCGCTAATTCCAGAATCCTGTACCATATCGTCGACGGGAACTTAGATAATGCTTTCGTAATCGAACCGGCGTTCAGCGGAATCGTCAAGACCAACATCGTCCTCGACAGAGAGATCCGAGATTGGTACAGGCTTACTGTGATCGCTACAGATGAGGGAGTTCCTCAGATGACAGGAACTACAGCTATCATGATTAACATCGTCGATGTGAACGATAACCGGCCAACGTTTCCACCACATAGTGTTATTTCCGTCAGTGAAGGTAAAATTCTAAAACTGCTATTTATATTTTGTATTTTTATTATAACGTTTTTTTTTTATTTACAGCAACTGAAATAGGAACTGTCCTTACGACGATATCTGCTAACGATGTAGACACAAGCCCTGCTTTGACGTATTCGTTCTCGGATGATACGGATGCAGAAAGTCGCAACTTGTTCACGATTGATAGATACAGTGGAAGGGTTTCATTGAGAAGACTTCTGGATTACGAGACACGGAAAGAGTACGTCCTCAGAGTGACTGCATCTGATACACTGCACGAAGCCAAGACAGTCCTTACAGTCAGGGTTACAGACGTTAACGATAACACACCTGTTTTTCAACAACCGGCTTACCACGTTACTCTACCGGGTACGTAAATATACTTTAACGCTAATGAATATGCATACTAATTATTTTATTTTATCTTACAGAAGGTGAAGCGAATTCTAAAATAGAAATCTTGACAGTGAATGCAACGGATGCAGACAGTGAAGAAAACTCTGTGATTAAATATTACCTAGTAGATTTAATTCCTGGATTTTCAATCGATAATATGACGGGAACGATCTACTTTAACCGGAGTTTTCTAAACAGTTCTTCTAACCGGAATATTCAACTGACTGTGATCGCGAAAGATTCTGGGAAACCATCATTATCTTCAATAGCACCAGTTAAAATACACATGTATTCCGCTTCGAAGCCTAAAAACGTTCAGCATAGAAATTCAATCAGGTTGCAAATACCAGAAAATGCACAGAAAGGAACAGTAGTAACACGACTTGAAACTGAAGACAACCACAATTACATCATCACTGAAGGAAATGAAGGAAACTTCTTTGAAATCGGGCACTCGAATAACTTGATTGTCCTGAAAACGCTCGACCGCGAATCTCAAGAATCGTACACACTGAAATTATCTACTGTTAATCAGATACAGGGACATTACAATAACGCTACTGATCTGAAGATATACATCACAGTTGAAGACGTCAATGATAACGCACCGATATTCCAACAGAATGGATATGATATCAGTTTAAGTGAATCGACACCGATCGGAAATTCCGTTATGAAGATAACTGCAACAGACGCTGACCTTGAAGGGAGCCAAAATTCGATTGTAACGTATGAAATTACATCAGGAAACGATGCAAGATTGTTCTATATGAACTCCGAAACTGGTTTAATCAGCGTGAATGATACTCTAGACTTCGACGTCGGATCTATCGAATATTTCTTGATCGTACGTGCTTGCGATAAGGGAGATATACCTCTATGTTCGATAACATCTGTAAAAATCACTCTCGAAGACGAAAACGATAACGCACCACGGTTTCCTGTCGCAGAATATCTGGAGTTCGTTCCTGAAAATGAACCGGTAGGAACGACCGTTTTCAAAGCGCATGCAATAGATCTCGATACTGGATTATACGGATCTGTAAATTACTCGATCGTTTCTGAAGGAGACGCTTTCAAACTATTCCGGATTAATCCGGTTACCGGATTGATCGTAACTGATTCAGTTTTCGATTACGAGCAACGATACCATTATATATTTACTGTAAGAGCTTCGGATTCTGGAGGAAAATCTGCAATCGTAAAAGTGAGAGTCGAAATAGAAAGCCGTGATGAATTCTATCCGCAATTTACAGAAAGGACTTATCATTTCATCGTCCCGACTCCGTCTTCTGGCCATTTGCCTGTCGGGTACGTCTTAGGTCATGTAATTGCAACAGATCGCGATAAAGGATCAGATGGAAGAATTGCATATCAGTTGACAAAGCAGCATACGTATTTCAAGATAAATCGAACCACAGGAGCCCTCGTCGTGAAGAAAAAATTAAACAATGACGTCGCTCTGAGAGAAGCTTCACATGATATCAATTTATTCGTAACTGCAAGCTCCGGAAGACAGGGATCTTTATCTAACATGACTGTTGTCGAAATAGTATTCGATAAAACCGCAGATATAGGAACTAACTTAGCCAGCGTCAATGGGAACAACACTACAGTGGCCGCGGCCAGTAACGGAATAGCAGATTGGGTAGTCGGTCTGCTCATATCACTGATACTCATCATTCTCATATTCGGAGCGGTGTTTCTGTTCATTCACATGCGCAGTCGACGGCATAAGAATATAAACAAGCCTAACCTCAGCTCTGAGACAGTGGCCAGCTCGAATAACTATGTAGACCCGAGCGCTTTTGACACAATAACAATCAGAGGGAATAATAGCGTGTCTGCCAGTGTTTCCAACCAGTTTGCGCCACCAAAGTACGATGAAATTCCTCCGTACGGAGTTCCGCATCCAGCCAGTTCTAATTCAGGTGCAGCGACTACTTCAGAGTTATCTGGTTCGGAACAATCGGGATCGAGTGGCAGAGGCTCCGCAGAAGATGACGGGGAAGACGAAGAAATAAGAATGATTAACGAAGGACCGATTCAACGTGATTCAGGGATACATCGACAGAATGATGACGACGATAATATTTCTGATGTTTCGGTTCATAATACTCAAGAATACCTTGCGAGGTTAGGTATTGTCGATAACACAGCGTCGAATGTTGCTCAGAATCCTAGTACAAGTAAAGATACGCTCATGCATCACCAGATTCCGATGGATGCGTTGCATATATTCGATGAAGAAGGTGCAACCGATCCTGATCTGACGAATTTGATCTACGCAAAACTGAACGATGTCGGGAGTGACCACGCTAACAGTACAGACGATGATGGAGCAGTCAGTGCAGTGAGTTTAGGTGCAGCCGTCGACCACGTAATGATGTCAGCCTTTGGGGATGTCCAAGGGCCAACTCATCAACCTTCAATGAACGGTTCTCTTAGCTCGATAGTTCACAGTGAAGAAGAACTGACCGGTAGTTATAACTGGGACTATTTACTGGACTGGGGTCCTCAGTACCAACCTCTAGCGCATGTGTTCAGTGAAATAGCGCGGTTAAAAGACGACACGGCGTCGGTTAAAAGTGCAAACAGTGGTAACTCGAGTATCAAAAGTAAAAACGTTAACGTTCCGGTCGCGAAGAATATTCCGCCCCCGTTATTAACTAATGTGGCGCCGCGGTCTATTCCTGTACCGATACTGTCGGCGAGGAATGCTTCAACTAGTCACGGACAGATAATGTTGCTTCCAAGGTCGCCGATAAGTCACGACGCGACTACGGGTACCGGGTTTAATACGTCGGCGGCGATGTCGCCTAGTTTTTCTCCGTCCCTGTCACCGTTAGCGACCAAGTCGCCGTCGATATCGCCGCTGGTCACGCCGGGTTTGCTGACGGCGCATCACGTGGTTTCTCTTCCGAGACAAGTGCAAAGTTCTAGGAATAAGTCGACGATCGATACGGAACTGAGAATATAACGTTTATAAACTTAGGTTCTGTGTATATAATTTTTAATTTAGTATTTTCCGTGAAGAAAATTGAATTTTTGTACGAGACACCATATTGGTGTAGTTTTATTTTGTATCTCGTTTTTAGTTGGATCATTTAAATTTATTTTTTTAATCATGTCTCATATTATAAATGATAAATAATTAACTCTGCATATGTAAGGCGCCGAATATAAATCTTGTAGTTTCTCTCGTCTTTAATGAGAATCAATTTTCTCAGCTTTCTTTAAACTTTACGGCAAAAATAGTTATTTACAAAATGAAAGCTAATTAAATTCTCTACAGAAAAGGTCCCATACATATTTTTCGTCAGATTCTTACTTCACCGAAAAATAAGCGTCTGAATTTATAAATATTGTCGTTTCGATGATATACTTTTTCAATTTTAATAAATTCTGACGATCATTATTCGATGAAGTATGAATCTGATGAAAAATATGTGTACAACCTTTTTTGTAGAGAATTTAATTATCTTTAATTTTGTTCATAACTATTTTTACCGTTAAATTGAAAGAACGTTGAGAAATTGGCAAAAACTAATCCTGAAAAATATTCATTTTGTAAAATCAGCAGATTTAACGTTCCTTATCGTTATTAATACAGGAATTTACGTATTTATCTGATCTAACTAAAAATTACATTTTATTTTACAAAATAATGACCAAATAATAAAAACAAGTTTCTTTAAAAATTGTAAAATAAAATGTATTGTAATAATAATGTGTAAAATTATATGACAAGCGAACTGTTTAAAATGTATTTTCTGTATTTATATTGTAACGTAGAAAACGACTTGTCATATTGTGTATTGTTAAATATATTTGTAACGGCAACGACTCGTGACCTAACTTCAAAGGATGTAACTTAAACCAAGGTACGTAATTTTTATTATTTTTTTGAACTGTCGTAATTTTTTTATTTTTAAAAATTTTGAAAAAAATCCGTCACTAAACTAAAGATACAAGCTGTACCTTCAAGAAAAATATTTTATTTTATTTTTAAACGTAGCAAAAGGGCTCTTAATTGCCAATCAGATAACTCGCTCGTTTTTTTTTCAAGACGTCGCTATTTTGTAACTATATCTCCACTATTTTACAATATTTTTGAACCAAAATAAAGATACTTGCTCTCAAAGACCTATATAAGATGTTCGTGTGGTCATTTTTAGAAAACTAGGAACCCTTATAGTTTCTCCATGTCCGTCCGTCCGTCCGTCTTGTAAAAATTTTGACATAATGAGATGAAATTTGGTATACGGTCGTAGATTGATGACCCAAAACAGAAATGATAAAATTTTTGAAAAAAAAAAAAAAAATTTAGGCCCCCTTTTATGGATAAAATGAAAAGTGTTTTCAAAAAAATAATTATCACCTACCCCATTGAGTGGGGTGTCGTTAGAAAGGTCTCCTAAAATGCAACAAAAAATATATCATAACCTTTTGATTTTAACCCTTCAATCACGATATATTTGCTCTCCAAAGTCTTTATAAAAGCGTCCCCTCCCCACTATTTTCTAAACTATTAATACAAAAAATCTGAAAAATTCCTGAATGTAGCTTTTAATTAGTACTTTCACTGAAAACTATAACAAACATTATAAAAAATATTTTGGACCCCCCTTTCATAGACTGAAAAGTGAACTCACACTTTTTTCCTACTTACCCCATTGAGTGGGGTATCATTTGATAGGTCTCCTAAAATGCAATAATAAAAGTCAAATGACTTTTTGATTTTAACCCTTCAGTCACGAAAATTTTGAAATAACTTTTTTTTAATCGTAGTGATAATGACTACAGAACCCTAACATATGCGTGCCCAACATGCATGACCCCGTTTTATTTTAATAAAACTTTCTTATCTTTCGAAAAAAAATTATAAAATTATGTAATTAATTTAGTACGTGTCTCTTCTGAAGTTAGCGCACTAGTCGTAGCTGAATTGTAACTATGTATTATAGTAAGATATATGTATTGTCGGCTGTGTACAATTTAAGATGTACTTTCCAGTGTTTAAATCGACTGAAATGTAAACAATGTATAAATTTTTTTAGCAAAAATACTGTGCGAAAAACGACGCACATAATTTATTTTTAAAATAGAGAAGGTGCTTTAAATTGTAAATACGTAAATTATTAAACAGTTTTTTGTAAAGAAAAATAAATTAATAACAATGTTTATTGTATTAATAAAAATACTCAGTTTTTTTAAATCATGCTATTTATGTAAAATATTAGTAATTCGGGTACAATGAATTAAATATTGCCATTTTTTTAAGTACAGTATTATTTTATTGAAAAAAATCGTGTAAATAATTATTTTAATAGAAAATTTTAATAGTGCCTAATTACTAGTATTATTTTATACAGAAATGTGTACGCTTTATGCTCAAATTATTGTGAACAATTTAGTAGCAATGCAAATTCAATGTTTACAATGTAATACATAATTAATTGTGTACAAAATAGATAAATAAAGATGAGTGTTTTATATAAAAAAATATATGTTATTTATTCGATTTGATCCACATTTTAATTTACAGGTACCTTATTTAAAAAAAAACTGGTAAGTATAAAAAATATAATTTACGTACTGATATAAGTATATCATTGTAAATAAAATGATGTACATGATTAAAAATATATATTACATATAATTGCTACCATGTAGATAAATGGGTACCTTAGAAATTAAAAAAAGTATACAATATGTCGTTAAAACGAACCGTCGTTGTATGGAGCGTTTGAATTAGCTACACCGTCGTTGTACAGAACAGTGAGTGCACATAAAAAGTGCTCAAAAATAAATTTTATAAAATCATAAGTAGCGCCACCTATTGATCAAATAAAAGAACTTACAATTATTACCGACTACAGGTACCTGTATTAACAAAATATTTTTACCAAGTCGGAATGGCTTCTGAAAAAATTATTGAAATTTTAAAGGTACATGTTCTGGCATCTAGCGGGAAAAGCTTGAACTATCGAAACCTTGATAGTTCCCGCTGTTTTTGTTAGATGGCGCCATGTGTACTTTATAGATTTCAATATTTTTTCAGAAGCCATTCCGACTAAGTCAAATTTTTTTTTTGTCGAGTTAATGACACTATTGTATGTAATAGAAAATTCTGAACACAAAAATGGGCATAAAAAAACTTTGCTTGGATCAAAAGTGTTTTTTTTACAAACATTTATCTAAAAAAAATGTCTTACGATGGCATGTAAAATATTTTCAAATTCGAAATGGGTCTAGCAATTTTTGTACTAAAAAACACAACCTTTTCGAATTTTAAAGTAATCGATACGCTATCGTATGTAATATGACACCCTGATATCATATATTACACCAGATTTTAAATTAATTCACTGGTTCAAAATTTCGACAGATAAAAGATTATAAAAAACAGCTTTAATTATCTACGCGCAACTTTTGATATGGGCATATTTTAAAGTTACATATGGTGCCATCTATCGGTAAATCTACTTAACTAGACAAAAAACACCTCAACCATATTTCCAATATTTCTTGAAAAAGATTTTTATATGTGGTGGAGGCGCCGTCATCTGACGTCATCGCATAATTTTTTTTTCTGTCGAGTTAGGCACGCTATCGTATGTATTACAGCATGCTGATTCCAAATATGTTGATCAAAAGTTGCACTCAGACCGCTATAACCGTTTTTTATCAATTTTTCGTCGTAAAATCGCTATAACTTTTGATCCCTTCAATGAATTTCGCAACTGACACAAAAAGTCGAATCAGCGTATCCCTTTACATAGGATACCGTGTCTAATTATTCAAAAATCGAAAGAAAAAAATTTCGGTCAAAAAAGAAGCAAGGGGTTTACCTTGTTTCTTTTTTGAGAATTTTTTTTTTGGTCGAGTTAGAGGCGCTATCGTATGTATTAGGGCACCCTGATACCCAATATGCCCATCAAAAGTTGCGCTCGGATCGTTAACATGATTTTTTATCAACTTTTATCTTAAAAAAATTCATGAAAATTTGAACCAGTGAATTAATTTAAAATCTATTATCATTTATGATAACAGGGTGTCCTTTTACATACAATGGCGTATTTATTATTTTCAAATTCGAAAAGGGGGTGTTTTTCATTACACTAATTGACACACCCTTTTCGAATTTGAAAGTTATAAAGACGCCATTGTAAGTAAAAGGACACCCTGATATCATAAATGATAACAGATTTTAAATTAATTCACTGGTTCAAATTTTCATGAATTTTTTAAAGACAAAAGTTGATAAAAAACCATGTTAACGATCCGAGCACAACTTTTGATGGGCATATTAGTTATCAGGGTGCCCTAATACATACGATAGCGTCTCTAACTCGACAAAAAAATTTTTTTTCAAAAATGAAACAAGGTAAACCCCTTTTTCAAAAGTTATAGCGATTTTACGACGAAAAATTGATAAAAAACGGTTATAGCGGTCTGAGTGCAACTTTTGATCAACATATTTGGAATCAGCATGCTGTAATACATACGATAGAGTGCCTAACTCGACAGAAAAAAAAATTATTTGATGACGTCAGATGACGGCGCCTCCACCACATATAAAAATCTTTTTCAAGAAATATTGGAAATATGGTTGAGGTGTTTTTTGTCTAGTTTTTTTCTGAAGCCATTCCGACTAAGTAATTTTTTTTGTTGAATCCAAAATCTCGAACTGTTTGCCCTCTGAATTATTGCATGTGATTTAGATAAATAATCTGTCTCATCTCTTTGATTTAACAATAAGTTTTTACTTTTAAAAATTTAAAATTATTGAAACAAAATAATTAAAATTTTAATATATAAAACTAGACTTTATAACGATGTATAACTTATGTTATATGCCTCCAAACAGGAGACGTATTTTATACTGTAAATTAAACAGCATACAAATGCAGTAGACAGCCTATATTTCATATACACCTGTCTAACATTGCACATAAGTTAAGCAGCATCATGATAAGACATATGTTGGATGGGTGACCGGCCGGGTGGCTTTTTTATTATTCTATTTGGGGAAACGTTATATGTATTAAAGTAAAGGTGTCTTACATTGTACTTTATGAAGTAATGAATGTGTAATGACACCGCGGCGCGGGCGTGGGAAAAAATTGTGAATATGTGGCGCTTATAAAAAATATACTAATTACAAGTAAAATACATCTAATAACTCACAGTAAGTGGGAGGGGGCACTTCAAGCGCGGGGGCGCCTGGGAAAGATACATGCATATTTGTGGAATGCCCTGGCGCCTATAGCGTGGGAATTGCATTGTTGTAATACCATAATATTAAATATACATAGTTGCTAGGTAATTGACGGTAGGAATCGTAAATCGTGCCGTCATATCCCTCGGCGATATCCACTGGCAAACTTAAATGAAACAAGACTCTATTATATAGTTATCATGAATGAAATTTAAAATTGTTTACCAATGGATCATAGATTTTTGTTTAATTTATTTAAAACAGAACCCTACCCTTCCAATTTTAAGGGGCATTTTTATCAGTTTAATTTTTGAGGGGTAATTACATATTTTTTTATGAAAAGAATAAAATTAATATTTATTAATGCTTTTAACATGCATAGATAAGTGATTTAAATCACTTGATTTAAAAAACCTAGTGATTTAAACAATTGATTTTAACCCTGAATGCATTCCATTAAAAACAGGGGTGGACTGCACTGAAATATTTTTAAAGGGCTTACGTCTGAACATTTAATAAAACTTTATAGGATGGCTTAATTAGTTTAAAAAATATGTTATTGCAATGAAAAATAACTAATTGTTTAACCAAAGATATGAGACACATTATTTATCTGAATCACTAATTCAGAGAGGGTAAACAGTTCGAATGAATCTCCTAATACAAACGATAATGTCTCTAACTCACGAAACCATTTGACTTAGTCGGAATGTCTTCAGAAAAAAATATTAAAATTTTAAAGTTACATATGGTGCCATCTATCGGTAAATTTACTTAACTAGACAAAAAACACCTCAACCATATTTCCAATATTTCTTGAAAAAGATTTTTATATGTGGTGGAGGCGCCGTCATCTGACGTCATCAAATAATTTTTTTTTCTGTCGAGTTAGGCACTCTATCGTATGTATTACAGCATGCTGATTCCAAATATGTTGATCAAAAGTTGCACTCAGACCGCTATAACCGTTTTTTATCAATTTTTCGTCGTAAAATCGCTATAACTTTTGAACCCTTCAATGAATTTCGCAACTGACACAAAAAGTCGAATCAGCGTATCCCTTTACATACGATAACGTGTCTAATTATTCAAAAATCGAAAAAAGTTTTTTTCGGTCAAAAAAGAAGCAAGGGGTTTACCTTGTTTCTTTTTTGAGAATTTTTTTTTTGGTCGAGTTAGAGGCGCTATCGTATGTATTAGGGCACCCTGATACCCAATATGCCCATCAAAAGTTGCGCTCGGATCGTTAACATGGTTTTTTATCAACATTTGTTTTCAAAAAATTGTCGAAATTTTTAACCAGTGAATTAATTTAAAATCTATTATCATTTATGATATCAGAGTGTCCTTTTACATACAATGGCGTCTTTATTATTTTCAAATTCGAAAAGGGGGTGTTTTTCATTACACTAATTGACACACCCTTTTCGAATTTAAAAGTTATTAATACACCATTGTATGTAAAAGGACACCCTGATATCATAAATGATAACAGATTTTAAATTAATTCACTGGTTCAAATTTTCATGAATTTTTTAAAGACAAAAGTTGATAAAAAACCATGTTAACGATCCGAGCACAACTTTTGATGGGCATATTAGTTATCAGGGTGCCCTAATACATACGATAGCTACTCTAACTCGACAAAAAAATTTTTTTTCAAAAATGAAACAAGGTAAACCCCTTGCTTCTTTTTCGACCGAAAAAAACTTTTTTCGATTTTCGATTAATTAGACACGTTATCGTATGTAAAGGGATACGCTGATTCGACTTTTTGGGTCAGTTGCGAAATTCATTGAAGGGTTCAAAAGTTATAGCGATTTTACGACGAAAAATTGATAAAATACGGTTATAGCGGTCTGGGTGCAACTTTTAATTAGCATATTTGGAATCAGCATGCTGTAATACATACGATAGAGTGCCTAACTCGACAGAAAAAAAAATTATTTGATGACGTCAGATGACGGCGCCTCCACCACATATAAAAATCTTTTTCAAGAAATATTGGAAATATGGTTGAGGTGTTTTTTGTCTAGTTAAGTAAATTTACCGATAGATGGCACCATATGTAACTTTAAAATTTTAATATTTTTTTCTGAAGACATTCCGACTAAGACAAATAAATGTTCAGTCGTAGGCCCTTTAAAAAATTGTCAATGTAGTCCAGCCATGCTTCCAATAGTACGCAATCAGGGTTGAAATTAATTATTTAAATCACTAGGTTTTTTAAATCAAATTCAAGTGATTTAATTCACTTTTCTATGCAAGTTAAAAGTACACAGAATAAACGAAATTCTTATTCATTTCATAAAAAAATGTAATGACCCTTCAACAATTAGAAAAATTTATTAACGTGTCTATTACTTTCAAATTTCATTTTTTTTTCAATACGATTATTGACAGACTCTTTTTGAATAAGAAAGTATTATACACGCCTTCTTATGTAGAATGACATGTTGATATCATATATTACACCAGATTAAAATTTCTTAATTTGTTAAAAATTACAAGTATTTCTTTTAGATAAAAGATGATATAAAACCGTTTCATTGATCCGAACGAATTTTTTTATGCGCATTTTTGGATTCAGGATGTTCTATTACATACGATACCGTCTATAACTCGACAAATTTTTTTTGACTTAGTCGGAATGGCTTCAGAAAAAATTATTAAATTTTTTTAGTTACTTGTGACGACATCTATCGGTAAATTTGTTTAACTAGACAAAAAACACCTCAACCATATTTCCAATATTTCTTGAAAAAGATTTTTATATGTGGTGGAGGCGCCGTCATCTGACGTCATCGCATAATTTTTTTTTCTGTTGAGTTAGGCACGCTATCGTATGTATTACAGCATGCTGATTCCAAATATGTTGATCAAAAGTTGCACTCAGACCGCTATAACCGTTTTTTATCAATTTTTCGTCGTAAAATCGCTATAACTTTTGATCCCTTCAATGAATTTCGCAACTGACACAAAAAGTCGAATCAGCGTATCCCTTTACATAGGATAACGTGTCTAATTATTCAAAAATCGAAAAAAGTTTTTTTCGGTCAAAAAAGAAGCAAGGGGTTTACCTTGTTTCTTTTTTGAGAATTTTTTTTTTGGTCGAGTTAAAGGCGCTATCGTATGTATTAGGGCACCCTGATACCCAATATGCCCATCAAAAGTTGCGCTCGGATCGTTAACATGGTTTTTTATCAACATTTGTTTTCAAAAAATTGTCGAAATTTTTAACCAGTGAATTAATTTAAAATCTATAATCATTTATGATAACAGGGTGTCCTTTTACATACAATGGCGTCTTTATAACTTTCAAATTCGAAAAGGGTGTGCCAATTAGTGTAATAAAAAACACCCCCTTTTCGAATTTGAAAATAATAAAGACGCCATTGTATGTAAAAGGACACCCTGTTTTTATAAATGATTATAGATTTTAAATTAATTCACTGGTTCAAATTTTCATGAATTTTTTTAAGATAAAAGTTGATAAAAAACCATGTTAACGATCCGAGCGCAACTTTTGATGGGCATATTGGGTATCAGGGTGCCCTAATACATACGAAAGCGCCTCTAACTCGACCAAAAAAAAAATTCTCAAAAAAGAAACAAGGTAAACCCCTTGCTTCTTTTTTGACCGAAAAAAACTTTTTTCGATTTTTGAATAATTAGACACGTTATCCTATGTAAAGGGATACGCTGATTCGACTTTTTGTGTCAGTTGCGAAATTCATTGAAGGGTTCAAAAGTTATAGCGATTTTACGACGAAAAATTGATAAAAAACGGTTATAGCGGTCTGAGTGCAACTTTTGATCAACATATTTGGAATCAGCATGCTGTAATACATACGATAGCGGGCCTAACTCGACAGAAAAAAAAATTATGCGATGACGTCAATGACGGCGCCTCCACCACATATAAAAATATATATAATGAAATATTGCGCCTCCACCATAGGCGAAGAAGTACATAAATAATAGTTATATTGTTTTTTCAGTAGTCCACGTTATTGTATGTATATAGACACGATGATTCTAAATAAAAAGTATTGCTTGAACGGATATTACTGTTTATCAACGTTTCGTAAAAAAAGACTACACAATTTGAACAATTTAATGAATTTAATTTAATTTGTGGTTTTTGAAAGTCTTACATCTATTTATCTACATAGATGCTGTTAATTAGTTCTTTGTTACCTGTTTATCTACACAGGTATATAGTATTGTATTATTGCATATTACTTACCTTTTTTATAAATAATACATGCACTTACTTATTACATGACTGTATTGTTGATACGCCTACACTGATAGTGCGAACATTATAATTTATTAGATTATAACCCATTATATTATTATTTCGATAATGCAGAAATCTGTAATTAGTAGTGCTGCTTTTTTTAGTATAGCGGCACTTGCATTTATATGCGACTTAATTTTATAATTATCATATATTAAACATAATTATATTTATTTATATACATATAAATAATACAAGTAGGTACCCATTATCACAGTGAAATCTAGTCAATCAAATGTGATAAATGTGATCGACATTTGCGCCAACGCTGCGAGTGTAACAAAAATGTGAACTAATCCACCCACGCATAAAATGTGCATCGTTCACAGCAGACAATTTAAATTAAAAAATAATTAATTCGAGATGCTGTACATGATTTACTACTACTAAAAAATATTTCCCATCATTGCAAAACTATAATTTATTCGAGAGGAATATTTACATCAACATTATCTACATAAATATATCAAATTAAAATGTCACAAATACGAATTCCATGTGAACCGTAGCTTAACTAAAAAATGTGACAATCGGATCTTGTTTTTTAGCATCTATGGTTTACCAGAAGTGTCAAATTTTTATTCTATCTATGACGTGTCATATATGTCATTTTGATAATTGTTTATAATTTATTTTAAAAGTGTGAAATCAACGTTTCGTAACATCGTGAGATCAAGACTATTGATCAAAGATGAATATTCTACCAAAGAAAAGGTACCTACTATATTCATATCATATTTACGACTTGACATGATTTATAACAATGTAATTTCAGATGGCACGTTCGTACGAAAGACAACATAGCGCGGGTTCGAAGGGATGAAGCAAAAGCTGCTGAGGAAGAGAAAATTAAGCAACAACGTATCGATTTAGCTGTAAGCTATATTCATATAATCAAATTAATTGTATTTTAAAACCAAATTCTCTTTTAGGAACAAGAAGCACGGACCAAATTCCTACGAGAAAAGGCAAAACAAAGGTTCAACAATGACGAAATAGTGACAGACATAAAAGAAGAACGTACACATATAAATTTTTTCGCTGAATTAGAAGACGGAAAACCAGGCCATCAAAAAACAAACAAAGAGCACGATAAAGAGAAAAAACAGGAGCAAGAAAAGTATGAAAAACAAATCGGGCTTTTAACTTACTTAGGCCAAGACACGAACGAGGCTTTAGGCAAAAAGAATTGGTACGATATTCTACCCGAGCGATTAACTACGAAAGATGATGAAAAACATATTGAAAAGTTTAAAAATTACAACGATCCTATAAACGTTATGGCAAAATACCTAGGAGAGAAGTTAGACAGCGTTGAAAAGAAAGAACCACGTACGACTCCAACTTTAAACAAAAACTTCGTAAACCACATCGGAAAGATCATTGAAAGCAATCTGTCAGATAAAAAACGGAGACACAATTCAAGTTCAAGTTGTTCAGAAACTGATAAACGACCATCAAAAAAGTGCAAGAAGAGTAAAAAACATAAGAAATGTTGTAAACATAAAAAACGTAAAATCGATTCAGACAATGAGGAAGATTATGTCGAAAAAAAGAAAAAACTGGAAACTTTGAGACAAGAACGGCTAAAAAGAGAACGTGAAGAAAAAATCCGGACAGAAACTTTTCTTTCGAATTTGTATGGGAAGCCGAAACCTAAAGAGACATTACCTGACGTTCCTGTTGTTAAACAAAAATATAATTCACAGTTCAATCCTGAACTAGCAAAACAGAATTATGAAGATATTTATAGGCGATAGTTACTTAGTTATATTTAAAATATATGGCATCGGGAAGAGATAGAAATCAATTTTAGTCGCTTTATTTCAACTCAACAGCAAAAATAGTTATATACGAAATGAAATTTACACTCAGAACTTTATAAAACGACCTTCTACTGAATGACAGCTCCATCCAATGACCTTCCCCTATCCCCACCATAATACCACCATGACTGCTATATTTCTGCGTGAAATTTAAATTAACCAATTAACGTTAAAGTCAGCACCGGTGGTGGGGACACCTCTAGTCATCGTTCGGTAGCTCCTACATTTATTTTCATCAGATTCGTAACAATAATGAGCATCTGAATTTATTAATGTTGTCTTTTCTTCGTAATACTTTACATAGTAAACATAGTTCAAAACCGGCCTCACACGACGTTAGATTTGCTGCTGGTTTACTTGCGGGGCACCGTGATGGCAACCACGACGATTTCTAGTAGCTCCGTTGCGTGGACACAACACACATCGAAACCATGACAACAACCCAGCGCTTTGAAAACTAGCAAACTAGCAGCAAATCTAGCGTCGTGTGAGGTGGGCTTAACATAGTAAATAACTATTTTTGCTGTAAAATTGAAAGAACGAGGCAAAAACTAATTTTTATCTCTTCCCCAATGCCAAAGGGGGAATCTTCAGGATTTCTTCTACTCTAAAATATTTGGCACCCGGTCTATTAATTATTGTAATTAATGAAATACTTACAATTTTCTAAATTAAGTGTCACATGTATCAAATAAATTATAAATTTTAATATTTGTATATAATACGTAAATAATAAAAACAAAAAGATTGTCTAAACGTCAAAAATTTAATGAGCAAAAAATTATATATATTAAATAATAGCCTGAAGATGATTCTGTGAATCGAAAGCTCGCTCTATAATTTTTGGACGTTTAGACAATCTAGTTGTTTTTATTATTTAATATGTATATGTATTTAACGTACAGTTAAATCTTGATATAACGATTGATAAGACAAAAAATCTATCATGTAATTCTCGAACTTAAAAATTTCATCACTAAAATAACAATTTTCCTGTGAAATTAAATTTTTCAGGACATAATTTTAATTGCAAACACGTACCTGCGTAGTAAAAATAAATAAACCAACTAATTTTTTTTTGTATAAATAGTTTAGAAAACTTTTTATTGTATAAAAAGATTTTCTATTTTATCGAACATCCCTCTTGCCCCATTTTAGTCGTTTATATCGACATCCTACTGTATTCTTTTGAGTAAATCTAAAACCAAAATGACGTTATCCACTTATCAATCGAAAAAACGCAATTTAGTGTAGTCACGTTGGTTATAGAAACCCTATTTTGGTTTTTGGGATCCTAGAAAATAAAATTTCAAATACAAGAAATAAAAAGTGTTTTATTAACCTTTCCGAACTTAAATGCAATTCGCCATAATAGCGGCCACATTCTCAAAATCAATCTTCTCTACGATATTCTTAGTCTTGATATTTTCATCTTGATTTGCGATGAACACAAGATTGTTCTCTTCCTTCCACCCGTACTTATTTATCCAATGCTTGAGTGCGTGGTCATCAACGTCACCCAACAACTGCGCAAGATGGTCCCTGTCTATCGTCTGGTAAGTAATACCGACCACGTGACAAACGAACTTTCGGATCGAATCAAGGAACCCTGTTATTGGCGAGTAGATATCCGGCATCGTCCGTATCCGTGTCCAGAACAACTGAAAGTCGCACTGTTCCAAAATGTCGCCTAAGTACATTATCTGGTTGATCGGCTCTTCTGCTAGCTGTTTCTCGTTCAGTAAACATTTGCATAAAATAAAGTCTGTATGTGGAAGATTCGTGAGCGCTTTCAATAAAATCTGTGTAGTAAAATCTGTATTGAATCTCAGCGGGTTGAATTGATACAGTTTTAGAACAGCGAGGTTGGCTTCTAGGTCGTACGCGTTTTCCCGAGACTGTATTTCTACGTAACGTTCCAGTGAAGGTAAGTTGTCCGGGTTATATCTGAAATACATTTATAGGTTAGGTTAAACAATACAACATATTTGTATGTTTTTAACTGTATTTTACCGTTCTATTCCTTTTAACATCGATGCGACAGTTTGTCTCATTGCCTCGGCCATTGTGAACACGTTATTTTATCTTACTTTGTGCAATATTTGCTTTAAATTAGTTTAATGAACATGCGATCGTTCTCAAAATATGTCAAACAATAGAGTGAAGTTATTTCATCAATAGTTACACCATTTCTACCAACATGAGGAAGTAAAATTTTGCCGATAACCATGGACCATGATGCATATAATAAGGAGAGTGAACTGTGTATATTTGTTATACAATTTTGAGTCAAATTATGACCCCCGAAGTAGATGGTCTCTCGTTCTCGGAGCTGTGCACAACCGTATAGTTGTCTGCGTACCCCAATGTACAAATTAACAGAGCGGTGACTGCGCACAAACTAAATTTCGGTCTACCCCTTCCACTCGAGTTTAACCTCCTTATTATATGCTTTATGCCATGGACGTAGGAATATACCAAGGTATATAAATATAGAGGTATGGCAATGCGGTCGTTGACCAATCAGCGGTGGTGCGGGAATTGACGTCACTGGTGGAAATATTCAAATGTTATAAATGTATAATTGCAAAAACATTCTTTAATTTATTATTGTTTTCGTATTTTTTGACATTTTAACAATACATACAATCACAGAAGTACAAATTCAATATTACAAAATCATAAAAAGCTGTCACAGACAATTTTGTGTATTCGAGAAGTATTACTTTTACTGTTCTTAAGTTGGCAATACAAAAACTGGGTTTTATCGTATTAACAGCTTTTTATGATTTTGTAATATTAAATTTGTACTTCTGTGATTGTATGTATTGTTAAAATGTCAAAAAATACGAAAACAATAATAAATTAAAGAATGTTCTTGCAATTATACATTTATAACATTTGAATATTTCCACCAGTGACGTCAACAACGCTGATTGGTCAACGACCGCATTGCCATACCTCTATATTTATATACCTTGGGAATATACGTCCATGTCATTAAGTCATCCACGTTGACCAACAGCTGTAAAAAACCCTACATTCATGCCAATATGAAATTTTAAATATTGAAAATGCAATTAGGATACATTTTTATTAAATAAAACACAATTATCTGTATGAAAAATATGTGTAATATCAAAAAACAGTAAAATATAATAGAGGTATACAAAAATGCAATAAAGAAACCCAAAAACAATAACATATATTTCAAACGACGGTAACTTTAATAAAGAAACATTAATAATTAACGGCATTATTTTTGGGTACGCAAAACTATCAATAGAAAAATAATTATTAATATTGATAACAATAAAATATAATTAACTGATGGAAAAAAATTCAAACTTAACCGAACTTATGTTTGAAATTCAATTTTAATAAATACTTAACATTGACCTGGGCGACATCGTAAACGATAAATCTGAGAAAAACGTTAAGAAAAATATACACACAGATAAATAAATACGATAATAATGATTTTATATAAAAAGGATACTCGTTGTACAGCAACGAAGTCTCGACTTTACTGTCTTTGACGCCAGAGCCGAAAGGAACTTCCACACCATCAGGTAGTTTGTGTATGCTGCTAGGGTCAGGCTGAGTCATACCGATACCCTTTACACTGTGCTTGCCACTCGGCAACTTGGTTACATTCTTTGCTGATGTCAGTTCATACCTGTAAAAAATGGCAAAATTCAAAATTCTGTAATTATGGTAAAAATGGTCGTAACTAAACCTGCAAAAAAGTATTTTAAAGAATGAAAACTCAACTTTCCAATGATTTTTGCAGATTTAAGTTTTGTTCATTTTTTAAAGAGTTACGGAATTATAAAAAAAAAGTTTATAGTTTGTACCTGCGAAAATAGAGTAAAGTTTAAAATTCTGTAATTAACGTAAAAATTATCGTAACTAAACCTGCAAAAAAGTATTTTGAAGAATGAAAACTCTAGTTTCTAATGCTTTTTGTAGAATTAAGTTTCGTTCATTTTTTAAAGAATTACGGAATTATTAAAAAAATGTTTAGAGTTTGTACCTGTGAAAATAGGGTAAAGTTCAAAGTTATGTAATTATGGTAAAAAAGGTCGTAACTGAACAAAAAAAAAAGTATTTTAAAGAATGAAAACTCTAGTTTCCAATGCTATTTACAGATTTAAATTTCGTTTATTATTTAAAGAGTTGCGAAATTATAAAAAAAAAGTTTAGAGTTTGTACCTGCAAAGAATAGAATTTCAGCTTCAATTTGGTATATTTAGATTCGATCTACAATATTTTTTCATTGAGATATTCGATGTCTAAACAAAAATAATAATTATTGTTTATATATCGATAACTCTATGAAAAAATATCGTAGATCAAATTTAAATATACCAAATTGTAGCTGAAATTCTACGCTTTTAAACGGCATCAACAATTCTTTCCAAGCTTATTAAATCAACAAAAATACTCACATATTACCAAGCGCGACATCACACAGCAAAAGTAAACCGACTGGGTTAACCCTGCTTGTACAACAATACTGCGCAGACTTGGACACCATATCAGCAAAGTAGATACCTTTACCAAACATGTACCCAGTGACCGGGGCTTCAGGAGGAGCAATCCTCAGACCCTGCGACAAGATACCGGCAAAGTTAGTTGTCCTCGACCCGTGCCACAGCAATTTACGATTTGGAAGCTTGCGGAATGGCTTGAACCTCTTATCTTCTCCTTGCCGTTTAACTTTGAAGATCTAGGAAAGAAAATTTATTTTTAAGGGTTTTGTTTGTTGATTAATGTTTATTATTGTATACTCACGTCCATGATTTCAAGTTCATACTGAGTATGAGTTTCTGCATGAGTGTTTTTGACGTATTTATCGATGATATTGAACTCTTCAGATTCCTTATCCAATATTTCAATGTCCGTCTTGAGTTGCATGTAATGGGCATCTAAAGGATTCTCTCCCTCGACGCTGTCAACGTTCAGTAAGTTGTAAGCAATTTCTAGTTCCATTAAATTGTCTAGCATTTCCGTTTTTACCTATTTATTAAATAAATTAAAGAATCCTTTTGATTACTTGTTACAATATTTTTATTGATAGACGATTTTTAAATGTTGGGAAAAATAAAAAAATTTGTACCAAATTCAGCAGCGGATACGATATAAATAAATATCAGTAGATAATTTTGTATAGTACCAATTTAAAGCTTATATTTTGAGCTTTAAAAACCTTTTTTTAGATTTTAACTGTGATTTTTTTTTGGCTGAGTTATTCAACTTTAAAACAAACCGTTTGTAATTGTAAGATTATGAAGCAAGGATAAAAATGTTTTCTAGACTTTGACTGCGTGTACAAGACAGACAATTTTTTTTAGATAAAACTGCAAGGTACTGTTTTAAAGCTTGAAGTGTCAGCTTCAAAACCCTTTTTTAAGAATTTATCTGCGATTTTTTTTTGGCCGAGTTATTCGACTTTAAAGCAAAAACCGTTTTCGTAACTTTACAAGCTGTTTATCGGTAAACAAATTATCATACGTCGTTCAGTAAACTACAAATAGAGAGCCTAGAGATTACTTTATAATATTTCTTTAACTAATAGCACCTTTAACATTGATTAGATTGGAATTATCCTCCCCGAAGTTAAAGTTATAAGATTATGAAGCAAGGATAAAAAAAATTCAAAATTTTGTCTAGACTTTGACAGTGCATACGAGATAGTCAATTTTTTTTAGATAAAATTGCAAGGTACCGTTTTAAAGCTTGAAGTGTCAGCTTCAAAATCCATTTTTAAGAATTGATCTACGAATTTTATTAACCGAGTTATTCAACCTTAAAGAGAAAACCGTTCACTAAATATTTCTTTACCTTGATAGCTTCTTCGGTCTCAATAATATGTGGACTATCCTGTCCAAAATTATGCGGAATGAGTGTATAAAATCTGTTGTTTGCATCAATCAGTTTCAGTTTCTCCTTATTACCCTTAATCAAATCTTGAAGCTCGCTCAAAACTGCAAACGCCTTTTGAATTTGTTTGGCGCTGATTTTTCCCAGAGGCATCTTTTCTAGATCAATCTATAAAAAATATAAATTAATTAACAAGGACATTTTTTTAAAAACTCAAAAAACTTTCACACCTCAAATTCGAGCATAGTTTTTTTCATTGCGTCGATATCGAATATCATTCGGATCAGTTCTTGCACTGGAGGTTGAAGTTTAGAAGGAACCCCGGTATCTGCCATTGTTAAATTCTTTTTGCTGTCTTCTCCGTAATCGACGTCTATCGGGTAATATCTACCAGGTACTTTAACAAAGTAGTCACGATTATCCCAAGAATTTCCTGTTCTTTCTTCATAAACGATCTATCGAGTTAAAAAATTAACAAATTTGAAACGTTTTTATTTTTTTTGAAACGTTTATTTTTTTTAACTTGAAAAACAGTTCAACTGTGGAAACACCTGTCGATTGACATAACACTTTTGTGGTAAAGGTGCAAATACATGATAGGGGATGTCATATTACATTTTTTTATTTTGATTTTTATTCATTACCTATAAAAAAACCTAAATATCTCGGATCTTAGTTAAAAATCGTAAAAACTAACCCCCTATCTACACTCGTCATTAGGAGTTGAAAATCAAATTTTTTAATTGCAGATTATTTTGTCCGACTCCACCATTATAACGTAAGCAGCTATGCAGATAAACATATCAAAAATACAGACCCTGTCTACCCCCGCCATCAGGGGTTGAATATCGACATTGTTATTTTAATAGATGACTATTTTGCCCAAATTTACCTTTATAAGTAAAGCAGGTATGCAGATAAACATATTTAAATCCATCCTCGTTCCCGTCTCATGCTATTAGGGCTTGAATATCGAACTTACATTTTTAATTGAATATTAATTTGTCCGAATTTACTTTTTAGCAAAATTTTACCCCCCCCCCCCCCCCCCCATTCTCATAGGGGTTGAATTTTCATAACTGATATTTGTCTTGTAGAGTACCTACTTGTGCCATATTTAATTCGGTGAAAACAAAAAAAAATTATTTTACAAATTTTTCCACCACCTAACATCTTTGGGGTTAAATTTTGGGAAATACTGAAATAATTGTTTCATTATTTATATTGTAGAGTATATTCAATAAGTTTCAATTAAATGCCAACAAAAAAATTATTTTTTTATATAAACTTTGACACCCTGTTTTAACCCCTAGGGGTTGATTTTCGAAAAATCCTTTCTTAGTGGGTGCTTACATCATAAAAGGAAGACACCTACGAAATTTCACGTTTCTAGGTCCAGGGGTTTGGTCTGTACATTGATATATGAGTGAGTGAGTGGTTAAGGACAAACTCTTTTATAGATATAGATAATCATTACCTTATATTGATCTATAGCTTCTTTCAATGTATCAAACTGCTCCAACTTATTCGTCCCGATGGTTGTACCAATTCTCCCCCAAGATCTGAACACCCAAAACCTATTAAAAAAACATCACAATCAGTTCACACGATACGATACGACACTACACACTCTACGACACAAAACTACGCTTACTTATTCTTTTTATCGGCCTCCAACAGTTGCATTTTATAATACGAATTCTTCTTCATCTGTATATCCGTCAGCCCCAAAACAGCATTGTACTTATCGTTCCCTTTCTGATAAATATGCGCCTTGTCTTCCAATCCTGAATCTGGATCGACAGCCCCTGCACCTTTGACTTTAACCGTTACCTTCCCGGAGATCGATTTGCCAAATTTACTTTTAGATTTGCTTGCACCGCTCTTCATCTCTGGGATTCTGGTTAAAGGATCTGAGCCCCAGTCGCAGATGCTTTTAGATTTTATTATTTCGGCTCCTTTGATGTCAGTTCCGGTCTCGATATCGTCTAAGATTGATTCAGGGATGATCTGTATGTCGTAGTCTTTAGCTTGAGCTATACGGCTTCCCATTCGGTCAACTTCAGCTTGGACTGAAATTACTGCAGCTAGGTTTTTGTGCATTTTCGTGCTGACCTTTCCGCCGAGTTTTTGTATGCGTTTTTTTATTTCGTCTTTGTCACCGACTGTTTTGTGGAGGACGAATTCCATGTTGTATAGGGGTGGGGTTTCTTTTTTTATTTTCGGACTGGAAAGTAATTTTACCCGTCAAAAAAAATTGAAGAACTAGCATTATCATAACGTAGTAAAAAAGTCATAGAAAAAAAAAGCAGCTGAGGATCCAAACTTTGAAATGGCCATCCTTTATTTGCATGAAACTTTTTAAGATGTAAATAAAAATGAAATTGTTTTAAAAAATCCTTAAGTAGAGATTTCAAGCTTTAATTTCATTTTTGAAAAATTTAATTGCCATAATTTTTATTAAAGTTATAGCTATTTGAATATTGCACAATTTATTTGGTAAATAAAAAATTATTTTTATTTCTTTGACGAATGTATATCGATGTATACTAAACAACACCATTTTTAGAAATTTATGAGCCATAAGTATTCTTATTTTTGATGGTATTTTATTTTTGTATGCTATTTTTGACAAAAACAAAATTACAACAAACAAAATACTCAAAACACCAGATTATATTTGATGGAATGCAGGGCCTGATCTAGGGGGGCACAACCGGAGCCACTGCCCAGAGCGGTAAATTAAATAAAGACAAAATTAAAATCAATTAAAACCAACAATGCCATGTTTTCGATAATATTTAAACTGTTACTTTTATATGGGTTCTAAAAATAAAATTGGTTCTAAATTATAATTATTGCAATGTTTAAAGTGGTTTTTGTTAACTAGTGCCATTGTTAGGTAATTGTTCATTAGGTAATTGCAGAAAAATAAATTGAAGCAACATTATTTTTACTGATTTTCCCTTTAGTTTGAACTATTAATATTGTAATTTTTGGATTACATTTTAAAAAAATGGTTGTAGCATTTTTTTGGTGCTGAGATATTTAAGCTTGAATGAAAAAAGTACGCTAGTAAAAACAAACATGATCCAAAAATATTGATAGATACAAACCATTTGAAAAAATATGAATATTCTTTTATAAAAAACAAACTTTTTTTTTTGTAATTTTTCCCAAAAGTTGGTTGATTTTAAAAAAAAAAGTTTTAATTTGAGAAAGCATATTATAGCTATGAAAATTTCCTTATACAGGATGGCCAGTATTTCTATGGAATAAATTTCCCTGACTTTTCCCGGTTTTCCAGGAGAATTTTTACCGTTTTTCCCTGTTTTTTATAATTAAAATTTAGATAAAAAAGCTAAAAAGAAAAAAAAAGGTCCCAAGGATAATTTTTTTTTTTGCAGAATTTGCATTTTTCCCTGACTTCCAACCAAATTCCCTGACTTTTCCCGGTTTTCCAGAAACTGGCCTGTTATAAATGACCATCTAGAAATTTATACAAAAAAATAGACATCCCTGTGGGCAACTTTAAAAATTGCAAAGAAAAAAAAATATTTTATTTTATTTTTTATCCAATTGTGGTACCATATGGTTATAAACAAACGTGATAGAATGAAACTACAGTAATTTTTCTTCGTTAGTTTCTGAAAACATATTTGGAGAAATGATTTTTCAACCTGGATTTAAAAAAAATATAAATAATAATAATTTGCAAAATATTTTAAAATATTTTGTTAAAGTACCAAAATTACTAAACATTAACAAAATAATAATAATTAAAATACTTTTTTGCATATAAAGTTTTAAATAAATTGTTATTTTATCATTTGACCTCCAGAATTGTTTATTTTATTTTCATGACCCCCAGAATTCCAAAGTTTCACTTATACAAAAAAATTGTTTTCTACTTAAAAAAAAAAAAAAAAACATTGACTTACCCATCATGCTCTTCTTCTTTCTTGACAGCAACCGTCGACTGCAGCACTTTAATAATTCGTTTCTTAGGTTTGCACTTATACTTCTCCAAAAACGGATGCTCCTTCCTAAACTCTTTAGGCACGACAAACGGCTTTCGCTTTGGTTCAGTCGTCTTATACATACACTTACTCCATTCCGAAGCATCTCCGGTACACACGTAACTGTTATTCGCTGACCTGAACACGAGCTGACCTCCACACTCTCCGCACGGCTCCAAATTTCCAAATGTCATTATGTCGGAGAGACGATCCAAGATCTGAAATTATTTAAAAAATTTGTTTTTTGTCATTTGCACTGACAAGGAAACCTTTTCAGGTCGAAAATTCGTATCGAGTTTAAACTTTGTATATAGTTAGAGGAGGTTAAAGTAAGTAAGAAAAAAATTATCACAGCTGCGGTAAAACGGTTTAAAGGGGTGAAACACTCCTATGAAAATGTGCAAAATAATCATATTTTTCCAAATAACTCTGAAACTAATGAAAATTTAAAAATATCCGTAATACAAAATTTTCATGATTTTTTATGCTCTTTCGAATGGCGGTAGTCAAAATTCGAAAAAATGAAGTGGGTGGGAGGTGAGGGTTAACGGTTTATTTTTTCGAATTTTGACTATCGCCATTTGAAAGAGCATAACAAATCATGAAAATTTTGTATTATAGATTTTTTTAAATTTTAATTAGTTTCAGAGTTATTTGAAAAAATATGATTATTTTGCACATTTTCATAAGGGTGTTTCACCCCCTTAAACCGTTTTACCGCAGCTGTGATAATTTTTTTCTTACTTACTTTGACCTCCTCTAACTATATACAAAGTTTAAACTCGATACGAATTTTCGACCTGAAAAGGTTTCCTTGTGAGTTAAAGATGTTCTAGCGGTAATGAAAAACACACAAGATATTAAAAATTCCAAAGAATGTAATTTTAAATACGATAAGACAAATTACGTAATTCAGATGCAATTTACTCTACACCGTTTAAAAGTTATAGCAGTTTAAAGTTTGCACATTTTAACACATCTTCTTATGGAGAATTGAAATAATTCTAATTCAAACTTTATTTAAACACCGAAAAAACGTAGCCAAAAATATAATTTATAGTAAAAAATATCTGTTTTACTTCTGTACAAAACTTATTAGTTTTTAGTAACTCATTTCAGAGAAAAAAAAAATTATTGTGTAAGAAAATATTATAAAAAGTAAAAGTGATGAATTGGCAACAATGCACTCAATAATAAAATAATGGCAGTTTGAATTGGACCAATCAGATTGCAATTAGGTTGCCACGTCTTGTGCTTTTAATTGTTATATTTTTTTTCATATATTTATGCGTGTATACGACTTATATTATCATTTTCATTACATTTATGTTCTAAAGAGTGTTATTTAATAATATTTCTTGTGTTATTTAATAACATTTTCACTTATCAAGTCATTTATAATAATTAAATATTTGGGGTTTAGATGAATTTAAATGACATTCACAAACAAAATTTTTCATATTATTAACAAATACAGTGGTACCTCGACATACGAGTGCCCCAACACACAGTTTTTCGAGATACGAGCCGGCGAGCAAGTGATTTTTTGCTTTGAGTTACGAGCAAAATTCGAGATACGAGTTCGGTAGTTCATTTATTTTTATAACCATGGATCGGAAGAAAGTTTATGAAAAGTCAAGTACTAAGAAAAAGATGATGAGTATTGAATTAAAACGTGAAATTATAGAAAAACATGAGCAATTGTTTTGTATGGGGAAATTTGCTTCGAGATACGAGTAATGTTGCGGAACGAATTAAACTCGTATGTCGAGGTACCACTGTATATTAATTTTTTTGGCTAAAATAACAGTTAAAATACGAAATAAGGTTTTAAACATAAGTACTAATATTCTTTATGTAGTTTAAAAATGAATTTAACTTTCCTACAAACATTTAAAGTGAATAATTTATAATTTAATTTTGATCTTTGATTTAATTTAGATTTATATTATTTTTGCCTCAGATTGTACACCCAAACATCGTTAAATATTATACATACCCGATCTTCTCCAGGGGGAATCTCTTGATTGTTTTCTTCTAACAACAAGATCATTTCCTTTTTGCTTAGACACCGTTTCAACAGGTCTCGGTATTTGAAAATTTGCTGGTTTTGTTTTTTGTACTCCTTATCATCTTCTGATTCTTTAGCTGCGTCGACTTCGTCTTTAGGTTCTGCTTTGATTTTCTTTGTACTTGGAGGTAGATCTTCTTGTTTTACAGCCCTGAATAAATGAAACGTGTGTATAAAAAAATATATAACATACAAAAGAAATACTTACGGTAATTTTTCTTTCACGATTTTCTGATCCTCTTTACTCAATGTATTAAAACCAGGAAGATTTTCACCTTTATCGAAATATAAAAGTTCAGATCGTAGTTTAGCAAAACAGTCTAAATGGTGCCACATATCTTGGCCTCCGTAACGTCTTCCGACGTCAGATTCGTAATCTTTCTTTGAAATTCTTATATCAGCTTTCATTATCTTCAGTTCACAACCGCGGCATGTAGCACGGCTTGATTTTGAATACTCTAGAGTGAAATCTTTTAGAGCAGAGTTGTCCCCGCCACCTCCACGTTTTTTCCCTTTTTTACCGTTCGATGGAAGCACCATTGATGAACCAGATTCTAACCGTTAAATAAACATGATTTAAAAACGTTTTAAAATATTTATCGTACAAATGTACCTATTTTTTCTTTGATTTTTTCTTGATCTTCAAATCGCAAGTCTTGAAAATGTTCGATATCACCTACAGTTCTCGGCTTTTGTTTACTGAAGAAACACATCATATGGTACCAGTGTGGTTGTCTCCCATCCCACATCGGAGACTGCAGGTTGGGTTAAATATGTTAAAAACTGAAAACACTCGTAATGAAATACGTTTTACTTACTTGTACCATAACAGCTAAACGCAATGTTCCTTGGGCTATTGGTGATTTGCATCCTCGACAAGAAGCACGGCCACTTTTCGCATATTCTGCACGATATGGAAGCTCGACCACTTCTATCTCCATTTTCTTGATTTGTTTCAAATTATTTATTATAAATGCAACCGGTGCTTTACTTTAATTACGTATGTCAAATAATAAATGTATTATCAAATCGCGCGCAAATAAGTTTGAATAGAGGTTATGATTTCAATGTGACCAATAGAAGAATTAAAGAAGGCCCTAGAAATATATACATTCATCGCTTGATTTACCGACATTGTTAGTAATTCAACCGCTTGATTTACCGACCACCACCGTACCGACCTCAACGTTAATTGAATTTAAATTTCGCGCAGAAATATAACAAAGAATTTAACAGTCGGTGGTATTATAGTGGGGATAGGTCATTCAATCGCGCGTTTAACCCGCCGGTAAATCGCGAGATGAGAGTACGTCAAAAAATTTATTACTAAATTTGAATTTTTTTACGTAACAATTAATTTTAAAATAAAACACCATTAAATAATAAAATAATTTATTTCTCTATATAATATAAATTCAGACTATTTTCCACACATAAATATTATTTAATCATTTTGATAATTTTCTTTCCACCATAAATAACAGTTTTCTTCATACCCGCTGTCAAAATACCTTTCAGACTTTGCTTAACCGATGAATTCCAAACTATATTCCTTATACACTGTCCGACAACTTTATTACAATCTGGATCGTATGCTACAGCTCTCAAAACATCTTCCGTATCTTGCCTCAAACTGCCTTTATTCCAAAACCTTACAAGTCCTTTCTGTGGACATTTCGGTAACTGATTTAAATGATGTAACTTTGTCAATGGATGCGCATCTTGAGAACAATCAACAAAATATTGTAACCGCTTCGAATCTGAAGGAGGATTCGTAACAACAATCGGAAAATCTACGTATTCTTTCAATGATTTCATAATCGGGAGATAAATATTCCTAAATTCTGCTAATTGCGGTTTGACTATATTTTCAATTTTGTTTTTATTCTCACCAAAAGTCATTCGAAAATCACCGTTATAGCTTAAACTAGATATCGTGTAATAAAAATCATACTCTGAGAACGTTTCAGGCAATAATAAAAGTGCGGCGTGAACTGCAGAGCGTAGATTAATCTGTAAAGCCGTCTGTAGTTGCGAATTCGAAGGATTTTTTATAATCTCCACAGGTTTGTGAAGTCGCCCGGCAAGATACAAATCACACCAATCTAATAAGTCTGTAATCAAATCTTTCGTAGAAATCACACCGTATTTTATCAAAGTTCCGTCAAGATCTACCAGCGTGTTGTAATAAACCTTAGCCCCTGAACTCTCTTGAAATTTCGCTACTAAGTTATGCCCGAAATGTCTCAAGAAACTGTAATGCTTTTCATGTAATTTTAAATTAGCTTCGTGCCACCTGTAAGAATTCTCAACGCAGTATATTAAGTCTATCATGTTTTCATTTTGAGGTTTAATTGCATCATTTAACTGTTTCTTCACACCTGATCCGTAGGCGAAACAAAATGAAAAATTCTGTGGAAATTTCGAAAGAATTTTTGCATAATTTGGGAAAGATGTCAAAGCTCTTGTCGTCATTTTTTTATGGAAATCAAACACAAAACATTTAACAAAATCTGTCTCACTTTATTATTTAAATAAATGAAATCACATTTTATTTACTTATCACTTCAATTAATTAATTTACAATGGCTATTCTTTTTTAGGTTACAAATTTGTGAGGTTATGTATATTTCAAAAAATCCAGTGAATCTAAACATTTTTTTTAAATAATACAATAAAAATTAAAAAAACATTTAAAAGATACAATACTAATAAATATAGTAAACAATACAATAAAAAATAAGAGTTTTTTTTATATATATATAAATACAGTTCAGTTCATTTAAATAATATTTTTTTTACTTGGAAAATTGAAATTCACTAACTTAGGGTACCTAATTAACTTAATTAATCTATCATAACTCACTATGTACATCAGAAGAACCTGAAAATAAAATTAAAAACATTATTTTTTTAATACACAAGGAGCCAAGTCAAACGACGCCAGTGTCGAGGAACTGATACAATTTTTTTTTCTTCGTTTTCTCGGCTTTCTTTCAACTTTACAGCAAAAATAGTTATATACAAAAAGAAAGCTAATTAAATTTTCTATAAAAAAATACTACACATATTCTTCATCAGATTTATACTTCACCATCTAAATTTATTTAAATTGAAAGGATAAGATGACAATTTTAATAAATTTAAACGGTCATTATTTGATGAAGTACAAATCTGAAGAAAAATATACATATAACCTTTTTTGTAGAGCATTTAATCAGCTTTCATTTTGTATTGAACTATTTTTGCTTTAAAGTTGAAACTAAGCCGAGAAATTGGCAAAAACAGAAATTTGTCCTTTCTTCGACACCAATCTCCTTGGACTTCTAAACTTCTTAGTGACACTCTAAACAACGTTTATATGAAAAAAAAATATATCATTACGTATTTTTTTACCTGTGGAAACGTCACCGAGGCCTAAAATATCGATTTCTCCCGCATCAATCATTTGTTGTAATTTCCGTATTTCATTATCGTAATCTTTCCACTCGCTTACTATCCTCACGGCTGCACTCAGCTTTGCTTCTTTTGTGAGTGGATTATTACACTATTTAAATTAAAAGAAAAATTAACGACAACAAAAATATAAATAATATTTATATTATTTAAACGTACCAAATCAATTGTTTTTGCCTTTTTCTTCGACTCGTCGTCACACCACGTCTCACACCACAACCACTCCTGGGGTAAAGACTTGATAGCTACCTGGTGTATCATATTGTTGGGCAGATCCTGATCCAAGTTTGCCAGACTGTTGGGGTCCTGGCTGAGTGCCTGGTACTGTCCACGAATCCTGTCGCCCGCGGCTATCCGACGGAATCTCTTCAAGTCAACAACGTACAGGGCAGATATGTGGTACCGTCTGCCTTGGAGGTGGTTCCTCCAGTATCCCTGCTTCCAGAACCGGAACCCGTCCATCTCGCGCCGGGACTCGCAGAACGGGGTGTAACCATAAGGGGCACCACCTAAGTCTAGCTGCTGGAGCTCTTTCAGATCTGCTCTCACGACCTAGAAGAAGATTGAAACAGTGTTATTGATACTTCAAGTATTTTCACTGAATACTTAGTGACAGGTCTACAACAAAAGGCAGAATCCCGAAAGGCAGAGATGGACAAAAGGCAGATAAAAAATTTATAAAATTAATAATATTTTAGAGGGGTGAGGGGCTTATACAAACCCTACCTTCTCAATAAAATATATCGTTAAAGTAAATTAAATAATACAGTATTATTTGGGGGGGGGGGGCATATTGCATAAACCCTCCACCCTCAAATATATTATTAATTTATATAAAAAATTTGTCTGCCTTTTGTCCATTACTGTCTTTTGTCTGTCTGCCTTTTGTTTATGTCTGCCTTTTGTCTATGTCTGTCTTTTGTCCTTGTATGCCTTTTGTCCATGTCTGTATTTTGTCTGTCTGCCTTTTGTCTATGTCTGTCTTTTGTCCTTGTATGCCTTTTGTCCATGTCTGTATTTTGTCTGTCTGCCTTTTGTCTATGTCTGTCTTTTGTCCTTGTATGCCTTTTGTCCATGTCTGTATTTTGTCTGTCTGCCTTTTGTCTATGTCTGTCTTTTGTCCTTGTATGCCTTTTGTCCATGTCTGTATTTTGTCTGTCTGCCTTTTGTCTATGTCTGTCTTTTGTCCTTGTATGCCTTTTTTCCATGTCTGTATTTTGTCTGTCTGCCTTTTGTCCATGTCTGCCTTTTGTCCATGTCTGTCTTTTGTCTGTCTGCCTTTTGTCTATGTCTGTCTTTTGTCCTTGTCTGCTTATTGTCCTTGTATGCCTTTTGTCCATGTCTGTATTTTGTCTGTCTGCCTATTGTTTATGTCTGCCTTTTGTCTATGTCTGCCTTTTGTCCTTTTCTGCCTTTTGTTCTTGTATGCCTTTTGTCCATGTCTGTCTGCCTTTTGTCTATATCTGCCTTTTGTCTATGTCTGCCTTTTGTCTATATTTGTCTTTTTTCTGTCTGCCTTTTGTCCATGTCTGTCTTTTGTCTGTCTGCCTTTTGTCTATATCTGCCTTTTGTCTATGTCTGCCTTTTGTCTATATCTGTCTTTTGTCTGTCTGCCTTTTGTCTATATCTGTCTTTTGTCTGTCTGCCTTTTGTCTATATCTGTCTTTTGTCTGTCTGCCTTTTGTCTATATTTGTCTTTTGTCTATGTCTGCCTTTTGTCCATGTCTGTCTTTTGTCTGTCTGCCTTTTGTCTATATCTGCCTTTTGTCTATGTCTGCCTTTTGTCTATATCTGTCTTTTGTCTGTCTGCCTTTTGTCTATATCTGTCTGCCTTTTGTCTATATTTGTCTTTTGTCTATGTCTGCCTTTTGTCCATGTCTGTCTTTTGTCTGTCTGCGTTTTGTCTATATCTGCCTTTTGTCTATGTCTGCCTTTTGTCTATATCTGTCTTTTGTCTGTCTCCCTTTTGTCCATGTCTGCCTTTTGTCTATATCTGTCTTTTGTCTGTCTGCCTTTTGTCTATATTTGTCTTTTGTCTATGTCTGCCTTTTGTCCATGTCTGTATTTTGTCTGTCTGCCTTTTGTCTATATCTGCCTTTTGTCTATGTCTGCCTTTTGTCTATATCTGTCTTTTGTCTGTCTGCCTTTTGTCTATATCTGTCTGCCTTTTGTCTATATTTGTCTTTTGTCTATGTCTGCCTTTTGTCCATGTCTGTCTTTTGTCTGTCTGCCTTTTGTCTATATCTGCCTTTTGTCTATGTCTGCCTTTTGTCTATATCTGTCTTTTGTCTGTCTCCCTTTTGTCCATGTCTGCCTTTTGTCTGCCCTTTGTTCATGTTTGCGTTTTGTTTGGGTACCCTTAGTGACATACCTGATCAGCATCGACGAATATGATTTTCTTTACATCCAACGGGAACAGCACGTCGAGGAACAAAATCTTATATCCCCAGATAATCCTCTGTTTCTCCGTTTGCTGGTGTAACCATCTCGGCCATTTGTATTCGACCAATTCATATTCAAATCCGTATCTCTTCGCCATGTAAGGCAAGAAGTCCTGAAAATAAATATATAAATTAAATTCCGGGTGAAATAAATCTTATTTATTCTGCAATAAACTTACCTTCAATTGAGGCGAAAGGTAATTTTTCAAGAACCAGAATTTAACGGGAGTTTTCGTATGCTTCAAGACTGACAGCATCATTATACGGATGAATCTTTCGTACAAATGGCCCGAAGCCAGTGAGAATATGTTGAGTTTTTCTTCAGGTTCATCGTCGCTAGTTCCTCCAAATGAACTAAAAACGTAAAACAACGTTAATATTAATAAAATCCTTTAGTTGTTATGATTCGAGTCATTTAGGAGCCAAAGCACTTAGCTACGTTAGTTATAATTCCTGAATACTTATTTATTAAGTATTATTTTTCAGTAAAGTACATTCATTTTCTTGAATTCTTGTGAAGTTAGTCACTCTGGCTACTGAATAATTCATTTTACTTACAACGCAAAAAAATAATATTAATTCTTACATTTATTTTACATGAACAATGCTAGGTAAATTATTATTTATTTGGAAAGGGGGGCTTGGGGTAAAATATATTATAATACACAATAAACTGAAAAATAGTTAGTATTCAGGATAAATTTATCAAACAAATAAATAAAATTATTTATTAAAATAAAATTTACCGTTTTATCGATTTCAAAGAACTGGCCCCAAACGGATCAAATTAAAAGAAAATAAAAACAACATTAGTTAATAACCAATAACATAAATAATAGAATATTTCAAAAGGGGGAGAATTTTTTCTTGTTATAAATAATAAATATAAAATAAGTGGTTTTTCTAATCATATATTCCCTGAAAGTTAAATAGAGTTCAATTACGTAAATACCTCGTAATCGAGTTCCAAATCCCAGCTTTCGGTTCATCTTCGGCCAACAAATCTGCGTTTTTCATTTCAGGTTTCTTCTGCACCTTCAGTTTCAGTATATGCGATCGCAGTGAGTTAATAAGTACTTTGATATCCTCTGAACCTTCAGGCGTGTCGCTACCTTCATGGCTGTAATATTAAAAACCAATGTTTAATTAAAAAAAAAAAACTATAACACTTTAAAAAACTGACCTGACAATGTCGTAAATATCAGCACTGCGGCCCTGCCTGAGCCTTAGAACCCACGCCCCCGGGTTAGCCTTCAGCTGGAAGTAGCCAAGATTCGCCATCACGATCGTATCGACTTGGACAGGGTTCAATTCCGTTCCTAGAGTCATCTGTAATCCTCGTGGAGGTGTCCCAGATGTAGCTTCGAAGCAGTGACCTTCGAGGAGAAGGTATTCTAGCTCAAACTCACTGAAATAAAGGATAGATTTAAAAAACAAATCACACAAAAGCGAAGAATAAACTGACCTGTGTACTACAGACTCGACGTTCTCAAGACGGATGTTATCTAGATCGTAAACAGCGGTGACAACGGCCACTAGCCAATTCTCAGGTACATGCATATTCTGCGTAAGGAGAGGCTGCGTCGGAAGTCCGGTAAACCTCGCTATGGGGCCTGTTGACTGCCGTCCATCTTCAGAAAACTGGATCTCAGGCTCGAGAACAAACCGGTAAAAACTGAAAAAATAAATAATCAATTTTCTCTGGAAATATTCCAAAACTCTTTTTCACTGCTCACCTTTTGAGTGGCATGTCGCTGTTCTTCTCTACACTGTTCAAGAACACACGGATGTTGCAGTTGAGGACCGACTGGAGCGTCATTAGTATTGGTCCAAGTTTCTGTGCGCCTCTTGATACCGGGTCGACTATGGCAGTCAAATCGAATGCAGGCTCGTCGGGTTTAGCTGCAGGTAGTACGACGACGCTGTGCTCTGTGCTGTGGTATGTAACTTCGAATCTAGGCCGAGACTGGGGTCTTGTTACAAGTAGTGGAACGACACGTAGCAGCTGGTTACTTGTTATTTCTGTAAATAAAAATATAGCATATACGTCGGCACGAGGAGTGATGTAGACCAATCAGAAGTCAGCACCAATAGATGCTCAGCAGATCAGGAGACAAGCTAAGTGGGGGTCGATTGGAAGGGACAGACAGAGTTGGCGGCATTTTCAAGCAGTCAGAAGGCAGTCAAAGTTTTGTCCAGCAATCGTCACCACCGTGGCTTTAAATGTGTTACATCACACCTGAACTGCAATCACCCAGTTTGGCAATTGCATAATATTCTGTGTATTTATAATATAATTGTTATAAAAACATTCTATTAAGGTAGTTGGTCCATCAACATTGTTTAAGTCAAATTTTGTTTAAATTGCACAGGAATATTCCCTAGATTAATATCTGAAAAATAGCCTGTTTTTATTAAAATTGACCATCTCAAAGTCATGAAGAACGATCTCAAAGTTTATATTTTTAACACAGCTCATATGGACTAACGTAACGTAATGTTTCATTAGTTAAAATTTAAAAAAGTCAGTTTTCCATAAAAAATTGACAAGTTGTATATTTATATGAAAGAAAACAGTATACAAAAAATTAAGTTTATTGACCGTCCCGTTATTAAGATTTAACCAGATTTAACTACCAAACCATCACATAAATTACAGTATTGTTGACAATGTGACAACAGTGTATTCGTTTGGTTATAGTAAAAATGCATGAAATAATCAAACATTTTTATACAAAATGTGATAAGTGGGATAGAAGAGAATTCAAATTAATTTCATTAAATATTAGTATATTATGTGGTAGCTTAGATGATTAAATATAATCAACTGACAAGTAGTTAATAGTAGATAATATGCAATATTTCCGTGATCATTTATCTAAATTATAAAAATGTACTTATGGCCTACTGTGATCACACTATGATGGACCAACTACTTTAATGTCATTTTCTATAATTTATATTGTGAAGTTAATAAAAAGACAGTGTGTGATTTTGTAATTGTTACTTAATGATTCATATTGATTAAAAGACAATATTGTGGATTTTTGTTTGTTTTATTCACGATGACGAAAGTAAAGCAGATTACTGATTTAATTACACGCTCCGACATATAAATTATTAGTCTGATCTCCAGATCCCGAGCTGAGTACTTTTTTAAGTAAAATTACAGAAACTACTTACAAGGAGTCTTGTGAAAAAAATCTTACCTTCATCATCGTCCAAATTATTCAAAGCTTTCTTGATCTTATCTCCGAACGTGCCACGGCTATATCTCTCCAGCAAGACAAAATCCTCAACGCCAAACACTTCATCTTCATTAAACGGCCCCAAAACCCTTCCGTTAGAGATGACACCCCTCTTGTCAGCACTGAACGACAGCACCCTCTGGCAGTACACTCGTAACATCTTGAAAACCATCTCTTGCTCTGAAACAACCTTCCTTATTTCAGCCGGATACTTCGAGATATCCGTCTCTGGTTTTTTATCCAAGAGAGCCGTAACGTATTGCGTTGCCTGCTCGGGTTCATAAATATTCAAAGCAGCGAACACGACTTTGTTAAGTACGTGATTTTCGTTTGAATCCTGCTGGATGTTAGGAATGAATGTCACTCTTGTGTCTCCATTTTCTTTCTGAAAAAATCAAAATAGTTTTATTATTAACTTCCCAATAGGAAGTTATTGTAATTGGTCCGAAAATCTAAATAAAAAATTTTAACATATTTTCATGTTTCAAGGTCATTAAAGTATATTTACACTATTTTCAGAAAAATGTCTCTCTGTATGTATAAAATCTCGCGAATAAAAAATGCTATTGGCTTTGTTGGGGTGCTAATCGAAACGTCTTTACGTGAATATGATCTGAAAGAAAGGATTTTTCGAAATTCAACCCTTATGGGGGTAAAAAGACGTGTTTTTTCATTTTTTTTGTTCGGATTTAGTCGAAACTTAGAATAAATATTATACAATACAAATAATGAAACGTGTATATCAGTATTTATTTTTTATATGGGTCCAAACAGCCATTAAAGGAATGAAAACCATCATCAAAATTTGAATTTTAAAATTAAATACTAATAAATACGTCTAATAATTCATTTTGCCGTGGAAACAAACGCAATTCAAATTGTCAGATTAGTTATTCTAAAAATGTGCATTATTAGGATATTAGAAAACTAATATTCATAATACAAAGGTGAGTTTCATTTCTGACAAATTCCATTAAAATTTTTCATATACATATTAAAAAAAATATTTACAAACTATAACATAGTAACATTAATTATGGAAATAATAAATAATCAGTATTCAAGTATTGATGTTGGGAAGTTGATTGTGTGGACCTAAAGGATTGCACCCCACAGCATTATATAGTTTAATTTTATATCCCGGGGTAAAACTGGATCCAAAAGCTACTTTTTATTTTAAAACATTATTTACTTCATTGACTCACCATATATCTCAATGCAGCTACGAGTAGATCCCTTGTCTTTTCACAGTTTAAGTTTCCAACGATCCAATGGGAAAGCACATGAAGATTTTTATTCTTCTTCGGCGCCTCGAAGTATTTAATGTGATCGACAACGGTCGCCGTTAAATCCCGATTGGAAGCTTTAAACAACAGAGCGATCTCCGACTTCGGTATGGGCCTCCCTGACATATCCAGATAATGCGACAGGTCTTGATTCAACACTCGTTGATTCAGACGTGAGACTACGTTCGGTCTGTTCATTATAAAATCCAAAGCGTTCTGTGAATCCTGAATATCGCCTCGATAGACTGCCTTCTGAAATACCGAAGTCTGCTGCATAACTTCAGTCAAGACGGCCTCTTCGAACTCTTCTGTAGTCAGGGAGCTCTTGGGAAGCGGGACTCCGTTAAACAGAACCGATGGAGCCGTCAAGCCTGTTCGTTCTATGAAATCTTTAGCCAGCCTTCGCCCGAAATCGTAATCGGAATCTTCACCTAAGATATCCTCGGGATCGATTTTTGGGTATTCTTTACGTAATGTCATTTTCACGTCTTCAACTGTTACGGGACTTTCATCTTTTACGTTCGAATAGACCTACAAAAAATATAACACTTGTAATTTATATACAGGTTGTCCCATTTTAATCTATCACCCCTCTAATTTTTTTTATCTATCAATTAAATCAAAAAATGTTTCAAATAAAAGTTGTTTGGTTTTGAGGGGGACCCAAAATGGTGTTATTAATTTTTTATTTTTTGGACGTGTTCATGGTCAAATAGGGCCAACATTTTTTTTTTCAAATGGAAACCTATATTTTTCATTACGGTATCTTATTGTTTGGAAAAAAACAAACAGCTTTTGTTTTAAATAATTTTTTGTATGACTTCATTTTTTTTATTATTTAACAAAATAATTTTAGATTTTCACTAATTTTTTACTCGAAACCCATTAACTTTAGAGGAAAAGTGTAAAAAACAAAAAATGTTTATTTTAATCTGATGTAACATAGAAAATGGTTTGAGATTTTTTTTTCATTTAATTTTTTTTTTTTTGCTTCAATACTTTGAAGAGCAAAAGTTAAAAAAAATCCAGATATAATTTTCCTAGTTATATCAGATTAAAATAAACATTTTTTGTTTTTTACACTTTTCCTCTAAAGTTAATGGGTTTCGGGTAAAAAATTAGTAAAAATCTAAAATCTAAAATTATTTTGTTAAATAATAAAAAAAAATTAAGACATACAAAAAATTATTTAAAACAAAAGCTGTTTGTTTTTTTCCAAACAATAAGATACCGTAATGAAAAATATAGGTTTCCATCTGAAAAAAAAATGTTTGGCCCTATTTGACCATGAACACGTCATTTTGGGTCCCCCTCAAAACCGAAAAACTTTTATTTGAAACATTTCTTTGATTTAATTGATAGATAAAAAAAATTAGGGAAGTGATAGATTAAAATGGGACATCCTGTATATCGATGATAAAAAAATTTGGTTACTTACGTCGGTTATGAATCCTAGACCATATCCAGCATCTTTCTGTGAAGTGATGTAGTTATACGCACACAGTAGAGCAACGCCTGCATCTGTAAGTCCGGTAACATCGGATTTGTCGTTCACTGCAAATACTAGACCTATACGTAACGGGGCAGTGTGAACGTAAAACGATTCTACTAGCTTTACAATCGGTTTTGATTCAACTTCTGCAGGATTAACTATTAAAACCTGAAAGAAAATAAGTATAATAGCCAATATTATAACTTTTAAGACCATTTCAAAGCTTGTGATTTATTCAATAGTGCCAACTAGCGATTGCAACTAGGGTGGACTTTGACATACAGGTATTAACAAACAAATTATTTAAATAAAATATCGTAATATATACATTTTAATGGATTATGGGCAATAAAGAAGAATTGAACGGATTGAACTCTCTTTTTATTATTGTTTAATACCGTGAATTTTTTAATAAACAAATATCATTTAATTTAGCTGTATGCATATAATATAAATAGTATAGCATAAAAGGTACGTGAAAATGATTTATTTTGGGTATTTTTCTTCTCTTTACTTATGATGTATAATAATAAAATAATTCATTAATTTACATTAACAACATAACCTCAAACTATAACACCAATGATCTTACAATGGTGCTGATCATGAGCACTTGCATTGACATTATTTCTAACTCCACCCCCTTGCACATAGCCTATAGTGTAGTTAACTATTTTCAGTTAAAAACGAGCCTATTAAAAATTACAGTCCACCAAAAGTGTTCTTTTTGGCCACGTCGTGCGCTACGATCAATTTCGTTTCCCCCACTACTTACTTTGCACCCAGCGAATAATTGCAAATTTTTTTCCATCTTATAATCCGTTCATAACAAATGCAATAAATATATAACTATTACGATAATGGACTTACCAGATTGTACAGATTTTTCCTGATACTTCGTAACATCCCCGGGAACATCGGACGCAACAATTCATTCAACGAACTTGGCCACCTTTTATATTTAGCATCGTTCTCTAAATCATTAACCCAATTCACAGCAGAATCACGAATATCAACAGCAAATTCTTGTGACTTACTTGTACCTGTGTAAGAAATAAATCAGTCAAATACGTACAAAAATAAGAGGTATTAATTGATTTACCTTCGTGTAAATCAAGCGCGATCAAAGCCGACATCTTCTTGTTTCCAATCCCGATATTATGAAGCCCTTCCATGACTCTTTGTTCTTGCCGTATAACCTCTAACAATGATATAACGTCGACGATGTCTAAATCAAAGAACATGCCGTTTATAAACAACGCCGTGTCCGACGGTTGCAAGTTTAAATTCATCGTGAAGAGTTCTTGGTTCTGTTTAATTTCTTGTTTCATTTTCGGGTTCACCGTCGTACGTACTAAAGATTTGGCCTGAAAAAGATACATTTTAATCATATATATGGATACAATCACAAAAGACATACCTGAAGAGGGAAATTTTGAGCAATATGAGTTAAAACGTGAAGCGCCTCTTCACGTGGAGCGCTTATAATTCTTTCCGCAGCTTGCAGACTCAGTTCTTGAAACTGCCATACTTTTAAAGGCGCTAGTTCACTCGAGGACTCCATTAAATACTGCCTGAGCTTATTTAACGAAGCTTTTTGGTCCGGATACAAAACCCTAAACAAACAACATTTTAGCACGTTTTATTTGATATTTTTGAAGTTATATTTCTTTAGGGACGTTGAGGGTAAAAATTGAGTAATGTAACGGAAATGAAATTAGTAATGTAACGAAATTTTATGCGGTGAAATATGTAGCATGGCACTGACAATACAGAATAAATAACACAACTGTAAAGAGTATTGCCTATATCAAAAAAATGATGGCGTAATGACATCCATAGACAATAAAGATACTGTAAAGAGTATTGCCTATATCAAAAATATGATGGCGTAATGACATCCATAGACAATAAAGATTTTTACTTAAATAACACAACTGTAAAGAGTATTGCCTATACTAATTAAATATTATAATTAAATTAAATTTTTAATTATATTTAAAGCAAACGGCAGATTATTGTTATTAAGATTATTCGTAGTTGTTTTTCAATCATCCCAAAGAAGTATAACTTCTAACACGTGTACATAAGTACACACTCATTGTTTGTATAATAAAACTTACTTGAGCTTGCTGAAATTGAACCCTTCAATTTCCTCGTCTTCGTCTTCCTGAGAAGAGTCTTCCGTCGTGTCCTCTTTGATTTCTGTATCGTCTTGCGCCTTGTATTCCGTAGATTTCATTTGCAGCTCTACTCCGTAACCAGATAAACGCACTTTACGCTCGGGACGTTCCTAAAATAATTAATTAATCGATCGGCTTTATATTTTTTTTATCGTTTCGCTTAAACTTACCCTAACGTAATGTCTCAAAACGTAATCAATCTTCCCCGTCCCGGCGTACATTTTCAATTCTTGATGTATTCTAGAGAACTCAGACGTTCCTAATTCTCCGTAAAGTATAACGGTTAATGAATTATTTTCCGAATTTGGGTAGTGATGGTCGATTTTAAACGTTTCCACTGTTTCTTCTTTCGCCTTGAATAAAACAATTGAAATTATTATAAATTTGTAAAATATTTATATTATTTATCTTACCTGTTTAATTAAAACAAGCATTTCTTCTAAACCGCAGGCTAATTTTGAGCCGACGTCAATTACTATGGGACATCCTAATAAATTACGTTCGTTAGCTATCTGCCCAAACATTTCTACCTTAGGCGAGTATATATGCAAAGAAAGGGCTAATTTCAATACTGCTATTTCAGATGGCGATAAAATATTCGATGCTTCTTTTATCGCAATATAGTATCGATCACGATCATTTTCTATAAAAAGAGAAAGGTTAAATCTTGCATTGATATGTTAGAATAGAATAGAATATAATGTACTGGATGTATTGTAACATTTAGGAATTTTTATTTTGACAGAATAATTTAATTAAAAACAGTTCGTTCAGAGCGGAGATTGAATCCTCTTTTTTAACCTAACAGAAACTAACCAATCTTAGGGGGTATCCTGCTTTATGAGTCTCAAAAAATCCATTTTTTTATTGCTTAAATCATAAGAATATGTCTGTAAAGTTTTATAGGCAAATTCGAAATATTTTCAAAGATATAGCACTAAACTCAGTGTGGTGTCGAGCAGGTATACTGTAGACCGTAAACTTTGAAACGCGTTTTCTCTAGTTTTAATTTTTATCGTTTTTCTAACCTGGCGGGCGTGATTGCAAGAAAACTAAATGACCAATCAAAATGAACCAAAGCTTGTTGTCTTCAGTTTTAAATTCTCTTCTATTTGAACTAAAAAGATTCATGAAAAAAAAATTCTAAACAATTTTTTTAGCAAGTTGAAATTATTTTTTTTCTTGCAAAAGGTACTTTTTTTTTTCAAACCTGATTTTTTTTTTTAATTTTACAATTTTTTGGGGTTTTTCTTAGTTCACCTAGAAGAAAAATATATAAAAATTAAAATTGACTTTGGTTTCTTTGTCTCAGACAAAAATTACGAGCTTCATCTTTCCCGCCGATTGGAGACTGCGATTGCAAGACGTTGCACAAATCTACATATAAATTGGCTGCGTTTGAATATTTTTGTCTTAATAAAAAAAATTTTAACGTTCGAATATGCAATAAAATAATCTGAAAAATTCGCTACACTTGCTTGTTTTTATTTTTTTCGGTCATAAAAAAATTCCCGCTTTGTTTTGGCCTCATAAAGCAGGATCCCCCCTTAAATAAGAACGGTTAACGTGTATATTATTAGAGCATCAACTCTATTCTGAATAACTGTATACATTATTTTTGACAGTTGTACGTAGTGTCCGCATATTAACACAATTGTTGTGATTGATTTTATAATTCACGTACCTATATCAACTAGAGGTGTATCTAAATTAGATATTGCATCAATGTAAGTCCAGAAATGGTCTATATTCTCATCGGCAAGGTATTCTGCTATTTCTAGAACGACGGGAGCGACTTGCCATTTTGCATCAAGTAACGTAGTGACAGATTTGATTTTTTTATGTTTAGCTAGAATATCTGACGGCCAATCTAACAATAATACTGTGAAAAATAAAGCCTGAATCCACATTTTCTAGAATAAAAAATAATTATTTTGAAAGTGTAATAATTATCAAATAATAAGTTTTATTACTTACTATAGATTCGAAAGATAGAATATCTCTGGAATTATTTACGGTAACTTTACTTTTATTTATATTGCATTTCTTTTATTAAAAAAAATGGTTAATTACGTCGATAGTTTTAAATCTTTTAAAGATTCCTAACCTATAATACACTAACCGGTGTCAAAATCAACCAATCAAATGAGGACACGGAGAAACGTCAAAATTAAATTACACTCAACATTCTGCTATACGACGGCATCAGTAATTCAAAAATTCCATTACACGACGGCTAGAGGGGCACCCACCACCGCGCCAATTTTAACGTTGATTGATGAATTTAATCGCGCAGAAATATAGCAGTCGCGGTGGTATTATGGTGGGGATGGGGGAAGGACGTTCGTTAGAACTGTCGGCACATTGTATAACGGAACGGTCGTGTAGTGGATGGTCGTGTAGCAGAACGCTGAGTGTAGTATAAAAAAAAACATAGATACCAATAAACTTGACCAACCAACGTTTCGCGCGTTTTGCGGCTACTACGTCATCACGAAGATATATTCAAATGTTATAAAAAATGTATAATTAAAATTAGTACAGTAAATATAGATTTTTCAAACACAATAATTCCTTTATCGACAAACATCGGTACAGAGATAGTTTGGTACCGATGAATTATATTATATTTGATGTTCTGGGGAATAAATAGAAAACAAAATAAATTATTTCCCATCACTGATAATTTGCATTGTTTAGCATTTTACAATTTAAAGAAATTTTCTTAAAAACAATAAAGGTGTATCGTTGTTATTTCGATACAGCTTCAGAAAAACAATTTTCTATTTATTTTTCATTATAATTTATAGTTCATTATGTATTGTATCATAATGATCATAATAATTGAACAACAATCAAGAAACATAAACTCCATTTTAAATAAGTATTATTTGAATTAATATATCTATCTCTCTCATACACATTACTCAACTATCTATCGCACTCATTCTGAGAACCACATTGCATACTACAATACTGACAATTGAATCGTAATTAACAATTAAAATTTATATTCATGAATTTAAATAATTCTTATTATTTTAATACTGAATTATTATTTTGTAATGCAAAATATTGAAATATTGCAGGATAACGATTATAATTTTTCGTTACAATATTATTATTACCATAATCTTTGAACAACAATCACATTCATAGATATTATATTCCAATGTCCAGATCAGTGGTTGTAATCAATCCAGTCAATCTAGCAGATCGTTGGTGTTTTAAACAAGTCCAATATTGCTTAAATTCTTATTCAACAAAGGAAACAAAAATTAATATTTTCCTTTGTTTTACATCGCATGTAAATATGTAAAAAAATGTGTGTTTTGTTTTAGTGTGTGTTTTATCTTATAAATTATTTTTATTTATTATTATTTATTATATATTTTATATTATTTATTATTATTTTTTTGTTTTTAAACAAATGAAGTGTATATTATTCAGTATTGATTTTAATAGATTTTTTTCCATTGTTATAGCCCGGTTTTACATCGCATGTATAATAATGTATATATTTAGTATGTATTTTATTATTGTGTGTAATTTATCTTATATATTATGTGTTTTTTATTTTTAATTTGTGATATTTATATTATTTAGTGAATTGTGTTGATTTAAATAGAATTGCTTTTTTCCATTGTTATAGTCCGGTTACACATAGCATAGAAATATTTAGTATTTTGTTATTGTGTTGTGATTTATCTTATATATTATGTGTTTTTTATTTTTAATTTGTGATATTTATATTATTTAGTGAATCGTGTTGATTTAAATAGATTTGCTTTTTTTCCATTATGTTATAGTCCGGTTACACATAGCATATCAATATTTAGTATTTTGTTATTGTGTTGTGATTTATCTTATATATTATGTGTTTTTTATTTTTAATTTGTGATATTTACATTATTTAGTGAATTGTGTTGATTTAAATAGATTTGCTTTTTTCCATTGTTATAGTCCGGTTACACATCGCATATCAATATTTAGTATTTTATTAATGTGTTGTGATTTATCTTATATATTATGTGTTTTTCTTATTTTTAACATGTTATGTTTATATTATTCAGTGAAGTGTTGGTTTTCTACAAGATTTTTTACAGGAATTATATTTTTTTTAATTGTATGGTTTCTTCTCTAACTATTTATAAAATTGATGGTAAAACATATTATAATTAATGATTTCATTATTGTATGAGTTTCAATCAGCGGTTCTCAATTTTTTTTATAACATTTTTATTACAAGATATTTGAGTGATGAAATATAAATTCACGTATTTATGTTTATTTATTTATTTTTGTTAACAAATAATACTTAATTCAAGTTGTTGTGATATATATTATTAATAAATAAATTTATTTACTATCGATATAATTATTTCATCTATTCAACTTTTCCTTAAATATATTTTCCAACATCATATTTTTTTATTTCCTAATAAGCTCATAACTATCCACATCCACATTTTCAATAATCAAATACAACAGACAGTACATAAAAACTGACCAGCCCGTAGACCTAAAGCTAGCTTGCCAATCACCAGGACGAACTGGGAGAAGACATTATTGATCTGCACGGTTTCGCATGGCCCCTTAACATACAACGCAGTAACGGAATACTCTAATCTGGTGTACGCTGATATTCCATCGAAGTCCGAAAAGTATTATTGTACCCTGTCTTCAATATCATGACAGCGTCGTGGACTGGGCTAGTACATGTATGTGTTATGATATTGATTTGACAGATGACATTTGCTAAAAAACGGATTTCTTTGCTGCAATTCCTCAGTCGTATAAAAGCTCTTAGCATTATCTGTTACGAGCGTTGGGTGTTTTGTGTCTAAGTGAGCCTCAGTCATTAGTGTTGATGAACCCGGAGAAGGGTTCGTGCAGGGGCTACCGACATAACTCTACAACTAACTAACTCAACGACTGCTTTTTTACAGGTGTTCTATGTGAATTGAGAAAAGTCATAACAAATAATAGGACAGGGTTTCGAAACCCTATTTTTTGAAAATAGGTACTCTTCGATATGATATATTTCAATACAAGGTTATTTATAAAATATAAAATACGTTAACTCTGCTGATATTAAATAAGCACAAAAAATTATAAGGGTTTGAATACCTGCTATATGTATATATCTGAAATTAATTATAGTTCTAAAAAAAAACATCAAATTGTTATGTGATTCTATGTATGACTAATATACATATATATGGCATTTTAATACATAACATAACATTTAATTAAAATTAAGTAAGTACTGTTCAATTATACATATATTGTAAATGAAATGTGTGCATACAAAACTGAAGCAGTTGAAGAAATATAGAACAACATACGGTAATCTTTTAAATATGTATTTAACTTGGTAGTAATTATTTTATTTAACATCGATGAATATTAATTAATTATTGTTTTCAATATTTAAGTTGAAAAATCAACTTTAATAGTTAAATGTATAAATCAGAATATAGGCGGGTTATTTCTTTCAGCACAGATATTCAACGCATAATTAATGCTTTTACTAGCGATTATGGATGTATAACAGATACAAAACAAACTAAACAAGGTTCAAATCCTTGTAACGTTTTAACTGATCATTCCTAGGGAATTTAAAAGTATATAATCCAGTTACGTTATACATTAAACATTAATATTAGAATAGAGTGTTACGTTTAGGGCTATTTCTTTCAGTACAGATATTCTACGTATAATTATTGCTTTTACTAGCAATTATGGATGTATGACAGATACAATACAAACTAAACAAGGTTCAAATACTTGTAACGAGTTAACTGATTATTCCTAGTGAATTTGAAAGTATAATCAATAAGTTACGTCATACATTAAACATTAATATTAGAATATAGTGTTACGTTTAGGGCTATTTCTTTCAGTACAGATATTCAACGCATAATTAATGCTTTTACTAGCAATTATGGATGTATGACAGATACAATACAAACTAAACAAGGTTCAAATACTTGTAACGCTTTAACTGATCATTCCTAGCGAATTTAAAAAAATATAATCCAGTTACGTTATACATTAAACATGAATATTAGAATATAGTGTTACGTTTAGGGTTATTTCTTTCAGTACAGATATTCTACGTATAATTATTGCTTTTACTAGCAATTGTGGATGTATGATAGATACAATACAAACTAAACAAGGTTCAAATACTTGTAACGTGTTAACAGATTATTCCTAGTGAGTTTAAAAGTATGATTAAGTTACGTTATACTTTATACTTCAATAGTAAATATATATATAAGTTAGAATATATTGTTACGTTTAGTACTATTTCTTTCAGCACAGATATTCAACGCATAATTATTGCTTTTACTAGCAATTATGGATGTATGACAGATACAATACAAACTAAACAAGGTTCAAATACTTGTAACAAGTTAACTGATTATTCCTAGTGAATTTGAAAGTATAATCAATAAGTTATGTTATACATTAAACATTAAAAGTTAATAAATAAATTAGAATATATAGTGTTACGTTTAGGACTATTTCTTTCAGGACTGATATTCAACGTATAATTATTGCTTAAACAAGGTTCATATCCTTGTGTTGTGAATATGTGATGGAGTTAGTATTTATTTACAACAGACATAACATGAAAACTGACCAGCCCGTAGACCTAAAGCTATCTTGCCAATCACTTGACGAACTGGGAGAAGTCACTAATGAACTGGTTTTGCTTGGCCCTTAACATACAACGCTGTAACGGCATACTCTAATCTGGTGTACGCTGCATATTCCACTGTAGTCCGTTAAGTATTTATTGTGCCCTGCTATCAACTGTGTTGAAGGTGTGACGTGAAGTGATGTGACATAGGGTAGTAGGGTTAACATTTGCTAAAAAACGGATTCTTTGCTGTAATCCCTGAGTCGTACAAAAGCTCTTGGTGTTAATCTGTTGAGTGCTGGATGTTACGGGTCTAGGTGAGGCCTGATTTGTTAGTGGTCACGAACCCGGTGAAGGGTTCGCGCATGTAGCTACCGACATAACTCTTCAACTAACTAACTCAACGACTGTTTTTTTACAGGAATTCTATATGGATTAGATAAAACAGAAACAACAGAACTGGGATTGATTCCCTTATTAAAAAACACTTAGTTATGATATTTAATATAAGGTCATTTATACAGTAGATAATACATTTCAATATGTATTAATGAGTGGAACTTCTAACGTATAACTAATTATTCCTAGTGAATTTGAAAGTATGATCGAGTTACGTTATACTGTATACTTTAATAGTTAATATATAAGTTAGAATATATTGTTACGTTTAAGACTATTTCTTTCAGAACAGATATTCAATGCATAATTATTGCTTTTACTAGCGATTATGGATGTATGACAGATACAAACAAATTAAACAAGGTTCATATCCTTGTAACGCTTTAACTGATTATTCCTAGCGATTGTGGATGTGTGACAGATAAGAGATAACAAAACAAGGTTCAAATACTTGTGACGTAATTAATTATTTCTAGCCAATTGGAAAGTGTAATCGAGTTATGTTACACTTTATACTTTAATAGTTAGTTAATGTATAAGATAGAAAGTAAGGCTATTTCTTTCAGCAGGGAAACTTAACGCATACTTATTGTAGAGTTGTTCTCTTATCCTAGCGATTGTGGATGTGTGACAGATAAGAGATAACATAACAAGGTTCAAATCCTTGTTACGTAATTAATTATTTCTAGCCAATTGGAAAGTGTAATCGAGTTATGTTACACTTTATACTTTAACCCTTTAACGTACATGGGACATATGTGTCCCTCATAGTTTTTCGTAATTTTTCATGTTAATTTATAGTTATAGGTGATATTCCGATGAATAATATGAAAATATACATTTGTTACTATTTTTTTAAAAAGTTTTTTACCTTTGAAGTACATTGGGACAAATATGTTCCGTCTTATATTCCTTTCAAAAAATTTTTTTTTTTTTATAAAAATCAATAAATTTATGTAATTTGATCATGAATTAGTTTATTTATACGTAAAAAACAATTAAACTTTGTTTAGTTTGCTTGTGTACCTGAAAAGGTTAATAGTTATATAGTTAATGTATAAGATAGAATATAAGGCTATTTCTTTCAGCAAGGATACTAAACGCATACTTATTGTAGAGTTGTTCTCTTCCTAGCGATTGTGGATGTGTGACAGATAAGAGATAACATAACAAGGTTCAAATCCTTGTTACGTAATTAATTATTTCTAGCGAATTGGAAAGTGTAATTGAGTTTTATTACACTTTATACGTTAATAGTTAGTTAACGTATAAGATAGTTAGTTAACGTATAAGATAGAATATAGGGCTATTTCTTTCAGCTGGATACTAAACGCATACTTATTATAGAGTTGTTCTCTTATCCTAGCGATTGTGGATGTGTGACAGATAAGAGATAACAAAACAAGGTTCAAATCCTTGTTACGTAATTAATTATTTCTAGCGAATTGGAAAGTATAATCGAGTTTTATTACACTTTATACGTTAATAGTTAGTTAACGTATAAGATAGAATATAAGGCTATTTCTTTCAGCTGGATACTAAACGCATACTTATTGTAGAGTTGTTCTCTTATCCTAGCGATTGTGGATGTGTGACAGATAAGAGATAACAAAACAAGGTTTAAATACTTGTTAAGTAATTAATTATTTCTAGCGAATTAGAAAGTGTAATCGAGTTATGTTACACTTTATACTTTAATAGTTAGTTAACGTATAAGATAGTTAGTTAACGTATAAGATAGAATATAGGGCTATTTCTTTCAGCTGGATACTAAACGTATACTTATTGTAGAGTTGTTCTCTTATCCTAGCGATTGTGGATGTGTTACAAATAAGAGACAACAAAACAGGGTTCAAATCATTGTGATGTGAATGTATGATGGAATTAGTATTTATATACAACAGACAGAACAGGATTCGAAATCCTGTTATTGAAAACAAAATGATATTTCAATACTTTTAATTATTAATTAATTATGTATTCTATCGATGTTAAATAATGCATTATTGAAAACAAAAAGTTTTCGTATATTTCAATATAAGGTTTTTATAAAATATACAATACATTAACTCTGCTGATATTAAATAAGCACAAAAAATGAAAGGGTTCAATTCCCTATTATATGTACAGTTAAATCATCTATTTTTAATACAACAGGATCCAAATGCTTGTGATGTAACATCACTGAATTTAAGTAACTAATTTTCTTACTAATATAGACAGTCTGAGAACCAATGAAATAACAATTATATAATATGTTTCAATTTAATTACTGTTTGGTTATGATTTTCAATGAGAATATGTTTGTATCAATGTCAATAAAATATAATTAATTTAGTTCAAATGAATGATATTAGATTTTTACATCCAATTAAAAATAAAATAATCAGCGTAAGGAAGTAAAGTGAATAACATATAATGATGGAAGAGGTAAACCCCCAGGTATAAGAACCACAGTTCAATGCTGACAACTTTGGTGAAGCCAGAAATTCAAATAGAAACATAAATAAGTAGCAACTATGAAAAGGACTTCGAGAGATGAATCCCCAGATATAAGAACCACAGTTCAACGCTGACAACTTTGGTGAAGCCAGAATCGCAAATAGACACAAGATAGACACAGCTTTAAATTCAATTATTAAAAAAAAATCAACTACTTTTCAGATTACAAAAACGGTTACGTATGACTGCTATAACAACTACGAAAAAGACCCGAAGAGGTATATTAGAACTACCGTTCAACGCTAACAGCTTTGGTGAATCTAGAAACGCAAATATACACAAGAAATAAGTAACAATTATGAAAAATAACCTCCAAGGTAAAAAAATATTTAAAATACATTGGCTTTAAATTCAATCAACTAAATAAAATCAACCCTTTTCAGATTCCAAAATGACTACGATAACATTACAGCAAATCCAGAAATGCAAATAGAAACAGAAAAGTTAAAACTACGAAAAAAACCCAGAGGTAAACAAATATTTATAATAATCGGATTTAAATTCAATTGTCTAAAAAAAATCAACCCTTTTCAGATTCCAAAAACAGTTATATATGACTACGATAACATTACAGCAAATCCAGAAATGCAATTAGAAACAGTAAAGTTAAAGCTACGAAAAAAAACCAGAGGTAACAAAATATTTTAAATAATTGGCTTTAAATTCAATTATCTAAAAAAAATCAATCCTTTTCAGATTCCAAAAACAATTACATATGACTGCGATAACATTACAGCAAATCCAGAAACGCAAATAGAAACAGAAAACTACGAAAAAGACCCAGAGGTAAAAAAATATTTAAAATACATCGGTTTTAAATTCAATCAACTAAAAAAATCAACCTTTTTCAGATTCTAAACACGTGACTGCGATAACATTATATTAGCAGACACAAATTGTCATCGTTACCCCCTTAAACAAGATATTCTTCTGCCGTTGGACATCACGACTCTTCTGAATCTAAAAAATCAAATATCTATTATTTATTATATGATTTTAAAAATGTGTAAGATAAAATTGTAAAATGAATTGTAATACCGAAGGTATGTCATAAAGACATAACCTTCTGGTAATTTATTTCAGAGCTTAATATGACTTCTTCGATCGCCTAAAAGCAGGTAAGTATCTGTATTGTTTCTCAATTCTATAAAATACTTTACATTTTACATTTTATTGATATTAAATATAGGTACGATTTATTGGGTAACCAAAAAGGATGTGTAAGTAAATATACAGTATCGTTTTCAAGATGCCATGATTGCGTAGCAAGAATACTTCTACTTGTATAGACAACGTAATTGTTTTTATTAATATTTGCCATTTTTAATAGTATTGCCGTAATGTTCAGGAATTTCTGTTTTTTTAAATTATATTAAAAATCGAATCTTTATTTTTTAATATTTCAGAGTACAATTTTACAAAATTTAATAATAAATTAATAGAGGGGAAGGTCTAAAAAAATACTAATATAGTAGAAACCGGTTACAATGACATCGGTTAATACAACATATTGGTTTTAACGATTCAAAATAAAAAGTTATACTGAATCCCATTTAATTGCATTTTTACCGGTTATTACGACTATCCACTTTTTACGACTAATATGGACTGGTCCCTTCGATGTCGTTATAATCGGTTTCTACTTTATATTAAAACATTTAAATGGGTTAAATATGTCCCTTAACGTTACTTGAATAGCTAGTATAGAAATTAGAATAATTTTTGGGGTTATGTCTTTCATATTCGTACCAGATACTGAAACGCACACTTATTGCGAAGTTACTCTTTTAGACGGAGTTACAAGTACAGTATAACATCTTGCAAAGTATACTTACTCCCAGATCATAAAATTTATCCGGTAATGGTTAACTTTACAAAAATGACTACGTAACTGTCAGATACGTTTCATTCTTTTTTTAAATCTAGTACGCCAGTAGAGGGGAATATACTTTTAGAGACGTTTTCAGGCTCTAAGTTTTTATGTTGAGAGAGGTTCTACTGTATTTATTTATTATAGTAAGTTATTTCCGTTCTGTGAATTATAAAATAGCGACAGAACAGTGTGAATAAATAGCTTGAAAAAAATATGGTAAATACTTCATTTTTAATGATATAAATTAGTTCGGAATCAAATCTTCATGTCCGTTAACAGACTCACGCCATTGCACACTTGAGCGTAGAGTAGAACTGTATTCCCTTTCTTGAGTAACGGTTCTTATCGAAGCATGCGTTAAAAATTAAATCGATATTTTCAAATTCTTACCCCAAAGCTAGTTGCGTTTATGTTGATTATAAGAAATTTTTATTAAAATCTTAAAATTAAAAGTTAATACTACAATCTTTCAAGGGATATATTTCGGAATCTAAATTCTCTTTGCACGTTACCTGAAAGGGAATATTCAACAATTATTCAATTATTCCGTCGCTCAAGTATAATAAACTTTTCATAAACAAAAAATATTAGAGAACTCCGCAGTGACTCGATTATGGTTTGACTGGACAATCTATGTATTATAACCTTTAGGACGCCAATTTTTTTTTTTTAATTAGAATATACTGAATGTGACAGGTTGTCTTTACGATAGATGTATTTAACGTCCCACAAATCATTTTTTTTAGATACGAATATTAGAAATATTAGAATATCAGAAATCTAACCTCAAATCTGACAGTTCAAAACTCCGTTAACATTTTTTTACATAACCTAGACATAACCTATTTCAAAAGTCATATACATAGCTCGTGTTTACTTGTTTATAATTTGCTTTTGTGATTTTATTTTATGTATTGTATAAACATGGATCTAACATATGCTCGAATTATTAACTGCGATCGAGGATCTATTAGTGCTGTTGGATATAATAGTAAGTTTTATTTAACCATTTACATACGATCATACGATGTATGTATCAAAATAATATGGATTTGAACTTAATTTTACAGTTGATCGTGAATATTGTTTACCATTTAGTGCTGTTAGAGTGACATTATGGACTGTATCAAGAGGTCTCTTTAAAAACTTATGCAGGGCAAGGTGATGGAGTTTTAGATGCGGCTGGTTCTTGCGATAGTTCACAGTTAATATCGTGTTCACATGATAAATCTGTAATATTGTGGGATGTTACTACAGGTCAACATTTATGAAGCTATAGAGGTCGTGTTGCTTCATTTGGCTGTGTAAAGGTAATAAGAAACATGATATTAATCATGTATACGTGTGAACAAGTAGATTTAATGATATTTATTAGTTCAATTATGAATCAACTTTGGCTATTTCGAGCAGTCAAGATAATTCAATACATTATATTATTTTACATTATACATATTACACATCTCCAAATGCCTGGGATATAATAAATAATAATCAAAAGGTAAAACAGCATTGTTAAATTTTTATAAATATCTATTTTCAGGTATAAAGGGCACACTAGCAAGTAGGTGGAAAATTACACACATGGGAACTTGCTTCTGGATATTCGCTTCCACCCGTGATTCCTTTAACTAGAACTTCATCTAATAAAGTACTTCAATCGTTGGGCGTAAAGGTTGGATTAGTTACAGTAACATCGGGAAATGTGGACAGTGCAAAAGAACGAACTACAAGTGATTGATGAAGAAATTACGTAACTTTAGAATTCTATAAATAAAACGAGGAATTCGATTTAAAAATTCTCGTACTGTTTTCAGTAATGTTACCGATGTGATACAACGGAAGGTGAAGATAAATGAAAATCATAAAAACAATGGTAAGTGTATTGTCAAAGTTTTCTTTTTTTTTGTATTTTTGTATTAAGTCAATAAAAAATATTAATTTTTTGAGCACAATAATTCCTTCATCAATGAAAATTGGTACATAATATGTAGTTTTATACCTAAACTTTAAGAAACCGTCAAGCGCAGTTGACCAAGGGGTATAGGGCTAATTTTATAAGGGTTGAAGGATGTAAAAAAGTATTTTTTCATAAATAACATCAAAATGATTTATTTTATTAAAAAATATTTCTAATGTTTTTTGTACCTCTGCTTTAGACCTTGAATTTGTTTTTTATTTTATTCCAATACAATAAAAATTGATCGAGATACGACCGTTCGAAGCATGATAACTCAATTTTTCGCATCTAAATTAAATTCTCTTTAGTTGGTGTCAGTAAAATTACGAATACTTACAAATTGTAAAAGTTATAACTGTTTAAAAGTTTAAACAAAAAATACAATATTTATGAAAAACTCGCATTAAGTTTTGACAACTTTGAGTTAAGATAAAAAAAATTTCTAGTGAAACGTTTCTGATTTTATTCGACATTTATCTTTAACTAGGTCGACGAGGGTCTAATCAGGATATAAGATATGTGTTTCCTTTTCAGCCAGAAACTTTAAATTTTTACTGAACGTGTAAAGTAAAATGCACCTGTAAGTTGCTCCATATAGCCCATATAGTACGTACTTCAGAACCCTTATGGCATACACCTGTGGAAAGTTAGTAAATACATGTAGGTATTTACTAACTTTGACGCCCGTGTATTTCTTGATCGATTTTTGAATTGTTGAATCATTTTATTTTCATCTTAATTTTGTTTTATTTTATTTTTATGTATTGTGTATCTTCATTTTATGTTGGTAAAAATTAATAAAATGAATTTATCAAATTGTGATCTTTTCTTTAAACATTCACTGTTATAATATCTAAATAATAGTAGGTAAGTGTCCAACGGTTCAAGCCATAGAGGTGGTCGTCTCCAGATTATTTTGAGAAAAATTCATAACGCATTATAATAAACCTGTGTTGATAAACAGGTAACTTTGAATTTATTTTAGTACGCTAGCAAGGATCAGCCGTCACATATCTGTGTAAATAAGCAGGTATTTTAAACTTTAAAAAAATGTAAAGATAGTCGCGCCATCTATCGATCAAACGTATGAACTGCTTAATTGCGTGACGTCATTAGCCGAGATAAGCTCCGAAATCTCAAAAATCAGGTGTTATATAATGAAAACGGAGCTTATCTCGGCTAAGTTTATTATTATTGACATCCGTGGCGCCATCTAACGGCAAAACGACGAACTACACCAAATCGTGACGTCATTAGCCGAGATAAGCTCCGAAATCTGAAAAATCAGGTGTTATATAATGAAAACGGAGCTTATCTCGGCTAAGTTTATTATTATTGACATCCGTGGCGCCATCTAGCGACAAAACGACGAACTAAACCAAATCGTGACGTCATTAGCCGAGATAAGCTCCGAAATCTCAAAAATCAGGTCTTATATAATGAAAACGGAGCTTATCTCGGCTAAGTTTAGGTGTCTTGGAGATGGTGGCGCCATCTAGCGGCCAAATGTTGAACTGCCACAAATCGTGACGTCATTAGCCGAGATAAGCTCCGAAATCTTAAAAATTTGGTGTTATATAATGAAAACGGAGCTTATCTCGGCTAAGTCTACTGTTTACAAAACTTAGCCGAGACAAGCTCCACTTTCATTATGTAACACCAAATATTTAAGATTTCGGAGCTTATCTCGGCTAATGACGTCACGCAACTAGATAGTTCATCGTTTAACTGGTAGATAGAGTTACTATAGCAATAATATTTTATAATTTAAAGATTAATTTTGTATTTGTAATACGAGGCAAATTGACGAAGGTAGTTTTCAAAATAAAGGGATTTTGGAATGGTAAAAGAAATGCTTCAATATATATAATGATTTTTTATTTCACAATCAAAATGAAAACAATGTTTATAGTACTTATAAATAATACTGTACAAACAATTTAACATGTGCATTATTTCTACATTATTATTTATCAATGACAACAATGACTGAATAATAAATATATTATAGATATACAGTAGAAACTGGTTATAATGACTCTGGTTAATACAACGTACTGATTTTAACGACTCAAAATAAAACTCCAACTGAATCTCATATAATTGTATATTAGCTGGTAAAAACCGTTGTTACAGTAGTTGTAATAACGAGTATCGGCTTTCACAACCTAATTTGACTGGTCCCTTCGAGGTCGTTATAACCAGTTTCTACTGTAATATCAATGTACAACGTATTTAACCCTATAACGCCTGAATTTATTTATAAATTCAATACGAAATACGTGTTAATTAAACGTTACGAAAACGTCAAGCTCGACGTTATAGGGATATACAATATACATATAGACTATAATATTAATACACTTTTAACTAAATCAATTAATCACATATACATCACATTTTTGTGAGAAAAATTATAAATTATACAATATAAAGAATTATCAATAATATAAAAAACTGTAAACTAACATCATGACAGTGCCTCAAGAGCCTCCAACAAATTAAGAATCTCCTGTTACGACCCTATGTACAGAAATAAATTAAGTACTTATAATAATGATGAATATCTTGTCAGATTTAACCTAAACAATATACTTAAGTTAGAACACTTCACGATCATTTATTTATGTATTAAGGTGGTTGGTTCATCATAATGTGATCACATTAGGCCATGAGTACATATTTATAATTTAGAGAAAAGTTCATGGCAACGCTGTACATTATCTACTATTAACTAGTTGTCAAAATATTATATTTTATCACCTAAGCTACCACAGAATATATTAATAATTAATGAAATTGATTATAATTCCCTTCAATCCACTTATCATATTTTGTAAAAAATTATTTCATCATTTCGTGTATTTTTTACTATAATCAAATGAATACGTTGTTGCCACATTGTCAACAATACTGTAATTTATGTGATGGTTTGGTAGTTACATCTGGTTAAATCTTAATAACGGGATGGTCAATAATTCCAATTTTTTGTATACTGTTTTCTTTCATATAAATATACAACATGTCAGTTTTTTATGAAAATCTGACGCTACGTTTAAATTTTATCTAATAAAACGTTACGTTAGTGTACGGTTAGTCCATATAAGCTGTGTTAAAAATATAAACTTTGAGATCGTTTTTCATGACTTTGAGATGGTCAATTTTTATAAAAATGGGCTATTTTTCAGATATTAATCTAGAATATTCCTGTGCAATTTAAACAAAATCTGACGAAAACAATGTTTACGGACCAACTACCTTAAGTCGACAATTACGTTTTTGTTGCCACATAACATTAAAAGTGAGAACCCCATAACCCCATTAAACTCAATATTAAATAGAAACTTTCAATTCACTTCTTTCTTTATCACATATATTACTCAACTATTTCTATTAAAATTATATCTTTTTTAAAACAAATGGCACACATTATTTTTTCTGTCTTCGCTGTGGTTGCGCACGTGTTTAGGCAGTAGTCTTCACACTGAATTCTCTGCTGCATATCATACACACGTACGAAAGGTACCCCGTGTGAATTCTTGCATACCTGGAATCAAAGTGTTTTGTTTAAAGCAATTATTTGTACAATTTAACAGCCGTTTGTGTCTGGTATTAAATAAAATGACAAAAGTTTACTATCTTGCAAACACAAAGTATTAACTCTATGAAATTATACTTCCAATAGAGTTCTGAGAATGTCTACTGTAATATGCGACGAAACATTGGCCGATAGAATGACCAAAATCGACGCGATATTGTATTTTCATCATCTTAATTGATATGTCACCATATTGAAATTTGTGATATTTCATTTTCTTTTAGAATTGATAGGTTTCAGAAGATTTTAAAACATAATTCTTAATTATTTTATTATAAAATTACCTTTTTCTGTTGATATAATATGATATGAACTATCTTTTTGTATAAATAATCAATTTTAACTACTTACATGTACAGAAGTGCACTCCACTACATAATATACGTAGACATTTAACAGAATTTATGCTTTCAGCCTTCAGTAATTGATTAAAATCACTTTAATATAGTAAAATGTATTTAAAAATATGCTTTGTATTAGTTGTTATCACTTTATAACTTGTATTTCAACTATACAAGAGTATTCTGACTTCATCTTTCTGTATGAATTGCAGAGGTTCTCAAACTTATAGCCCCACACTCCCACGCACCCCTGATAGTTTTATTTTATTTTAATAAGAATACAATGCAGATAAAAAGAAATATATTTGGATTATTAGTGTGGATAGATGGGCTTGTTTTTTTATCGCAGATTGTGCCCGTTTTACTATAAATTATTTTAGTCAGTTTAAATCGTAATTCTGACTCAGCATCAAGTCAATTTCTATACTTCGTGTTGCACACACTTATCAGCCAGTCAGTCGCCTAAATTTCCAAAAAAAAGAGTATAAAATAATTTCAAAAAATATTTTCTATATGTTAAAAATTACATGAGATTTTTTTAGATAAAAGTTGATAAAAGGCAGTTTTATTGTTCCGAACGAATCTTTTCATGCGCATTTTTGGATTCAGGATGTTCTATTACATACGATACCGTCTCTAACTTGACAAAACTTTTTTTGACTTAGTCGGAATGGCTTCAGAAAAAAATATTTAAATTTTTAAGTTACATATGGTGCCATCTATCGGTAAATTTACTTAACTAGATAAAAAACACCTCAACCATATTTCCAATATTTCTTGAAAAAGATTTTTATATGTGGTGGAGGCGCCGTCATCTGACGTCATCGCATAATTTTTTTTTCTGTCGAGTTAGGCACGCTATCGTATGTATTACAGCATGCTGATTCCAAATATGTTGATAAAAAGTTCCGTTCGGAACTCTAACACGGTTTTTTATTAACTTTTCGTAGAAAAATCGTTATAACTTTTGAACCCTTCAATCAATTTAGGAACTGACACGAAAAGTCGAATCAGCGTATCCCTTTACATACGATAACGTATCTAATTATTCAAGAATCGAAAAAAGTTTTTTTCGGTCAAAAAAGGCTATTACCTTGGTTTTTTTTTGAGAATTTTTTTTTGTGTCGAGTTAGAGACGCTATCGTATGTATTAGGGCACCCTAATAACCAATATGCCCATCAAAAGTTGCGCTTGGATCGAAAACATGTTTTTTTATCAACTTTTGTCTTAAAAAAATTAATGAAAATTTGAACCAGTGAATTAATTTAAAATCTGGTGTAATATATGATATCAGGGTGTCATATTACATACAATAGCGTGTCTATTATTTTCAAATTCGAAAAGGATGTGTTTTTTAGTACAAAAATTGCCACACCATTTTTGAATTTTAAAGTATAATACACGCCATCATATGTACAAAGACAGGCTTATATCAAATATTACACCAGATTTAAATTCCTTCATTTGTTAAAAATTTCAAGCAAATTTTTTAGACAAAAGTTGATAAAAAACAACTTCATTGATCCGAGCGAATTTTTCCAAGCGCATTTTTGGATTTAGGATGTCATATTGCATACGATAGCGTCTCCAATTCGACAAAAAAAAAATACTTAGTCGGAATGGCTTCTGAAAAATTATTGAAATTAAAAAGATACATGTTTCGGCATCTATCAAGTACATCGTGAACTAACAGTATAAATTAGTAAGAAGTTCTTATAGTTCAAGCTTTTCACGCTAGATGCCGCCACATGTGCTTTTAAAATTTCAATATTTTTTCAGAAGCCATTCTGACTAAGTAAATTTTTTTAACAAGTTAGAGACGCTATCATAAAACTATTGTCTCCGATCAATTTTTTTAAATTAACTTTTGTCTACAATAAATGATATCAGCATGTCCTACATACAATGGCGTGTATACATAATACTTTCAAATTCAAAATGGGTGTAGTAAAACACACCTTTTTTTAATTTGAAAGTATTATACATGCTATTATATGTGAGAAGACAAGTCTTACATCTATTTATCTACATAGATGCTCTATATTAGTTCTTTGTTACCTGTTTATCTACACAGGTATATAGTATTGTACTATTGCATATTACTTACCTTTTTTATAAATAATGCATACATACTTACTTATTACATGGCTTGCATTGTTGATACACTTACATCGACAGTGGAAGTGCGAATTTTTTAAATCATTTATATTAATTATAATTTCGATAATGTAGAAATCTGTAACTAGCAGTGCTGCGTTTTTTTTTAGGATGGCGCCACTTGCATTTTATATGCGATTTAATTTTATATTAATGTCATATTAGTTATTTTATTTGTTTATTTATAATACAGCTTATTTATTTACTATATACCTACATATAATACAAGAACCCATAATCACAGTGAAATCTAGTCAATCAAATGTGACCGACATTTGCGCCAACACTGCTAGTGTAACAAAAATGTGAACTAATCCACCCACGCACAAAATGTGCTTCGTTCACAACGAACAATTTAAATTAAAAAATAATTAATTCGAGATGTTGTACATGATTTACTACAACAAAAAAATACTTACCATCATCGCAAAACTATATTTTATTTGAGAGGAATATTTACATCAACATTATCTACATAAATACATCAAATTAAAATGTAACAAATACGAATGCTATGTGAACGATGCTTAACTAAAAAAAATGGCGACCGCACCTGTCAATAGTTTTTTAACCCTAGACGTCAAACTTAGGCGGGCAAGAGTAGACGTTCGTAAAATTGACTACTACTATATAATTTTTAGTTTTCTAATAAATTTATAGCAAAAAAAAAGTTTTGCTTTTAAAATCTTTTGATTTATGTATTTACAAAAATACAGAAATACGAAAGATTAAAATATAAGCTTAGTAATAAAAGTTTACAGCGAATCGACAAACGAAAAAAGTATCATTGGATCAAGCATTGAGATCTTTTTCACATTCACAGCATATTCTTTTACGTACATATTACGACTAATATTTACATAAAGGGAGTAGACCTTCGTAAAAGATACGATGTGATTTACCGATCTATGGCTCCCTCTAGAAAAGTAGCAAACACTGACACTTATCCTTGGCAGAGGTTAAAGACGAACTATTAAACAAAGCATACCTTCCCGCTCGGGTCCCCATCCCGTCTTGATTACCCTGTAGTGCGTTGTGTAGATGTAGTCGTAATTACTACAAGCGTCTACCCGTCTAGGGTTAACATCTCTTAATTTAAATTAATATTTTAAATAAAATTGTGATATTGTATTCATATTTTAATAATGAGTTTCTAAAATATATTTATTTATTTTTTCAAAACTTATAATAATAAATATAATATATATACAACGAAAATTGAATAAAACGATTTTAATTTAATATAAACTAAAAACTAAACTTCGCACGATCCATGACTCGTAACAAAAACTGTTCCTCGAACATCGGTAACTTGGTGTCGATCAATTTCACCAACCTATACCAAAATATAATATAATTAGAATCGCTATCAATATTTTAATTTAAAAATCCATTACTTCGTAATCACTTCTTCGCCTTTCTTCATAATACATCACTTTTTCCATCGTGTACATTCGATGGTTATTATTTCGAGTAGAAACACCCAAAAGTGGAACTTTTTCATTCGTGACATCGTAATCCGTCCTATAACTTCTAAACGAGCTACTTATTCCACTATCAGAAGAATATTCATCCTCCACGCAACAGTTTTCTTTGATTACGTAGTAGAAAAATGTCAAAACCGCCTGAAAATTAAATTAAATCGATAAAATTAATACCAAAATAAATGATTTGATCATTTATTAACCAAGCTTAAAGTAATCGCAGCCATAACCGTAGCTGCGTTTGGAAACCCAACGTGTTGTAAAAGAACTCCACCTAACGCTGGCCCTATGACTTCCCCTAGAGCATACATGCACGACCAAAGTCCTGCGACGATGCTACATGTCGGTAGAGAATCTTCGCAACCACCTTCTCTGCAAATTAAATAAATTTAAATGTTGACGTAATTTTCATTGTCATGATTTATTTTTAAATTCTTACATCGCACTCGTTAAAATACTTTGAAACGTTGGTAACAGTGTTAACGCTACTGAAACACCAAGTATTGATAAAGCTACAATATCCAGCCATAACGCTCTGAAAAAATAAATAAAAAATTTGAAAATTACATAAAATATATAACACTAGCTACTACTACTTCGTTCGCGTGGAATTTAAGTTAGTGAAAATACATTAACAATAAGTTCAGTTAGGTAAATAATAAACAATTTCTTAGGGGATGCAATTTTTTCCCATACAAACATTTCCACTCTCTACCAATTCCTTAGGGGATGAATTTTTGGAATTCGAAGTAGCCTATGTCCTTTCTCAGGATGCAAGCTATCTCCCTGCCAAATATCATCAAGATCGGTTCAGCGGTTTAACCGCGAAAAAATAACAAACAGAAGGAGAGAGATAGATCCACTTTTGCATTTATAATATTAAAATCTTAAATATCTCGGCTCCTTAGTGAGATAGGTTGTTGTTTTTCCCTTATAATTCAGATCGAATGAAACATATTACAACCCTTCATATGTGAAAGGGGGTGAAATATATATATTTTCTTTTGTTTTGGTTTACATTCGTTATACAAAATCGTAAATATTTCGGTTCCTATACAGGGTGGCCAGTATCTAGAAAACCGAGAAAAGTCAGGGAATTTGGTTGGAAGTCAGGGAATTTTTTATAAAAATGCAAAAAGACCTTCTTTTTATGTTTCTTATCTAAATTTTAAATAAAAAACACAGGGAAAAACATAAAAATTCTCCTGGGAAACCGAGAAAAGTCAAGGAAATTTGTTCCAGACAAATACTGGCCACCCTACCTATGGGAGATAGGGGGTTGTTTTTCCCCCTAAAACCCCCACCCCTGTAGTATTTTTCCTGCCGGATCGAATGAAAATAATTACAACCCTTCATATGTGACATGGGGTGAAATATTAATAACCGAATTTAAATTTTTTCCCATACAAACATTTCCACCCCCTTTCAATTCTTTAGGGGATGAATTTTTGGAATTCAAAGTAGCCTATGTCCTTTCTCAGGATGCAAGCTTTCTTCCTACCAAATCTCATCAAGATCAGTTCAGCAGTTCAACCATGAAAAGGTAATACAGACAGACAGACGACACACTTTCACATTTATAATATTAGTATGGATTTACGATTTACCCTTTTATTGGAAGGTACGGCGATGGCCCTAATAAAACTAATCCAACTGTACAGAACAAAAGTCCCCAGACAGTCATCGACCAATGATTGTTGTACTTATCGGCCACCATGCCCCACAATGGGCTAGAGATTCCGTACAACGCAGAAAACAGCAAGAATATCAGACCGATTTGTTCCGGGCTTAAATCAAACTAAAAAAACGCACATATAATCAAACGGGTAAAACTAATAATAACTAAAAAAACAAATACCTGTCTTAAATGTGGTTCTAATGTCGGGTCTAAAAAGCCCCATGTGTTTGATACGACTACCACTACGATACCCATTACAAGTACAGAGGGTATTTTTAATAATTTTAACAGCGATCCACCTTTTGTTTGAACGCTGCACTCTAAAATATAAAAAAAAATAAAAATAAACATATAGTTACGGGTGTTCAAAATGATAAATATTATTTACCGTCGACTTTTGGCATCCAGCACATGTTTATCGGAACAATTAGTGTCATTAGTATTCCTAGAACGTAGAATGGCATACCAAAACCACCTACCTAGAAGATTAAAAAATACGCGGTTTTTAGAATGATATATTTCCTAAAAGTATAATAACCTAAATAATGTCTAAAATATAAGAAATCGTACCGAATATAACAGTCCTCCAATAGCTGGACCAACGCTCATGCCTAATCCAACAAATGTTTCCAAAATACCCTAAAAATATTTAAAATAAACAATAATAAATTCAAATAATTTTAATTGTTGACGATATAACAATTGAATCTAATTTAAATGTCAACAATGAAATAAAAGTACACTCATCGCTCGATTTAATGACGTTGTTGATAATTCAATCGCTTGATTTAACGACGTCGAGACGACCTCAACGTTAATTGGTGAATTTAAATTTCGCGCAGAAATATAACCAATTATGGTGGGGGTAGGGGAAGGTCACTAAATCGCGCGTTTGACCCGTCATTAAATCAAGCGATCATTAAATCGAAGGTCGCTAAATCGCGAGATGAGTGTATTTAAGTATTTACCAAAACTGAACCGATTGAATTTGGAAACGACGTCACAACAAAAATATAACTAGCGGTAGAATATGCACTCGCTCCAAGGGCTTCCATACCTCGTACAAGAAAACAAAAAACAGTAAACCGTTCATAGTCCTCGATATATTCCAACAATCTAAAAATTAATTTAAAAAGTATACTCGATTTTTCTTTCAGATCATCGCTGAAGCCTGAGTTATTTTATTTTTTTAGCTACACTTACCCAAAAAGTAGATTGCATGCCCCAGCTACAAAAATACCAGATAAAAACAAAAATTTCACTCCTACAGTTGGTAACTGAAATTTGAAAGGAAATACATATTATAACAATGGGAATTTAAAATTGGCGGGAACGTTATTTTTATTTTCAATTGTTGAAAAATTATAGTTTTTGTCTTTGTTCTTAATACTTACTATTTTTCCAAAAATCGGCGAAGAAATAAACATAACTAAAGCATAAAAACTGAAAACAAATCCAGAAGTCAATCCATTCATGCCTTTAAGAGCCGCCTCTTTTGGAAAAAACGGGGCCATAATCGACATAGAACAAAAACTCATGAAATCAACCAAAGCCAAACACACTAGCGTCATCTTTTGATTTCTATTCAACAATCGAATAGTCGAAGTTCGCGGGGTTACATTCGAACGTAAAAGACGGTCTCTGATTCGTCTGATTTCAGCGGGTGAATATGCGTCATCGGGAAATTCACAAATTGATTGGCTGCGACGGTTTAACAGTCTTCTTCGATGTTTCGTGTATGTGGGCTTCGGCCATTCGGGCGAATGTTCGTTTGTTGAAGAATCTGTACTCGATGTTTTTGATATTACGATTTTAGGGATATTATTAACACCCATTGTTAAAAAAAAACGATTGTTGTATCAAACTGATCACGTGATATATTTTTAAACGGTTGACGTATTCAATAAAAAATTTTCATTATCGCAAATTAAATATTTATCACTGAACGTGCACTACTGATTAATCTTTAATTATCTTTTTTTTTAGTTATTTGTTACATTTTTAACACACACATGTGTGAATTTGTGTCAACGTCTTCAATAAATGCACTAGAATCAGAAAAATGAAGAAGTACCAGTTTAACAAAGGTCGACCGAGATAAAACTGTTGTCATATTGATAGTAAATGTACTTTTGTTTATTTATTATTTATTATCGCCACATTTTTTCTTCAAATATTAAGTTGATATATTTCCGAACTATCACTAAATTTAAATGATTTAAATACACGTATTTTAGATTCTGTTCATTGTCAACATTTATCACTGAATTAATTATTTCTATTAAAACTGCGTGTAGACATATTTCATAATTAATTTATTCGTATCTATTACAATATAAAAAAAAAACTTACTTATTAAATAAGATAAGGGACACACGTTTAAAGATAGCTGACATTTTATATTAAAATTGTATTTATTATATTATTATAAACACCGGCGCCGACTACGGGGGGGCGATCGCCCCCCCCAGATATTATACTGAACACTAGTTTCTTTTAAATTAAAGATTTTTACTTTAAAAAAAGGTGTAAATATTCAAATACTTGTCACTTGAGTAAAAATGATCACTAAAAATTTCTTCAAAAAGGAAATTAATACTAAAACATCTTTTATTTCCTTTACAAAGCTTAGTTATAGATCAACAGCTTTAAAAAAAATTCTACGACTTTTCTACACTTTACTATATTTTCAGCTTAAATCGTCGTTTACGTTTCATGAGCCTCTACCCTCTGTAAATTAAATATAAATGTCCACTTTTCAATTATTTCAAATAATTAAAGTTTGATAGATTTTTATCGAAACCACAATAATTTGATGAAAAAAAATTTTTTTTTTCACATTATTAGTTGCGTTTCTGAAATTTTTGTTGTTATTACGAAAGTTGGATATTGCACATTTTTAAGGAAATTTTTTGCAGCCCCCCCCCCCCCCCCCCCCAATTATGAAAATCTCGCCCCCTCAGGTTAAATGAAAAGTCGGCGCCTATGATTATAAAATGTTAAAGGTGATTCAGTTTATTGTTAAAGATTTTTGGGGAGATGGATTAAAAAAATGATTCATTTATGTACTTTGGTCACATATAGTACAATTATTTTTTATAGGGGTCATTACCCTCATAAAATCTGGTTAATCACTTGCAGTATTTATATTGTTTTATATAAAAATAAAATAAAAATAAATTTTGTAGTTATATTCAATTATATGCAAATTGGAATTTTTTTGAGAGGTACCCAATATTAAAAAAATCGGGGTAATAAAATCATGTTAAAGGGCTTACCCCCCTCGTTCTCAAATAAATACAATTTTAAATAAAATACATACCCCTTAAAAATATATTTATTTATATAATTATTCACATTTTAATCAAATTATTTTTATTAAAGTACGTAGAATAAAATATAATATATTGTCACAATAGCTTTGTAGTCTACGATATGTCAACTATGAAAGAAATAAATCAATATCAAAATAATTAATTTATCTTTAAAAATGCATAAGTGTGAGAACTTCTTCAAGATGTGTAATTAAGTCAAAAGTTTTTAAAATAGATAAGGAAACATATACTTATATCTCTCCTTGTTTAATAATATGTATTGATTTCCTATTATATGAAAAAAAAACTAGATACTATGTTGTTAATTTGTTGATAATGGTTTATATGAAATATATGATGTTTTATCTTTATTTATTAAGTGATTAATATAGAATTCACAATTAAGGTATATTACCCCTAAATTATAAAAATGTAAATTATGATTTTTTGGAGTCGTAGGAGTAAACTATTACTAAATAAAATATATACAGAAACGTATTAGATTTTTCTACCCATATTGATAATTAGGGTATAATTACCCCCTAAATAATAATAATGTAAATCGTGATTTTTTGAAGTTGTAGGAGCAAATTAATACTAAAAATAAAACGGGTAAGTGCGTGTTGGGCACGCACATGATAGGGTTCCGTAGTCATTCTCACTACGATTTATAAAAAAATAGTTTTTTTCAAAATTTTCGTGACCGAAGGGTTAAAATCAAAAAGTCATTTAGCTTTTATTATTTCATTTTACGAGACCTATCAAATGACACCTTACTCAATGGGGTAAATGAAAAAAATGTGAGTTCACTTTTCAATCTATGAAAGGGGGGTCCAAAATATTTTTGACAATGTTCGTTATAATTTTCAGTGAAAGTACTAATTAAAAGCTACATTCTAATTTTTTTCAGATTTTTTGAATCGATAGTTTAGAAAATAGAGGGGGGGGGGGACGCTCTGAAAGCGACATTAAAAAGCAAATATTTCGTGACTGAAGGGTTGAAATCAAAAAGTTATCTGACATTTTTTATTGCATTTTAGGATACCTACTAAATGATACCCCATTCAATGGGGTAAGTGGGGAAAAAAATGAGAGTTCACTTTTCAGTCTATAGAAGGGGGTCCAAAATATTTTTGACAATGTTCGTTATAATTTTCAGTGAAAGTACTAATTAAAAGCTACAATCTGGAATTTTTTCAGATTTTTTAAATTGATAGTTTAGAATATAGAGGGGGGGGACGCTTTTTTAACGACTTTGGAGAGCAAATACATCGTGATTAAAGGGTTAAAATCAAAAAGTTATGATACATTTTTTGTTGCATTTTAGGAGACCTTTCTAACGACACCCCACTCAATGGGGTAGGTGAAATTTTTTTTTTGAAAACACTTTTCATTTTATGGAAAGGGGGCCTAAAAAAATTTTTTTTTTCAAAAATCTTATCATTTCTGTTTTTGGGCCATTAATCTACGACCGTATGCCAAATTTCATCTTATTATCTCAAAATTTTTGAAGACGGACGGACATGGAGAAACTATAAGGGTTCCTAGTTTTCTAAGGAACCCTAAAAATAATAAAGGAACGTATTTGATTCTACCCATATTGATAATTAGGGTATAACTACCCCTAAATAATAAAAATGTAAATTATGATTTTTTGGAGTTGTAGGAGCAAACTACTATTATTTAAAATAATTAAGGAACACATTAGATTTTATTTTAACCATATTAATAATTTGGGCATTACTACCCCTAAATAATAAAAATGTAAATTATGATTTTTTGGAGTTGTAGGGGCAAACTACTACTAAATAAAATAAATACAGAAACCTTTTGGATTTTATTTTATTCATATTGATAATTAGGGTATTATTACCCCTAAATAATAATAATAATGTAAATTATGATTTAATATTTTTTTATGTATATGTGTAGGTGCAACTACTGTAAGAGAAGGAGGTTCCTGCCCCACTGAATTCACTAATAATTACTCCCAATATCCAGTAGAGTACCTATATAATTTGGAGGTCCCTCCCTCAAAATATATTTTTTTCCCGACCAAATCAAACGTTCCCTATGCTTGATCAAACCGGGGGCCCTCGTATTGCGAACCCTATTAACGTTACTTTTGAAGTTTATATTAAAAATTATTATACAGGAACAAGAAAAAAAAATATTAAAAAAAAAGTAAAAATTTATTTTTTTGTAAAACATTACATAATTACAGGACCGAATAAAAATAAAATATAATACACAGTGGATGTTATTTTAGGGCCTTACTTCCCTCCTTAATATAAAAAAAAATGTTTTAATATTTCTTAATTCGGCCCTGTGTAGCTAAAAAATGAAAATACAATAAAAAATATATGTATTTTGTGAGTATTATAAAATAAAATACAAAAAAACTGTATAAGTACATAAAAATAATATTCCGTAGGTCAAAAACTTTGCTAAAACTCAGATCGATTTAGCGATCTTTTTTTTCCACTGTACAATAGATACAAAAATATTCTGAGGTAGTTTAATCATTTTAATTGACTAAAAAATTAAAAATAATTAAATCAACTTAACTCATTCTTCATTCGTCACAAACTGAACGATGACAGAATTCTTTGGCACACTTTCCCCTACTTTACCGTTGACACTCTTGATCGTAGCGTCTCTGTTCGCCTTCACAACGTACTCCATTTTCATTGCTATAATCACAAACAACGGGTCGCCTGCTTTCACCAGATCGCCGGCCGATACCAGGATTTTTTCTAGGATTCCAGGCATCGGAGAGACTCCAGAGTTAAGGCTGGATTCCGACGATGCCGTGCTGTTTTTTATGTACGATGGGACTTCAGCTATGAAGCGGCATATCCCTGACTGAAAAGAAGTATAGTTTAATTCACTCTGGAATAGAAAAATGAATTGAATCGTTTACCTGGTCAAAAATATAGATGTCTCCGTTAATCGATACTATTTTTGATTTGTTTATAACTCCGTCGTAGTTACAGATAAGTTCTAAGTGGTTTCCGTCTTCGATTAATTTTCCTTCAAGCTTCTTCCATTGACTCTCGGCTTCACAGAATAATTCGAATTTTTCAGGACTTAAGTATTTTATTTTGATGCTTAATTCATCTGAAAAAAAAAGTTTCGTGTTTGGTGACATAGAACTCTGGAACTATAAATCATACGGACTTCAGGATGGTGTTAAAATGTACGTTACATAGTCTAGTTTTACGTATTAAAATTTCAAATCATTCCGATAAATAGTTTAGTCGTTATGGCCTCTGAAGTAAAAACGCATATATTTGAAATTAATAAAAACGGCTCCTGTTTGGTGACATAGAACTCCGTAACTATAAATCACAGAAACTTGGAATAGATGTTAAAATGTGCGGTATATAGCCTAGTTTTACGTATTAAAATTTCAAATCATTTCGATAAATAGTTTAGTCGCTATGGCCTCTGAAGTAAAAACACATATATTTGAAATTAACAAAAACGGCTCTTATTTGTTAACATAGAACTCTGGAACTATAAATCATAGGAACTTCAGGATGGTGTTAAAATGTACGTTACATAGTCTAGTTTTATGTTTTAAAATTTCAAATAGTTTCAATGAATCGTTTAGAAATTACAGCCCTTTACGTAAAATATATTTTTTTTTACCTTTATCGTTAAATCTAAATTTAAGATCTTTGATCAAATTATGATTGACTCTGAATCCCGACTCGATTATAAATGGGTTATTCAAATCTCCCCTTTTCTCTGCCTCTTTCCGTTCGTTCAGTTGGTCTATTAATACAGTAGCCAGCCCCGCTTGCGCTTTCAACATAGACGTTACTTCTCTATTCGGAAACAGACCATCGTTATTGTTTTCTATGAAACCTGTATGTACATTACCAGCTACAAATTCTGGGTGCCTGGATAAGTTTAAGAGGAAGTTGATATTGGTTTCTACGCCAGCTATCTGAGAAAATATATTAATTAAATAAATATAATAGATTGTAGGTTATTTTAATATTTACATTGTATTCAGTTAGTTTCGCAGCTAATTTTGAAAGAGCATCAGATCTATTTTGTCCCCAAACTACCAGTTTTGCGATCATTGGATCGTAATGTACAGATACTTCATCGTTTTGTCGGACACCTGAAAATGAATATATAGTTTTATTACTGTTAAAAAAATTGTTGTCTTAACCAAAGCTCTGCATGTACTTAAGTACAGCTCTGGTTTAAACGTACCTGTTTCTACTCTGACATCACTCGAAGGGGGTGGAGTCGAAAGATACAATAAAGGCCCCGGTCTCGGCATGAAATTATCACTAGGATCTTCAGCGTATATTCTACTTTCAAACGCATGCCCGTTTAGTTTTATTTCATCTTGACTTAACGGTAGTTTTTCACCAGACGCAATCCTCAGCTGCCACTCCACTAAATCCGTACCTAAAACAATTTAAAATATTATTCTCCCGATCAACTTTCTGTGAAATTAACAACCGTACCTGTTATCATCTCGGTGACAGGGTGCTCTACTTGCAGCCGTGTGTTCATCTCCATGAAATGAAAACTGTGCGAATGTCTGTCGAGGATAAATTCAACAGTACCGGCACCTACATACTTCACTGCCTTTGCTGCTCTCACAGCAGCCGCGCCTAGCTGGTTTCTAAGTTCAGTAGAAATACCTGGCTGAAACAATCGATAAAAAAATAAAATTATTTTTTTTTGACTGGTGAATTAATTTTCTTACTCCCGGTGCTTCTTCTATAATCTTTTGATGCCTTCTTTGGACTGAGCAGTCCCTCTCAAACAGGTGAACTGTATTCCCGTACGTATCTGCAAACACTTGAACTTCTACGTGCCTTGGTTCGAATATAAACCGTTCTAATAAGACGTTGTCATCACCGAAAGATTTCATCGATTCACTTTTAGCCGATTCCAGTGCAGATAGGAACTCTGATTTGGTCATTGCGATTCTCATACCCTAAAATCAAACCTGTTAGTTGTAACGGATGATTGTTTATTTAAATGTACTGACTTTTCCTCCGCCTCCTCTTATCGCTTTTATCATAATAGGAAAACCTATCCGTTCTGCTTCTGCCATTAACTTCTCTATGGATTGATCTTCTCCGTGGTACCCTTCAATAATCGGAACTCCAGCTGCAGACATAATTGCTTTAGACGTACTGTAAAATAAATAGTGTTACGTACATGTATCTATAAAAATAGATATAAATTCATTCAAACCTTTTAATCCCCATGTCTCTTATAGCGCTAGCAGGGGGGCCAACAAATATAACACCTTCATTTTGGCACTGTTCAGCAAACTCTGTGTTTTCTGAGAGAAAACCGTACCCTGGATGAATAGCTTGGCATTTTGCTTCTTTCGCTACGTTGATTATTTTATTTTTATTCAAGTAACTTTGCTGTGAACTCGCTGGGCCTATACGATACGCTTCATCTGCCTAAAATCGACTTACATTTTATATGAACTTAATTTAATGATTAAATTTCATTAATATCTTTTATATAAATACCATAGAAACGTGCATAGAAGTTTTATCTACGTCGCTGTAAACAGCTACCGTTTGTATTCCCATTTTTTTCGCTGTTTTCATAATCCGGCATGCTATTTCTCCCCTATTTGCTATAAGTAATTTATTTATTTGTTTTATAGTAGATGCATACCTCCTGCAAACTTCTGGCCTAAAATTAAACCGACTTTTATTCATAAAAGAAGTATAATAATAAATAAAGCGATATTACCTTTTAATTATAAACATATAATTCCCTATAGACATTTTTTTTATATTTAAAATATGTAAATTGATACTTAAATGTTGCTATATAATATAAAATGATACTGAAATAGTTGTTACATATATTATTTATGGAAGCATAATAAATAATCATATCATTCATTGTACAATGATAACATTTTATCAAATAACCCTGAAATTTAGTATGTTTGTATGTAGAGTATTTTTATCATTGAATTAATTTGAATATATTAAAATGTATGAAACATTTAAATTATTTTATTCTATTTTATTTTTTATACTTTTAAATTTATAAATACTATTTATTCTTGCATTTATTGATCAATTTAATTTATTTTTGATTTTAATTAAAAGTTACATGTAAACGTTTTCATTTATAGTATTCCAGTTTTGTTGTTTTTTTTTTCAGTAACTTCTCAAATTTCATTAATGAAAAAAATACGCACATTTTAAAACAGTATTTGATTTAGATCATTTTAGGCCCTTTTTATATTAAAAAAATATCTTACCTTAAATTTTCTGCACATTTCGAATGGAGGCTATTTTAAATACGTAATAAAATACAAATTATATTATCAATTAATAGATTTATTGAAATGGAAATTGTAACAAAGCATTATAAACAATTTGTTTGTTAGAACATTAAAAATGAAAAATAAGTTTGTTGTATTAAACGTGAAGGCACACTCTCTCAACCGGTTACAGACGGACGTAAATTTTGTATATTTGTTACGCAATTTAACACAGTCAGAAATTTGTATGTTGTTCAACGACATAAACTATCAACTGTTGTAACTGCATAAGACATTACTGTATACGAATACACAGTGTTCCAAGTAAAACGAGATACACATTGGGATATTATCCCACTCTCTTTTTTATGCTATCGAAGGCTGATTTTTTGTGCTGAGACAGCGGGATGCAATCCCACATTTAATTATAGAAATGGGATATTATCCCACTATCTTTTTTATGCTATCGAAGGTTTATTTTTTGTGCTGAGAGAGCGGGATGCAATTCCATATCTATTTACAGAAATGGGATATTATCCCACAGAGTTTTTTATGATTTATAAAGATTTTTAGTGTAATTTAAAAAAATAAAGATGGCCCAATTTAAAATTCAAATAACTTTCTACGATTAATTATTTTTTAAAATTTATTTTAAAATTATTAAAGCGTTATCCTTGGAGATTAATTGTGGAGAAATTCACAACTGAGTAAAAGAACCGACACTTGTAGTTTTAGGGTCAGAAAACTACCACATAAACAAACTATACTTCGTTTATTCCGGTGATTTAAAATTAACTTCTTTATGTGGGGGTATTTGAAAGATAAAGTATACCGTAACAATTCTCAAACCATTCAGCAATTAAAGACCAATATCCGTAAAGAAATTGAAGAAATAAGCCAAGAAACATTACGACATGTGATGATTCACGTCTTAGAAAGAGCACAAAATGGTGGTTATTTAAAAGATGTAATTTTCAAAACAAAATAAAATTTATTTCCAAGAAGTGTGTTTTCTGTTTATGAAAGAATAAAAGTGAATTATTACAAAATGAAAAAGTTATTCCATTTTAAAATGGTCTTGTGTCTTTTGGGCCATCCTGTATTAAGTGGGATACAATACCAAATTTTTTAATAGAAATGGGATATTATCCCACAAAATTTGTACTATGTAGAAAAATGGGATGTTATCCCACAACTTTTTTTCAGTATAAATAGTATATCGATACAATATAGATTTAATATCGTAGATTTATGGGATATAATCCCACATAATTTTACTTCGAATACTGAATACAAATATACAGATAATTATATATCACTTTTTCATAAAATCCTCAACAAAAATAAATTGGACTGGTATTTTTTTTTTTAAAGTAAACACCAATAGAATTATATATATAAAAAATACATACAAATTTATATATTATCTATTTATGTTTTTTTTCACTTACGAAAGAGGTTCCCTTCATAAATATATATCTCTACGTTTAGTTCTACCATTGATTAACATTCATTTTGTACACAGACAGTTATTATAGTTCTGCGCTTCAGACCCAAAACAACTTACGTCCGAAATAATGTTCGGAATCTTAAGATATTTTGGTTTTCAAGCACAGAATTTGAGTTTTACATTAAATCGCGAATGCGTGATGAAAAAAATACACGGTATATTATATCATGATCTTGAATTAATAAATATTAGTCGGGATTCTAACCTTCTCGAAACTGATTTTGTGTTTTCGATACAGTATAATAAAATTATTGAGCAATTTTTGTATTCTTCAGGTGCCGAAATTTATTTTGGCATTTAATATAACTTTTAAAGTGACTGTTCCGTTTCGAAAAGGTTAAAAGAAATAACTGTATACGTGTAAATCAAACTATTATTAAAAATGTTACACTTATTTGACATTTATTTATATAAAGAACTGTTAATCGAAGGTTGTGAGTAAAGATGGTCTTAGAATTATATATTATCGGAAGAAAAATATCATACATTTGACCTTTCAATACACGACAGTATAAAAAAAAATAATTCAAAACGGTTTTATTTTTCATTGTATTTTATACAACCAATAAAACGGTAGAGGAAATGGGGGGTGTGGGGTATTTTTACAGAACTAATCGTGTATATCGAGGGTTAGTTGTATTACTGTAGAATTTCCTGGTTTAAAAAAATGATAATACATTTTTCTTAAATGCAAAACTAATTCTAGGTAAAAAAGTTTCATTAAAAAATTATAATTATTGTTTTCTTTCATTTAAAAATACGCGTTTAAAACATTAAATATAACTAAATTTTAAAGTTTTTATTTTATAAAAAGAATACATATAAATAAACTATGTACAATATTAAAAATTAAAATTTATATAGGTATAAAAAATAATGATTTTTAGATGAAAGAAATTAAACTTAATTTAAAGAACATCGCATTTTTTGGGAGTAAAATAAACCCCGAATGATTTTTTTCAAATTCCATAAACAATTAGAAGTATCATTAAAAAGAGATCAACCACACAAAAAAAGAGAGGAATGTGTTTTGAAAATACGAGAATACTGTGAAATGCGTTTAAGTTAAGATCTTTAATGAACCAACAAACACATTCCCTCTCTTTCTACTTTCTAGTATATCGCACAATACATTTCTAGATTTTCAATAATTTTTTACTCAAAAACTAGCAGTTTTTAAGAAAAATTGCTAGAGACAAAAAGTGTTTAGATTTAAACAAGGATTCTATGATTTTTTTTTTAATTTATAATTCATATTTTGAATTTATGAAATTATGAAACTTGTCAGAAATATTTTATTTTTTGAAAGTAAGTTATTTTGGAAATAAATTGGTCTACTTAATGATACGTCAAATTTTTTTGCAAGAAATTTGAAAACCGATCGGGACCTATTTTACGTGTAAAAAGTGCTACATCCTTTGGTTTGAAAAATATATTAATTAAAATAATTATTATTAAAATATTAAAAACTAGTAACGTCTATTTTGTTATTTCCTGAGTTCTGTTTGAAATAATTTTTTGGTGTTTGAAAAAAAAAAACAAATAAATTTGTTTCATTTTAACACAAATCGTACCGAATATTTTAATTCTCGTAGTACGCTTCTAATAATAATTTAAAACCTCGTTAGTTTGAACTAATTAGGGGGAAGAACGCCCAAACTATTGAAGTAATAAACACCCTTAATTAATTTTAAGTAGATTAATCTCGATTCGTTAGAAATATTCGAGTACGATTCATGATAATTAAAAATAACTCAAGCTAATTAAATTTTTTGATTTTTTTAATTCGATATTTACAACATTAATTTAATAAATTCATCTTAAAACTTAATAAAAATGCAGCCGATTTTTTTGTATATACAGTTTTTTTTAATAGAGAACGATCGTTTTGTCGTGTAAAGAGACTTTGTGATCAATCTGTATGTTAATTATTACAACAACAAACTGAAATTATTAATATTTATATATACAGTGTTTAAAAACAAAATTTGTTATAAGTAACAAAAAAATAAAAATTTTTCAAGGTGCTAATTTGACAGTTGAATTACGTTGTTTAAGGATTCAATAATTCGATAACGTAACGCAGCTGTTAAAGACTTCGAGCATATACCTACTAGAGGCAGCTTGTCGCTCGGCCATGAGAACAAGCGTGCGAGAGAGAAAGCGCAATAAGACCACAACCTTTCTCTCTCGCTCCGCGTGCTGATTGGTCGGCGGGGAGAGGCAAGTGCTTCCCGCTATTACCGGTACCAATCAGCACGTGGAGCGAGAGAGAAAGGATGTAGTCTTATTGCGCTTTTCTCTCTCGCACGCTTGGTCACACGGCCGAGCGGCAAGGCTGGCTCTAGTATGTATATGCTCGAAGGTTAAAGACAAATTAGTACTTCGTAACGAAGCTTGATTTGAGTTTTTTGTCATTTATTTTTTTTAAATTTCGTCGAAAAATAAAAATTACTTTAAACAGATCGTAACAACGTATAAAGATCATTAAATACATTTTTCATAAACTTAATTTCGATTTTATTTGTACATTCGAATTATAATAAAAAATAAACTATTTTATCATATAGTTTAAAAAAAAAATTCACCCAAAGTACTAACGTACTTTTTTTCATATTGTACTTATTAAAATCAACAGCTCTCGGTTTCTGGATACAACCGACACCCATCTAACTAAAACGGTTGTTGATTGCGGCCAAAAGACGAGAGTTGCAGTGGGAGCATTTACCTTACAGATTTTATTAACGAACTAATTTTAAAAATACGTATTCGTAACAGTTATAATGTATTTGATTTGAAAACAAGTAAAGGGGGGAGAGGCAATTCTCATAACATTAATGATTCAGAACGAGTTAAAATGTTCCAAACAATAACATAACGTATACCATATACACACTGTACAAAGTAATGACAACGTTTTTCAATATTGCCGTTCAAATAAATTAGTCTGTTGAATAATTTGTACAAAAACTGTCATCAAACGCGTACACCTCGTCAAATAATTATTTCACACACACACACACATAAACATCGTACGGATTGGAAAAATGATTTTCTTTCTTTCGTCATCTTTATTAACACTTTACCGGCTGGCATGCGACATTAATAACAGGTTGACTGTTAAATTTCATCATCAGGTAATTTAATAAAAACAACTATTGCAATAGATTTTTTTCTTCAATTTTATTAACAAGTTACTGCCTGGCATACAGAATTATTATTAACACGTTGACTGCCAGACTATGATTTTCTGCTGAGTTATTGTACAGCGTTATTAGCACGTTCACCACCAGAACTAAAGTGATTTTATCAAAATATTTCGTTTATTCAATTTTATTAACACGTTACTCGCTGGCATACTGAATTATTATTAACACGTTGACTGTCAGAATATGATTTTTCGCCGAGATATTTTACAGCGTTATTAATACGTTCACCGCCAGAACTAAAATTATTTTATGAAAATATTTTGTTTGCTAATCTTTATTAACACGTTACTCGCTGGCATACTGAATTATTATTAACATGTTGACTGCCAGGTATTTTTACTGAGTTATATAGCGTTATTAGCACACTCACCGCCAGAACTAAAGTGATTTTATCAAAATATTTAGTATACTCATCTTTATTAACACGTTACTCGCCGGCATACCGAATTATTATTAACACGTTGACTGTCATTATTAAAAGTTTACTTGCTGGGAAGCAGCATTATTAACACGTCAACAGCCAGAATCTAGTGATTCAATGAAAATATTTAAATCAATTATTTTTCGTCATCTTTATTAACACGTTGACTGCCAGAATCAAATGATTCAATGAAAATATTTTAATAAATTATTTTTCGTCATCTTTATTAACACGTTAAATTCCAGTATCAAGTATTTGGTCTGTAATTGAATAAAAAAACTTTATCTGATGGTTTTCTTTCGTATTTATTAGCACGTCACCTGCCAATAAAATATTCAAACTGAACGCAAATTAATTTATTTTTTATTTTAATTATTGTCAGCCAGTAAAATATTATAAAATATATAAAAATAAATAGATTATTTGTCATTTATTTGAATAAGCCGCAAGATGTACGCATTTGTCTACAAGGAAGACTATTTTACGTTATAGTAATAATATAATAATTAATCTAGTTAGTATTAAAAAAAATCATTTAACATCTAATATTAGTGTTTTTGTTTAAATGCTTCTAATATTGAGAACATGTGATGCTTTTTCCAATCACCGTATCTATGAAAAAGATAAACACTTATAACAATCAGCTCAATAATAAATAATATAATAAATAGAACATACCTTAACCGATAATTGTTTCGGAAGTTAGTGTTGAATCAGTCTTGAAGCCACGTGAAGATAATTATCATCTCCAATCGGAGCTTGTCTGCAACGGAATTATACAAATAACACCGGAACTTTATAAATATCTAACCGCACTTATGTATTTTTTCATAAATAATTTCAAAAATAGAAAATGCACCATCGTTCTTAACTTTACTAAAGTTTGAATTGAAAAACTACACGATACAAGACACTATTACATCAGATTAGACTTGCATATGGGTCAGTCTGCGATGACGGGTGTGACATTTCAACTCGGATTAGAGTTAATAACTTCTAAATAACACTAGTTAATAACACGGTTTTACCATTTTTCTGTAGATCTTAATGTAATACATGTATATTGAAAGAATAGAAGGTCTATGGTTATTTTACTAAAAAGCCCTGTGACGGGTGTGACGCTAACTATTACAAGTCTTGCTACCTCTATCCAAAATCCCAAAAGTTTAGCGAAAATATTGAAGTTACTTTATAATAATCATACTTTAATATGTTATGAATGAATTATTTTTTAGTAACACAAGAGCATCAGGTAAATACGTAATCCATTTAACTGGTTATTACTCAACAAACATTGTGACGGGTGTGACAACTATTTTTTGTGTTTAATTACTTATTGATATTATTAACTAATACTTATAACAATTATTCATCAAATACATCAATAAACTCATTACATTTATAATAAATGCGGTCACCCTTAGTCATTATTATTGGTGAGGGTAATTTTTTTTTAATTTGGTCAAATGTCGCATCTGATATATCATTGTCAAAGACTTTTAATAGTTTGCAACGATCGTCACTTATTTTTAAGTAAGTTATTGTGGTTTCACCTTCTTCGTTGTCTATTTTGAAATATTTTGAAAATGAACTAAATTTTTTCTAATTTTCTTTTGGTTTATGAAAATTGATGGTAAATAGTCTGTTAATTTTATATTTTGGTATTCATTTTCGTAAAATATATTATTAACTATCTGGTATCGATTACCGTGGATCGACCAATTTGACAAATTTTTTAAATCACGTTTTGAAATATTTTGAAATCCTCACATTAAAAACAAGACTTTTAAACAGGGTGACCAGTATTTCTCTGGAACAAATTTCCCTGACTTTTCCCGGTTTTCCAGGAGATTTTTTACTGTTTTTCCGTTTTTTATTTAAAAATTTAGATAAAAAACCTAAAAAAAGGTCACTGTTTAAACATTTGCAAGAATTTGTGTGGTTTTTGTATTTTTATATTTTTATAAAAAAAATTCCCTGATTTCCAACCAAATTCCCTGACATTGCCCTGTCTAGCAAAATTCCCTGACTTTTCCCGGTTTTCCAGGAACTGGTCGCCCTGTTTAAAAGTATTTCTTGAAAATCCCTATGAACTTTTCCGATAATGTAATGCATATTTAAAATCACAGTTTTTGATCTGAATTCTAAACACTTACTTGCTGCCGTACTTGGTCTCCCTGGCCACAGTCCTGAGGTACGTCCTGTGCTGCTGCTCCAGGTTATATGTGGCAGCCCGCAGCTGCTGTATGGTCTTAAGACAAGCCGTCGCCTCCTCCTGCGTCACTGCAGTGTCTCGTACGCCCGCCTCCGTCCAGTCCTGCTGCGAGGTGACGCTGCTATGCTGAGATCCGTTTATACTGTGTCTATAACATAACACCATCATCACCTCTGATCCTACTTGAGACTATCATGTGCAAGCAACTCACCCGGCCACTACGCCTCTTAGCTCTACACCGCTGCTGCCTCTGGCACCCTCCTGGATCACGTGCGACCACTCGTAGATCCCGCTGTGGTGCGCAGACAGACGTCGTTCGCACACAAGGGCCGTCGCTTCGAGTTGTACGACATGTGCTACGAGCAGAGAGTGGACACGCTCTAAATCCCTGTCGGGGTCTAGGGATGTATGCAGGTTTGTCTCATGTGAAGACGTCTCGCTGCATCCAGCCGCTAGTTCGTTAGATGAGTGACAGCTACAAAAAACAAAGGTTAGATTGAGTTAACGATGTTATGGACGTACAATCTGAGGCAAAATAATATAAATCTAAATGAAATGAAAGATCAAAATTAAATTATGAATTATTCACTTTAAATGTTTGTAGGAAAGTCAAATTCGTTTTTATACTACATAAACAATATTAGTACTTATGTTTAAAACCTTATTTCACATTTTAACTGTTATTTTAGCTAAAAAAATGAATATATTTGTTGATAATATGAAAAATTTCGTTTGTGAATGTCAAAATATTATTAAATAACACTCTTTAGAACATAAATGTAATGAAAATGATAATATAAGTCGTTTACACTTGTCCATCATAATGTGATTACATTAGGCCATGAGTACATATTTTTAATTTAGAGAAATGATCATGGCAACGCTGTACATTATCTACTATTAACTAATTGTCAAATGATTATATTTTATCATCTAAACTACCACAGAATATATTAATAATTAATGAAATCGATTATAATTCCCTTCAATCCACTTATCATATTTTGTAAAAAATTATTTCATCATTTCGTGTATTTTTTACTATAATCAAATGAATACGTTGTTGCCACATTGTCAACAATACTGTAATTTATGTGATGATTTGGTAGTTAAATCTGGTTAAATCTTAATAACGGGATGGTCAATAATTCCAATTTTTTGTATACTGTTTTCTTTCATATAAATATACAACATGTCAGTTTTTTATGAAAATCTGACGCTACGTATAAATTTTATCTAATAAAACGTTACGTTAGTGTACGGTTAGTCCATATAAGCTGTGTTAAAAATATAAACTTTGAGATCGTTTTTCATGACTTTGGTCAAATTTAATAAAAATGGGCTATTTTTCAGATATTAATCTAGGGAATATTCCTGTGCAATTTAAACAAAATCTGACGAAAACATGTTTACGGACCAACTACCTTAAAAGTACAAGACGTGGCAACCTAATTGCAATCTGATTGGTCCAATTCAAACTGTCATTATTTTAGTATTGAGTGCATTGTTGCCAATTTATCACTTTTACTTTTTATAATGTTTTCTTACACAATTTTTATTTTTAATCTAAAATGAGTTACTAAAAACTAATAAGTTTTGTAAAGAAGTAAAACAGATAGTTTTTACTATAATTTATATTTTTGGCTTCGTTTTTTCTGTGTTTAAATAAGGTATAATTATAATTTTTTCAATTCTCCATATAAGAAAACGTGTTAAAATGTGCAAACTTTAAACTGCTATAACTTTTAAACGGTGTAGAATAAATCGCATCTGAATTACGTAATTCGTCTTATCATACTTAAAATTACATTCTGTCAAATTTGTAATATCCTGTGTTAAGGCTGTTCATGCCGATTTTTCCGAAACTAAATTCTACGAGATGTCGCCACCGTAGAAAACAAATATTATTTGCACAAGTCTAGCTCTGAGGGGAAATGACAGATACAAGTAATTCAGTGACAATTGATGATCGAATAAAAAATGGGATATTCTCGAAACTAAACAGAGATGAAGCTACAAAGGATAGAACTAGTTCTTATGTTTTTAGGCTTACATTTAATATTTTCAAATGAAAATTGCAGAATTATTATAAAATTAGAAAGCTTACAATTAAACAAATATCTATGTCGTGGTATATTTTTTTCTCCATATTTTTCAAGAATTTTTGTTGTATATTGAGTTTTATCATATCAAGAAATATACACAAAATTTTCAGATTTTTTTATTAATATATAAAAAATTAAATTGAAAAATTATGTATGTCATGACATAGAAAAATTAATCTTGTTTATCAGTGTATTTTTTCCTAAATGATTTATTAATACTGGTCAGAGCTGAACTTAAAATACAAAACCGTAATTTCTCTATAGTAATTCTTATGGCAATTCAAATAGAATGTTCAGCCTTAAAACAAAAACATACCACTGCCAGTGTCCGTTGAGGTAAGCTGAAGGGTGGTACCGCTGGAGCCTGTCCCCGTTGCCGAGACACAGCTTGGTGAGCAGGTCAACCCACTCTTTCTGCTCGACGCAGTTCCCTGCCTGAACATAGAGCGCACGTTCCCGCTGGACCACTTGAAACATGTTCTTCATCTTGAACGAGTCCTCGTTGAGACGTTCCACTGCAAGGATATCCGCTAGGGGTATACGACATAGCGGGTCTTTACCTGGAAATAATATAATATAATAAGATGTTTGCTTTCGAAGACAAATTTCAATGATTTGTTTACCTTTAGTTTTAGAGTAAGTGAGATCATGGGTAGTCAGTCTGAAGTATCGTTGTTTAAAGTTCTTGCGTCCGAATCTTTTCCTTCCTTGAGCCCGTTTCGTCATGACCCTAAAAATATATCGTTGTTTATTTCAAAATGAATTTATCATAATTAAATAAACCATTAATCTTACCGTATCCTTTTTGAATGAAAGCAATAAAAAAAAACAATACGTTATTATTATGTTATTGAAAAAAAGTACTTTTTTCAACGTCAAATAAATCCGTAGGAAAAAAATCATACATCAGATTTTAAAATAGTACTTCGTAGCTGAAATACTATACTTTCAAATGGTATTAAGCAATTTTGCGTAAAAAATTGAATGTAATATAAATAAATCAAAATATTATATCGTTATTTAAAGAAAATCATTTTAAGTTAAATAATCAAAATTTAAAAAAGGGTATTTTGAAGTTAAAACTCTAGGCTTTCAAATGGCATTACGAGATTTTCTCATTTATTAACACAGTTCATATATACTAGTGTCAAAACGGATTTTGAAGGCTAAAAATAAATTAACGTGACTTCCTAGCTGAAAATGTACAACACAAAAGTTGTAGACAATAAAAATTTTTAAAACTTTCATACAAGGTATATTTCAACATAACCTCAAATTTTCCGAGAAAATGGCGGAAAACCATTTTTTTTACGAGAGAAACAAATAAAAAACCGAAAAATCGGTTTTCCGCCATTTTCTCGGAAAATTTGAGGTTATGTTGAAATATACCTTGTATGAAAGTTTTAAAAATTTTTATTGTCTACAACTTGTGTTGTACATTTTCGGTTAGGAAGTCATGTTTCGCCGAAAATCGTGAAAAACCACTTTCAACCCCTAAAAGCACCCCCATTTCACAATTTCACATTATCTCGTGTTTAATTTTTGTTTCTTCTCTTAATTATAACCTTAACTAAATTTTCTGTCTGGTCCTTGCCTGTTATTAATTGGCACCAGCCTAATAATTATTTAAAAACAAAAAAGTATAACTTACCCTTCTTTGAGAAGGACCGGCATGTCGAAAGATCCTCGCTCGGGGCTCGTGCTCGCTGATATTATATCCAGGAACTGTCTGAGCGCATGCATGTGAGTGTCAGTTGCAAACGCCCGGTGTACACCCTCCATGTACTCCTCCTTGAATGATTGCTGAGCAGAACGGGCGCTCACGAGGTTACCCAGCGACTGTATCGTCTTCGAGATCAGTGTCAGAGTGCGGTTCGTCTGACTGTCCTGAAAATAAATTAAAAACATTAATCAAGTTTTAATCTACACTTACAATTCACTTACAATCTGTTCCGTCGTCAAATCAAACAGCCTTGGTCCAAGAATCGCCGGCGCGAAAAACCTCAAGAAAATAAAGCCAGAAATCACCGAGTATCTGACTTCCCTGTTCTCCGGAAAGTGCACGATCGCGCTCTCCTTCAGGCAGTTGAATATCTGGCACAGCAGCGGCGGGCAGTTGACAGCGCTGCGAACAATCGCATCGAACACCGAGTCGACGTACCCCAGCAGATTGGTCCTGTTTGTTGCGATCGTCGTGGGATCAGATACACGAGTTGGATCCACTTCACACGGACGCCTCTCACGGATAACTAGGTCAAGTGCGGGTCGTAGCGTGCAGTGCAGGTAATGCAGCCCCGCCAGGCGCATAGACTCATCCATCATCTTCGATACAAGTGTGTTTCCACGGAATATCGTTGTCGGGTCGCTGGAATTTACATTTAACTTAAATAACTTGAATTCTGATTGGGGTATACAGGGTTGTCAGTATTTCTCTGGAACAAATTTCCCTGACTTTTCCCGGTTTTCCAGGAGAATTTTTATGTTTTTCCCTGTTTTTTATTAAAAAAATGTTTAAGCATATTTTACACGTTCGTTATATTGAAGAATGCAGAAAATTAAAAACAAACTTTAATACTTTATATCCAATATACTGATTTCAAAGTATCAAAATTGTCTACAAAATGATTATTTTAAAATTAAATTTTCTACATAATTCACTCCATGCCATGTGTTAAAATACGCATTTTTATTTTATTTATTAAATTACATAAAAACATCAAAAATTGAAACAATGTTGAGGAGCCAAATTTCCATTATTTAAAACAAAAGATTTCAAATTGGTTAATTTTTAACCAAACATTGAAAACAGGCTATTTTTAGGTGTCCCCTTAAATTAAATTTCACGAAATTGTGTTTAATAAAAATATTATCTCCAGTAACAAATCACATAATAAATGAATATCATCAATGTTAAAAACCATTAATATACATCCACAATTGAACCTTTGCTTGAAGTATGGTACATTTCTGATTGGTTAAAGTACTAAAAATAGATCACACGATAAAACATAATTTTTTGTTAACAATAGAACTTTTTTGAAAATTTGACATGTTTTCTTTTAAATTTTAATAGATAACTGTTTAAATATTTGCGGGAATTTGTGTGGTTTTTGCATTTTTACAAAAAATTCCCTGACTTTCAACCAAATTCCTTGTCTTTTGTCTTTTCCCTGTATAGCAAAATTCCCTGACATTTCCCAGTTTACCAGAAACTGGCCCCCCTGTGATGTATAACATATAACGTAATACTTACGTTAATTTTGATATCTCTAAGTCAGCAAGGGCCCCAATGATAGGAACGATCTGTCCATGGTGCATAAAAACTCTAACTAACGGCTGCGCTGCGTCCGCTTTGCTTGCAACTATTTCCCCCAGGATATACACTGCGCTTGACGTTATCGGCTGTAATTAATTTATAAAAAATTCATGTTCAGTATTATCAACCAATTTAAAGCTCATTTAGCGCTAAATGCTCATTTAAAGTAAATTTGCTGTATTACAAATGTGATTTAAATCAATATTTAAGTTCTCAGTGAAAAATGTAAGTTTTATGCATTGTAAAAACATAATAGTGCAGAAAATTAAAAATCCATTTAATTAAATGTATTATGCTTGGTTCTTTTGATAATACGATAGTTAGTTACAGGAGCATTTAGTTAAACTTGGTATTAGCCCTGAATTTAGCTGTTAAAAATCACTGACGTACCTTGACGTGTATGCTCTGCAGCAACAGGTGTCTTAACTGGTTGTAGTACTCGCTTGGGAACACGTGATCTGCGATGTAATGGACCTGCAGCCGTAGCGAGCCCAGAGAATTGTCGCAAGACAGCCTTGTCCCAGGTGGAGTCGAGCAAGACCCCTTCAGAGTCGAACCGTTACGCTCACGGCCCTTTCTAGGTTGTAGAAAGTACCTGAGGTTCAAAACAATAACATAAATATTATTAGCACTGGATAATGGGAAAGAAATGTACTTAAGTACAAATATAAGAATTTTCTGTAATTGTACTTAAATTTATGTAATTGTAATTACAATTACATTTGTATAAAGAAACTTGTATAATATAAATGTACTTAAGCACATTTATATGTATTTAAGTACATAAGTATAATTACTTTTCCACAAATGTACTTAAGTACATTTCTATGTATTTAAGTACATTTTTAAGTACATAAGTTTAATTGTTTTTCCACAAATGTACTTAAATACAATTCTATGTATTTAAGTATATTTGAAGTACATAAGTATAATTGCTTTTCCACAAATGTACTTAAGTACATTTATATGTATTTAAGTACATAAGTATAATGGCTTTTCCACAAATGTACTTAAGTACATTTTTAAGAACGTAAGTACAATTGCTTTTCCACAAATGTATTTAAGTACAAGTACTTGTGTTTGGTAAAGTACTTAAGTACAAATACTTTTACTTAAGTACATTCAGAGCTCTGAAAATACTTACCAAGCGTTTGGTGACGAAATCTGCTTTGAATTTCCACTCAACGGTATCCTGACCTCCCCTAAGAACAAATCATCAGCCCCCATTCCACTGTCGTGATACAAAGTAACACATATTTCATACGCATCCCATTCTCCTGGTATAATCCATCCCGAACTAGAATCAGACTTCGTACATTCCGACGTTTCAAAAGAGAATGCATCATCAAACTGTGGACACGTTGTCTTCTTCTTGACCTTCGTCCTCTTCGAGTGCTTCTTACCGTTTGTGTATATGACGTCGATCGTCGCATACGGATCACAGTTCCCATTCTTTAAAGTCAAATCTATGCATTCGATAATGCGTACTTTTATGTGGCCAGATGTGTCGTTTTTATTCGATTCATACTTGATTTCTATGTTTACTTTTCCTTGAACTTCGCTGTCCGCGTCTACGTGACGTATAGGGAACCAATAGTCCTTGTTGTGGTACTGACCAAGGTCCTCACGCTTTATCGCAACCTTACCAATCACTTTGTCTTGCTTTAAGTGCCGGTCGCGATCGTATACGTATACAGAGAGGTACCGGAACCTACGGGGTACTTCGAATTGGAACTCTTCGCCGAAAAATGGGCTGGAAAAGTGTTTCTCATGTTATTACATTTTTAATTTAATTTGGTTTGTTTTTTCTTCATAAATAGTCACATTTCTGTATGATACAAAATTAAAATATAGTTTTACATAGTTTTTTTAATTCTGTAACATTTTTTTTAATTTAATAAATGTATATAAGAAAAAAGTATTTTTAGTATACGAAAGTGGCTATAAAAATTATTTAAAACTACACTGCCGTGCTAAGTACAAAAGCGGTATCTCAGTAAAAGCGAGTTTCGAGAAAATCAAAGTTTTGTTAAAATAGTATTCTTTTTACTTTACAGATTCTTTTTTTTATTTATTGAATGGAATTTATACATTATATTGGGAATTTTGGCGATATCAAAATATACGGCTATTCGTTTACGTATTATTGATATACCTCTAATTCTCTTAGTGATTTCAGGTAAAACTGATATAGGGAAAACTTTTTTAAGGGTTTTTTCATATGTTTTAAATAAGATACCGCTATTTGGCTTAGTTCATTGGATTCATATTTTTTTTAGCTATTCGGTGCCATAAAAATCAACATTATGATTTTTTTTGAGATACCGCTTTTGTGCTTAGCACGGCAGTACAGGTGTAGTGATTTTTGCAAGAATGAAGGTGAATAATAAGTCATGATATTTATTAATCCAATGCAAGTTCTATCCTAAAATTGATCTACAGAACAAAATTTAGATCTACATAGATCTAAAATATTTTTTACTGGGTAAAAAGCTGAAATTTTGGTATAAAGGTAATACAAGGTTAAAAACTGACAGAAAACTAAAAAAATGTTGAAATTTCAAAATAGTTCCGATAAAAATATTAAATAAATGTATTTACAATACTGATCGATTAGTTGTTTTTTTTAAACATCATTTTAACAGAACTAAAGAACATGGAGCGATTAATCATGTCAAAACATTAGAATATATCAATCAAAATAGAATATATCATTGAACTTATCCCAAAACTTGTTTTCATCACGTATGAAATTCTTTCCGTTTTGGAAAAATTGATTAAGCAAAGTTTATGTATTTAATAAATGAATCTACTTACTTGAGTGTCTTCTCCATTGTAGTGGTACGGAATATTTCCTCTTGGTCCAGCGAAACCGTGCAGTAGACATCTCTGTGCGATGTGGACCCATGACTGCGGCATTGCAAGTTCTTCGCCTCACCTGTCACAAAATACAGAAACAACTGTTAAACCGTGCATGAAATCACAATAACAATCAATACGACCGTACACTAGCACATAAAAACAACTCGATATTATTGTCACTTGCACGTAAAAACATGTAACAATTACAAAGTGGGGAAATAGCACATACAAATTTAAGGTTATAAGACGCTATAACAAAGAAATACGTAATTGAATTGAAACACAGTACCGATTTTGATTTTCAATCGCTCTTCAATTCGTACTTTTCGGTTTTCTTCAGCCATGGCTCCATCACTGGAAAAGACAGTCGGATTTTTTTTACTGAATCCACTTCCGGACTTATGTCGCAACGATCACACACACACACATACAAACGCAAACACATACACTATCTATGAAACGAAACTGTGTTGAAAATTCAACCCATTCATGAATGTTATCGCAGTACAAATAATTCGATTTTCAGACAGAGATGCAATGCGAAAGGTCTATACCGCACTTTTCCTCTACTGTACAATTCTGTTATGTGTTTCCTGCTCAAATCATGCATACACACACACACACACGCACGCACTCACACACATGAATCGGCATCAATGAATGAAAATAAAAAAGTTTCTCGAGTTGTCTCTTTCCCACAGTAGTTGCACTGCTCTGATTCATTATCCCTTATGGTTTCATTCTTACATACCTTGAGTAATTCAGGCCCGGCTAAATTAAACAAATGACCTACATTTTATTAATAATAACCCTATGATTTAATATACGTGAACTGGGAAACCAATAAAGTTTTTACACACCAGGAAGTAATAATGTATCATAATTGTGAGATAGTCGATATAAAATTGAAGTAATTTATGTCTACATTATAATTTTCTAGAGCAGCCATTTTAATAATATATTTGAAAAAACCATTGTTGCAAATTCATTTATGAAATTATACATGGAATTTTATGAGAGCCTATTACAATAGATAGTCTGTGGTGTATAATGTTATCAATTAAAAATACCTAAATACGGTTCTGGGTTTAATGTGGGAGTATCTTTACACAAGCTACATGTATGGACAGTTTTACTTAAAACAATTAATATAATTGCAGGAAACGCTTCTTTTTCTCAAAATGAATACTTTGGATTATTTCACAAATTATGTATGCATAGATAAAATTTATTATTTAAAACAATGGGTCGTAATATTTTTTTCTTTTTTTTGTTCCAGTTTATTTATTTTTTAACGAACCGTGTATTATTTGAATCAAACTTATAAAAAATATTGAATTATATTATTTTTTTAATTTGCAATAAACTTTTTGACTTTTTCTAAGTACCCCCCTGTTATAAACAAATTTATTTATCGATTTTTTTAAACCACATGCATTAATAAAAATAATAAATGGCCTAATTTATTTATGTTTTGTTTATATTAAACGCATATGCGTGTACTACAAAAACTGAAAAAAGCAAGATGTTTCAAATGTTGCAATCGTATTTATATTTTGTAATACAAATTATAAAAACATGGTGAAATGTAACAACGCATTGTATGCTAATAAATATTTTATATTTTGTATCTTCACACGGTTGTTACACACAAAAAAAATATGTACATTTGTACAAAGAGCTATAATATAAATGTCATGGGAAAGCGCGTAAGTCAAAGAATGAGAATAATAATAATAATAATGACAGATAAATTCAAAAGTAGCGCCGCTAGGTGTGAATTTTTCAAACTAGACATTCTATTGTTTTGGCGGGTTTTTGATTGTCCGATTGTTCGTGAATTTATTTGTTTCGGAAGTTAACCTTTTCAACGATAATGTCTGTATTTATTTATGATTTATTTTCTCTTACCTGTATGCATGCCGTTATTCAAATAAGTATAGTTATTAAATATAACTGCAAATACACTGTAATGGTTAACGGAATATTGAAGAACTAAAAATTTTGCGGGAATTTTAATAGTCCATTGTTGAAATTTTGTTGATTGTTGCAAAAAACTTTCAATTACATTTTTTTCGATGAATAAAACGAAATAAATAAAATTTCATAATATAAAATTTATTTGTATACATATTTACATGGTTAAAATAAATAAATTACAATATAATACATATTAATATAAAATATCATTTTTTGGTATGGCGGGAGTATTTCTTTTTTGAGTATTAAAATATTTTAGGGATCCTTATTTAACATATTATAAAAAAATAATAATTAGATGCCAATGATCTCGCCCTTAAAATCAATTTCAATTGGAATTTGAGGTAACTTGTGACTTCAACATATTTGCAAATATTCCATCCTTTTTATTTTTCAACTTTTCCGGGGAATCATCTTCAACAATTCTTCCTTGTTCTAGGACCAAGATTCTGTCACATTCGAGAATGGTCTCTATACGATGCTGTAGGGGGTTCAATGTTTTTAAATAAAACAAAAAACATTTTAAGGCATATCATTAATCAACGGGACAACTATATCTAACATTATTGGGTCTACAACTACTTACCGCAATCATTATAACTGTGCTAGTTTTAAAAACATCACGTACAACGTCTAACAGAGCTTTCTGTGTCTGTACGTCTAGCGCTCCAGTTGGTTCATCGAGGATTATTATCTTCGCCACTGATAATATAGCTCTGGCGATACTGATCAGCTGTTGTTCGCCCCCACTAAGATTGATTCCTCCGTCTAGTATTTCCCCATCTAAACGTTTAATAAAATTAACAAACTATTATAGTTTAACGATGCTTTTGTTGTATTTTACGTCAAAGTCTGTAACTAATAAATGATTTGAAATTTTTATACAAGAAACTAGACTTTATAACGCACATTTTAGAATAATTCCCAAGTTTATGTGATTTATAGTTACGGAGTTCTATGTTGCCAAACAGGAGCCTTTTTTATTAATTTTAGATATGTGTTTTTACTTCAGAGGCCATAGCGACTAAACAATTTATCGAAATGATTTGAAATTTTAACACGTAAAACTAGACAATATAACGCACATTTTAACATAATTCCCACGGTTCTGTGATTTATAGTTACGGAGTTCTATGTCACCAAACAGAAGTCATTTTTATTAATTTCAAATATGTGTTTTTACTTCAGAGGCCATAACGACTCAATTATTTAAAAAATTATTTGAAATTTTAATACAATAAACTAGACTATATAACGCACATTTTAACATAATTCCCACGTTTCTGTGATTTATAGTTACGGAGTTCTATGTCACCAAACAGAAGTCATTTTTATTAATTTCAAATATGTGTTTTTACTTCAGAGGCCATAACGACTCAATTATTTAAAAAATTATTTGAAATTTTAATACAATAAACTAGACTATATAACGCACATTTTAACGTCAAACCGAAGTTTTTGTGATTTATAGTTACGGAGTTGTATGTCGCCAAATAGGAGATGTTTTTATTAATTTCAGATATATGTTTTTTCTTCAGAGGCCATAGCGACTAAACTATTTATCAAAATGATTTGAAAATTTAATACATAAAACTAGATTACATAACGTACATTTTAACGCCAAACCGAAGCTTCTATGATTTATACCTCTATAATAATAAAAAAAAAACTAACCTAGCCCTCCTAAGTACTCGGTGACGGCTTGCTTGATCTGCGCCTTCTCCAAAGCGCTCCACAACTGCGCATCACTGTACTTCTCTTCGGGATCTAGATTCTGACGTATCGTCCCAGAGAACATGGGGACTTCTTGTGGTATTACTGCAAGCCGGGTGCGTAATGTATCCAGAGGTATCTTAGAGATGTCGTGACCGTCGATTAGTACACGGCCGGATGATATAGGAGTCGCTCCGAAAAGGGAGAGAACTAGAGAAGATTTTCCACTACCTGAACGGCCACAAATACCTACCTGAAAGTTACAAATATATTTAAGATGCTTGGTATTAATTAATTATTTATTTACGCTCTTACCTTCTGGCCGGCGGTTATGTTTACGTTAACATTTTCAATAACGTAGTTATTTTGATTTTCGTATTTCATATTTACAGATTGGAATTCTATTTTTCCATTTTCAGGCCAGTTTTCTGGAATTTTCTCATCTGCCAAATAAAATTAATTATACATAAATACTTTGAATTTTGTATTTTCGTAAGAAATTGTACAATATTCAAATAGCTGTAATAGGCATGATGATTAATTTAAAAAAAAAACTATTCTATGATGATCTTACGTGTCTCCTATTTCCAAAAAAATACTTATTTCTGCAGAAAATAAAGATTTAATCGCAAAAATTGACTCTTTTTGAATTTGATGCCAAAACGCTGGCAGGTGACATTTGAGAGTTGTGACGTCACACTCCTTGTCAACAATAATCAAACATTCAGAGTTAGACAGTAATTTAATTATTTTGTGTGTTAAAAATGAATTCCAACGTATATAAGTTCTTAAATAAGATATGTACCTAATAATCTTGTAAGAGAAATTGATATTTGTATGAAATTTACTGATGCGTGACGTCATTCGCTCTGATTGGTGCTCCATTTAACATGGCAGTAAAAATTTCGTATTTTTATTTTAACAAAAATTATAATAATCTTACTTTCAACATAAAAATAAATACATATTTTAGAATCTTTTTAATCTATTTCATTATTTAAAATCATAATTTCAATGATACTTTATTATTGGCATCGTGCCTATTACGGTAAAAATGATCGTAATGAAGTTTTTCAAAAAGGAAAATAAAGCTTGAAATTTGCAATTTAGAATTCCTTTAAAAAGTTTGATTTTTATTAACATCTTAAAAAGTTATAGGCTGATTAAAAAGCGCACCCAAAAATTAATTTTGTCAGCAAGCGCTACGTGTAAAAAAAATACAGATAAATTTGAAACATGCCATTTGAAATCTTGGATCTTTAGCTTTCTATGTTTGAATATTACACAATTTTTTACGAAGATCTGTCTTTAATTTTCAGCTCTAATTTTACCTAAATCTTTTTTATAATTCTCCTGCGGCACATCTTCAATAAAACTCTGTATTCGTTCCACAGCACTCAAATATATATCCGCATCTGCCACAAACTTGATAACCCACGTTAAATAAATCGGGACAAGCAACGTATAATTAACAGCCAACCCCACAAGAGCCGGGGCAAGTCCATTAGTACTCATCGTAACTCCAATGCTCGTCAAAGTCGCTCCCAACACTGTAAACCCTCCTAAATAATCCAAAACAATCCCCAGCCATCTACTGATTGTATTCAGGACTAAATACGCTGACGTGTGTCTGTCCAGATGCCGGTACATGTCTTCAACGAGCTCTTGCTGCTTTGAGTGAGCCCGTAGTGTAGATAGACCTCTAAGAGTTGTGGCGAGGTGTTCGAGAGCGGGAGTTCTCGTAGCGCTGTCTGCGTGTTGCAGGTCTTTAGCTGCAGACCGCCATCTGTTCTGGACCATGAATACGACTAGGCACAGAGGCACGGCCGGTATTAAGAACAGGGGTGTTATTACGGCATTGACGATGATAGCAGATGCGCACAGAAATAAGAACTGGAAGAGGCGTTGGAGTGACGTACTGATTTTCTGGAAGATGAATAAATTGAAATTAGAGTACGGTATATACAGGGTGTTCCTTTTTAAGTGCACATCTCTGATAACTTTCAGATAAAAGTTGCACGGTTTAGAGGGAGACATAAATGATTTTTTTATAGGTGGTATTTTCAAAGTCATATGAAGGTCAACATCATTTTTTTTAAATAGGAACCTATAGTTTTTATTAAGTAATTTTATTTTATGTGAAAAAACATTAATCTTTCATTAAAAACTTTCGATATTTTTTTATTTAGAAACCATCAACTTTAGAGAGAAAAAAAGTACAAGATACATAAAATGTTTATTTTGATCTCAGAAGATTTTTCTTAAATTTAATTGTGTTCAATTTAAACAGATATACTACATAATTTTATTATTTTATCTATTCGGTACGTGGGACACGTGTTTTTAACATAATCTATAATACAGTTTATTTTTATTCTTAAAATATAGTGAAATAATACAAATAATACATCAGTCGAAATACCCAAAACAACCCTAGCTAATTTAACACCATAACAATGAGTACAAACACGAGAAAGAGCAAGCAAATTATCTTTTGGTAAAACAATGTTTGGCTGGGCAGTTAGTATTAAATATAAATACTTACTTTATCTATAACACTCATGTCTGTAGAGAACCTGTTTAAAACCTGCCCAATGGGGATAGATTTTAAAGCGGCGGGCGTAGCTCGGAATATAGAAGTCAGTATTTTAGCATGAAGCAATCGGCGGCTTTTTGCTCCACAGACTTGTCCGAAAACGTTGCTAGCGATTGATAGTAGCACAGATATAGCTGTTATTATTGAGTAGATGATCAGATAATATCGAGTCTGTGAAATTTATAATATTTATAAATAAATATTGCCAGAAATAATTGTGAATGTTTTTTGAGAAAATGGGAAATTTCTAGATTCCATTATGATCTAGGAACAATATTCGTGAAAGGTTGATCTACCGAGTGTTTTTTAAAAGTTTTCCAGTGGAATGTTTCCAAAATAACGAATTTTCAGAGAAAATTTTTCAGACAAATGTTTCATGATTTAAAGGGTTACCTTGAAAAGGTCGCCATGATGAGTTTTCAAGTTCAACTTTTCTTTTTCAAATCTAAATCTGTATTTTTTGTTGCAGATTCGTAATTTACAGGGAAAAAAAAGTAACTTTTGTCTGAAACATTTTTTTTAAAATGTCCCAAAACAAACAATATCTTGATTTTCAATATTTTTTTACTCCAAAACTATTAATTTTAAAAAAATAATCACAAGAGGCAAAAAGTGTTTAGATTTAGGCAAGAATTATCAGTGATTTTTTTACTAGTAATTCATTTTTTTTAAACTTAAAAAAAAATTATTTAAGAATAGTTGCATAGTTTTTATTTATAATAATTTTGAAATAAAAATTTATCTGCTTATCCTTGCCTTAATCTAAACACTTTTTTTCTCTTTCGATTTTTCTTATTAATTGATAGTTTTTGAGTAAAAAATTATTGAATATTCAGAAATTTCTTATGTTTTGCTCCGTATGATAAGAAATGGACATTTTCTGAAAAAAATGATTCAAGTGAGAGTTGCTTATTATTCCTCGTAAATTACAAATCTGCAAAAAAAAAATATGGATTTACATTTGAAAAAGAAAAGTTGACCTTAAAACCCATTCTGGTGACTTTTTCAAGATCAACCCATTTCGTAAATATTAAGCCCCCTCAAAACCATGAAATTTTTGTCAGTAAAATATTCTCTAAAATTCTTTATTCTGGAAATAATCTGCTGAAAAAGTCTTAAAAAAAAAAAAACACCCGGTATGTAAAATTACGATTGGTTTGAAATTTCATCTTCGGAGTAAACTTATGCATAACTTACCTCATTCTCTGTCCAGTTACTTAAGCAATAGTCTGCTAAGACCCTGAAGACTTGCCAACCGAGTGCCGTAAATAAATACACAACACAGTAAAATATTCCACACGATCTTACATACAAAAATAAAGCCTTATGCCACGTATTCCTATCGATTTTTTCATCAAATTCCTTCATATTGTTTGTATATAAATCATACGACATATCACTATCTGTAAAAAATACAACAAATAAATCGTAAAAACGGAACACACTGTAAAAAAAATTAGTGTGTGTACTTATGTACATGCGTTAGAAGTTATACTTCTTTGGCGTGATTGAAAAATGACTACAAATAATCTCAATTTTAACTTAATTAAATGAATAAAATAATGCAATGCATATAAATTTAAAAAGAACACTGATATTTTATTTAATAATTCATAACATTATTTCACTAAAATTGAATCGTATATTATTTCAAAGTCCAAATATTTATAAATCACGAAATTTGAATATTATGATGTAATAATCAACCAATCAGATCAGAAGGCTAAATTTAATTTAGTGCTAGATGGCAGCACCAGTATTAAATCGAGTTTAAAAAAAAAATTATTTTTAATATAGGCAATTCCCTTTACAGTTGTGTTATTTAAGTAAAAGACACAATTTCTACAGTTTTGTTGATACCCAAGCCTACCTAGTTCCACCGCTTTTCATTTCCGTTACATTGCTAAATTTTTACCCTCAACGTGCCTAAAGAAGTACAACTTCAATAAAATATAACAACCTTCGAAATCTTCACTCGTTACAGAATTAATTGAATGCATTCGTGTTAACGATAACTTCCTATCAAAGTTCTGTGAGTTACTTCTAACCACCGGCGATTGCAGGACCTCATTTTCATGAAGGACCGAACATCCTGTCATAGAATTAACCGAGCTTGTTGATTTAGTATAAAACAGAGAACTCTTAGAGTAAGAAGCGCCTTTCTGCAATCTCGATTTAGGACAGGTCATTGCGCTTTCTACAGGATCGTGTAGAATAGGCGAAGACGCTTGTCTTGCTATATTTTGTTTGTGTTCAAATAAACCCGAAGGCTGCAGAGAAACAGCCCGAGTCACCGCCTTGTGTGTTCTTGTCGAGCCCCCTCTCCTGGCCCGTGGTTGTGTCCCTCCTACTACAGCATCTGTTTCGGTATCTCTCTCATCTGTGGGAAGAGGTAGGTCGTGCGCTAGGTTATATCGAGACCCGTAGATCGAACTTGGCTGTTTACGAAGCAGTGCTCTTTTTGATGACGTCTATAAATATATATATAAATATAATCTTCGTTTGTTTCTAATAGATATGATTATTGGGTAATTCTTAGTCAACTCTATCAGAGAAAAACGCTTTTACGGATTTTCATAATTTTCACATATGTTGTTAGACTTGCTCAAATAATATAACTTTCATTCATCATTTTGTAAAATTTTCAGTTTTTTGAAAATGACGCGTATTTTAAGTTTTGCAGAAATGACGTATATGAATTTAAATATTAATTTTTATCTCCGGATGTACTTATCGTAGCGAATTGATTTTTTTTAGTTTTGTTCACAAAAGAACGATCTTTTTGGACACTTTAACTTTATTTTTGAGAAATTAGGCAAGAATTATTAATTTTCTTATCAAAAATAAGTAGAAATGTACATTTATACTAAACATATATATTTTCGTGAGTACATAAAACAAACAGTTTTAAACACAATGTATGATTACTTTATTTCGAAATCAATTTATTAATTCCATAGATTACACACAAACAACATTGATTTAAACATTTTCACCCGAATCCATTACGACAAATTAATGTATAGTGCGGGTAATCTATATACAACAACCTTAAATTTTTTTTTTTGAAATTTGCAGGGATGATAGAGAATACTATAAGCAATATTTATGATTTTTTTCAGACTTTTAAAAAGGTGACCTCAGCTTCAAATTTCAACAAAAAAATTTAACCGTACAAAAAATAATCAAAATTTTTATTTTACTTAAAAACGGACAAAATGTCCAAAAAGATCGTTCTTTTGTGAACAAAACTAAAAAAAAATCAATTCGTTACGATAAGTACATCCGGAGATAAAAATTCATATGTGTCATTTCTGCATAACTTAAAATACGCGTCATTTTCAAAAAACTGAAAATTTTGCAAAATGATGAATGAAAGTTATATTATTTGAGCAAGTCTAACAACATATGTGAAAATTTTGAAAATCCGTAAAAGTAGCGTTTTTCTCTGATAGAATTGACTAAGAATGACCCTATTACAAACCCGTCGTTTAACAGAGCTGTGGTTGTTGTTATTGTTGTTGTAAGTGCGAAGCTGGAAACCAGCTTGCGCCACGTTACGGAATAAAGACCACCGATCTTTTGCAGATTTAGATCGGTTTTGTATTTCAACGGGTTGGGTTAGTTCTATGTATAAAGCAGGGTGCAGGGATTTTATTTGGTTTAATGAACCTTTTGCTTTGATTTTGCCATCGTCCATTACGATTATCTAAAAAGAATATCTCAAATGTTATTGAGTTTATGATGAATTAAAAATAATAATTCACCTGATGTGCTGAAGGTAACAACTGTAAATGATGGGTTACAAGTATAACAGTTCGTTTTTGTTTTAGCAGCATTTTTTTTATACCTAAATCAAATATATTTTGTGTTACTTGACAATCGAGGGAAGAAAAAGGATCGTCCTGTAAAATAAATAAATTAACGTTAAGGCCATAGCAACTAAACTATTTATCAAAATGATTTGGAATTTTAACACGTTAAACTAGACTATATAATGCACATTTTAACATAACTCCCAAGTTTCTGTGATTTATAATTACGGAGTTCTATGTCGCCAAATAGGAGACGTTTTTATTGATTTCAGATATGTGTTTTTACTTTAGAGGCCATGGCGCCTAAACCATTTATTGAAATGATTTTAAATTTTAACACGTTAAACTAGACTATATAACGCACATTTTAACATTATTCCCAAGTTTCTGTGCTTTATAGTTACGGAGTTCTATGTCACCAAACAGGAGAGTTTTTACTAATTTCAAATATATGTGTTTTTACTTCAGAGACCATAATAACTAAACTATTTATCGAAATGATTTTAAATTTTAACACGTAAACCTAGACTATATAACAAACATTTTAACATTATTCCCACGTTTCTGTGATTTATAGTTACGGAGTTCTATGTCACCAAACAGGAGTCGTTTTTATTAATTTCAAATATATGTGTTTTTACTTCGAAGGCCACAACGACTAAACTATTTATCGAAATGATTTGAAATTTTAACACAAGAAACTAGACTGTATAACGAACATTTTAACATCATTCCTAAGTTTCTGTGATTTATAGTTACGGAGTTCTATGTCACCAAACAGGAGAGTTTTTATTAATTTCAAAAATATGTGTTTTTACTTCGAAGGCCATAACGACTAAACTATTTATCGAAATGATTTGAAATTTTATCACGTAAAACTAGACAAAATAACGAACATTTTAACATCATTAAAGTTAAGGCTAGTTTTCAAAGCTTTCTAAAAATTAGAAAAGGGTTAATAAATCCAGAGAAACAAGAAACACTCACCAAAATATTAACGCTCGCATTTGAATACAGCACTCTAGCGATTGCAACTCTTTGCTTCTGCCCTCCGGACAGCGTAGTGCCCGTTGTCTCCCCGATAGTCGTCCTATCCCCTTCTGGCATCATTGATAGCTCCGCTCTGAGTCCACAAGCTTCAAGAACACGCCGGTACCTCCGTGATCTGAACTTTGAACCGAACAGAATGTTTTCTCGTATGTTACTCTCGAGTAACCAAGGCTTCTGAGCTGCGTAAGCTATCGTTAATCCATCCCGCCATGATATTATCGGTTTGTTTAGTTCAGGTTGGGCGTTTGCTGGTTCTGAAGTAGGCGTAGTTAAGTTTGCACTGTACATTTCGCCGAGGATTGCTGAAATTAATGATGTTTTCCCACTTCCGGTTTTACCGACGATTATTGTTAATTTATCTAAAATAAATGAAGACGTTATTTTAAATACGGATGGTAATAAAAATGATTACCTTTCGGAATGGTTAAATTATTAATAACTAAATTAGCTTTGTTTAAATTCTGTATCCAAGAGAATTTAATATTCTGCACCGATAAAATAATTTCTTGTTCTTTAATCGGTTCTTTCATTTTTGGTAATTCTTGAAAATCCCCGCTAAGTTTAACTTCTTTGTGTTCGATTTCATGTTCGTTTTCATCGCCCTCTTCTATATGAGATAAATAGAACACGCTTTTCTTTTTCGGTTTACATTTGACTGACTTTTCTGAATTTTCATTTGAACTGACTTGAGGTAACACCGGAATTATTTCAGGCTGAGAAAAAAACTCGTGAAGCCTTTTTGTACTGACAATAGCGTCTATTATAATAGGAACCGTCACCGGGAAGATAAAAAGTGGGACGGTTAACTGGTTAAACAAAGCGAGACCGGAAAATATATTAGCTGCAGTTAGTTCGGATTTTTCAAAGAAATAATGGACTCCGAATGTTACTAAAGTTACCATTACGGTCGATATATGTGTTAGAAAAGCTGAAATAAAATAACAGTTAGTATTTAAATACATAGTATAACTTTGTAACGACTTACTTATTAATGCTGAGTAAGCCGAATCTTTATCTAAAAGTTTCAATTCTTCACGTCTAGAATTTCTAATACGTCTTTCTTGGAAGTTTTCCCAGTTTAATAATTTAAAACCAAACATTCCTCGTAAACTTTCTGTGAGGTAACGTATTCTTTCATCACTGAGTTCCTGTTAAAAAAAAAAATGTATGTTATTTTATACATTACTGAAATTCTATCAACTAGCGATTGCAACTATGGTGGACTTTGACATATTAACAAACAAATAATTCCAATAAAATATTGTAATATATACATTTTAGACGATTATTTACGACTATAAGATATGTGCGGCGAAGTCTACTAGCAGGCAATAGAGAAGGATTGAACTCTCTTTTTATTACTGTTTAATACCATGAAAATTTTGTAATAAACAAATATCATTTAATTTAGCTGTGTGCATATAATAAATGCATTTTAAAATAATATTAATGCATTTTAATGTAAGATTTGGAAATATTAATTTATAGTAGAAAATGTAGTTTTTCCTTTGTTGATCTTTTAGACATTTTTTCTATTTCTAAATATTACATTAAATATTAAATGAACCCTACAAGCTTTTTAGTCATATGAATTCTGGAAGACTTTGTGATAGCTGAAAAATACTGTGATAGTTTGAAAAATTATTTTTACTTTTTAGTGCATATCGACTGATAACTTTCGCAAGCTCGTATCTCAAAAACATTCATTTTACAGGACGCACAAATTACTGTTTTGTAGATAAACAATACTTTGGAGAGGCATTATTACCAAAGCAAAGTGAAGTGATTTAAGTTTAAAAATAGCTTTAGAGTTTTATTTGGTGTTTATTCTAAAGACATACACGTAAAGATGATGTAAAAATGATTTTTTTTGTAGATACGACTTTGAAACATTAATTTATAAACAAAAGAACAAGATACGACATTGCTATTTATTTGGGTAATAAATTATTATTTTAACCCAAGCAAGCTTTGCATGGCTTTGTATTTTAATTTCGTTTTTATACAGGTTAAGTCATATTAGGTGGAACAAACTTTAATAGTTAATCGAGAAAAATATTCAAAGCAAAAAAGTTCATATGAATATGTGCCCGGAAATTCTTAATGAGGGGGCTACAGACCCCCAAAGATTTTCTCTAAAATAAGTTTTTATTTAATACGTGTAGACCCCATTGTGATAGAGTTATGAAATTTGATACCCGGGTTAGTATTAATATGTGTTATCGGCTGCGACACGAGTATGTGTATATTTTAATAATCTACAATTTTTTTGCTGATACTCATTTTTTTTAAATTGGCGGTAATAGTCACTAATCATTATTACAATTTTCAGTAGTATTACATGTACAAATTACCCAACCTTAAATGTGCTCGAGTCTCAGCCCTCGGTTGCGACCCTTGTATGTATTTAAAATGCCCAGATTTTAGTTTTGTAAACCCTTAGATATAAAAATGAAGACCTTTTATTTTTTTCATTGATATCAAACATTGTTTTAAAATTAGCTTTATCTCAGCTCCTAGTTATCCGATTTCATTTTTTCTTTCAAACTTAGTTTATTTTAAGGGGTTACATATAGTACAGTCAGAAGGCCAAAAAAGTGTTTTTTCATGAATTTTTTAAGAGAAGACTTTTATAATTTATCAATGTAAAAATTTGTACACATATTATGGTAACTTTTAATTGTATTTTAACATTTTTTATTTCTAAAAATAATAATTTCGAAAGCGGCTACAGCTGTTCTCCAGGAGGTCCTCTCAAAAAAGGCGCCTTGCGGTGACCACGATATCTCTGGATTGCATCTTTTAAAATAATTAATTTATAATCTTGTACTTAATCGAAGGAATAAGCAAAATAAAATTTTTTGACAAAATGGCGGCTTCTCAAAAAAAAAAAATATCGATTTTCGACAAAAATTTTACCTTAAATTGTTTATAAAAAAATTAATACTTATCGGTGAGATAAAACCTTCGATTAATTACTAAAAAATATTCTTAAGAAACTTGTGTTAAAATTTGAAATTGATCGGTTCAACCGTTTCTGAGGAATAGTGATCACCAACATTAAAAACACAGATTTGAGAAAAACGCGCTATCGCTCCGACCACCTACATTCAAACGCTCTGAGACGTCTTTACAAATATGCGTGTAACTTCGAAAATAATCGCCGGATTGACTTGAAATTTTCTGTGTGTGTATTTAAATGTACACTACGAAAATGAAATAAAAAAAATTAAATTTTTTGAAAATTCTAACTGTATGTAACCCCTTAAAGTCCTTCTTCCGAAGATTATTTTTTAAATAAATATTTTATTCTATTATGAACTTTTTCAAATAAAATTCTATTTTTTTAGTTTAACTAGCCATTTCCAAAGAATTTGTTCATTTAAATAGTATTATCTTGAAATCAATTTTTGAACTACGTGTTACGTAACAGTTTTTAGGTAAAAACTAGTGGGAGGGGGGGGGGTACAGAAAAATGTTACGGCACGTTACATGGGGGGGAGGGGAGTCAAAAATCTCCAAAAAAAATGCGTTACGTAATACTTGAACGCTCCCTAATGACAAAAATGTAACAATAAGAACTTTAAAATAGACTAAAGAAAATTTAAATCGAAGCTGAGATACAGTTAATTTTAAAACACTGGTGGGGGTTATCTTTCATTGCCCATATAAATGTGTTCTACAGGAATATTAAAGTGGATCCGTATCTGAAAATCGTTCTTTTAGCATTATATATGACCACAGAAAGTGGCATCCCCCAATCAAAAAGTGCAGCGTTTTTTTGTGAACCAGACGTACTATATTATAAAAATTTGCATAACTAGGGGCGGGAGGGATTGAGTCCGACGGCTGGAATGTTTCTGATTTCAAATAGTAGGTATGGTATAACGAATATTTAAAAAAATAAATTCATCAAAATCGGTGCTGGGGATTCCAAAGTTTTGGTGATTTTCCAGCTTCATTGACTCGACTATATTCTCTACATATGAAAATATTTAGGGATGACATATTTAATGGTTTGGAGGTCATTGTATTTCCTTACTGGAATTGCTAAAGGCTGGCTATCCGGAAAAAATAGATCTGCAGTGATCAAATTAGATTTCGATAGATCTGCGTTTTGAAACAACATATTTTTTACTGGTTTTATCTGTAGAGACTTGTAAAGATCTACAACGACCTATAAAGATCTTTAAAGATCATTATAGATCGTGATAGAGATTGAAACGTTGAAAATTCATATATTTTTAATGTTAAAAATTCATAAATTTTCAATGTTGAAAAATCATGAATTTTCAATGTTACAATGATCTTCAGAGATCTTTGTAGATTTTTGTAGATCGTTTTAGATCTTTGTAGACTATTGTAGATCTTTGCAGGTCTCAACAGATCAAAAACCAGTGAACAAATATTATGTCAGATCTATTGAGATCTGATTTGATCACTGCAGATCTAAAAAAAAATCCCGGGTATAAAAGTTTGCCACGTTAGGCAATGATATTGACCTTTTTCTTCTGAGGAAGATCAGTCCAGTCATCGTCTGAGTACTTTAAATACAGAAATTCCTTTCCTAAATTATTTATTTAATTAATAAATTCGTCTAATTTGACAGATACGAGATTGCGTTTTGTTTTTAGTAACTATTAATACCTCGTATCTGAGATACGACTTTTCGAAGATTATCTAAAATTATTTTTTAAGATACGAGGAAAACATTTCACCTATAACTTTTTATTTGTAAATAATTTCGATATAATATGTAGATATTCTGAATTGTAGTAGCCAAAATATGCAATTAAATTAAAAATCCGAAAATTTAAAAAAATCGAGATACGAGCTTGCGAAAATTACCAGTCGATATGTATATATAAAAGCTTGTTTTTTAAAAAAAGTTTTTTTTTCTCTTTAATTTTGATGTATAATAATAAAATAATTAATTAATTTACATTAACAACATGACCTCAAACTATAATGCTGACTACGAGCACTTGCACCGACATTATTTCTAACTCCACCCCTTTGCACAAAGCCTATATTTTTAGTTAAAAACTAGCCTATTAAAAATGACAGTCCACCAAAAGTGTTATTTTTGGCTATGTTGATCTATTTCATTTCCCCCACTATAATAGTTAACTTACAGTTGCTTGTTTAATATTGGTAGCCATTTTCTTGCCAATTATAAACTGTAACGGTGTCATTGTCGCAATGCACGTTAAAGCTCCTATAACAGCACTGATTCCTAGATATCCATGTAGTAGATAAATTAAAACAGTGATCTGCAAAATAAATTAATCAAAGAATATATTATAACTAAATATATTTTGTATTTTTTTTTATACCTTTAACGGAATTGCCCACGTATAATGTCCTATCCAGATAACTCTCATAACGTTGTAGACATCCTCGCCCATCAGATTTGTTATCGTACCGATATCTGTAATATTATTATCTTGATTTTGATTTTGGATCATCGGGTGTTCATTTTCTTTAGTTGTCCCATTTTGTATTATTGATTCCGAGTCAGACTTATCATCTTCGTGGTCTTTACTGTCTTTTATAGATACCGAATGGATTTTTAGTGATTTTTCGTAGATTAAACCCTAAAAAAAAGTTTGATTTAATTTTTCTTTTTTTGAAGTTATACTTACGTTGAGGGCCAAATTTAGCAATGTAACGGAAATGAAATTTAGTAATGTAACAGGAATGAAAAGCTATGTAAAGAAAATATAACGAAGCGTTTCGCGGTAGCACTAAGAAGGCATGGATATCAACAAAATTGTAGAAATTGTGTCTTTTACTTAAATAACACAACTGTAAAGGGTATTGCCTATATAAAAAATAACTATTTTTTAAACCCGATTGAATACTGGTGCTGCCATCTAGCACTAAATGAAATTTAGCCTTCTGATCTGATTGGTTGATTATTACATCATAATATACAAATTTCATGATTTATAAAATATTATGGACTTTGAAATAATATACAATTCAATTTTAATTTGATTAAATAGTATAGTGAAATAATGTTACGAATTATTAAATAAAATATTAGTGTTCTTTATAAATTTATTATATGCTTTGCATTATTTTATTCATTTAATTAAGTTAAAATTGAGATTATTTGTAGTTGTTTTTCAATCACGCCAAAGAAGTATATCTTCTAACGCGTGTACATAAGTAAACACACTCATTTTTTTTTTTTTAATTGTAAAAAATTACCTGTAAAGCCACTTTAAGACGTATCCCTTCTATGTTTACAAGATGCGTAGAATATTGCGATAGAGTTCCTTGTAATATCGCTGCCAGGAACATAATACATCCGATTATATAACCGTTACTAAAAAAATCAGTAACGGATTCTTGATTTTTTGCTTGAATATCAGCGTTTTTATTGTTTGTCACATATTGTATGATAACTGAGATTCCTAGAGGTCCTACTAAAGTCATACAGTCACCTAAAAACTTCAAAAATCCACCGAGTAGAAAGTTTTTTGAACAAAACTTGAAATAAGACATCCAAAATGAGTTTAGTTTGGACGTGACCTTAAAAAATTATATGAGACATATAAATTTTTGTTAACATTTAAAATAAAAAACAAAAATTTTAATTACTTCGCACTTGAAAAGTAGTTTTCTTAATTTGGCACATTGTATGGCGGTTGTTTCTTCGATTGGGAGATCCCCGAGACTTTGTATTTTTATTTCGGAACCAAAAATTAGTCGTGTTAACCAAGCAAAGGTCAAACGAGACCAAATAGGGGCTTGTGAGTGTCTATATACACCTAAATTTGACTTTTCGTGTATGGACTTTTTTGAAAATTCGTCTATACAGTCATAATTTGTATTGATGGGGTAAGTTTTTATTTGTACCTATAAAAATCAATATTATACAAATTTATATTATATTATATTATAATTTATTTATATTATATTATTAGAGCTTAACTTAAACAGAACAAGAAAACTATTTAAAAATTGTAACAATGCTTAATTTTTTGAATTTGTTTGCAAGATGGCTGCTATTATTGTCAAGTAGTTTGCACTCCGACCGCTATATGGATAAAGCAACGTTATATTTGGCGCTAGTGTAGGTTTTTGAATCAGTGGGTTTAAAAAGTTAATTGTTGAATATTTTTATGTTCAATTTAACAATTAAAATTAAAATTACTTCTGTGTATAAGCTGCATACGTCGATTATTAAAAACATACAGCAACATAATATAGTTATTGTTTCTATCCAAAACCTCGTTAAATTCCACTCAAATCCATTTTTTTCTTCGATAAGGACGAATAATTTGGCACATCTTGAAATGGCAGTGATTCCCCATGTAAATATTAATAACCCAATCCAACGATTTCTTTTCGAACTTTCGATTTGAACCTAAAAGAAATTGATTTCTTCATAACTCATAAAAACTAAAAAAATAATATTTTTTTCCCGTACCTGTAAAATAAATTGCAGAATCAAATACAAGATGGCAGACAAGGGTATCAGTATTTGACGTAATTTATCACCGAAATTTGGTAATAAATTCAAACAAACATCGGCTAAATCTGACGACTGGGCGAGTAAAAATAGCAACGAGATGAAAAAACGTGTTTCATGATTTGGGTAAAAAAGTTTACCAGGTATCTGCAGTCTATAAAAAATAAATGCAAAATTAATTTTAACATAGGCGCCGACTATGGGGGCGAGATTTTTATAACCAGTATTTGAGTATTGGTTATATCAAGGGGGGGGGGGAGTAAAAAAGGGCCACATTTGAATATTTTTTTACAAATTGCATAAAAATGAATTAACAATGATTTTTGATGTATATTTCAATTGTTGTCAATTTCTTGAGTAATGCGAATAACGCGTCATTTTGACGCGGGTATTCGGGCGTCTCTCACGTCTAAACTAAAAAAGTTAGATATACACTCTAACATACTTTTTTATAGATAATTTTATGCTCTACAAAAAAGGATATGAGATATTTTATCGTATCTTGCTTAGTTTTCGCTACATAAGCAGTGAAATGTGTTTTTATAAAATTATAATGTAACTTTCGTAATATCGATCGCAGAGAGATTATTTTCTAAATAATATAGGGTTGGTATTTGTTTTTACCTATTTGATCTGAAATATCGAAGACATATGAGGACCAGTATCAGAATATAGGAGAAGAACGCAGATACGACAATGTTGGTGATATCGACATAACAGATTATTTGCACGGGTAACCATTTTGCGCCACCTGTAAAATTGCCTTCCTCCTCGCACAAACCCATACTTTTTGGTTTGATTTCACATCGTTATGCTGTCTGAAAGAAACATTAAAATATTAACAAACATATGATCCAATAATACAAGGTCTGCTTGACAGCTCATTTGCTTTATACTGTGACGTCATCAACACTAAATTTTTCTAATAAGGAATTTGTGAAAAACGAAATATGAATAAAAAACGATAAATACAGTTTACATAATAATTTTTTCAGATTTTCTTCTTTGATTTTTTTCATTTTTTATAAAATTCAAACTTCTAATTCTGAAAAACATCCTACATCTAAAAAATAATATTTTTACATCAAGTGGAATATCTACTTTATCACTTGCATTAACGTGGAATTTTAAATAATCACGTTGTGATTTAATTCTTGTAGTATTTCGCATTAACATTTTCTTTACCACACGCTTTAATCCACTTTTTTTATTTAGGATTTTTTTGGAAAACGAAAAAAATTAATATTTGTATTATCTGTCTGTTTCCAGTTGAAACTATTTTTTACAACACAGTACCGCATTTTTTTTATAACCAATATAATATCAACAGTGTCTAAATTTCACTTCAGACTTCTATTTTCTTCAAATCTAAATTTAATAATTCAAACTTAATATGTACATATTAACATATATTTTTAATTTGTAAATTTTTGGCCGATGTACTATGTCATCAACGCTATATGCAATAATGGCGGCTGTCAAAATAATCGTAGCAGACCGTTTTATAGGATTAAGATTAACAAGTACCTCTTTATTAAATCAATTTAATTATCAAAGTCCTCAAATATAGTTTGTTTTTTAAACCTTATAACATTTTATTTTGGTTATGTTTTTTCTCCATCGATAACAATTATTAATACTAAACCGGGTATCAAATTTTATAACTGTATTAGAATGGGGTCGCCAGATATTAATTAAAAACTAATTTTAGGCAAAATTTTTAGGGGTATGTAGCTCCCTCACGAAAAGTTTCCAGACACATATTTATATCAACTTTTTTGTTTGAAATATTTTTCTCGATTAACTGTTATGACTCACTCTGTACATATATTACATCGTTGATAGATAATGCATCTAATTACTATTGTATTACTATTTTAATTAGTTTAATTTGTCTATAAGATGTAGGTATAGGTAATATGTAAATTCAACCTTGAATAAATTCCTCTGTAACCAAATTTAGTAAACTACATATGAGGGACTGTCTGAATGTCTTCATAACACAATGTATAAAGAATACTAATTCAGTACAAATTGCGCGATTTGTATCACAAATATTTAAATTTATTTAAATTATTATTTACGACTTTTCCAATACATAATAATTATTATAGTCTTGGAAAAGTCGTTAATTTTCTATATGATACTTATGGAAAATATGAAAATATTACGAAGTTAAATATAGTCAAGTTCTAGACCTTGTAAGTTTTAATAGCGATGACTGACGAACTAACTTCAAAAGAGGCACCATGTAATATACTAAATTTATGTCCGGTATCAACACTGGCGTAACTACCGATTGTCCGGGCCCCCAAACAGCAGGGTTCCCCCAAAGGTGGTGAACGAAGTTTTTTGTAATGGCTGTGTTGACTTTTTTTAGAATCGAAACGATCAAAAAAAGTTTTTAGTGAAAAAGCTGATTTTTCAGTTACACAAAATTGAATATCAAAATCTCGAAAACTTGAAAATTTGACGTAATTTTACATAAATTTCGAATATTTTCTTTCAAAATTATAAGCAATAAATATTGGAGGAGGAATATTGTAAAAAAATCCCTGGTAAGGCCCTCTTCTGAGAAATTATCTGGTGTCCCTATTTGTATAGTTACGCTACTGGGTATCATAAAAGGAGCTAGTAAATTAGCTAGCTAGCAAGAACTCTCAAACGAGGTATCAAACTTATATGACAGTTATCTTTGAGTTTCATGAAGACTTTGACAAGTTTCGTATGTATGTAAACACCAACAACAGTATTAAAACAGGTGATATTATGATAATTATTTTGTACAGTCAAGAGTCTGCACCAACTGTGTTATGTACAATAAGTTGAAATATCACTGCTCTTAATTCTTTAGCAAATACATTATATACTATCAGAAAATTAATACCTCATTTGAGAGTGTTTGCTATAGGTAGCAAATTTTGCTAGCCCCTTTATGATACCAAACATTAGGCATTGAAATATTTCTTCAAAATTTGCCCAGTTTTTACGACCTTTCACGAACAAATAATTACAAATTAAAAAAAATTGTGCGCGTGGTTTATCTCGCAAAAATATGAGAAAAAAACAGTATATAAAAAATAGGTACGTCCTTCCTTGCTACCTATTATATTATTCTTAATAAAGAATAAGATAATCCGATTAGAAGTTTTTACATAACTGTCACAAAAAAACGATAGAATTTGGTTTCAATAAATTATTAGGGATTATTATAAATTTATTAACTTGATTTCCTCTACTGTGGAGTTAGTTGGTTTTGGCATTTGAACGTACACGCGGTTAATGTGCGTCTGTTTGTCCCTGACCATAGATTTAAAAGCGTTGCTGTATATAATTGGTATAAATTCATGGCAGGGGTCGCGCGAGGAAGTGTTAGTGAATTGTTTACAGTCGCGATGAAATTAACTCTGTCTAATAAATATATACATATATCTCATTTACAACACAACACGTCATTTTTGTAAAATAAGTACTCGTTTAATTTACAGTAATACATACAGCATATTATATCAACTACACACTCTGCACATTAATTAAGGGGACACCTAAAAAATAGCCTGTTTTCAAATGCTTGTAACTTTGTTAAAAATTTCTTAAATGAAGGAAATTTACTCTACTTTATGATGGTCTAATTTGTTACTTAACGACACTCCTTTTTTTAACCTTTTTATGTAATTTAAAAAAAATTAAAAAACTGCATATTTTGAAACTTCACCCAAAAAAGAAATTAGTAAGTATTGATTGAATATACGAGTACAACTTACAGTGCGGCATGTTACAAAGTCGCTTCGAACCGTCAAATTGTAAAATTTACAAACTTGAGAAAAATTAGTAAGTTTTACAAAATAAAAATGTATATTTCACAGTAAGAAATTGTAATGCGGCCAGCATGAATAGATATGCAATAGAGTGATTATTACTAAAGGAAATTGTAATTTGTTACATAGGATACGTTATTTATTACTGGTTAGCGTTGCGAAAGATGTTTATTAGAAATAGGAATTTTAAATCATAAAAATAACAGGTGGAACTATTGATATTTGCAAAAATTACAATTTCATTTTGTTGAAATTACTAATACTACTATGAAATAATACTTACTTCTACAGGAAATTTGTACTCACAGGAAAGGTTCCTGGGTGCCACATCCTGATTTTAATGAAATTTGGTAAAAATTACAAAAAATATAAAAAAATGAAACATTATTACAATGGTAAAAAAATTTTTTTTTATTTTCATATTATTAAATATTTTAATTACATTATTTAAAAATTATTTAATTACACAAATTATATTAATTTTAATTAAGTTCTTAAATTTAAATGACTAATAATTATTGTGTATACAAAATACTTTTATTAAACTAATAATAAATGAGTAATTTTAAAACTACATTACATACAGGCTGATTCAGCACTATTGTGCCTAACTTGAACAGTAAATTGAGAAAAATATTTTAAACAAAAAATTCTATGCCCGGAAATTTTTCATGAGGGAGCTGCATCCCTCCAAAGATTTTGTCCAAAATTCAAATTTCACAATGGGCTCTATAGATATTTAATAAAAATTATTTTCTGTATTTCCAGAATATACTTCATATTCAAATGAAGAAGCTTCGGTACAATTTACTTCAATTGATTGTCCATCAAAGTTGTGTTTCTTTAAATGAGCTTGAAATGATTTTAATTTATCAAATCTTCGATAGCATTTAGATAAGCATTCAAAATAACCTGAAATTATACTTTGATGTTCTTCACTTTTAATATGTGAGTTAAAAGTAGTATAATGAGTAAAAATTGTAGAGCATGAGCATCTAATTTGTGCCATATTGATTATAATTATATTTTTTTTTTTTTTTTTAAATTGTAAAGAAACGTTATTAAACAATAAATATAAAAAAGCACTTGTAATAAATATATAAGAATTTAAATTAAGAGACATTTGAGTAGCTTTAATATCACCTAGTAAGGCAGTTAATGAAGAAGATAAAGATATATATTCTGCTGAATCTATATTAAACAACGTTTTTTGAATTAATAACCAAGGGGCACGCGCTTCAGGCGGAAACTTTATATTAAGTGTAAAGTATATTTTAAATACTGTTAATACGGCCTCTATAGGGCTGTTAACACTATATGAAATGTAATTTACTCTCACATATGATTCACTTATGTCTTCCAATGGTCCTACAATAATTGGACGTGGTTGACATGGGATTTTATGTTGGACCATCCAGCGTTGCAATCGATCTATTGATTCGTTTTTATCATTTAGGCCCTGGAAAAAAAAATTGGGATGTTAGATGCATATAGTATATTAAATAATTTTATTATAAAATAAAAAGTAATGTATATTTTATGGAATTTAAATTTAGATTATATAAAACCCAGTTTAAACATTGAACGAATATATAGTTTTAAAATAAATATAAATTCTTTTATATCGACTTATGATATAGTACTCACTTCAATGTGGAACAAGAATCCTCGTTGAACTTCCGAGGTAGTCGGATTCCACCACGAAGACCCGTTCTTTAATTTTCGTCTAGGACCATCTGCAGTTGACGGAGGTATTGCAAATAGCTTTTTAAATAATGTTGGTATTATCAATAATACCAAAGTACCCAGTGTAGCTATTTTGATGTAGAAATAATTATTTAATAATAACCCAAAGAATAAACTATTTTATCTTCTGTAGATACTTACATGATGTGACATTAGCAAAATTATCCACATACTTGGATAAGTCGGGATCTTTCGGTTTGCGAATGCCTAGTAGTAATCGCACTAAACACGTTCTTAGGGTTATCCACTTTTCTTCCAAATTTTTACAATTTGGGTATAGTTTTTCAAAATCACTGATTAGCTGCACAAAATCACGTAATCACCGCAACAGACAATCATAGAATGACTCAGTGGCTGGCTGACAAGTACATACTTGTACGTTTTTTGAAAGCCGTTATAAGTTACAATTCTGCATTGTAAGTTTTCCAGAGCGACATTTGAATTAGCTAAAAACGATTTCTCACATTGTAAAATTTACCGATCGTTCAATCAATTATTATATATTGCACACAGAGTTGGGCAAAATTCAATTGTAACAGCAATTAAAAATAAACAATTTTTATCACTGTTTAATAAATCTCGGTCTTCTAAAGTAAACAAATGACAGGCATCGTAAAACAAATATTACCTATAAGAATTAAAGAAACTCAAATGTAGAAAAAATAATACTCGCTGAATAAACAAAATTTGAATATTAATTACTTGGACGTTCTACGAAAAAATAATGTTCAATTCCACCTATTATGAAAATTAACATTCGGTCATCTCTGCCAAGCATTGGCTCTACTTAAATTTGCTCGTTATTACTGTTATTCATTATGTTCACTATTTTTATAGTTTGCAGCCAATGTATTTCATGAGGTTGCGTATTACGTTTTATATATTAATACAAATCGCCAATAAAACTGTTAAAACAGTTGAAGAGATAAATATAAATATAAATAAATAAAACCTATTTATACTATTATAAGTACCCAATTACAAATACAACTATAAAGAAAAAGTTTACAATATTGCATTGTAATTCAAACAAAAGTAATACGTTATTAATGCTAATGCTATTAATTACAGTGTGTTATTGTAAAGCTTACTAATGAAAAAGTTAAAAAAAAAATTATTTCACAATAGACGTGCCGATTTATTTAAATTTACAATATAAAATTGTATTTAATACATTATCGGGATTATTGTAAAATTTCCGTACTAAAAATGTAAAAAAATCGTATCTCGGTATAAAAATTACTTCAATATAAAGTAACATCTATTGTTACAACACTGCATTGTAAATTTTAGTTATTACTAATGAATCCGGCCAAGTGCTAGGAAAATTAGCTAAAATTACAATGTTTACAGTATCTATTGCTTATTTTCCTTGTATTTACTTGATTTACAAGACGAAGTTGTAATTCTTGCTTATGTTCAAAAAATACTTTTTTCCGTGTTGCATTTACATAAAAAATGAAATTTTAAAATAATTTTTTTGTAGAGAATTTCAATACCTTGAAATCGGTATCATTTAGCAGCTCAGCAAGTTTAAAGTTACAAGCTTTTGAAAACATCAACTCACAAAATTAAAAAAATAAATTTTAATTGAAAAATAATATTTAAAAATTACTTTTTTCCGCATATGAGTTGCTAGGAATTTCGATTTTTTCTATATTATTGGAATCAAGTAATACAATATGTGTTAATTAATCTATTTTTTTATATGCGGGTTTTCCTTAAGAACATTTAAAATGGTGTTGAATTTACAAAATTATTACATTTACGTTATACATTTTCAATTATCATCAAAAAAACTTATGAAATTGAAAGTGACGTTCTTTTGGGGTATGGTTGTATATGACACCACTAGAATATTGGAGAAAATGGATTTTTTTATAAAAAGTACTGTTGCCGATTAAAAATTTTAATTTTGTATCAAAAAATACTGTCAGTTTTAACAAACATGTACATATACTGTCAATTGAGTAACTTCTACAATCTCCATTGTAATTTTTATAATACGGTATTTTTACTATATTCGTAAATATCATTTACATGATTTATTCAACTAATTATTCAAAAGTTGAACTATTCGTTAATAAAGTGCTTTACAAATTATTTAATTTCAATTAAAGGAGAATACAACAAATACTATACGATTGTATTAAATGAATTATATTAATAGTATATTTGTTTATTGATATATAACAAATTTAACTACATATACCAATAATATAGATTTCGCTTCTGCACGCAAAAATTACTAATTGATATTATTACTTTAGTAACAAACACGTGGCCTAGCAAGAATTATAATAAGAATTTTATTCCGTTTTAAGATTACCTACTCCGTCAAATAGTATACTTAATATTTCTTTAAAAATTAAGTGATTGTTATGAAATACTTTTCTCCGTGTACCTATTACATTAGTGATTAATCTGATTACTTTTAATTTTCAACACAAACTTTTGTATGATTCATAAGTTTAACAATATCCTATATCTCGACCTAATTTGAAATTATACTTAAGTGGTCTCGATTTTGTATAGATACATTATTAAATTTATAACTAAAGATTGAATCAGACGCACGAGCAGTTATTTCTCTCATTAAACACAAAATACACTGGAATGGTTTCTGAAAAAAACATCTGACAAACGTCTCTTGATTGGTTTCGCGGAATTATGTTTCTCTTCTCCATACGTACCGCGCTCTTGGGTTTTCCGCACACACAGACACACACACACACACACGCACGCACACACGCACGCACACAACAGGTACTTTCTTCTATAGATACATATATTATGTATGTATGTATGTATAACAACATTCCTCATATAGTATGTCTAGGTACGGTACTAATACACCGTGTATATTAAAAAACGTATTGTTTTTGGCGTCAACAAACCGGAAATTTGTCCCTCCCTTCTGAATTGTAGTTAGTAATTTATTTGTTTAACCTGTTATATAGCCCCGAGGGATTTACCGGAGATTTAATCTTTTATTTTATTTTTTACTTTAAATAACTTGGAACCAGGGGGATTCCCTCTCCCTTTAGGCGAAATGAAATTACTCGGCGCGGATAAAATATATTACAAAAAAAGACGGACATGTGCGAGTATGAATCGCGCCCTAAGAGTTGCGTATCATTATATAAAACTGAATTATTGATAATAGTTAGTTATGTAACTACTCTATACAGGTGTCCAAGATAAGCGTGCAATGCATGGGGATATCCTAAACGGTAAGAAATGCAGATGTGGTTAAATGAGATGAATTATTTGTAAGAAAGGGGTGAGTATTACAACATCAAAAAATATTAATAATTTTATGTGGTTCAGGCGGTATACCCAAAAAACTGAAAATTCAGAATTTATTTAAATGACTATAACTTTTTTGGCAAAGTAGATAGGTACTTTTTGTTTGCGGTTTCTTAAAGCACTTTTTTGAGTAGAATTGTTTGGTGTATTTAGAATTTTTATATCACTTTTAGTTTCCGAGTTACAAGCCCTAACATTAGTTTTTCTTATGGGCCGCCAAGTTGGCTATATCATATTCGAACGTGTTTTTTACTCTACTTTACAATGATATGTCACATGTCATACTTATTATTAAAAAAAAGTAAAAACCTTTTTTTTGTAATAGTTTATTGTTTTTAAATATGCATTTGTTATTTTCATTGTTGTTATTGCGATTTTTGTTTTTCATGGCTTACTTAAATGTTTGTAATAAAATACTTTATAAATATCACCAATATTTAGTACTTCGACTTATTTTCTATAATAAGTATGTCATGTGATATATCGTTGTAAAGTAGAGTAAAAAACACGTTCAAATATGATATAGCCAACTTGACGGCCCATAAGAAAAACTAAAGTTAGGGCTTGTAACTCGGAAACTAAAAGTGATATAAAAATTCTAAATACACCAAACAATTCGGCTCAAAAAAATGCTTTAAGAAACCGCAAACAAAAAGTACCTATCTATTTTGCCAAAAAAGTTATAGTCATTTAAAGAAATTCTGAATTTTCAGTTTTTTGGGTATACCGCCTGAACCACATAAAATTATTAATATTTTTTGATGTTGTAATACTCACCCCTTTCTTACAAATAATTCATTTCATTTAACCACACCTGTATCTCTTACCGTTTAGGATATCCCCATGCATTGCACGCTTATCTTGAACAGCCTGTATAATTGGTTGAAAAGTTAAAAAAAAAAAAACAGCTCAGGGCCCTAAGCATTTGCTTGTAAGTTACCGCGTCATTATGCATATTAATATTTAAATTGAAGTAATAAATAAATTTAATTTATATTATTGCAATTGATTAACTATCTACTTTTATCTTTTATATATAATACATGTAAAATAATATATGCATCCAATTAACAACAACATAGTAATAATAAGAATTTAATAGCTATAATAAATAACGTTGATAATAACATAAAACGTATTAAAAAAAACTAACTGTATGAGACAATCAACGGTAATAGAATTATCATACTTATAAATGGGGGGGTCAAAGGAGAAATAAACCATTCACAATCTAATGTTGGGTACTGATATTGATATTATACAGAATTTACTTGAGAGGTACACTTATCTCCACTGCTGATTTCTACTTAACGCGCATGTATCAGGACCATTCATAAAAAAATCATACATTTGATTACAACTGTCAGTGGGCTGTCATTTATATTAACCCTCCGTCTGTACACTGGGTCTGTTAAGGAACAGTTGAAATTTCAAACTTCAATATCTCTCCTACGAATGGGGGGGCGGGCTTGTGCTACCTCGCCTAAAAAATCTAGGTATGAATAGGGACTAAAGGCTCAAGGGCACCCGGGTCTGACAATTTTCTTGCAAACGCCAGCAGATGCAAGTTGCGTCCGTTCCCTAAATGGGTCAGTGTACAGTAGAGATGTGTAATTCATGAACGATTCTTTTCGGTGAACGAAACGACTCGAGTCAGTATTTTAAAAAAGATTCGTTCTTTTTTTTATTATATTGTAAAATATAAAAGAAAATAGATTCGTACACTATTTTTTGTGTTAGTTAAAATATTTAGAAAGAAAACAATCGTTACTATTGATATTAATAAAATAATCAATTAAAAAATATTTCTCGATAAATGTAATTGTAGAAGTGTATTTTTCAACAACTAAACCAGAGACAACTTTTTAAATTCCAATTGTTGCAAGGAAAGAAACTGTAACAGTTTAGCTCTGAATTGCAGCGGCGTATCATTCGTGTATTTAAGATACATATGTATTATTTTGAATTGAAAAATTGTTTAATAAACAATTTAGATTTAGATTATATAGCCGTAGTTCTTAAAATGTGTGTTATTACACATTTATTACCACTGCTCTAAAATCCCGAGAATATTAATGCATTTTAATTTTAGCATTTGTTTTCGAGCGAATTATTTATAATACCTGAGATTATAAATCAATTTATCTATAAAGATTAGCATGATAAAACGTCTGAGAATAAAAGTTATATTAAATATCAAAGTCAAAATAAAACTATCAGCAACAGTTATTTTAAGTAATATGATAAATTTACACAATTATTATAATAATGAACAAAAGTAAACATAATTTGTACGCCACTGATATATCAAGCAACGAACGGCGGCCAAAAAGTAACAATGTATTTATTTATCCATTCTGTCAGTGATCGGATACGTTCGGATTTTGTCGTACCGACTTGTATACAAGTCCCATACGAACGATTCACTGTACTGAACGATTCAAATGACTCGTCACTCGCCAATTAATTTTTGTAAGTGAACGACTCATTGAACGAATCAGTTGGAACGAATCTTTTTACTGAATTGTTTCAAATGACTCGAGTCACTAAAAAGACTCATTTTTCCCATCTCTAGTGTACAGACAGCGTTAGTGTTTTCTGAGGTAAATGGATACCGTTTTTTTGCTTTTTTCGTCTTTTCATGGCTAAAATTAATGTTTCATTTAATTCTAGACATTTTTGACTATTTTTATGTCAAAAAACCACTGATTTTGTGCAAAATAATTACCATTTCGTTTATTTATGGCATGCCTGAATACGTAAAATATTTCCCACTTTCAGGTGCTGAAATAATTAAACTTTTTGGAGGCTATGCCAATGACACTATATTCTTTTGAAAGGTCATAGTCTCAGCTTCATAACCATATAACCTTTTTTTAAATATATTTGTTTATTGCAAAGTTACAATTTTTTTAACAAAATCCCGTTTTTCCTCCATTTTTGGCTTTACTTAAATTTTTATTACCAATGGTTTTTAACTTTCGGCATTAACAACTGTTGAGCCATGTAGTAGACACATCAAGAAGTAACCCTGATTTTTTCAGATTTTTTGAAAGCCTATAAAACTTTGAAAACGCGACTGTTCCCGCCAGACCCAGTGTACAGACCGTGTCTCGAAAAATATAGTGTACAGACGGAGGGTTAAAATGAATACCTTGCAGATAGCATTAACTTAACTTTCGCTCTCTAGAGCAAATTAACATAAATTCCCCAGTCGGCAAATATAGAAATCGCAAAAAAAATAGATTTATATATACCTAAGTATATTTACTAACTTATTTTTAGCCTCGGGCAGTATGTTTTTAGTTCACGACCTTTTCACTAGCAACATAGACTAACTCTATACTTTTTATCAGCTTTCTAGTTTTGATTAAATAAGAAAGTTTTCACACACAAAAATGAAAACGAATTATTTAATTCCCTAACCCTTTATTGTAGAATTGTAGCCGCCCATGTGTTTATTTGTTATTTTAAGATAAAATATGGATCTGTTAACAGTTTACATATTTGCAGGCGTGCGAAAATACAAAAAATTATTTTTAACCGTTCAAAAGATAATTATTTATTTACTTTTGAAACACGATGTTGTATGATTTGTTCTACAAATATTTACTTTTTTTATATATCCGAGTATCATAAAGATGCATTAATATGATTTGCATATTTTTTCTAGAATCGTGAATCATAAAACACGTTTATGATGGCATTAAAATATTCTTAAAAATATCACAATTCAAACAACCAAATGTTAAGGCAAATACAGTAGAAACCGATTATAACGACTCAAAATAAAATAAAAGTCCCACTGAATCCCATATAATTGTATTTTTACCGTTTATTACGACTATCCGCTTTTTACGACCAATATACCGGTTTCTTCGATGTCGTTATAACCGGTTTCTACTGTATTGTTTTTATTAATAAAAGGTTACATTTAGTCGCAATGGATTCTGAATTATATAAAACTGAATCCGACCTTGGGTTTGAACTACTTTATTTATTTATAAACATTTGTTTGTTTACATTTTTAAGGTCATTTTTTATTTTTGGCACATGTAATAAGAAAAAATCTTGAATGGTCTAAATCAGATGAAAACAAATGTATAAAAATTCTATTGTTGCATGCAAAATGACATATTTTATTTAAATAAAAAACTGAATCCAAATAAATCTACTTACATTAATGCATATTTAAATTGAAGTTCAACAATTAAGACACATACAAACTAATAAAGATTTCATTGTTGTCAAATTACGAAAAATAACGGTCACTTTTTTATTTTTAATTGTAACAAAACTGACTTGTTGGTTCAAAATTTCACAATAAAAAATCTTTCATAAATTATGATTATCTAAAACAATTACAAAATTTATCAGAACCTTTCATTATTTGAAATAAGCAAAATGATTTAAGATACAATTGTTGCCAACATTTAAAAATAATGATTTTTGCTGTCATCAAATAAAAATAAAGTTCACTGATTTATCAACTTTTTGAAAATTGACAACAAACAAAACATAACCTACTTTATTTAAAATAATAAAGATATTATTACAATCAACAATTAAAAAATAACTGTCACTTTTAAAAAATCTGCAACAATTGAAACAAAACACTGTAGGAGTCAGTTGACAATACGAGATGTAGTAGAAAACTGGCTTTACCGACAGAGTGTGACGGGGACAAGTATCTCAGTTAAGTCCCTTCCACCATTACATCATTACACATGTATGTAACGATGATGATTCCAGAGATTCGACATGTGTTAAGCTATTAGCACATCATATTCATGCGCCGAACAAGCAGAATAATATTTACATTCTTTTATGTTTACATATTCCCCAATTTACAGAGATTGGGACAGAGTCGGACCTAAAAAAGTCATTTTTCTGTTTTTTAAAAATATTTACGTCTCTATTTGCGACTTGACATGAAAACTACTGAACCGATTTAGATGGGATTCATGAGATACATTCTTTTCTGTTTACATCTTCCCCAATTTACAGAGATTGGGACAGAGTCGGACCTAAAAAACTCATTTTTCAATTTTTACAATTTTTTTATGTCTGTCTATTTTCGACTTGACACGAAAATTACTTAACCGATTTTGATAGGATTCATGGGATACATTCTTTTATGTTTACATATTCCCGAATTTACAGAGATTGGGACAGAGCCGGACCTAAAACTCATTTTTCAGTTTTCACAATTTTTTTTATGTCTGTTTATTTTCAACTTAACACGAAAACTACTGAACCGATTTTGATAGGATTCATGGGATACTTTCTTTTATGTTTACATATTCCCGAATTTACAGAGATTGAGACAGAGCCGGATCTAAAAAACCCATTTTTCAGTTTTTACAATTTTTTTGTCTGTTTGTTTCGATTTGACATGAAAACTACTGAACAGATTTAGATGAGATTTTTTTCTGTTTACATATTCCCCAATTTAAAAAAATAGAATAGGTTTCGACTTGACAAGAAAACTACTGAGCTGATTTTGATGGGATTTTCTCTGATTGGATGCCTAAGACGCCAGATATAGTTTAAGCTATATGATAATTGATATTAAATATTAAGACAGATACGTATTAAGAAAAAAATCAAACATAAATATTTTTTTATTTATATAGAAATAAACGCAGGTAAATTCTAGTTAAGAATAAGTCATATTTTGATAGCATTATATCCAATGGTGCTCTATGACCGTCAGGGGGTTCAGGCTGAAATAACATATTTTTTTTCTGAAAAAAAAAATAATTAATTATCTACATATATTGTTTGGGACCATTTTTTAAGTCAGCACTTCTCTTACCATGTAACGGCCCTAAATAGTTTCCTAAATTGCATTATATACACTTAATTTTAAAAAAAGAATAAAATGCCTCCCCTCAAAAAAAAATAACTAAATACATCCCTGTACATTAATTATATTTAAATTGAATTAATTAACTATGCAATTATTAAAAAAGGGCGAGTGTAATTAATTTTCGAGTGACATATTACCCCATCCTTTCCTCCAAATAGGAGGGAGAGGAAGCAATCGCGAATATTGCAAATTCAGCTTCCAATAATGCTGAATATTTAATGGGTATGGGTCTCTATAATGTCAACAAATCTAGAGAGAGATTTAATATACATATATATATTTAAAATTTCATTCATTACATTAAATATCACATAGAATTTATGTTTTTACTATAAATACATTTTAAAACATATATATTTATTAGTGATCTAACGAATGTATGATTTTAAACATTCGCGAACGCGAATATTGACTTTTTGAAAAAAAGCTAAAAAAAAGAAAATTAAAAAAGTCTTCTGAATAAAATAGATTAAAAAACGATACTTTATTTATTAATACTACATCCATAGGTGGGCACAGTTAATCGAAAAGTTAACTTCGTTAATCGTTAATTCGTTAAGAAAAAAGTTAACTTCGTTAATCGTTAAAGCGTTAAAATTTCGAAAATTTAACGGAAGTTAAAGTTAACTGAAATTGTGAAATTATAACGAAAGTTAACCATCCAAAATGTTTGAAGATCTTTTTTTTGCTCTTTCGACAACTTTCTTATGTATGTACTTGTCATCAAACAACCAATGTAACGGACTAAAGTTAACGGAAGTTAACAAAAGCGCATAGGTGGGCACAGTTAATCGAAAAGTTAACTTCGTTAATCGTTAATCCGTCAATAAAAAAGTCAACTTTGTTAACCGTTAAACCGTTAAAATTCCGAAAATGTAACGGAAGTTAAAGTAAACCGAAAACGAAAGTTAACCGTTAACAGTTAACCATCCAAACTGTTTGAAGACCTTTTATTTTTTTTAGCTATTTCGACAACTTTCTTATGTACTTTTCAACAAACAACCAATGTTAACGGAAAAAGTTAACGGAAGTTAACAAAAGCGTTAACATTTTTTTAAGTTAACTTAAAAGTTAATCCGTTAATCAATTTGTTAACTTCGTTAATTAACGATTAACGGATTAACGAGTTAATGCCCACCTATACAAAAGCGTTAACATTTTTTTAAGTTAACTTAAAAGTTAATCCGTTAATCAATTTGTTAACTTCGTTAATTAACGATTAACGGATTAACGAGTTAATGCCCACCTATGACTACATCATAGTATTAATAAATAATATTCGCAACCTTAACTGCGAATACGAATGTTTAAAATTGTGCGAATATTCGCGAATGCGAATATTCGTTACATCACTAATATTTATACACTAATATATTTGTAAAAGTTATATTTGTACAATTAAAATTATTTGATTAAAAAAAAATAGTTTTTGTTTGTTTCCATTTAACATGAAAACTACTGAACCGATTTTAATGGGACTTTCAGTGTTTGAAAGTCTAATACCATAGAATTAATTTAGACTAGGTATCATATATGATAAGCTTTCAAAACTTCGAATAAAATACTTGAAAAAGTACTTTTTGGTACATAAAAGTTTAATAACTATAAAAAATGTTCAGAAGTCAAAAAAGACAATTTATAAATTTGAGCACGCAGATTACCACTACCCCAACCCCCTTCATAAAAAAACTACAACTTAAATCACACTGATGGTCCAAAAGTAAATTTTTTTCACAGCCTCTTATAAATAAAATAATTTTTTTTCATCATGACTTATTTATTATTAAAAAGATACCACTGTGCTAGGCGCTTGGAAAAATATCACCTAACAATACATTAGATTGTTTAGATATCTCTGCAACATCTGGTACCAATAATTTTTTTTCTTCGTTATTTTCTTTCTTATTGTTAGTATTATCGTTATCACTCACTTCAGGCTTATCTATTTTAGCAAACATATTACAAATTATCATAAAAACTATACTCAATACAAATATAGCTATACCAAAAGATGGCAAAGCGTAGTATAAAATATCACCTAAGTTACCAACGTCCATTTTGAAAAACCAAATTATCACAACAATTACACTTTCAAATAAACAAAAGATATAATAAAACAAAAATTCATATTTTGTATCTTTGTTTAAAGGAAACGGATATGAATCGGTGTAAAGGTGGTAAATATTTAAAATTCCGAATGTATAAATTTCGAAAAGGATTGGAACAAGTTCATTTGACATTTTTTTGTGGACTATGATTAGGTTGTATAATATTAAAGCAATACAATGGATAAATATATTAACTAATCCAAATATTGGTAGAGATATGAATGACATCGAAATGATGATTATTCTTGAAACTGAAAAAAAGGAAAATATTATTATAATTATCTAATAGGAAGAAGGTGCCCCTATAATAATTGTTGTAATATTTAATAATATATAATATGTTATATTTAATATATTAAAACTGAAAAAAAATAAATTTAACAATAGGGGTAACTACCCCCATACTTTTTTTGTTATATATTTTTTAAGATAAATAATAAATATACATCTTTAAGAATGTTTGGTGTTGCTTTGTATATCCTTATCCGGAAAGTTGTTCGAATGTAATTTGTTCGAAAGCAATTTGTTCGAAAGTAATTTGTTCGAAAGAAATTTGTTCGAAGGAACTTTGTTCGAAGGAATTTTGTTCGAATGGAAATTTGTTCGAATGGAAATTTGTTCGAATAACATTTGATCGAACGGAAATTTGTTCGAATTTTTAAAATTATTTAAAAAATATGTGACACAATATAATTCTTAGTTATAAAAAAACATATTCCTAAGTACACATTTTAAAGTTTTTTTTGTATTTTATAATAAAATTTGTAAAAAAAATAATACGGCCCTGAGCTAATTATTTGTAGTTAATAACAAATCAATTACACGTATATTTTTTAATTTACACGTGACAAATATATAAGATTTTTGTAGTCTACATTTTGTCACATATTTTAAAAATAATTTTAAAAATTCGAACAAATTTCCGTTCGATCAAATGTTATTCGAACAAATTTCCATTCGAATAAATTTCCATTCGAACAAAATTCCTTCGAACAAAGTTCCTTCGAACAAATTTCTTTCGAACAAATTACTTTCGAACAAATTGCTTTCGAACAAATTACATTCGAACAAATTACATTCGAACAAATTACCTAGATTCTGTATATCAAGTTGTTTTAAACGGAAAATAGTGAAATTAAATAATAAGGAATAAGTACCCCTTAAAAAAATTGGTAATATTTTGCCGACATTTGAATTGTAAATGAAAATTAAATAATTAAAAAATAGGGATAGCTATCGCCATATTTTTTTAATAATATTTTGCATGATTACTCCTATAACTGTTTTTAAAATGAAAATATAGGAAAAATATTAAAATTTAATAATAAGGAGGGAGTTGGTACCCCTTAATTTTTTTAGTAATATTTTGAATTTTAACTAGTTTATAACGAAAATTTGAATTGTAAATGAAAATATAGAAATTAAATAATAAGTGTTAGCTACCCCCTTTTTCTGTTTGAAACTGAAAATATTAAAATTAGTTAAAAGAGATAATAAACTAAAATAATAAAATTATGTTAAAGGGATGATACCTCTAAAACATATTTTTTAAATAATTTAAATGATTTTTTTATTAAAAAAAATTAAAGAAGGACAACCAGGAATAGATTTTTTCTCCTAAATATATATTACGTACCAATAAGGAGTAATATTTGAAAATAGAAAAATATCTTTTCTGTTGGTTTTAAGTTTACAAGACGTTTTTCATTGTCGGTTGAAGTCCAGTCGATTTGTTGAAAAGCATGAGCTATTTTTGCTATCATTACAAAAGACACAGCCATCGTGATCCAACGTTGGATATCTAAAAGTAAATTAATATTTATTTTGAATATAAAAATTGGTACCTACTCATTTATGAAAAATTAACATTTAAAGAAGAAATGAAACTTTTAAAAGTTATATCAGTTGTTTTCCTAAAAGAAGGAATAACAACTTAATATTATAAATTTAAAATCTAAGCGTTGGTTTTTCATTTTTAACTGACTTGAAAAAAGGAATTGGAGGTTTCAATTTCGGTGTCAAAGTTCAATATTTCATTTATTTTAAAAAACTTTTTATATTAACTTAACTCTGACGGGTCATAAAATTGTCAATGTTTGTTTTTTTTTACAGATATAACTAATTATTTTTGAATCAGGTAAAGGACGTTTTATTGAAAAATATTAAATATTTACAAAGTTATGAGCCTCGATGAGACAAAAAAAATGTTTTTCTATGATTCACTCGAAATTTCGAGAAGGGTTATATGAAAAAAAAAAAGATATCAATATCTATATGAATGTAGCTATCGTTGCACGTAGTCGTTTTTTTTATTTTATTTTTTCACAAAATGGCGATTGTTTGAATGTTTTTTTTAATTTTTAAGAACAATTTTTTTATTAGAGCGGGTTTAAAAATAGTAATTATCAAAAGTTGAATAATCGGCTACGTGCAACGATAGTTACTACAATTACAAAATCGGTTCATTAGTCTTCGAGGAATCGTGTTAACCAGCTCGAAATATGTAATTTCGAGATAAACGTGTTTAATTTTTGTTATGTCATAACCGGCCGTGCTACCTCGTCTCACTAAATTGACTGTAACTCCGTCAATTTTCGAAATTTAAACTCAATTTTTTGTATACATATTTATGAATATGTATACTTTAAAAAATGTAAGAAAAAAAATTTTTTTTCCGTCACAGTGGCTATCCCCCTTAATTAAATTGCATAACTCGAATCTTTCTGTGACTTTTTTGGGGGGTAAAAAGACCTCCAATTGGTTTCTTTTTAGGTAGTAAAATGTAAACTTACTTAAAAAACTTGAATCTTGTGTTTCCTGTCCGATAGAACTAATTATAATCACTATATTTAAAGTAAGTTGCGGAGCTGCCTCCAGCAGGCATTCGTTTATTTGCATTAGCAGCAAGTTATTGTTTTTCAACTCATAAGATTGTCTGTCGATGCTCTTTTTAATGAAAGAATACAGATTCTTGACGGCTACTACAAACGTTGAAATTTGGAAGAAGAATAAGAAAAACAACGGCCATTTTGTTTGTGCTAGTTTATGTTCCAAATTGTTTTTATTCTTAGATTTGCCATAACTGGAATAAAATATTAAATTATTTACAATAACTTGTAATCGTAGACATAGAGCATGGATTGCGCATTTGACTCTAAAACAGATTCGTGTCAAAAGAAAGAGATAGAAAACAGTTTAGGATATACTTGTCCTTATTTAAACAGAACTATCTATTTCATTCTTCTTAGAGAAGGAATACAGATATATCCCAAACGTCGTCGCATCTCTCTCACTGTTTTAGAGAAATGTTACACTCATAAACTTATATGTAGAATGGACTGATTGTGAGCATTCCTTATTCAACTGTGAAGTAAATACTGGCGAAAAGGTGTGACAGAGACAAAGCGAATAAGTAGCCAATACCCTGTCTCTTTCTAGAATTCTAATTGGTCACGTCACAGGTTTGCAGTCATTACAGACCTACAGAAAATAGACAGGTATTGGTTACATATACGCTTTGTCTCTTTCAGGAGAGTGGTCAATTTTGTGAGGTTATTACTCAGTCCATTCTATGTATAAGCCTATGGTACCAGGCAACTCATAAATTTTGAAGATAATTTTATGTCGTATTTTGTAATGTTGCAAAATAATAAATTAATTAAATGTATTGAATTTTTTAAAATATTATGTTATATTTTAAATATATTATATTATGTTAAATATATTATGTTAATACAGAAGCGCGGTCCATGCTCTATGTATATGCTTGTAACAGTACTTAAGTATCTTCATGAATATTCGCATTGAATAATTTATTGAAAAATTCATAAACCAAATTAAAAAATACGTAGGGTAATAATTTCTTTGTAAATTTTTCCACGACACAATTTGCATTTTATTATTTGATATACAATATTGCAGAGATTATACGAGTATGACGCAATCGATATTTAAAAAAAAATAGTATTTTGTATTACCTCTACAGGTTGTAGAGAATACCTTTCCCTTTAAGTTCCAAAACCTCTATACCTCGAACGAATTAAGTTTTTTCTATTAGATATTTTCAATACATTTTTACCCTCTATAACTAATTATTTTTACATCCATATAAAAATGGCATACAGTGACAACCCGTGTCGTAACGAGGGTGTAGCGAAAGAGGCGCAAGTAGATCTGGGACACAAAACGTAAAAAATGTCAAAAAAAGTAAAAATAACAGATGGGGTTAGTAATAAATAGAAAAAAATAACTTATTAATACATTTTAATTTTTCAAAATGTTTCTCTTTTTTTTTTTGGGGGGGGGGGGGGGGGGGTGAAACTTGCCACAGGCGCTTATTCATATCCTCGTTACTGCAACGGTGACAATATTTATTCACAATAGTTTTTCTATAATACCGTATTAACCCTTTGGACGCGAAAATCAACAAAAATCGATTGTATTTTTTTTCCTCCCATGCGAAAATCGACTTTTTTGTGAAATATTCAGTAAAATCCTTCACTCCACCCATTTTTTATTCATTTTTGTATGTATGCATATTATATTTATGTAAAATAAAATTTATATTAAAAAAAATATTATGTTACTAACTAATACGAATATCATCTTAATACAAGTCTTCAGGCTTCCGCGGTGATCTTGAAATGGATCTTGGCTTCTGGGTGTAAGCCGCGTCGATTTGGTCATTTTACTGGCCAACGTTTCGTCACACATTGCAGTGGACATCTTCAGGGCTCTTGTTACAGTGCAACTGGAGGTGAGCGTCCGTGGATCTTAAGTACCAGTGCGGGCAGCGGTGGGCGGGGGCTCGAACGCACCTGATTGGTGCGCGCTGAACCCTGTTCCCTCGTGCCGTACACTAGACTCTGTGGACGGGGGTGGTGTTGTGAACAGGTGTCGCCAGGCGCTGCTCAGCTGGTAGCCGTCATCTCTGTTGATGTTGTTGTTATTTTTGAGAATCTCTATAGATTCTCGGATGATGCGGGGGTAGTATCTGGGTGTTCTCGCCAGGACCTCGGTCTCGTCGAAACGGATACTGTGGTTCTGCGAATGCGCATGCTCTGCCAACGCAGACTTGTCTAATTGTTTTAGACGTGTCTGTCTAGCGTGCTCTTGCACCCGTGTCCCTATAGTCCGTCCGGACAAGTCTGCGTTGGCAGAGCATGCGCATTCGCAGAACCACAGTATCCGTTTCGACGAGACCGAGGTCCTGGCGAGAACACCCAGATACTACCCCCGCATCATCCGAGAATCTATAGAGATTCTCAAAAATAACAACAACATCAACAGAGATGACGGCTACCAGCTGAGTAGCGCCTGGCGACACCGGAATTTCGCTCATGGCGCCAGAATCACTAACAAGGGGAACCTTTCAGTGGGCCGGTTTGGATTTTCTTCATATTGAAATATGTTGTGAAGGAGGGTCCCCTGATAACACCTATACCCGGTTTTGGGCGCAGACGGGCAATAGTTTAAAAATTATGACCCAAAATATATTTTAATGTTGCATGTATACCTATATGTTAAGTCTATTTATATAAGCGTCTGTTGACCTAGCGGTTATGATAATAGTCCGGTAATCAATGCACCCGTGGTTCGAGTCCTCTTAAGTTTTTATTTTTATTTTTAATTGCAAACAGTGACATTATTTAAATATATTATTCTCCTGTAAAATATCTTATGAATTTATTTATTTTCAATGTTTATTTTTCAAAATGTGCAATTTAATTTAATTTTTTAAATTTTGTTGATAAACAATTCAAAACTGGGATTGTAAATAAAAAAATATATAATTTATGCTCAAGTAACTTATTTATTTATGAACGGTTGACAACATTTTGGAAGGTATCTATCGTACAAACACTGTATACATAAAAACATATTACACCAAGAACATTTTATAAATGATTGAATATTTAAACAATATTATACATTTATTTATTAATAATTCTTATGGCATAATTGTCCATATAACCACTAGCAACAATAATGGTTACCGGTCAATTATCATTACCACTGGGCCAACAGACGCTTATATAAATAGACTTAACACATAGGTGTATATTTGTATATGCAACATTAAAATATATTTAGGGTCATAATTTTTAAACTATTACCCGTCTGCGCCCAAAACCGGGTATAGGTGTTATCAGGGGACCCCCCTTCACAACATATTTCAATATGAAGAAAATTCAAACCGGCCCACTGAAAGGTTCCCCTTGTAAGGCTGGCTCTGACGGTCGCGTCCAAAGCGTTATGGGTAGTTCAATCAACACGATTTTACTTACTTGCGATAAAATATGTAAGTGTTGACAAATGAAGGTATGAAAATGAACATACAAGTTAGACACCCGTATAATATCTGTTCATCAATAAAATACTTAATACCTAGGAATATATCAGAATAAACATCAAGCAAACAAAATATAAGTGATGTTAACAATATCATAATCTTCAATATTCGATCCCATTCTGAGATATTTGTATCCTTTACGTATTTAGTATCAAATTCCAAATTTCTAGTAAAATTGTTTTTAATAATTTCATGAAGCCCCAATCCACGTAATCCCTCATCTTCGCCCGGTAAGTAAATTATCGGAATGTTTCCAATATTTGTTAAATTTGTATTCGGCCTGATCTTGTTACTTCTATTTAATTCAACACCATCCTCTTTATCACGGTTTATTATAATTTGCTGTTTGATTAGATCAATAAATCCGATAACGTCGAAATTTCTACGAAATGCTTCAAAATCACTAAAATATTGGCGGTGTTTAACATCAACCCATATACGTATAACATTAATATTTTTTGCAGTGTAAATTTCTTCAGTTAATGATTTATACCTTATTAACTCAAATGTAGCTTCTTTAATATCAACATTGGTTATAAAGTCCACATCTTCTTCATTACAGTTAATTTTTGGTACATTTATTATTTGTTCTTTTATAACGTCGATTATTTCGATTATGTCTTTTGTATAAAATTCATCAAAACCTGGAGGTTTTTCATCGTCGTAATAATCAACATTAACTGCAATGTCTGTAATTTTTATATCCGTTTTTACTGATAATAATTGACCACCATTTTCTGCCACTGAAGTATTTATGCCAACATTTAAATCTTCGTCTGGTTTTAAATTTGTATTGACCGATTCATACTTCATAAATTTAAACACTAATTTTACCGTATCAAAATCTTTTAAGTCTAAACCTCCTATGTCAGTGAAAACTAACACTGGTGTTAACATTTTTAGACTTTTTTTTACTAATACCTATTAATATACCTTAGTATCAATACTATATCAATCTATTTTTATAGAAAATTATGTCTATAACATTCTGATTTCCCTTTCTCCACGTAGATATATAAAAATTTTGACTCTGCCCCCCTTTACAGTTTAATGTAACATAAACAGTACCATATGTATTATAATAATATGGAATAATACATTTATTTAAATATTTTATTTATAATTGTTTAACTCTATTTCAGCAAGTATATATTATAATAAATATGGGTTAAAATTGTTCAATAATGTTTTGTTTTTATTTATATGACAAAATAAAGTTTTGGAATCGCTGGTGTACACTTTATTTATATAAAAAGGAGAGTAGTTTTATATTATTATATATTTATTACCACCACGTTAAAATTCACCTAATTTTAATAGTCAGATTTAAAATTAATTATTTTATTTCGTATCGAACACAGTTTCTTATTTATATTGTATTTTGTATTAATTATCTTTTACATGTAGGTAAGTACCATATATATAATATTTATTTATTTAAAATAACTTTAACACTGCATGTATAAAAATCATATCACTGTTACGGAAGAATGCCGCAACTAGAATGCATCAATTTAATCAGGAATGATTAAATTGTGATTAAATAAAATAACCACAAATGGGAAATTGTTTTTTTTATAATATTTATGTTGTTTTTAAATAATACCACTTAGTTAATATAATAATGAATTATTCATATATACATGAAATCTAATAGTGTCCGACTGAAACTGGTTTTTACGACCGAAATCGAAACCGAAAACGAATTTCGGCAACAGTCTCAGTTTCGGCCGAAACCGAAACCGAAACCGAAACTTCCTTACAAGGATCATGTTTTGAGGGAAAAATAAAGAAAACGTTATTATAATTAGTCAGTCTTTATTTTTTAGGGTTCCGTAGAAAACTAGGAACCCTTATAGTTTCTCCATGTCCGTAGATTGACGACCCAAAAACAGAAATGATAATATTTTTGAAAATAAAATTATTTTAGACCCCCCTTTCATAAAATGAAAAGTGTTTTCAAAAAAAAATTTTCACCTACACCATTGAGTGTGGTATCGTTAGAAAGGTCTCCTAAAATGCAATAAAAAATGTATCAGAACTTTTTTAATTTTAACCCTTTAATCACGGTGTATTTGCTCTCCAAAGTCGTTAAAAAAGCGTCCCCCCCCCTCTATTTTCTAAACTATCAATTTAAAAAATCTGAAAAAATTCCAGAATGTAGCTTTTAATTAATACTTTCACTGAAAATTATAACGAACATTGTCAAACATATTTTGGACCCCCATTTCATAGACTGAAAATTGAACTTACATTTTTTTCCCACTTACTCTATTGAATGGGATGTCATTTAATAGGTCTCATAAAATGCAATAAAAAACGTCAAATAACTTTTTGATTTTAACCCTTCAGTCGCGATATATTTGCTTTTTAATGTCGCTGTCAGAGCGTCCCCCCCCCTCTATTTTCTAAACTATCGATTCAAAAAATCTGAAAAAAAAATCAGAATGTAGCTTTTAATTAGTACTTTCACTGAAAATTATAACGAACATTGTCAAAAATATTTTGGACCCCCTTTTCATAGATTGAAAAGTGAACTCACATTTTTTCATTTACCCCATTGAGTGGGGTGTCATTTGATAGGTCTCCTAAAATGCAATAATAAAAGTCAAATGACTTTTTGATTTTAACCCTTCGGTCACGAAAATTTTGAAAAAAACTCTTTTTTATAATTCGTAGTGAGAATGACTACGGAACCCTATCATGTGCGTGTCCAACACGCACTTGCCCGTTTTATTTATCTTTAAATCACATAGTTATGCAGTCTTCGACATTTTTACTTATTGGTATGATAATAATCAACATAACAACCCCTCATTTAAGAAAAAAATATTAATTGCGCCTTAAAAATACTCAAAATAGGTGAGGTGTTCATTTGAGTAGTTAGATTCTTTTTTTGAATATTATTCATGTTTTTTTTTTTAAATATTAAACATAAAATTACATTTTTTTTTGATGGAATTTAACGCGCCGAACTTGACCGATCACAGCGCGAGAACTCCCGAATGCAGTTTCGGTTTCGGTCGTAGTTTCGGCAGGTTTGCCGCCGAAACCGAAACTAAACCGAAACTCGTTTTTTTGCCGAAACTCGACCGAAACCGAAACCGAACATTCGGTCGGACACTAAAATCTAACAATAGAATCATAGAAATATATATATTTAATAATAGTTAAATGTTACCTTCCCACCCCCTTTCCGTATATACTAAATTCATTAAACAAGATATTTCAATCCCCTCCTTTGGGTATTTTTGGCTACGCCCATTAATGACAATTTTACCATATATTAAGTATACTGTTATAGTTGTTTAATATATGATTTTACTTAGTTGTTAAAAAAGCATTCTTTTAATATGATATAGTGTTTTGTATAACTCCGCGAAAAATAAATAAAATTCCATTCTACGAAACAAACAAAGTTTTGAAAAGTAGAGATTCGAAATTTTAAAATAGTTTATTTATTTATTTCTATTATTTCTATACATCAATTTTTATCATAATTTCAGAGCTTTGAATAATGCAATGTCAACATTTTAATCTCTTTACTAATTTTATCAATGCAAATATTCCTGAAGACGTCGAAAAAAGTTAACAACTGTATTACTTACTTGCGATAAAATATATACGTGTTGATAAACGAGGGTATAAAAATAAATACAAAGGTTAGACATCCATACAATATCTGTTCATCAATAAAATACTTAATACCTAGAAATATATCAGAGTAAACATCAAATAAACAAAATCCAACTGATACCATCAACATCACAATTTTAAGTATTCGATCCTGTTCTGGGATATTTTTACCCTTAATATGTATAAAAGTGTTGAATTCCAAATTAGTGGTGAAGTTATTTTCAATAATTTCATTAATATCCGATGCCATTTGAGCGTATAATCTTCCGTCAGGTTTTCTAGATTTAATATACGAGAAGTTAATTGGAATTTTATGATTTGCATCTTCATGATTATCAAAAATACCCACTTTTATTAGATCAATAAATTCCATAAAGCTGCAAATTGGGCGATCAGGTTTATAATGAAAGCCCCTACATCCAGTTGAAACTAATATATTTTTGATTTTTATATCAAATTCTGATTGAAATTTTACTGAACCTTTTCCATTTTCTGCTACGTTTGAAACATTTTGATTTATATTAGTTTTATTTAGATCTGTATTTGTTAATTTCGAACTTTTATCTAATGGTTGATTATTTTCTTCAATATTTTCCAAATGTTTATCAGCTATTTGTCTATATAATATTAAATCAAATGTAACCATTGTAATAGATTCTTCTATGCAGTTGTAGTAGCAGGCACAAATATTTTGGTTTATTTCTATATTATTTATTAGTTGTTTAATAAGGTCGATAAGTTCGTTAATGTTAAAGTTTTTACAAAACTTATCAAAATCTAAAGATGTTGCATTATCGTAATATTCAATTTTTACTTCTACTTTTTCAAGTTTTAGGTTATCGAATATTGCTGGAAATTCAATCGGATACGGACCATCATTTCCATTTTCTGCCACGTTTGATCCATGTCCAGTATTCATAATGTCATTTTCATCATCTTGATTTATGTCAATTTTATTTAGGTCTTCATCTGTTTCTGAACATTCATCGATTTGATCATTTTCATAATTTTTTGTACATTTTTCAACTGATGATTTATTCTTAAACCATAATTTAAATTCCATAATATTAAAATCTTCCTCAAAGTCTATGGCTGTCCTCATAAAATAAAATATCTGTTGGTAGAACATCTTTATATGTAGGTCCATATTAAATTTTAGTAATATTATTTACTTTTTATGAGTTGTACTGTAAGTGGTACAAATGAATTAATTATTTAATAATACACAGGGTGTGGCATTTAAAATGAGACAAGTAAATAACTGGAAATCATGTGACTGTATGGATAAAAGTTTTAAATAAATATTGTTTGGTTTCAAGGCTCAAGGAGGAATTAAGGTAAAAAAATCAAATATCTTCTGTAGGGAAAATTTTTTACTGAGACATTTTTTTTTGGTATTAAGCTAAATATCTATAGAGATTTTTGAATATTTAACTTCATAAAAATGGAAGAGATAGAAGTACGAAATTTAATACAAAGAATCATATAAATATTTCAAAATTAAAATACCAGTTATAATTTAAATAAAATAAATAAATAAAACGAGAATTTTTAATTTTTGTCTCTTACAATTTTATTCAAAAATTAATAGTTTACAAGTAAAAAGTAGGTATTAGTTCAAAATCACTATTCTTATTTTGCTAAATATAATAAAAACAGATGTCTCAGAAAAAATGCTTCTTACAAAAAATGTTTGATTTTGCCCAAGGTTAGTACCAAGGTTAGTACCAGTGGCGTACGCAGGATTGTGTGTGTCAGAGAATTTTTAAAAAAAGGTAATCAAAATAAAAAAATTGAATTGGTAATGACTAAAAAAAAGGTCATTAGAATAAAAAAGTGAACGGTAATAACTAAAAAAAAAGGTCTCCAAAATAAATGTTGTGAATTTTGTTGGGAATAATATTAATATTGATTTCAAAAAAGATCACAGTTCTCAAGGGGGGGGGTCTGACCCCCCCCCCTGCGTACGCCACTGGGTTGTACCATAACTCTGGCGGGGTGAGGCATGAGAGGGGACACCGCGTCATCATGAGGGATCCTCTAACGTTAAAAATAGTTGTCAAACTTTTTTTACTATACAGGTTGTCCAAGATAAGCGTGCAATGCATGGGGATATCCTAAACGGTAAGAGATACAGATGTGGTTAAATCAGATGAATTATTTGTAAGAAAGGGGTGAGTATTACTACATCAAAAAATATTAATAATTGTATGTGGTTTAGGCGGTATACCCAAAAAACTGTAAATTCGGAATTTATTTAAATGGCTATAACTTTTTTGGAAAAGTAGATAAGTACTTTTTGTTTGCGGTTTCTTAAAGCACTTTTTTGTGTAGAATTGATTGGTGTATTTAGAATTTTTATATCACTTTAAGTTTCCGTGTTACAAGCCCTAACTTTAGTTTTTCTTATGGGCCGCTAAGTTGGTTATAGCATATTTGAACGTGTTTTTTACTCTACTTTACAATGACATGTCACATGTCATACTTATTATTAAAAAAAAGTAAGAACCTTTTTTTTGTAATAGTTTATTGTTTTTAAATATGCATTTGTTATTTTCATTGTTGTTATTGCGATTTTTGTTTAACAATTTTTGTTTTTCATGGCTTACTTAAATGTTTGTAATAAAATACTTTATAAATATCACCAATATTTAGTACTTCGACTTATTTTCTATAATAAGTATGTCATGTGATATATCTTTGTAAAGTAGAGTAAAAAACACGTTCGAATATGATATAGCCAGCTTGGCGACCCATAAGAAAAACTAAAGTTAGGGCTTGTAACTCGGAAACTAAAAGTGATATACAAATTCTAAATACACCAAACAATTCTACTCAAAAAAGTGCTCTAAGAAACCGCAAACAAAAAGTACCTATCTACTTTGCCAAAAAAGTTATAGTCATTTAAAGAAATTCTGAATTTTCAGTTTTTTGGGTATACCTCCTGAACTACATAAAATTATTAATATTTTTTGATGTTGTAATACTCACCCCTTTCTTACAAATAATTCATCTCATTTAACCACATCTGTATCTCTTACCGTTTAGGATATCCCCATGCATTGCACGCTTATCTTGGACATCCTGTATAAAGGTTCCTCAGGATGACGCGTTTCACGTGGCCGCTGATTTGTCAAAAGTTATGGTACAACCTTTTCATTGACTAACCTTGGATTTTGCCAGTAGAAGAAGAATAAAATAAAAAGTTTCCTTTAAAAAAATAGGTATTGACCTTCAAAAACTTTAAATATTACTATCCATATCCCTAAAACAACGGTGGGTCGGTGGGTGCTCCTCTAGCCGTCGATCGTTAGAACGATTGAATTACCGATGCCGTCGTATTGTAGAGTGCTTAAGCTTTGCTCAAACTTAAACCAGACTTAGCTAACGATAAGCCTGACTTAAGTGTAATACGGTGCAAACGGGCATAAGTGTATTAAACTTACATATATGATACTATCTATGGAATTTAGAGCAGTGATATTTTAACGTATTGTAATGCCGGCAGTACACACTCGCCGAGACATTTGATAAGGCGAATGTGTACGAGCGCATGGATGTACACACTCGGCGAAACTATCCAGTTCAATTTAAATTGAAATAAATTCAAGCGAGAGTGAGCGCGAGAGGTATACTGAATGCGCTCGCTCTAGACACTCAGTTCCTTTGACTCGTGGTCAAAAACCGACTTTATGTGGAGCGAACACGAGGCGAGGCGAGGCATGGCGAATCACCACAGGGCGAGGCGAGCGTTGCCAGTACACACTCGCGTTCGGGTAGTCTCGCCTAGGCTCGGCGAGTGTGTACTGCCGGCATAACACAGTTGGTGCAGACTCTGACCGTACAAAATAATTATCATCATAGACATAGAGACATGGATAGCGCATTCGTATTAACATAATGGTGTAACATTTGTTCTGTAAGTGAGAGAGAGATGCAGTATAGTTTGGACAATATCTATATCTTTTTCTAAGAATCTGATTGGTAGTTTACTACAGTTCAGGGTAGTATTTATGTCGTATATATTTTTGTTATATTATTATTATTATTAATATTATTATTGAAATAATTAGTTAATGTCAGGATTTGTAGCAAGGAAAATACTAAAAAAGAACAATTTTTTTAATTGCAATAAATTGCGTATTTCGCAGTAATCAACTTTTTTTACTAAATATAAAAAATCGAGACAATTTACAAAAACCATCAACTGATCTCATAGAAATTTGTAAAATTAGTGAACGGATTTTCCGAGAAAGTAATATTTTTAGTAGTGCAAATATTAAATGTTTATTAATGAAAAATAGTTTTAAAGCAATTCCCATGTAGTTCTTAAAAAATGATGATGTGAATTGCACTAACAATTACAGACAATATTTAATTAATAACAAAATTTTTAATATATTAAATATTTTTTAACGTTAGTTATTTTATAGTTCTTTATCCATATAAATGAATATTTTTAATGTTTGAGACCAAAAATGAAACAGTTACACTCCTGTATAAGTAAGGACACGTATATTTCCAAACTACATTCTATCTCTTTCTTTTGACACAGCTCTGTTTTCGATTCAGATTTTATGTCTATGATTATCATAATATCACCACTGTTTTAATACCATTGTGAACCAAAATGTTATCCCTACAATCCTTTATTTTCGTATTATTTGCATGTCTCAATTAAAATTCCACACACTGTACATATATTTGTAATAAGTATGTTTTTAATAAATTACGAATCTAATTTTCAAATATTAAATACATACAGCCTATAGAATAAAACATAATTAGGTGTACAATGAACTGTAGTTATTACAAAAATATACAGGTAAAAGTCGTTTTACGTCGGGGTTTCGTTCCGAGAGACACCGGCGTAAAATGAACACAAATATAATGGACGTTATAAGGTTGTGTTCCGTGTCGAAATTCTAACAACAATCTAACATGTTTATTTAATACATATGCTATATATATTCAAAATAAATTATAAATGTATTTAATAAATATAGTTTAAATTCGTTTACAAAATAAGGAATCAGAATAAAAAGTATACAAATAATTTTTGTTCTTTTTAAAAGTTAATTATTGAAAACAAAAAAAATAAACAATTGACGTTCAAAATAGAATAAAACAACGTGTAAAAGTGTGTCTGCTATTAGAATCGTGGCGCCTAATGTCGTCTGGTGTCAGCCGAACCGGGGAATTCCACGGCCGAACCGAACGAAACCGGGGAATCTCACGCCGGCACCAACCTGCGTAGTTGTGAATCGGTGTAAATCGAATCGGCGCAAAACGACGTTTACCGGGATAATAGGGGTGAGTTTTTTTATCTTGAGACTACTTTATATCTGGAAAACTATGTATTTTTACGGAAAATGTTTTATACAAAAGTTTCAGTATTTGGAGGGACAAAATCAATAGAGGTAACAATTTTGATCTTGAGTTTTAAGGTCATTTTGGGGTCAGCTAAATTTTTTCAAATAGAAACCTATTTATTTTTTGAAGATTCGTACTTTGCAAAAAAAGAGGAACAACTTTTATCTAAAAAGTTTTTAAAAAATCAAAAATTTTATGTCAATTATATTTCTTTTTTTTACAATAAAAAATTTTTTTTGCATTCAAAATTTAAAAAAATAATTATACAAGATGTTTAAAGACAATACAGATTAAAAAAAATGTATAAGTTCAGTCGTTTTCCACACAAATTTTTTTTTTATTATAAAAAAAACAATCAAATTCATTTTTTAATCTGTATTTTTTCTTAAACATCTTGTATAATTATTTCAAAATTTTTGAACGCAAAAAAAAAATTTTTTAAGGAAAAATAAATGACCTTAAAATTGTTATTTTAAAAACTTTTTAAACAAAAATTGTTCCTTTTTTCAGCAAAGGGCGAATCTGCAAAAAATAAACAGATTTCCATTTGAAAAAATTTTGTTGACCCCAAATGACCTTAAAACATCCACTCATGTTCGAATTGTTACCTCCATTGGTTTTGCCCCTCCAAATCCTAAAACTTTTAGTTAGTTTTTGAGACATTAAGCAGTCTCAAGATAAAAAACTCACCTGGTATTCGCTAGGTGCGTAAGGCATAGTGGGGGATACAAAAGTGATGTCAGCGCCCGCTGCGGACAATACAGAACTACGGGTGGCTTTTTATTATTTATGACCATAAAAATAACACGTGTATCAGTTTTAATTAAATAAATAAAATAAAATGGGTCATCAAAGTTGTTGTGTAGTCGATTGCAAAAATACTAGTGGAAATAATAATTGTAAATTTTATAAGTTTCCGGTTGCCAAGTGGAAATTAAATCAGCGAAAAAAATGGATAACTGCTGTTAAAAGGCAAAAGTAAGTAATACTATAACCTACAACCGTATTAATATCATATACATGTGTATATCGTGTAAGAAAACGGAGTAATAATTTAATTAATTATAATAATTTTACAATTTAATAAACACAATCACACTTGACATCTGTCACAAATCGTGTCTCATTAATCTGAAATATTAAAACAATTAAAATAAAGTTTATAACAATACAAACAATGATATAATATTATGTGTGATAGATTGAAAACCCGTTCTCAACACCAATTCCATTTTTTATCTGCAAAATTAAATAAACATCTTGACAGATGTCTTAACCTTACTTACTTATTGAGACTTGTTTTAGTTGTTGTATTTATTTTACTTACTGTTTTTAGCTGACCCACGGAAAAATTTTTAATTTAATATTCACTCTGTGTAATATATCACATTTCACATTGAAAAAAAAATTTTTTCAAGTTGATTTTATTTTTTCAATAACTATTTAACATCCAATACATGTTTATTTTCTCAAAAGAGCCACCGTAAGTTGTACCGTTAGATGGCGCTGGGGTCACGCACCCAGCGAATAACAATTAAGTATCTATATTATGTCCAATCCAGAGGGGACTTAAGTTAGAAAAAAAGGTCTTACATTATTATCATAGACTTGTAGAGTATGATTATTATGGTAACTTAACCAACACTTTTTTTTAATTTTGTTATAAATTTTGGTATTTTTTTACAAATTAAAAGGGGCTCCAACTCCAAATATATATTGATAACGTGCCACTGATTATGTTTATGTTTATCACTGTTTAATTAAGTCGTACTGTTTCACTTTGACAAATCTACACATAAATGTTTATTTTTACATTTGCGAAGTTTTAATTCAATTTTTAAATAAAAAATATATAATATAATGTAACTTTTTTGACCAAATTGTGCAGCTCTATAATTTCGTTAAAATAACCCATGCGTATAATCGAGCGATTTTTAATACAGTGTGTAAAAAGCGTATCCAATGAACTATTTATAACATGTTTGTAATATGTAAACATATGAGCAATGCATATTTGCTGATCATGACGTGTCTATATATACAAGATAAAATTTCTCAAATGGACCGGGCCTAGAGCGGCAAATTTTGAAGACAGTACATTTTCACCGATTACCTAAAATATATAATACCTCCCTCCCAAATATTTTATTAGGTATATAATTTGCTTTTAATTTTTAACGGGGAGAGTTATAATGTGTTCACCCCCCCCCCCCCCCCCACACACACACACAAAAAAATAAAACTAAAATACAAGCAAATACAACGATCCCCCGATTTACACGGCATTTGTTTTACACGATTTATAAATGGCTGTTGCTATTCATACGATTGTCGTATTAATAAAAATAAAAATAATCGTCCGATAGTCGGATGATTATTTTTATTTTTATTAATACGATAATCGGATGAATAACTATTATTTATTTGTCCGACAACTTTAAAAATAAATTCTCTTTCTTCCCCATGAGAATAAAGTTAGGAGACATTTCACAATTTTTAAGATTTGTCTTATTTAAAAAAATATTACAAACAAAATTAAAAAAAAATTCTATATTTAATATATAATATAGTAACATAATATATAATATAGTAACATAAAATCAACGAAAAATATTTTCTTAGATTCAAAAATATCGGTTAGTTATCACATTTGCAGTATTCACACATCCATAATTTACTTTTTGGCCTTTTTTTAAACCAGCACACTTTAGATGAACCCATTCTAAACAATAGTCACACCCTATGGATATTTTATATTTGCTTTTTTTGTCACTTATTTCACTAGTATCTACTGTTTTATTCAAATCTAATTTACATTTTTTGCATTCCCATTCATCTGATTTTTTTTCTTCTATAATTTTTTGAATCTTTGAATTTTGTTTACTGTATTTATGTTTTTTAGTTAATCCTATGACAGTAGGTACATACTATCAGTTCCTTTAGGTCGACCTCGACGTTTTAATGCAGGTTTAACAATTACATTTGATAAAAAAATTTCTTGCCTCGCATACAGTATCAATATCAGAATTTATTTCTGAATCTGAATCTGAACAGAAAATTTTATTATTATTATAAAATATATTTTATCTATTTTAATAATTTATAATTACCCATTGAATTATTACAATATAATAATTAATCTCAATTAATATAATGACTGCTGTCAAATATTTTAATATGCTATTATTTATTTGATTATAAATTAATTGTTTATTTGTTTATTTATACATGTACTAGCTTGGCACAAGCGGCTTCGATCGCGTGGACTACGGAATTCTGTTTTCTTTGTAACATAAAAGCAGTCATTGTGGTTTAAATATAAAAGTTAGACATATGGTGTCGTGGACTTTATTGTAGCACTTTTGATTCTACACAGTTCTTTAATACATTATTTTGGTTTATATTCAACGGTTTAGGCAGCGTATTGCAAAAAAAAAATTGTCGGACAAATAAATAATAGCTATTCATACGACAATCGTATTATTTAAAAAAAAAATAATCGTCCGATATTCGGACGAATAGACACTTCCTTTATAAATTGACAATTTTCAAAAAACTAGTAAAAATGTTTATTCCGCTCCATATACGCCTACACAAAGATTTGATGGCATTTTTGAATTTTTTCCTTCGGTAACCTGATGAAAAGAACAGGGGATTCCCGGGCTTGTAAAATATACATTTAGGGGAATCCCGGTAATCTATGCGTATGTATTTCACAATACAATGTTTACTTATATTACTTTCAATACTTTCATATGTTTGTTGTTTTATGAAATGAACTAATTTGAGTTTTCCAAGATGTCTGACTTTTGTTTTACTTAAATAAATTACTGAATCATGAACATTTTTTTTTCGTTTTACACGATTTTACTTAGCAAAATACAAGATTTCAGTTTTCACGGTTTTGTGCAGAACGTATCTACCATGTAAATCGGGGGATAGGTGTAATATAATAAAATAAGGTTGGTGGACCATGGAAGACCATGCTCCTTGTAAGGCCAATTATTAAAAAGTCGTAGTTATTGCCATACGATCACAAATTCCTTCTACTCACACTAACACCCACCGAACATAAGAACACAGACGTGAGTCACTCAGGCCGCTATTTTGTCTGTGCCGTCTCATCATTTATTGACTTTTGTCATCGACGTTAAAATTATAAAATACGCTCACAGCAAAACGTAGTTTTCAAGTAAATAAACTATTATTTTCTTTATATTTTTTTTTACTCTGAATTGATACTTAAGGGTTTGCTATGGTACTAAAGAAAAAAAAATTACTTTATTTCCATTTTAGTTAAAATATCGTTAGTGTTCCTAGGAAAGCCAATGGTTCCTTGTAAGGCCGATCAAAAAATTGACAGTTGACCATGCTAGGTCAGTTTTTTTTTTTTTTAATTCATTATAAAGATTATTGGCAACTTATTTGATATCTATATAATACTCATTAAAATTATTTTTAAAACATTTTCACGAATACATTCTTAGTTTTACGATAGTGTTCAAGTAATAGAAGTCTTGAGGCTTCCGCGGTGATTTTGATATGGATCTTGGTTTCTGGGTGTAAACCGCGTCAGTTTGGTCGTGTTATCGGCCAACGTTTCTAAAGAAGAGCCCTGAAGATGTCCACTGCAATGTGTGACGAAACGTTGGCCGATAACACGACCAAACTGACACGGTTTACACCCAGAAACCAAGATCCGTGTTCAAGTAATGTTCATTGAGTATATTTTATGTGAATTTAATATAGTAAACCTTTAATGTTTCATTTTAATGAAAGATCTTTTTATGTAGTTTCATGATCCAAAAATACAAGGTCTGTTTGACAGCTCACTTGCTTTATACTGTGACGTCATCAACACTAAATTTGTCTAATAAGGTATTTGTGAAAAACGAATTATAAACAAAAAAACGATAAATACAGTTTATATAATTTTTATTTTATTTTTATTCTTTGATTATTTCATTTTTTATAAATTTATTCAAACTTCTAATGCTGAAAAACATCCTACATATAAAAAATAATGTTTTTACATCAAGTGGAATATATACTTTATAACTTGCATTTACGTGAAATTTTAAATAATCACATTGTGATTTAATTCCTGTAGTATTTATAGAAATAAAAATAAAAATACCACAAGCTTTAATCCACTTTTTTTTATTTCGGGATTTTTTGAAAAACGGAAAAATTTAATATTTATATTATCTGTCTGTTTCCAGTTGAAACATTTTTTTACAACACAGTAAGTACCGCATTTTTTCATAACCAATATAATGTCAACAGTGTCTATTTCACTTCACATTTCTATTTTCTTCAATTCTAAATTTAATAACTCAAACTTAATATGTAAAATGTCAATTTTTAATTTGTAAAGATGGCTGATGTACCTACTACGTCATCAACACGATATGCAATAATGGCGGCTGTCAAAATAATCGTAACAGACCTTGTATTTTTGGATCATGGTTTAAGTATAAACATATATTTTGATTGTCACAACGTTAGTTTTAAGTTAAGCGACTGGTTTATTACATTGGTTTCGTATGGAGCCTTGTTCCTTGCAAGGCCATTCGGAAGAGTTTAATAAAAGTTAGAATTAATAAATGATTATTAACTCATAAATAAAAAAAATGTTGTATAAGTCACATAAAAAAAGTGTAACTGAATACTTTGTTTGTTCCATTTATCCAAAAGGAATAATAACTGTTTATTCCTTAAGGTGGCCTTCCATGGTCCACCCAATTATTAACAATTAGTTGTTAAAAAAATTATTTCAACCCCATTAACCCTTTCGAAATTTGTAAAAAATATTTTTTATTTGTTTTATAACTCAATAAATTAATCTGCGAAAAGTATTAAAAAGTTGGGACTTGAAACTTTAAAATTATTTTTTATTTATTTCTGTACAACTTGAGCGGTGTTGTTAGATAAGCGACGATTTGTCTAATAAATAAATATTTATTTATTATAACATAACTAATGCGAATATTCCTGAAGGTGTCAATTTTTTTTTAAATTTGTACTTACTTGCGATAAAATACATAAGTATTGATAAACGATGGTATGAAAATAAACACAAAAGTTAGACATCCATACAATATCTGTTCATCAATAAAATACTTAATACCTAGAAATATATCAGAGTAAACATCAAATAAACAAAATCCAACTGATACAATCAATATAACAATCTTAAATATTCGATCCTGTTCCGAAACATTTCCATTCAAATTTGCAGAATCCCGACAGAATTCCAAATTAGTATCCCGATTTTTATCAATAACTTGATCATAACATAAACTCCACGCTGGCTCAGAAAAATAATGGACCATCTGCACAGATTTAAGAGGCTCGAAAAAAATTTCATTTTCCGGTGGGGTCTCAGGTAAGACCATATATCCAAATTTTACAGGGGGAGGAATTTGGACCCTGTCTTCAAATATAGCCAGTTTCGGTGAATCACTTTTTATCAACTCAATTTCATTTATTTCATTATCGCAATCGATTTCTTCGTTTGTTTTTTGTGCGTCATTTTTAATTTCGTCGATTTCCGACGCCCTCTTGATATCTTTATTATTTTCAACTATTTCAGTTTCACAGCTAATTTTATTCTCTTCAAGAACTGCTTTATTATAAATGCGGCAAATATCTCGAATTTTCCATTGTTTTGGCCGAGAAATATATTCCAGTATTAAAGTCTTCATAGGGTCATATTTGAACTCATATGTTACAGGTTGTACTACTTTAAAAATGTACCCAGTTAGTTCATTATTTAAATAAGAGATACTATTTAATTTAATATATATTATTTTAGAATCAAATTCTTCATTTTCTTCTACTTCGATATCTTCGTTTGATTCTGTGCAAGATACATCACCAAAATCCAGATTAATATCTCGATTGATTTCTATAACTTCATCATAATTGCAAGATGCGTAGAATAAATAGTGAGGTTCAAATAAATATTCAATAATCAACGGATTTTTAGACTCAAACAATAGCTCTAATTTTAAAGGTTCAGCTAATGTAAAAGTAATGTCAGTTGTTAGTTTTTTATCACCTTGCCTGAATAAAATTTTAAAAATATTTTCAATTTCGCTTTCATCTTTTTGATTAGAGTATTTTTCTTGTTCATTCATTAGTTTATTTTTTATAAGATCAATGAGTTCAATAATATCTAAATTATTAGCACACTTTGAAGGTTGTGGATCTCCTAAACCAGTTTCTATAAATTCCATTTGTATTAATTCCATATTTGTATCAAATTCTTCTTTTGCAAAATGTTTGGAATTTATATTTATCTAATTTGTCTTTTGTAGTTGTTTTTTGATCATTCTCAGTTTCTGGTTTATACTTTTTAATTTTAAACATAAGTTGTATTGTGTCAAAATCTTCATTGTATTCAGTATCGTTGCTAGTTTCTTGATTTATTTCAGATATTGAAGGTTGTTCATCCAAATTATCATTTGGCTCCATTGTTTTTATTTATAAAATTAACTAAATATTTTATTAAATAAAAAAATAATAATCACATTTAATTTATTTATTAACACACGTCATATATTAAGGTACTGACTTAAGTAACATAGTAATAACGCTGAGTCACAATATTAAGATCGTAATGATCGTATATTCTTATTGTTAATAATGATTGAAGATTCGCGAATTTCGCTCGGTTCAAAACTGAAGGTCGACTGAATTTTTGTAAACTGACTTTTTCTAGACAGAACATCAAATAGTATTTATAAACACGGTAACTGCCAGTTTTTAAATCACACCACGCGCGACATATATTGTTTTAAAACACTTCCGCGTCGCTCGTTTGCCATTTAACCTAACACTTTTTTTACAAACTTTTATTTAACTTCACTTCATGAAGGTATAATCTATAAAGACAAATGTATAAATAAAAAATTTTACTTATGCAAAATAAGAAGTGAATTATAAATTGCACATTATTTTTGCAAATTAAATTTGCACATTAAATCAAATAAATATATAGAATTTTTGATAAACTACTTAACAATTTTATAAATACAATAATGAACGAATTAATTAATTAAAAGCTATACACCCGCGCTTTTATTGTTTAGTCATAAACACCTGAAATTTTTGTGATAGCAGAAAAATTATTTTTTACTTTAGAGTGCATTTTTAATAAAAGCTTGTTTTTAAAAAGTATTTTTTTATATAAATTTTGTTATAAATTTTTGTATTTTTTTACAAACTAAAAGGGGCTCCAAATTTTGATTCTGCCATAGCCCCGAACCGACATAACGTGCCACTGATTATGTTTATGTTTTTATCACCGTTTAATTAAGTCCTACTGTTTCACTTTGACAAATCTACACATAAATGATTATTTTTACATTTGCGAAGTTTTAATTCAATTTTTAAATAAAAAAATATATAATATAATGTAACTTTTTTGACTAAATTGTGCAGCTCTATAATTTCGTTAAAATAACCCGTGCGATTTTAATACAGTGTGTAAAAAGAGTATGCAAGAAACTATTTATAACATAATAATATGCTTCGAGTATGTACTTACTAGAGGCAGCAGCCTTGCCGCTCGGCCGTGCGAACAAGCGTGCGAGAGAAAAAATGCAATACGCTACATCCTTACTCTTTCGCTTCGCGTGCTGATGATGAGGAGCGAAAGAGAGAGGATGTAGCGTTATTGCGTTATCTCTCTCGCACGCTTGTTCGCACGAGCGGCAAGGCTGCCTCTAGTAGGTACATGCTCGAAGATAATATGTAAACATATGTTCAATGTATATTTGCTGATCATGACGTGTTTATATACGCAAGGTCAAATTCACCAAAAGGCCCGGGTCTAGTGCGGTAGATTTTGGAGATGGTACATTTTCACCGATTAAAATACCTCCATCCCAAATATTTCATTATTTAACTTGATTTTAATTTTTAACAGGGAGAGTTATAATGTTTTCACCCCCCCCCCCCCCCCACCCACACACAAAAAATAAAACTAAAATAAAACCAACAAATATAATAAAATATTAACGATTATTTCTTTTAAAAAAATTTTTTTAACCCCATGAACCCTTTCGAAATTTGTAAAAAAAACATTTTTTTATTTGTTTTATAACTCAATAAAGTAATCTGCGAAAAGCATTAAAAAGTAGGGACTTGAAACTTTAAAATAATTTTTTTTTATTTCTGTACATCTTTCAGATATTTTATTATGTAATTTGATGAGTATTTATAATCAATCTGAAGATGTCGAAAAAAATTTTACAATTGTACTTACTTGTGATAAAATACATAAGTGTTGATAAACGATGGTATTAAAATAAATACAAAAGTTAGACACCCATACAATATCTGTTCATCAATAAAATACTTAATACCTAGAAATATATCAGAGTAAACATCAAACAAACAGAATACAATTGTTGCCATCAACATCACAATTGTAAATCTCCGATCCATTTCTGGGATATTTTTATTATGAACCTGTTTGTAACATTCGAACTCCGAATTAGTGGTAATATTTTTATCAATTACTTTATCATACTGCAGTGAATGACGCGTAAGTATTCTGGAAGGAGGTTTAGGTTTTTGAGTTTTAATATACGTATAGGTCATTGGAATAATATGACTATCAGTTCCCTCTATTACTTTTTGTCTTAATAGATCAATAAGTTCCAGAATGTTGCAATTTGTAAAACGATTTAAATATTGTAAATTGATTAATTCAATTACAACTAATAATTTGTAGAGTTTTATATCAAAAATTGGTTGTAATTTGTCATCATACCCATTTCTATACATTGTACATTCAAATATAACTTCAATACAATTAAATTCATCTGAAAAGCTACTGATCATAATATTTTGATAATTTTCATCCTCGTCATTACGGTTTCTTTCTATATTATTTATTTCTTGTTGTTTAATTAAATCAATAAGTTCGTTAATGTTGAAGTTTCTATAAAACTCGTTAAAATCTAACGATGTTTTATTATCGTAATATTCAATTTTGACTGCTATATCCACGAGTTTTAAATTCCCAAATTCAGGTGCGTCTGTTTTTGTGCAATCTTCATTAGTATTTATTAATTTAAATATAACTTTCAAAATACTAAAATCTTTCTCGTTGTCTTCAGGTGGCATTCGCATTAAAACATATTTCCTTGCAATTCCCGTCATAATTATAGGACGATATTAAATTTAAAAAAATATAAATTATAAAAGTATCTTATATACATAAACAACACAACCCTATTGAAAATAATTTAATGAATTTGTGGGCTTCGTACTGTCTTTAACAACACTTGTTTTATTTTTGTATAAACTTCAAATTATTTTATATATTGCATGTATTTTTTAATAAACTGCGTAGATAAGTACTCACTACCTGAATTAATATTGAATACCTACTATTATATATAAAACGTACATATAGGGTAATTTTTATTTTATTAAAAATGAAGGCTATTTGGATAAGATAAAATTAATAATAATAACTTTACTGTTTAAACGTCAAAAATTATTGAAGAAATAAAACGGGCAAGTGCATGTTGGGCACGCACATTATAGGGTTCCGTAGTGTCATTCTCACTACGATTTATAACAAAAGTTATTTTAAAATTTTCGACACTGAAGGGTTAAAATCAAAAAGTCATTTGACTTTTATTATTGCATTTTAGGAGACCTATCAAAAGACACCCCACTCAATGGGGTAAATGAAAAAATGTAAGTTCACTTTTAAATCTATGAAAGGCGGGTCCAAAATATTTTTGACAATGTTCGTTATAATTTTCAGTGAAAGTACTAATTAAAAGCTACATTCTGAATTTTTTTTCAGAATTTTTGAATCAATAGTTTAGAAAATAGAGGGGGGGGGAGACCGTATAAAAAAATTCATAGATAATAGCACCACTGTTTTAATACCGTTGGTGTTTACATACAACGCTTGCACGAAAGTTGTCAAAGTCTTCACAAAACTCCAAGAGAACTCATAAGTTTGATTTCTTATTTGAGAGCAGGCCCGGATTTACCATGCAGGTAGCGTAGGCATGTGCCTAGAGCGGCAAAAATTTAAAGGACGCAAATTTAGGCGGAAACTTCAGTATCTAAAATCTTAGGCGGCAATTTTCGTAACTGCCTAGGGGCGGCAAATTCCTAAATCCGGGCCTGTTTGAGAGTGCTAGCTAGTTTGCAAATTTGCAAGCCCCTTTATAATATCGGACATAAGCCAACGATATAATATTTTTGGAACCGCGTAAGAGTGAATTCGCGTAAATAGAGACCGCATAAATAGAAGGATTTACTAAAAATCAAGTCGATGACGTCATATCTCTGATATATGACGTCACATACAAATATTGAGATAGTTTTTGCCATAAAACTTTTTTTATAAAATCTATTATCATTTGTCTAATAAAAAAATAATTTATTTTATTATTACATAACCAATACAATGCGAATATTCCTGAAGATGTTAAAAAATTTTTAAAATTTGTACTTACTTGCGATAAAATACATAAGTGTTGATAAACGATGGTAATAAAATAAATACAAAAGTTAGACACCCAAACAATATCTGTTCATCAATAAAATACTTAATACCTAGAAATATATCAGAATAAACATCAAACAAACAGAATACAATTGTTGCCATCAACATCACAATTGTAAATCTTCGATTCCTTTCTGGGATATTTTTACTCTGAACCTGTTTGTAACTATCGAATTCCAAATTAGTGGTAATATTTAAATCGATAACTTCACTAAAGTTCCGGGATTCATTCTTACAATTATAAAAATCAATGGTTTCTCGAAATTGAGGTTTTTTATTTTTAATGTACGAATATGTCATTTTAATTTTAATTCCATGTATTACTTCTTGTCTTAATAGATCAATAAGTTCCAGAATGTCGCAATTTGTACAACGAGTAACATCTTGATAATAAGTTCTTTCAGTTGTAATTATTATATTCAAAAGTTTCATATCGAAAATTGAATGTAATTTATCATAATGCCCATTTCTATAAATTGTACATTCAAATATAACTTCAATACAATTGAATTTATTATCTATATTGTAGATCATAATATTTTGATACTTTTCATCCTCGTCATTACGGTTTCTTTCTATATTATTTATTACTTGTTGTTTAATTAGCTCAATAAATTCGTAAATGTCGAAATTTCTAAAAAACTTTTTAAAATCTAAAGATGTTGCATTATCGTAACATTCAATTTTGATATCAATATCTACGAGTTTTAGATTCTCAAATTCAGCAGGAAGTTTCATTGGATATCGACCTTCGTCTGTTTTTGTACAATCTTCATTAGTATTCATTAATGTAAATTTAACTTTCAAAATATTAAAATCTTTCTCGTTGTCTTTAGGTGACATTTGCATTAAAACATATTTTCCTGCAATTCCCGTCATAATTAGGTCGATATTAAAATTTAATAACCACACCCCTATTGAAAATAATTTAATGAATTTGTGGACTTTGTACTGTCTTTAACATCACTTGTTTTATTATTTGTATAAATTTCAAACTATTTTATATATTGTATGTGTTTTTAACAGAAAAACCACGTAGGTACTCACTACCTGAATTAATATTGAATAGGTACTATATTATGATAAAATGTACACATAGGAGTTTTTATTTGACTAAAAATGAAGGCTATTTGGATAAGATAAAATTAATAATAATAAGATTACTGTCTAAACGTAAAAATTATTGATGAAAAAAAGTATGTACACGGAGAAAAATATTTCATAACAATTACTAAATTTTTAATAAAATATTACTATTTGACGTAGTAATCTTGAAACAAAGGTACAATATCAATTAGTATTTTTATTGTACAGGATCTAAATCTATATTATTGGTATAGTTTAATTTGTTATAATCAATAAACAAATATACTATTAAGTCTTGGCATCTTAGGACGCCGCGCCGACCGCGCTGGCCGCTCCGGCCGCCAGACACGCAATACAGTTTGTGTTTTTTTAACCTTGAAAATAGTATACACACATCAGTATTGCGTGTCTGGCGGACGGTGCGGACGGCGCGGCGTCCTAAGATGCCAAGACTTTAATATAATAAATTTTACACAATCTTTGTATTTATTGTATTGTCTTTTAATTGAAATTAAATAATTTGTATAGCATTGTATTAACAAATAATTCAACTTTTGAATAATTAGTTGAAATATTTACGAATATTGTAAAAATAGCGTATTATAAAAATTACAATGTAGATTGTAGAAGTTACTCAATTGACAGTAGGTACATGTTTTTTAAAATTGATAGTATTTTTTTAAACAAAATTGAAATTTTTAATCGACAACTGTAATTTTTTATAAAAAATTGACTCCATACAAGATGATTCAAAACTAGCGTGCCAATATTTAATAAATCGAGTATATTATATTTTAAATATAATTCCTCCAAAAGCGTATGCTCAAATATAGATTTTAATCATGAACTTGAAAACCTATCGAGGCACTACTATTTCCATGACAAATTGGAGATTGTCACTTAAAATATTACTTAAAAATTTTGAATTTTAAATTTCGTTAAAAGTATGTTTATTATATGGAAAATGACGTGAAAAGTTGAAATTTTCAAACCGCAGGTCTGTATCTCATAACGTTCTGGAGATATGGCTTCTCAAAGTTTTAGTACTTTCAAAATTTTGAAGAAATATGGCTAACTTTTGAACATGTGGTCGGATTTGATTTTTGTTGACGGATTTGGAATCAGCATGTCTAAATCTATATAATGACATATATAATATTTCGAAACTCTATAAAAAAAATTTGTCAAAAATCGACATTTTTGGAAAATTTTCGATTTTCAGAAAAAAAATTTTGTTTCAATTATCAAGTATTATACGTGTCATTATACAGATTTTGACACGCTGATTTCAAATCCATCGACAAAAATAAAATCTGACCACACGTTAAAAAGTTACAGCCATTTTTCTACAAAATTTTGAAAGTACTAAAACTTTGAGAGGCCATATCTCGAGAACGTTATGAGATACAGACCTGCGGTTTGAAAATTTCAACTTTTCACGTCATTTTCTATATAATAAACCTATTTTTAACGAAATCTAAAATTCAAAATTTTCAAGTAATATTTTAAATTTGTCATAGAAATATACAAAACTTCTACTTTTGAAAGTCGCTTAGGTACAGAAAATTTCTCCAAAATCTTGTAATTTTACCAAATCCACGTTAACATTATTATTTTAAGATATAAAATCATATTTTATGTAAAACACAACCCAATGGGCTTTTCAGTTATTTTTAAGTGTGAATTAAACGATTCAGCAGTGGCGTAGATAGCTTTTTGCGATGGGGGGGGGGGATACGACAGTATTAAATATCATAAAGTTATATCATTCATTAAGAAAATCATCTTTTATGTGGTGCAAAGTACAAAAATTGGTTATATTCTTCACTTATATTAGATGCATTCATTACCGAAAAAATACTCGTATATTATAATCATTATAATATTCGTAGATTCATGGGGTGGGGGAATTGATCCCCTTAATCCCCCCCCCCTATAATTACGCACGGTTTATTCACTCTCCTGTAAAATTTGTCATTTTACAGTCATTTTGTCAATTTGGTAAATGCAAATTCTCGTAAATAGAGGGATTACTGCTGTGTAAAAAATCAAGTCGATGACGTCGTATATCTGATATATGACGTCACATACAAATATTGAAATTGTTTTTGCCAACATTTTTTTATAAAACAATAACATAACCAATGCAAATATTCCTGAAGATGTTAAAAATGTTTAAAATTTGTACTTACTTGCGATAAAATATATAAGTATTGATAAACGATGGTATTAAAATAAACACAAAAGTTAGACACCCATACAATATCTGTTTATCAATAAAATACTTAATACCTAGAAATATATCAGAGTAAACATCAAATAAACAAAATCCAACTGATACCATCAACAACACAATTTTGAAAATTCGATCCCCTTCTGAAACATTTCTATCAAAATTTGCAGAATCCCGATCGAATTCCAAATTAGTATCCCGATTTTTATCAATAACTTGATCATAACTGATCCCACGTAAACCCCACGCGACTGGGTCAGACTTAAAATAGATCTTCACAGGTTTAACTGGCTTGAAAACATTTTCAATTTCCAATGGGATCACAGGTAAGAACATATCTTCAAATCTTAAAGGGGGGGAAATTTGGAACGTGTATCCAGATATAGCCCCATTCGATGAATCACTTTTTATCAATTCAATTTCATTTATTTCATTATCGGAATCGATTTCTTCGTTCTTTTTTTGTTTCCTACAATCGCCATTTTTAATTTCGTCGATTTCCGACGCCCTCTTGATATCTTTATTATTTTCGACTATTTCATTAATTTTATTCTCTTCAAAAACTGTTTTATTATAAATACGGCAAATATCATGAATTTTCCATTGTTTTGGCTGAGATATATATTCCAGTATTAAAGTCTTCATAGGGTCATATCTGAACTCATATGTTACAGGTCGTACTACTTTAAAAATGTACCCAGTTAGTTCATTATTTAAATAAGAGATACTATTTAATTTAATATATATTATTTTAGAATCAAATTCTTCATTTTCTTCTTCTTCTTCTTCTTCAATATCTTCGCTTGATTCTGTACAAGATGCATCATCGAAATCTAAATTAATATCTCGATTGATTTCTATAACTTCACCGTAACTGCAAGATGCGTAGCCTGCATGGTCAGGTTTAAATAAATATTCAATAATCAAAGGATTTTTAGACTTAAACAATAGCTCTAATTTTAAAGGTTCAGCTAATGTAAAAGTAATTTCAGTTATCATTTCTTCATCACATTGTCTGAATAAAATTTTAGAAATATTTTCAATATCACTTTCCTCTTTTTGATTAGTGTATTTTTCTTGTTCATTCATTAGTTTATTTTTTATAAGATCAATCAGTTCAATAATATCTAAATTATTAGTAAATTTTGAAGGTTGTGGATCTCCTAAACCAGTTTCTATCAATTCCATTTGTACTAATTCCATATTTGTAACAAATTCTTCTTCTGAAATTTCAGTAAATGTTCGGTATTCATATTTATCTAATTTGTCTTTTGATGTAACACTTTCTGCAATTGCGTTTTTATCATTCTCATTTTCTGGTTTATACTTTTTAATTTTAAACATAAGTTTTATTGTGTCAAAATCTTCATTGTATTCAGTATCGTTGGTAATTTCTTGGTTTATTTCAGATGTTTCAGATATTGAAGGTTGTTCATCCAAATTATCATTTAGTTCCATTGTTTTTATTTATAAAATTAAAAATAAATATTTTATTGTAACAAATGCGTTTAATAAAAAATAATAATCACATTTAATTTATTTAGTAACACACATATTAAAAGGTATACTGACTTAAGTAACAAAGTAATAACGCTGTTTGTAAGTCACACACACACACATCAATTAAAGATTTGCGAATTTTGCTCTGTTCAAAACTGAAGGTCGACAGAATTTTTGTAAACTTTGACTTTTTCTAGACATCAAATAGTATTTATAAACACGGTAACTGCCAGTTTTTAAACCGTGGCATATATTGTTTGGTTGCCATTTAAAAAATACACGGAATCGATTTTAAAAAAAATTACAAATTAAAAATTTCAATTTTGTTTAAAAAAACAATAGTCCAAGTAAATTAGATATTTAAGAAGAAAAGGATTGTGTGGTTTTATGAAACCACGATAAAAGTGAAACTTTTTTTCACATTATAGACATTTAACTAAAAATTTTCGGAATAATAAATAATTGAAATAAATCCATAAACAACAACATGCACCAGCAAAAAGTTCTAATAATTCTAATAAATTCTATATAAAAACCAAGATCTTTTTTCCTTTTTCTATAAGCACGTGCTCTGTCGGCGTTCTGTTTTTTACGGCGTAAAATTAATTCATCGTCATTCATTTTTGCACTATTCTTTCTCGTTGATCAGTTTTTTGGACTCACTAGCTGTGTCGTTGTTTACCAAAAGCAAATAAATAACAACATTTACATTAAACACTGACAAATTACAATACAAACTTACTAAATATGTATAATAGCACACAGTACATAAACTGTCATATAATGAATGGCTGCTGGCTGCTTGTTCCACGCATACGCAGTCCACGCGACATGCAACACACAGACCAAAAAGTTTGAGACGATGTAATAAAAGTTTCACTTTAAAAAAATCATAAAGTGTTGATATTTTGTCCACGGGTTCGGAATAAGAGCCCGAAAAGTTCCCACCTAAATCGTGGATGGAACATCCCTTTTCACATGAAAAACTACCCCCGGAGTGAATTTTATTCCAGTTTTTCCCATTTTTCATCCGAACTACCGCTCGGAGAAAAAAATATTATGTGAATTAAAGATTAAACATGAAATTTTACGTAAAAATTGTCATATCCACTATTCGGTTAATCATCAGCCTACTCTCGCATTCAATGCTCAAAGTGAAGGGTAGTTATTGGAGCGCAAGGAAAAATCGGTATAGCAAGATTTTTCACCGTAAATATTTCCATAACGGCTAATTTTACCGAAAAGTTGATAAGAATGAAAATTGTAGAACTGATTTATATACTTTACATCTATACTTGAATCGGTGAGTGAAAGAACAATACAAGTGCCAAAAATGGCAATTTTAACTGAGATAGGCAAAATGTTTAAAATTCATAGCTCTATCACATAGCAAAATAATAATACATCGACCAACATCGTACGTGCGACGGGAGGCAGTTCAATTTTTTTACATTTACTTTTATCTTACTTTTCTTACGAAATCCTCGAATTTTACTACCATATTATTTCTTGGAAAGTCAAAAATGAAGATTCTGAGTAAAAATTACAAATAATTTTTTTTGTAAAATAATAAAAAATAAAATAATAAAGCCGAAAATAAAGCAATAAAAAAAAAATTTGCAATTTTTTTTTAATTGAGTGAAAGAACAGTATAACTACCGGTCATTTTTTTCAAATATCTTTTTTTGCAATTTTTTTTAAATTTATTTATGTACGTATTATTATCGGTTAACATAAGTTCTATAATGTCACAATACATAATTAGACCAAATAACCCATAGTTCTCCTTTAAAACAGTTTTTTTCGTTTTTCTCAAAATGGTCATTTTGGAGATATATCGTTCTTTCACTCACCGATTCACTTATAGATGTATAGTTTTACATCATTATTATTTTACATTAATGAAAAAATGCTCGTATATATTATAATCATTTTATTATTTTCGTAGACTCGTGGGGGGGGAGTTGATCCCCTTACCCCCCCCCCCCCTTATAACTACGTCATTGCGATTCAGCACGGTTTATTCGCTCTCTTGTAAAATTTGTCATTTTCACTTTAAGCCAACGATATAATATTTTATGAACCGCGTAAAATTGAATTCGCGTAAATAGAGAGATTACTGCTGTGTAAAAAATCAAGTCGATGACGTCGTATCTCTGATATATGACGTCACATACAAATATTGAGACAGACTTTACCAAAACACTTTTTTTTATTTATAAAACAATAACATAACTAATGCGAATATTCCTGAAGGTGTTAAAAATGTTTAAAATTTGTACTTACTTGCGATAAAATATATAAGTATTGATAAACGATGGTATAAAAATAAACACATAGGTTAGACATCCGTACAATATCTGTTCATCAATAAAATACTTGATACCTAGAAATACATCAGAGTAAACATCAAATAAACAAAATCCAACTGATACCATCAACATCACAATCTTGAAAATTCGATCCCCTTCTGAAACATTTCCCACAAAATTCGCAGAATCCCGATCGAATTCCAAATTAGTATCCCGATTTTTATCAATAACTTGATCATAACTCATCCCACGTAAACCCCATATTTTTGGGTCAGCATTAAAATACATTTTCACGGGTTTAATTGGCTTGAAAACATTTTCAATTTCCAATGGGATCACAGGTAAGAACATATCTTCAAATTTTAAAGGGGGCGAAATTTGGAACGTGTATCCAGATACAGTCCCTTTCGATGAATCTTTTTTTATCAACTTAATTTCATTTATTTCATTATCGCAATCGATTTCTTCGTTTGTTTTTTGTTCGCCATTTTTAATTTCGTCGATTACCGACGCCCTCTTGATATCTTTATTATTTTCGACTATTTCATTAATTTTATTCTCTTCAAAAAGTGTTTTATTATAAATACGGCAAATATCTCGAATTTTCCAATATTTTGGCCGAGAAATATACTCCAGTATTAAAGTCTTCATAGGGTCATATGTGAACTTATATGTTTCAGGTCGTACTACTTTAAAAATATATCCAGTTAGTTCATTATTAAAATAAAATATTTTCTTTAATTTAATATATATAATTTCATTTTCTTCTTCTTCAATATCTTCGTTTGATTCTGTACAAGATGCATCATCGAAATCCAGATTAATGTCTCGATTGATTTCTATAACTTCATCATAACTGCAAGATGCGTAGAATAAATAGTGAGGTTCAAATAAATATTCAACAATCAACGGATATTTAGACTCAAATAATAGCTCTAATTTTAAAGGTTCAGCTAGTGTAAAAGTAAATTCAGTTACCATTTTTTCATCAGATTGTCTGAATAAAATTCTTACAATATTATGAATGTCACATTCGTCTTTTTTATTAGAGTATTTTTCTTGTTTATTCATTCGTTTATATTTTATAATATCTAAATTATTAGCACACTTTGAAGGTAATGGATCTCCTAAACCAGTTTCTATCAATTCCATCTGTATTAATTCCATATTTGCATCAAATTCGTCTTTTACAAATTTAGTAAATGTTTGGAATTTATATTTATCTAATTTGTCTTTTGATGTAACACTATCTGCAATTGTTTTTTTATCATTCTCTGTTTCTGATTTGTGCTTTTTAAATTTAAACATAAGTTGTATAACGTCAAAATCTTCATTGAATTCAGTATCGTTGCTAGTTTCTTGATTTATTTCAGATGTTGAAGGTTGTTCATCCAAATTATCATTTGATTCCATTGTTTTTATTTATAAAATTAACTAAATATTTTATTGTAACAAATGCGTTAAATAAAAAAAATAACAATCACATTTAATATAATTTAGTAACACACGTCATATACAGGTCCCATTTTAATCTATCACCCCCTTAATTTTTTTATCCATTAATTAAATCAAAAAATGCTTCAAATAAAAGTTGTTTGGTTTTGAGGGGGACACAAAATGGCGTTATTAGTTTTTTATTTTTCGGATGTCTTCATGGTCAAATAGGCCCAACTTTTTTTTTCAAATGAAAACTTGTATTTTTTATTACGGTATCTTATTGTTTGGAAAAAAACAAGTAGCTTTTGTTTCAAAAATTTTTTTGTATGACTTCATTTTTTTTTAATATTCAACAAAATAATTTTAGATTTTTTATTTTTACTAATTTTTTACTCGAAACCCATTAACTTTAGAGGAAAAGTGTAAAACACAAAAAATGTTATTTTTTATTTGCTTTAATATTTTGAAGAGCAAAAGTTAACAAAAAATCCTGATATAATTTTCCTAGTTATATCAGATTGAAATAAACATTTTTTGTATTTCACATTTTTCCTCTAAAGTTAATGGGTTTCGAGTAAAAAATTAGTAAAAATCTAAAATCTAAAATTTTTTTGTTTAATGTTAAAAAAAAATGAAGTCATACAAAATTTTTTTTGAAACAAAAGCTACTTGTTTTTTTCAAAACAATAAGATACCGTAATAAAAAATATAGGTTTCCATTAAAAAAAAAAATTTGGGCCTATTTGACCATGAAGACGTCCAAAAAATAAAAAACTAATAACGCCATTTTGTGTCCCCCTCAAAACCACACAACTTTTATTTGAAGCATTTTTTGATTTAATTGATAGATAAAAAAAAATAGGGGGGTGATAGATTAAAATGGGACACCCTGTATAAAGATACTGACTTAAGTAATACAGTAATAACGCTGAGTCACAATATTAAGATCGCAATGATCGTATATTCTAATTGTTAATAATAATTGAAGATTCGCGAATTTTGCTCGGTTCAAAACTGTCGACTAAATTTTTATCAACTGACTTTTTCTGAACAGAACATCATATAGTATTTATAAACACGGTAATTGCCAGTTTTTAAAGCACACCACGTGCAAGATTTATTGTTTTAAAACACTTCCGCGTCGCTCGGTTGCCATTTAAAAGATACACGTAGAAAAATTGAGTCGATTTTTTAATAAAATCTAGTGCCGATTAAAAAATTTTAATTTTGTATCAAAAAATAGTATCAGTTTTAACAAACATGTACATTGTACATACTATCGATTGAGTACTTTTCTATAGTTTACTTTGTAATTTTTATATGGGGAACATGGTGTTTCGTTTTATTCGAAAAAAAAATATTTTTTTAGTAAATATTGTTTAATATTGTTTAAAATAATATTTAAAAAAGTGTTTCTTTTTTATGCAGATTATAATGAATTTTATAAAATTTCATAATGTCTTCATACTCATTGCGAAAACTTTGTCAAAATTGTAGAATTTTATTTTGTTTTCGGACGATCTATTGTTACAACATAAAGAACATATCGTAAGTATTTTAATACTGCAACAGCTCCAAGTGCAAACATGATAACAAACTTAATAACCCGGTTTGAGGAGCTGGGTGCAGTATGTGATGTGCCACGAACAAACGTTAATCGACCTGTTCGAAATGAACAAGCTGTGGAGGCTGTACGCGAAAGTGTTAACGATGATCCATTTGTCGACGTGCTATTCAATTGGGTATCTCCAGAACATCGCTACGATGCATTTTGAAACTTGATCTGAAGTTCAGAATAATCCTGGCATATGGCTTCAGCAAGATGGAGCTACAGCTCATACTGCGAGAGCGATAATGGCGATCCTTCGAGAACTTTTCGATAACCGAATAATTTCAAAAAAATGCAAATTTCGCTTGGCCGCCTTGTTCCTCAAATTTGACGGCCCCTGATTTTTTTTTGAAGAGTTTCTTGAAGGAACAAACCACAAAACATTCGGGAAATAAAGCAGAATATTCGAACAGTAATTGCAAATTTTGAGCCAGAAACGTTGCACACCGTAATGCAAAATGCTTAAAAAGAGTCATTAACTGCCAACAAGAAAATTGAAGTCATTTAAGGGATATTATTTTTCACAATTAGATTAAAAAAAAAAAATTACACTTTCATTTAAAAAAAAAAACATAATAAAAAAAATTTTAAATACGAAAGTTATATGCATTTTAAATCAGTCAGTCCAAGTTGGCCCACCCTGTACATACAAAACAATATTCGTTATTTAATTTTACATATCATCGTTAAAAAATATAGAGGAAGTTCCATTTAAAAAAGTTGAGAATAATAACTTTGAAGTTCTCAAAATTAAAAAAATTATTTTGAACATCCTGTACAAGATGGCTCTACGATATTTAAATAAGTACACTCTACAACCTCCTACCATAACTTAATTTCGTCTTCAAAGCTGCGGTTGCGGAAGTGGTCAATTTTTAAGTGAAATATAAAAATAAATTTTTATGGAAAAAAAAGTATTACTTCTAAACCGGAAATTAGATGGGGTATTAACACTCATCTTGGGATGTTTATTCATATTTAAAATTAATATTTTGTGTTAAATATGCAAAAACATTCAGGACATTCCATTTAAAAAAATTAACTTAAGCGTGCCAAACTTTTTGTAACACCCTGTATATTTGAAAATAATTTCTTTTATGCGCATTTGTCAACAGTTTACATCTGCATTAGAAAGATTTTCTTTATCTGTTACGGTGTACGAGCTATCGAACCTCCGAGCACTATTGCTCCCCCCCCCCCCCATATATCATTAAAATTTAATATCACAGGTCATAGTGATAGTGAAGTATGTAGCTACGTGGATTTGAGAATTCAATGCGATATTTCCTATATACAGGCTGTCCAACATAAGCGTGAAATGCATGGGGATATCCTAAACGGTCAGAGATACAAATGTGGTTAAATGGGATGAATTATTTATAAGAAAGGGGTGAGTATTAATACATCAAAAATATTAATAATTTTATGTGGTTTAGGCGGTATACCAAAAAACTGAAAATTCGGAATTTCTTTAAATGGCTATAACTTCTTTGGCAAAGTAGATAGGTACTTTTTGTTTGCGGTTTCTTGAAGCACTTTTTTTTGTGTAGAATTGATTAGTGTATTTAGAATTTTTATATCACTTTTAGTTTCCGAGTTACAAGCCCTTACTTTAGTTTTTCTTATGGGCCGCTAAGTTGGCTATATCATATTTGAACGTGTTTTTTACTCTACTTTACAACGATATGTCACATGTCCTATTTATTATCGAAAAAAATAATAACATTTTTTTGTAATACAGTAGGGCCTCGGTAATCCGGACTCCCGCTTGTTCGGTGATCGCTGTAATCCGGCCGGGCAATGGGCTTCGAGGGGGAGCCGGGCGGGTATAGGTGCGGGCTGCCATGAGCCAATGCGAAGAAGAATTAACTAATGTTTTATTATTGAACATGTACATTTTTGTCTTTATGCTTTAATTTAAAAATTGATTAAAGAAACTAAGGTAAAAACATGTGTTTTATTACCATTAAATATAGCATACTATAATCCGGACGCCTCGATAATCCGGAAAGGGTCTTGTTTTTGCCTCTCCGGATTAACGAGGCCCTACTGTACATAGTTTATTGTTTACAAATATTAATTTGTTATTTTGATTGTTGTTATAGTTATTTTTGTTTAACAGTTTTTGTTTTTCATGGTTTACTTAAATGTTTGTAATAAAATACTTTATTAATATCACTGGCATTTAGATCTTCGACATATTTTCGAAAATAAATTTAATATCACAGGTCACAGTGATATTAAAGTATGTAATACTTTCAATGCGATATTTCTTATACAGGGTGTTTGGTTCGGCGACACGAATATTTTGAAGGAAGGTAGAATGAATCATTTGGATGTGATTTAAGCAAATATACCTATACAGGGTGTCTAAATACCAGGGGACACCATGGGGATCTCGGAAACTATAAGAGATAGAGATTCGGTTAAATGAGAGAAAAGTTACCTTTAAGAGGGAACAGTTCAATGGTGCATTTACAATCTACAAAATTTTCATAGCCTACTAGATATTAGCCAAAAACCATTTTACTCCGAAATCTTTCATCGTGAATATTTCTTAAGCGACTTGAAATTTAAAAAAATGTTTCAAATAAATGCTGTAGGGTTTAGTATTGTCTATTTAAAAATATTTTTTTAATTTCCAGAAATCTCATTGTTTTTGAGATATGATACTAACTTATGTTTTCTTAAATGGAAGCAATATGAAATTTTATAATTTTTGAATAGAAGATTTTATTACCTTTTCAATGATATGCAGCTTGATATACTTATTTTTCAAAATATCTCAAAATATGATGAAAAAGTACTTTTTATTTATTTAATACACTGGATCATCCTAAGATGGCTATGACAATTAACAATAAGATTAAAAAACAACTGAAAATTTACTTATAAGACTCTTTAGTATTCTTACAAACAGGCAAAATAATAATTTCTCAATTGATTTAAAATTCTCATTGTTGACAGCCATTTTTGATTGGAAATAAAAAAAATGTGTTTTTTTTTTAAATAAAATAGCTTCTTGTTTTTTTTTAATATTGTTGTCGATAGCCATAGCCATCTTTGGCTGGTATTTTGTAATTTAATAAATAGAAATATGTTTTCTTTTTATAAATAAAGTAGTTAATTCATGCTATGTAAGCTTATAAGTAAATTTTCAGTTGTTTTTTAATCTTATTGTTAATTGTCATAGCCATCTTAGGATGATCCAGTGTATTAAATAAATAAAAAGTACTTTTTCATCATTTTTTGAGATATTTTGAAAAATAAGTATATCAAGCTGCATATCATTGAAAAGGTAATAAAATCTTCTGTTCAAAAATTATAAAATTTCATATTGCTTCCATTTAAGAAAACATAAGTTAGTATCATATCTCAAAAACAATGAGATTTCTGGAAATTAAAAAAATATTTTTAAATAGACAATACTAAACCCTACAGCATTTATTTGAAACATTTTTTTAAATTTCAAGTCGCTTAAGAAATATTCACGATGAAAGATTTCGGAGTAAAATGGTTTTTGGCTAATATCTAGTAAGCTATGAAAATTTTGTAAAATGTAAATGCACCATTGAACTGTTCTCTCTTAAAGGTAACTTTTCTCTCATTTAACCGAATCTCTATCTCTTATAGTTTCCGAGATCCCCATGGTGTCCCCTGGTATTTAGACACCCTGTATACAAAGTGCTACAGTTTTTTTATATCGGCCTTTTTAGTAAATTTTTGAGAAAACCCAGATTTAAAAATATTAATGGCGAAAGTTCAAAAGTTAAAGAGCCCATATTTTTCAAACTTAATGTCTATGCTACACTTTCAGATCAAAATAAAATTTATGAATAACAAAAACAAAGAATGGCTGCAGGTTAACATTTGAAAATTTATAAAACTTTAATAAAATTATTTCTTTAAAAAATTATTTTATAAATTCTAGTACACTTACAGATGTTCAAATGGTCTTAAAAACTGCTCTATTTCATACCTTTTCGAAAAACCTACCGTATTACCTACATGAACAGGCTACTTTTGTGAAAAAAACTTACATTTATTTGAGAATAAGTAAGATTTTTACGTATTTCCAGCGAGTTGATCCAAGTATGCTAATCTTAATAAGTCGTAAAAAAACATGATGCGGGTACTTTTCAAACATTTTTTTATACTCGTTGGACAGAACACTTACTCCTGTACAAATGCTTGAAAATGATGACCCTTCAAGTCTGAAAAATCGTCATTAGACGATTTTTTTTTCGGTGTTTGGTAAATTTTGGTAAATTAAGCACACTAGGATCAACTCACTGGAAAATTGTAAAAATCTTACTTATTCTCAGATAAATGTAAGTTTTTTTCACAAAAGTAGCCCGTTCATGTAGGTAATACGGTAGGTTTTTCGAAAAGGTATGAAATAGAGCAGTTTTTAAGACCATTTGAACATCTGTAAGTGTGCTAGATTTTATAAAATAATTTTTTAAAGAAATAATTTTATTAAAGTTTTATAAATTTTCAAATGTTAACCTGCAGCCATTCTTTGTTTTTGTTATTCATAAATTTTATATTGATCTGAAAGTGTAGCATAGACATTTAAGTAATATAAAAATCTTGTTTGAAAAATATGGGCTCTTTAACTTTTGAACTTTCGCCATTAATATGTATAAATCTGGGTTTTCTCAAAAATTTACTAAAAATGCCGATATAAAAAAAGTGTAGCATTTTGTATATAGGTATATTTGCTTAAATCACATCCAAATGATTCATTCTACATTCCTGCAAAATATTCGTATCGCCGAACCAAACACCCTGTACATATATGAAGATGTTGAAAAAATGTTACAAAAATGATTACAATTGTACTTACTTGCGATAAAATACATAAGTATTGATAACTGATGGTATAAAAATAAACGCAAAGGTTAGGCCCCCGTACAATATCTGTTCTTCAATAAAATACTTGATACCTAGGAATATATCAGAATAAACATCAAATAAACAGAATCCAACTGATACCATCAACATCACAATCTTGAATCGTCGTTCCCAAACTGAAACATTTTCATCCAAACTTTCTGTTTTAGTATTAAACCCGTCATTAGAATCAACATTATTTTCAATAACTTTCTGATAACTTATCCCCTTTATACCCCAATATTTTGGATCAGACGTATAATAGGCTTCTAAACGTTTATCAGATACAAGTAATATATCTTTTAACTTCAAATATGGCGATAATTGAAATGTATATCCAGTTATTTCTCCTTCTGAAATGTTTAGTTTTTTCAATTTTATTTCTCTGATTTCATAATCTGCATTTAATTCTTCTTGATTTTCAATTACTTTTGAATCGTTTCCAATTGTTTTTATATCGATACGGCAGTTTATTTCTGGATGCGTATAATGGTAAACGACATTTCTTGACGCCATCAGGTATTTATAAGTTTTCTTATAAATGCTATTATACAGAATGATTTACAACTTGTGTACAAAAATTAATTGTAGATCGAGGATGTTATTTAAAGCAAAAACCATTATGTGAACATGTGTCCTGAAATTCTTTGTGAGGGAGCTACAACCTTCCAAAGATTTTGCTCAAATTAGGCCTGGTTTCTTAATATGAGTTTAAACCACATGTCCCAGTTAAACTTAAGATTAAACTATACATTTGTTTCTCAATGTCCAGTTAAAAATTATAATTAATCTTAAGATTAACTTTTAACTGACAAATGAAATAATTTATTTTTCTAGCCCAAATATTAACTTATTATCCAACTTCTTTTACATTCTATAGTAAAACTATATTCTTTTATTAATTCTAGTAATGTAACCTGTTCTCTTTTACTGAATTAACTCATTTTTAATAAATTTAATTTAATAATTTGAGGCTAATTTTTAGTTTGACATAACAAAAATCCACCATTTAAACTTATATTGAGAAATTGAGTGAGGTTTAAACTGGACATTATGTTCAGTTTAAACCTAAGATGAAGATTAAATAATCTGAAGTTTAAACTCATATTGAGAAACCGGGCCTTAGTGTTTTAATAAGTAGAGAACCCATTGTGGCACAGTTATGAAATTTGATATCCAGTTTAGTATTAATAAGTGTTATCGATTTCCAGTATCAAACAATAATAATTTAGTTCAGGGGTTTGTAGGGCCAGTAGGCCCACCGATTTTTATCAAGTATTTTTTTGTTATTTATTTTTTTCTTGAGTTGGGTATTTGTAAAAGATTACGTAACATAAAATACACAAAATATACTTTGTTTATTTATAATAAGACCAACCGTTTTCGAGAAATATTGATAAAAAGAAAGTACTGCAGAATTTTACTAAATACGAGCGCTTCAAATTACTAAAAATAAACTTATTTCTTATTATATGAATAAAAATAAGAAAAAAAGTTTATATCATAATACAAACCTCCTAATAGGTACTTGTCATTATAGACTTATTGCCAGATGTATTACTGTTAAAAAACATGTTAAAAATGAAACTATAAATGGCTATTTGTTGATAAAAATGCAGTTTTGTCGGTATATTTATATCAACTTTATATCTTATTTTTAACCATAGGTTCATTTTAAAGCATCCGTATTATGTAAAATTCTACAATGGTTCCTTTTTATCGATATTTCTTTATTAATATATGGTCTTATAAAAAATGAACAAAATATTTTTTTGTGTATTTTGTGTCACATAATCTTTGACAAGTACCCAACTCAGCAAAAAAATAAAGAACAAAAAAATACTTGATAAAAATCGGTGGGCCCACTGGCCCTACAAACACCTGGATTAAATTATTATTGTTTGATACTGGAAATTAATAACACTTATGTCCGGTATTATAAAGGACCTAGCAAGCTAGCAAGCACTCTCAAATGAGATATCAAACTTATATGACAGTTCTCTTTGAGTTTTTAACAGATACACTGGTAGAAAGGATTTCTCAAACCAAGTAAACCTTGTTTTGTATACAACGAAAACAATATTTTCTTAAGATAAGCAATAATCTCTTAAACCAATTCTTGAACGAAGGAATAACGTAGTTGGATTAAGAGTATGTTTCTTATATTAATAAAATATTGTTTTCGTTATATACAAAACAAGGTTTTCTTGGTCCAATACAGTTTTTTTTCTGTGTAGTTGCAGGCGCAGTAAGTTGGTTTTTACCATTTTTTACGCAAGGTTAGTAACTACACTTTAGTAAATATACTTTACATACATTTATTTTAACTTCCTATGTATGAAACTATCTGTCAAAAACTTCAAGAGAACTGTCATATAAGTTTGATACCCCGTTTGAGAGTGCTTGCAAATTTGCTAGGTCCTTTATAATACCGGGCATTATTAATAGGGTCAGTCCGCGGTGACGGTCGTGACATTTCAACTCGGATTGGAGTTCATAATTTCTAAATAATACTAGTTAATAACATGGTTTTACCTTTTTTCTGTAGATCTTAATGCAATACATGTATATTGAAAGAATAAAAGGTCTACGGTTATTTTACAAAAAAATGTCAGCGTTTAAAGCCCTGTGACGGTCGTGACGCCAACTATTGCAAGTCTTGCAACCTCTATTCAAAATCTCAAAATATTAGCGAAAATATTGAAGTTACTTTATAATAATCATACTTTATTAATATGTTACGAATAAATTATTTTTTAGTACCACAAGAGCATCAGGTAAATACGTAATGTATTTAACTGGTTATTACTCAACAAACATTGTGACGGTCGTGACAGAAAATTGTGACGGTCGTGAATAAAAGGATACAATAAGAGTACTTTTTGTGTGTTTATTTGCTTTTTGATATTATTAACTAATACTTATAACAATTATTTATCAAATACATCAATAAACTCATTAAATTTAAATTTATAATAAATGCGGTTACCCTTAGTCATTATTGTTGGTGAAGGTAATTTTTTGTTAATTTGGTCAAACGTCACGTTTGATATGTAATTGTCAAAGACTTTTAATAGTTTGCCACGATCATCACTTATTCTTAAGTAAGTTATTGTGATTTCACCTTATTTGTTGTCTTTTTGGAAATTTGTTGTAAATTTTTGGAAATATTTTGAAAATTAACCAAAATTTTTCTAATTTTCTTTTGGTTTATGAAAATTGATGTTAAATAGCCTGTTAATTTTATATTTTAGTATTCATTTTCGTAAAATATTTTTTTGACAATCTGGTATCGATTACCACGGACTGACCCAATACTAAACTGGATATCAAATTTCATAACTGTACCACAATGGGTTTTCTAGTTATTAAATGAACATTTATTTTGAGCAAAATCGTTGGAAGGCTGTAGCTCCCTCACAAAGAATTTCCGGACACGTTCACATAAAGTTTTTTGCTTAAAATAACATCCTCGATCTACTGTTAATTTTTTTTACACAAGTTGTAAATCACCCTGTATATCGGTACCTGATAGTCTTTTTCACTTATTATTATGTGAATTAATTTACAAATCCGCACACATTACAGTTTCATATTTATAATTAATTAAAATCGAAAATCATGAATTTCATGAATCAAATAAATTAGGTATAACTGACAATGAAACAAAATACTTATTAAGATTATTGTTTGTAAGCAACTAAATATCTGTCAAATTCACTTGACCAAAATCTGAAGGTCGTCTAAAGGTGCTTTTTCATGTGACGCTGGACGCTGCTGCAAATCTAGTCACGTGATCGATTTTAAATTTTTGAATTTTAGCTGTCACTACTGTTTGACGTTTATGTGTGAAAAAACAACCAATAATTTACGTTCAGTTATTAAAAATTGATTTATATTTCATTATACTATTCGTAAAGACGTATAAACTCACAAAACAAACAAGAATACACATAATATCAAAACTACTGACATTAGGTGTCACATGATTTCTAGCGTCAAGCAGTATGAGCTCAACCATGTTGAGCTTTTTCACTTGACGCTGACCAATAGCAAGCATTCAAAATTCAAATCGTAGCGTCCAGCGTCACATGAAAAGGTACCTTAAAAAAATATTTTTTTATAAAACATTAAACAGCAATTGCTAACACGTTTACTGCCAGCTCTAAAATCGCATTAACCTCTAGAGGGCCGGAAAACAAATATTTTGGTGCACCAGAAAATCTTCAATTTTTGTTTCTAGATTAAAATATTTATTTTTCCAATATCAACGTATATTTGTACTTCCAAATAATTAAAAATCGTTCACGAAAGGCAAAGGGGTAATTTTTACCCTATTATAGGGGTTATCATTGGGTTTACTGTATTTTTGACGTCAGATTTGGATTCAGCGTCGAAAAATAAATCAAAAACCATAGACATAGAGATATAGACATCGCATTCGTATTTAACATAATGGTGTAATATGGGTGTAACATATGTTCTGTAAGTGAGAGAGAGATGCATGTCGTTTGGAAAATAACATATATGATTTCCAAACATCTTCTGTCTCTCTCATTTGACACGGCTCTTTTTACGAGTCAGATGCGCTGTCCATTTCTTTATGTCTATGTCAAAAACGTATATTTGTATTATGAAAAAAGGTTATGTACTATTTAAAATAATATTTTTTCGAATTTGAAATTTTTAACACCGGCTGTTTCCTTCCGGGCCGGAAAGCCAATATATTGGCTCACCCCGTGATCGAAACTTTACCTATATGATTAATCAATGATATAATATACCTTTTATACCAGTTTTCTGAGAGCGAAATGTCCCCTGAAATCCTAGCCCTCTAAAGGTTAATAATAATTTCGATTTTCCTAAAACATGGTTAAAATTTTCTACGGGATTTTTTTCAAATTGACGAAATTATAGGTACTTATAAAATATAATATTTTATTAATTCATATTAATACATATAAATATATCTAAATATTTAATTGTTATAACAAAACAATAATACTGGTATATAATAATAAATATTTTATATTAAAATCAGGTAGATAAAGAATAAGTACATCGTTAGTAAGTAAGTATTACCATAAAAAAATAATTAAAACATTCATTTCCGACGTAATTTACGTGAAAAAACATATCAATCAGCTGATATATGCAACAATATAAAAATCTGGTGGCCGCCATTTTCCAATATGGCGGCATAACCTTTGTTTAGACTCGATTTCTTTACTGTTGAAAATGTCAAAAACATGCAAAAAACTCAGTTGACCACCATTTTCTAAGATGGCGTCTTAACTAAATTTAATTAAGTAAAAAATTATTTATATCTATATCAAAAATTAACGTAAAAAAATAATTTTTATAGTAATTGTTGCATAACCTCACTTTTAGAATGTAGAAGTAGAAATAAAGTAACAAAAATCAATAAAATGTAAGAAAACAAACATATAACCTAACTTTTAGAATGTTTAAGTTAAAATTGAGTACATAAAAAAAGTTAGACGCCATTTTCCAAGATGGCTTATGTCAAAATGAAGACATAACCTAGCTTTAAAATATTGCGGGATTTTAAATATACGTATATTAAAATAAAAAAAGATATAAACTTTTAATAAAATGGAATAAGTCTTAATTTTTTTATATGACAAAAAAAATAATACTGAAATATTAAAAGTCTAACAATATAAATCAATTAATAACGGAAAATAAATATAGTATATAAGAATATTAATCACATATATGTTAAGTAACGAATATATAAATGCAATAAAACTAACGGATAGATATAAATATATAATCAAAGCAGTACAATCTTCAGTCAATTCAATTATTTTTAATCGAAAAATTACTTTATAATAGGCATGATGATTAAAAAAAAAAAAAAACTATTCTATGATGATCTTACGTGTCTCCTATTTCCAAAAAAAATACTTATTTCTGCAGAAAATAAAGGTTTAATTGCAAAAATTTACTTTAAATTTGACGCCAAAACGCTGGCAGGTTACTTTTCAGAGTTGTGACGTCACACTCCTTGTCAACAATAATCAAACATTCAGAGTTACGACAATAATTTAATTATTTTGTGTATTAAAAATGAATTCCAAAGTATATAAGTTCTTAAATAAGGTATGTAACCTAATAATCTTGTAAGAGGAATTGATATTTGTCTAAAATAAAGCGTGACGTCATTCGCTCTGATTGGTGTTCCATTTAAAACGGCCGATTGTTGTATTTTGCATTTTTATTTTAACAAAAATGATATCAATCTCGCTTTTAATATAAAAATAAATACATTTTTTAGAATCTTTTTAACCTATTTCATTATTTAAAATCATAAATTCAATGATACTGGCCTATGATCATGCCTATTATTAGTTTCACAACGATTAATAAAAAAATTAAATAAATTCAAAATTTAGAATTAGACACATGCAAATTGCTGCTTTCCGGTAGTTATTTTCTCTAATTACTATCATTTTTCGACAGTTTCCTCCCCATAGTCAACTGCGGAAATGTAGATTTAGTGGGCGGAGGGTTAAGTCTACTCGCTAGATGTATAAACGTCTCATACAGAGAACTTCTCTGCATGGCGTTCACTACAAAGTGCCTGATTTTCTCGCGAGCGCACCAGACGCTTGCTTTACTTACTGTTGTCTCTAAATGCGTGGGAGAGCTTGGTTTTTTATGTGGACTAACCTGATTACCAACTACAATTATAGTTACCTAAAATAAAATAAAAACATGATAGTACATAATTAAGGGGGATGGCCACTGTGACGGGTCAAAAAATTGTCAATGTTCGGGAATTTTTTTTCACAGATATAACTAATTATTTTTTAATCAGGTAAAGGACATATTATTAAGTGTATATTCAACTTATTTAATATCAATTTTTATTGAAAAATATTAAATATTTACAAAGTTATGAGCCTCGATGTGACAACCAAAAAAATATTTTTCTCTATCGAAATTTCGAGAAGGGTTATATGAAAAAAATAAATAAAAATTTTATCAATATATATATGAATGTAGCTATCGTTGCACGTAGCCGTTTTTATTTTATTTTATTTTTTCACAAAATGGCGATCGTTTGAAATTTTTTTCATTTTTAAGACCTATTTTTTTTTATTAGAGCGGTTTTAAAATTATTAATTATATCAAAATTTTAAAAATCGGCTACGTGCAACGATAGCTACTACAATTACGAAAATTATAAAAAAAAATAAATTGAAATCGGTTCATTAGGAATCGTGTCGACCAGGTCGAAAAATGTAATTTCGAGATAAATGTGTTTAATGTTTTTGTTATGTCATACCCGGCCGAGCTACCTCGTCTCACTAAATTGACTGTAACTCCGTCAATTTTCGGAATTTAAACTCAATTTTTTGTATACATATTTATGAATATGTATACTTTAAAAAAACGTAAGAAAAAAAAATTTTTTTTTCCATCACAGTAGCGGATAAATAGTTAATAAAATGCGACGTACTTCTTTTTTCTCTTTATTTTTATCGATATCCTTTTTCAGTGTCACTAATACATCCAAAGATTCAGATTTCTCTGTATCGTACACAAGAAGGTATCCATCTGCAAAACTGAGGTAATGCCTAGGCAGTTGTTGGTTCATCGGGCCATTAGAACTACTTGTAGGTGTATGTTTTATTCCGGCAGTATCGTAGAAACGAATACGTTCTTTTGTACCACGTTCTGATTCTATACTCGCTACATAAGTGTCTTCAATAGTTGGAGGGAATTCCTATACAGAGAAGATGCGACTTACACCCAGAAATTTAATCATAACTGTATAAATATCTTACTGTTTTCGCGTCGACTTTTCCGTAAATAACTTGCTCTAACATTGATGTTTTTCCAACACCTTTCATGCCACATACAACAACTTTTGTTGTTTTTCCTGCTTTCGAAGAAAGCATGGTTCCTTTTTGAAATATTCTTCGAAATTACATTGTTTATAATTTATTTTAATTGTTGTAAATACGATTTTTAAACTACTTTATAAAAATGAGGTTAGGAATGATGACGTTTCATTTGACGTTTGTTTGATTGCATTCATGAACAAATTGGAGTAGACAATTGTAACCAATCAGCGAATGCATGTCAGTGATTGGTTAATAAGTTAAAGTACCCTGGGATCGTGAATGCATTCATGGAAGAACTGTCAAAAAATATTATTTTAGGTTAGTTCGCACGACTACGTGTCAAAATGCCGAAAGAAAAACAGAATTCAAAAAATAAATATTCTATATTATTACCTACATACAATGAACGGGAAAACCTCCCAATAATAGTATGGCTGATCGTAAAATATATGGACGAAAGGTATTATATTTAAAAATACTATTAAACATTAAAATAATACTTTTTGCATTTTCTTTTTGTTATTGCAGTAAATTCGAATATGAAATTATTGTTATCGATGATGGTAGCCCTGATGGAACACAAGAAGTCGCTTTGAAGCTTCAAGAACTGTACGGTGCAGAAAAAATAATTTTAAAACCGAGGGAGAAAAAACTAGGCCTTGGTACGGCTTACGTACATGGGATGAAATACGCCACAGGGAATTTTATTATTATTATGGACGCTGATTTGAGCCATCATGTAAATTAGACACATATTTTTCTCATAGATAAAATTATTCACAACGCCAATTTTTTTCCAGCCAAAATTCATTCCTCAATTCATTAAAAAACAAAGCGAACAAAACTACGACATCGTGACTGGTTCTCGATACATTGAGGATGGAGGTGTCTACGGATGGGACTTCAAAAGAAAACTAGTTTCCCGAGGGGCCAATTTCTTAACCCAACTTTTATTAAGGCCCGGTGTTTCTGATCTTACAGGATCGTTCCGTCTGTATAAGAAAGAAGTGTTACAGAAACTCGTAGATATGTGCGTCAGTAAAGGATACGTATTCCAAATGGAGATGATAATAAGAGCACGGCAGTTAAAGCATACGATAGGAGAAGTTCCAATCAGTTTTGTAGACAGGGTCTACGGAGAATCGAAATTAGGGGGCTCTGAAATTACCCAGTTTGCTTTTGCACTTTTATATTTCTTCGCTACTACTTAATTTTTTATTTAAATTATAATATTAACTAATCTATTGTATATTAATAATAATATAAATAAAAATTATTTTGTTAAATTGTTTTTTTATTCCAAAAAATTTTTTTTAAATCTTTGTCAACCTCTCAATCGATAGAAAAAAAATCATAGTAAGGTCTGCTTTGTTGTATTTTAAAGCTTAAAAATTCAGCTTGAAAATGCTTTTTGTTTTCTTGACCTACGATTTTTTTTCGCAAAGTTATTCAAGTTAAACTGCGAACCCATATTAATATAATTATCAATGATATGAACCTTTTTCATAATTACAAATAACGCCATCTGTGATATAACGGACGGATCAAACACCAACAATCATTTTCATCATTTTGCTACATGCGACACCAACGCCATCTTTCGTAGAACGTGGCAACCAATCTCCAACAATGATACTTCAGTGAATTTATTGATTTTGGTGAAAACCAGTTAAATTTTCATGCAGCAGGAATATTTTCCAAACCATTTTCAACTGATATTATGGAAAATATCGACTGTGGAGTTAACTTAAAAAGGCCTGTGACAAATAATCTATACGTACTAATGTTCTACAATATATTTTGCATATAGAAATGTGAACTTGTAGTAATTTTATAAAAAAACAAATAATGTTGAGGTTTATAACAGGTTGTTAATTATCTAGGCTGTGATTTCAATGTGGATTTTTTTAATATACAGTATTAGAAGAAATAGTTAAGGAAAATGCCGAAAAAATTAAGGTTTTCAGTCGTCTTTACGTCAGGTGAGTAAAAATAGAAGAAATGAATTTAAAATCAATATGTGAAATAAACAAGCCTTAATATATACATGTATACATGTGTAGTTATGTAATCCTAACCACATGCATCATGTATAAGGCCATACACAATACACATATCGCACCCCTGCAAAAAAAGTGTCACAACTCAAAAAATGTAGTTTTGAGAAAATAGGAATAAATGATATTATAACAATTTAGGTAAATCAAAATTGTAAAGGTAGTATAGGAAAAGGACTGATACACAGTATTTAATTTAAATATTTATGTATTACTGTGATGTTTCAAAAATAGTAACTAGAGATGAAACGGATAGTGTTTTGGCCGGATACCGAATATCCGGTGAGCTGTAAGGCCGGATGGCCGGATATTCGGCCTGTTTTGACGGTAAAATGCACGATTCGTACCGTCAAAACCCCGGCAACCACTGCATTCTTAGATGAAATAGAGCATAGGTGTCCAACCTTTTGAGCTTTGTGGGTCGCAGAGCGCAAAAAAATAACGAAAAAATGTGTTAAGGGCCGCAAAAAAATTTGAAAACCTTTTTTTTCGTTGTTTACTTAATTAATTTATATAACTATTTATATCTCTGTATCTATAATTTATATTTTATTATATAGATTTATTAGAAATATTATATTTCTATACTTTGAAAAAATCTGATTTTCATATTTCACAGTGCTCGGGGGCCGCATGCGGCCCGCGGGTTGGACAAGCCTGAAATAGAGTATAGATAGTAGTAAATTGTATTGTGAAGTATTAATTAATAATCTAAATTAATGAGTAGTTAATTATTTCCCTTCTTTTTCTTCTATCAAGGGGAGAAAATCGAAATTTGGTTGTGATTGAATTTCTTATTTTAATAAAATTCGTTATTTTACAAGTCAATTTCTTATTATTTGCCTCACAAATATTTTTTCTTGCAGTTTTTAAATCAAAAATTGTAATTTTTAAATATCCGGTATCCGGCCGGATAATGCGTTACTATCCGGTACTAAGCCGGATAACAAAATAAGGCCGGATACCGGATAGTTACCAGATATCCGTTTCATCTCTAATAGTAACTATTAAAACGTGATTAAGTGTTAAAAAATGTGACATTTTTTTAGAATATGCTAATTTTGACGGTAGATACACGAAGTACATTAATGAGAATTTTTAGTAGAAATATATAGTAATTTGGTATCATTCTACATATTTATCTCAAATATGACATTTTTTTAGTTATGACACTTTTTAATGGGGGTGCAATCCCAGTAATTGAAAAAATAATCAAAATGAATCAAATTTTGACGTTTCATTTCGGTTTCTGTAAATTTCCGTATCCTCCGTCAATAATTTCATTATATTCAATTATTGTTTACACTCATCTCGCGATTTACCGACCTTTGATTTACCGGCAGCTTGATTTACCGACGGACCAAACGCGCGATTTGCCGACTTTCTCCTATCCCCTCCATAATACTACCGCGATTGCTATATTTCTGCGCGAAATTTAAATTCACCAATCAACGTTGAGGTTGGCACGGTGGTGGGGGCCCCTCTCGACGTCGGCAATTCAAACGGTTCAATTACAAACAACGTTCAAGCAGTCTGAAGAAGTTTTGCAGTGCTGCCAACCAAATGTTTAATTGTAATTTTCATTAATGATTCCGTTTTAATCCGGTAAACGTGATTCAGTTTGAAAATTTGCTGTATCTTTTTCCTTCAGATTCCGGAATAAAACAGAATGGTATTTCATTCTTTTTGATTCTTTTCTCAATTACTGGAATATCTGTTCCGCTTATTTTGTTCTATAAGAACAGGCATGTATATGGCCTCAGATTTTTTATCAAAGATATTTCGTTCCCTGTGTTAATTTTGTTGAATTTATTTAGGAGAGGATGAAAAATATCCATCAACAGAACTAAACACCCATGGGCCGACAATCCGAGGCTGGCAATCAGAAAAGGGGTGCACTTACCCCCAGGAAATTATATTAAAATTAGCTAGCACCGCTACTTTGCATAGGATACAAGTTTTAGCGCACCAATACTTAATCCGTGAGTTTAATTCAATATATATACGTATAATTCTGTTTCATTAAATAATCTGTGTTATTTTTCAGCCGAGAAGTTAGAATTATGGGTAAGCGATGTCCCTGAATCTCTCGAAAGTGATTTGCGATCACAGAAATTCGATTATTTAGGATATATAGTACTTTCCGATAACCAAAGCACCGGGTTTAAATCAAGAGAGTTGAAATCTGTGTCAGTCCCGCCTTGTATAGGGAACCATCTTAAACTTAGACTCACGAAAAATCATGAAAATATATATAACATCCATAATCAGGTACGTTAAAGCCTATTTTTCACTAACAATACGTCGACGTGTATAATTTTTTTCATAGGTAAGTCTTATCGCAATCAACATAATGGGACAAGAAATAGAAACAACCCCTAACAACAACTCCGGGAATGTCAACACTAACAACCCGCAGTATACATCCCCTTACGATGATTTGGCATTCGAAATGTATGTGGATCCAGATGTCGCCACTATTATCAGAGAAATGGAAGCTAAGAAATACCAAGCTGTTTCCGGTGAGTAAAATAAACACCAAAAAACATTATTAGAATTTAACATTTGGGTCAGTCCGCGGTAATCTATATACCAGATAGTTAAAAAAAATGTTTTACGAAAATTAATACTAAAATAGTAAATTAACCCATTTAGACATACTGTACCACATATGGTATATCAGACAAACAAATTTTTTTTATTAATTTTCAAGTACCCATCAAATCATATTAAAACACGAAAAAATGCAAAAATTTGAAAAAATAGTTTCAGGTCTAAATTGGTTAACAAGCTATTTAACATCAATTTTCATAAATCAAAAGAAAATTAAAAAATGTTTAATTAATTTTCAAAATAGACAACAAAGAAGGTGAAATCACCATAACTTACTTAAGAATAAGTGACGATCGTGGCAAACTATTAAAAATCTTTGACAATGACATATCAGACGTGACGTTTGACCAAATAAAAAAAAGTTACCCTCACCAACATTAATGACTAAGGGTGACCGCATTTATTATAAATTTAACGAGTCTATCGATGTATTTGATAAATAATTGTTATAAGTATTAGTTAATAATATCAATAGGCAATTAAACACACAAATAGTCCCTTATTGTATCCTTTTATTCAACTTGTCACAGCCGTCACAATGTTTGTTGAGTAATAACCAGTTAAATAGATTATTTATTTACCTGATGCTCTTGTGTTACTAAAAAATAATTTATTCGTAACATATTAAAGTATGATTATTATAAAGTAACTTCAATATTTTCGCTAAACTTTTGAGATTTTGAATAGAGGTTGCACGACTTGCAATAGTTGGCGTCAAACCCGTCACACGGCTTTGAACGCTGGCATTTTTTGAAAAATAACCGTGTACCTTTTATTCTTTCAATATACATGTATTACATTACGGTAAAACCATGTTATTAACTAGTGTTATTTAGAAATTATTAACTCCAATCCAAGTTGAAATGTCACACCCGTCACCGCGGACTGACCCATTTGTTTGTATTTAACAGAAGAAAGATTTGAGTACGCCCGTAAGCTCAAATCGATTATGGAGCAGTTACGGGAAGTTGGAGAACGTCTAGGCAAGTACGAGCTGGAGAAACGGCACGCAATCGATGTTGAAGATTACGAGAGGGCTAGCCGTAAGAAGAATCAAGCGGACGTCTACAGAAAGAACGCTTATCAGCAGATGGAAGTCACTCGGCTTCTAGAACCTAATGGGGTATAATTTATTTTAAATACAGTAGAAACTGGTAGTAACCGATAGTTAGATTTTTTTAAGGTATTTATCGGAAAAACTAAAAATTTCATGAGTACCTATGCTGAAATTTTGTGAAATTCACCGTCTGTGAGCGAATATATCGTATACATTTAATACGATGTACAAAAGCGACACTCAACGATATTTTACTGGAAACTTAGTTTGATATTATAAGGTGCGACGGTTCTGATTGGTTGAGTATTAACTCTCCACCAATCATGTACCTGTATACGAATATTTGAAATCCACATCTGTTTTCTGTTTAGTAGAATTAAACCTAACCTTGACAATCCATCATGTATTATTATGTCAAACAATGTTTTTTATTGTACAAAACTATATGTTTAAAAAAAAGGAAACAATAGACGGTCCGTCGTTAAACTGATAAAATTCTCCGTAAATATTGATCAATCCCCCCCCCCCCCATGAGTCCAAATTGAATACTTTTCACCATATAAAAGATGATTCAATAGTGTCATACCCCCCCCCCCCCCCATGAGAGTGATACAAGGGGATCTGCGTTGACAAAATAGAAATGAACGACTAAAAAAAAATTATTAATGACTAAAAAAAAGCTCTTCGAAATTGACAGTGACAAAAAAAGTTTTCAAAATTGGTAATATCGAAAAAAAAATCTTTAGTCTACATCCCCCCTCCCATCGCAAAAAGCTATCTACGCCACTGAATACGGTATTTCGTTGTAAGCGATGTTATAAACGGTATTGTATTATAAAAGGCAATTATATTGGATTCAGTCAGGACTTTTATTTTAAGTCGTTATAACCGATGTCATTGTAACCGGTTTCTACTGTACTATCTGTTTGTTTCTACTTGATTAAAAAAATACGGAACCGATTTTGATGGGATTTTCGTTGGGCCATTTACTTTATTTAATTATTTCCAGCCTGACCCAATGAACGATGAATTCACAGACACCACAGATAGTACTGTCGTTCCTAGCAAAGCTCCTTGCGACATTGGGGGTCTTACATCTCCCCCGCCTCTTCTAAACGTGCCGACGGGTAGCGATAGAGCCCCTGTGGCCACCAGAGAGACCTCTCCAGCTTCTTTTACAACCACACCATACCATGGACACACGTCACCTTTGCATAACGTTAACACTTCAGGTAAGTTTTGTTTCAGAAATAATCAGACATTTTTTTTAATGTATATATTTTTCTATAGGTTGTCCAAGGAGCCCCCCGAGTGGAGAAAGTCCGACAAATAACAACCTTAGTGGATGTACCTCCAACAGTTCGGGGAGTGGGGGTTTCTGTAATCGCACTGGGTCTTTTAGGAGGAGGAACAAGTCAGCAGGGTCGGCAAATAAGTCGTCCTACGAAGCTTATGAAGAAAGGGCCCTCCCTGCTCTTAGACAGTAAGTAATGTGCTTCTATTGCCAATACTGATCATAGAATTGTAAATATTTTTAGAGCTAAGTTTTTAGAAAAATAAAAATTTAAAATAGCCAACAATTTTATATTTTTATAAATTAAAAAACTAAAATATATTATTGTCTTCTATTTTTTGGCTATCCTTGTAATGCCCCATTTCAATATAACTATCTCATTCCTGAATATAACAATTATCTGTCTCTCTTTTATATTCGTTTCATCAGAGTCTATTTCTAATAGCTATCTACTAAAATATGTAAAGTAAAAGATCAACCTGTAACTTGTTATCAATCAGTATTGTTATCATATCACCGATGACGTGGTTTCCTCCTCTCCATATTTATGATTGGGCATATTAAATGACGAATTACAAGGCTACCGTATACTACTTTGTGCATTAATATCAAAATGAACCAATCAGAGACCAGCATTTAAAGCTTTTAATCTGATTGACCAATTTGGAAATTTACAAGGCTGTTAAAATTAGTAGCTTGGTGAAACTGGATGTTAAACTGTCAGTTGAACTACAATAAGATATCTATCGTTTGTAAAACTGGGAATTAGTGATTCAAATATGTATGTATGTATGTATATTATAATTTCCAGTTCCCATACGAATGAGTTTCTGCGTGAATGCCACCTACAGCAAGAAACATCTGCAACTTCTGGAGAGATGAAACCTGGTTCTAGATTAAACGAGCGTGAGAGGAAACAAGCAGCTTTACCAATCCTTGTGTTTGGAATAGAACTTGTAGAGAAATTCTACGCTAAACATTTCTCAGATAAAGAAGATGGCCTGACGCAACTTAAAGAAGAACTAAGGACTTGGGGTAAGAATGATCACACACCTAATTCTGTTTTTACAAGGTAGATACGTTCCAGAAAAAAACGTGTAAAAAAAGACATGAAGTACATAGAAAAAAGGGGATTAGTTCCATATCCTTCAACCCTGTAAAAAATAGGTAAAATGAAATGATTCATACAAAAAAAAACTATAAATTAAATTTTTATGTGCTTTCATGCACAGTTTATTTCATAAAAATTAAAGGCAATTCAATTCTTAAAGTAAAAGTAACAGAAATATAAAATTATCGCAAGTTTAGGAACTGAAAACTCGTACAAGACTAAAATATATACTTAAGCTGCTATGAAAATAAATTAGAAAGGGGAATTCTCTAACTATTTTATAAATAACAGATAGAAAAAAAATCTTACAAGATTACGGTTAATAAAAATATTTGTCTTTAAAATTTAAATCAAATAGCTTTTTTAATCGTGCTAAATCGAATGAAATCGTGTAAAAACGGAATCATTTTTTTTTTTGCTAGACAGTGTTAAATCAAAACCGTGTAAAACAGAATTGAGTGTATTAACATCATATAAAAATGATACTAATTTGGTTTTGGTTCTAGGTAGCAGCGAACAAAAGCAGTCTAACTCCAGTACGGGCCTATTGGTCCGACATTCAGCCAATAAAACTGCAAGAGCAGCTGTTCTTTTGCTACTGCGTGCGCTCAGAGACAAAGTGTTTTCTGTCTATAGTTTGGCGACTGAAGTTATACGATTCTTCTTCTCTGAATTTGTACCCGATAGAGTTTCTGAAGCAGAGTCATCCCGAAGCGTAGAGCGACTTCTACCAGAGCTTCTGGCACGTAGTGGTGATCCAGTGGCACGGGTCCATACTCTAGCTCAACACACGGCGCTGAGCGTGGCTTCGTGCGCTAACAGAGTGCCGGCACTCCGGGCTGTTGGGGCCATGCTGGCGCGGCCCCTTGCATCTACCGAGAGACACAGGTTGGCTCTCAGTAGGGCGCAGATGGTCGAGCAGCTAGTCGAGGCGCAGGGGATTTCCACGGACAAGCACAGGTTTGTACTGAACCGATTTTGATTGAGGTTTCACTGCTTAAAGATTTGAGACCCTAGGAATAGTTTAAGTCAGAGGTTCTTTAACTAGGTTCCCCTAGCTAGGGGGTTCGTGAAACATGTTTGGCATAAATTAAAGTGCTTTTACATTTCTATTTACCAGTGATTAATTAGTATCTAACGACAGAACCTTAACTCATAGGGATTACTTGTGATAATTTATAAAATCATTTTATTAGATTTTATTAAGCAATCTACTATACAGTAGAAATATATATGATTCTGGTGGGTTAGTTTTGATTCTCCTTTTGTTTTCTCTTGTATTTGGGTTAAATTTCTATGGAAAGTTGAAATTTTAACCATGAAATTTGACTGAAAATTTTTGTGTTTTCGATTTGGTTAAAAGTATGTTTATTGTATAGAAAATGACATGAGAAGTTGAAATTTTCAAACCGCAGGTCTGTATCTCAAACAGTTCTTGAGTTATAGCCTCTCAAAGTTTTATATTTTTCAAAATTTTTGAGAAAAATGGTCGTAACTTTTGAAATTGTGGTCGGATTTGATTTTCGTTGATAGATTTGAAATCAGCGTGTCATAATCTACATAATGACATACGTAACACATTAAAATTCGACAAAAAAAATTTGACCGAAAATCGAAATTTTTTCAAGGGGTATACCTTAAAAAAATGTCGATTTTTCACAAAATTTTTTTTGTCGAATTTTAAAGTATTATACATGTCATTATATAGATTTTGACACGCTGATTTCAAATTCGTCAACAAAAATTAATTCCAACCACACGTTCAAAAGTCACAACCATTTTTCTTCAAAATTTTGAAAAAAAACTAAAACTTTGAGAGACCATATCTCGAGAACGGTTAAAGATACAGACTTGCGGCTTGAAAATTTCGACTTTTCATAATATTTTCTATATAATAAACGTACTTTTAACCAAATCGAAATCACAAAATTTTTAAGTCATATTTTATTTTTATATATCCCTGAAAAATAATAGTTCAAAAGGGGGTCCCTAGACTACATAATAAGTTTAAAAACCGCTGGACTTTGAATTAGGTCAGGCCAGTATTAACGAAACTTTTAAAAAAATTTAATGACATTTATTTATTAAAAAAAAAAAAAAACACATTTTGGTACCTCACAAAAAGACTCTTGCTTTCAAATATTTACAACACATAATTACTGGTAGATTAGTTCTATTCGTGTTTCTTTTTTAGCAAAATCTTCAATCACAGCATCGTAAAATGTATTTAAACTTTTCAAATAATTTAATAAATTTCTTTCAATAGAAATCACTGCTAATGATGATGTAATATCTTCAACTTGTGAGTTCTTCGTGTATGTTTCTATACGTTTCGTTGTAGACAATGGAAACTGTTCATTTAGTATTGGTACAGTTAATGAGAGATCTATCAATTTATTATATTCTATAAATAATTCTTTAAGATCGTTTTCAAACATATATTTCTTAGCACTAAATAAATCTTTAAATTCTATTCCATTATTTACAAATATATAAACTAATTCAGATCTAAGTTTTTCAAAATCGAACCTCATGTTGTACGATGATTTCAAAACTTCGAATGATTCTACTGGAAATTTTTTAGAATAATTAGTATATCTGTTTCTATCAAAAAGCGATATAAAATCTAAACATTTCAAATCTAAAAAGAGGTTCGTTGTAGTTGTTGCAATTATCTCTAGTATTTCAAAATACATACATTTGTAAAATATCTTCTTATCCTCTGCATTTTCAATCTTAACTTGCGTATTTGAATTACCATCAATGTTTATGTTATTCCAGATTATTTTGAAATCAACTTTCAAATTTTTTAACTTATTTACAAACGTTTTAATCTCATTAACGCAAGAATTGATATCTGATCGGTCATATTTCAATGTATCGGAAAGTGTGAATATTTTAGAGAAAACTACGAGAAAGAAATTAAAATCAAAGTCATCTAAATGAATTAACAGTCCATTTGCTGCAATCGAAATACCACTACCCCAACGTTCCGGACTATCTTTAATCTCTCGCAGCAAAACCTTTAATTTATTTTTATTTTCAACTATCACATTCAAAATTTCGTTGTAACCACTTGATTCCGGTATAAGTTTTTTCATCTCGACAGATTTCGATCGGGAAATAAACATATCAAAAGCCGTAAGAGATTGAAAAAACACTCTGCATTCATTCACGATGTTCACTGACCGTGAAATAACCCCATTTAATCTACAGAGGGCGTAGAAGTTCACAAATAAAACATCGCTGCAGTACGATTTAATTTTTAAACGGAATTCATCAAACTCGCCAGGTTTTATGATAGTCCCATCGTACGTACACGAAATCAGTTTTCCCTTACAGTTGTATTCGTCTAGATCAGCGGTTCTTAAACTTATGTGGTCTGGGGACCCCTTTTTTGAACAATTATTTTTCAGGGACCCCCATCCCTCATAGAAAAACAAAAAAGGTCGTCAGATACTAAGTAATCACTGATAAATTGAAATATAAAAGTACTTTATGTAAATTAATTGTTGCCAAAAATGTTTCACGGCCCCCCGTAAAAGTTTGGCGGCCCCCCGGGGGTCCGCGGACCCCAGTTTAAGAACCACTGGTCTAGATACTTTATAATCATCTCGTATAAAACTTTGGTCGAACTTGCATCTTCAAAGCCGACAAATCGATTTTCTATGTTTTCTTTCTCGCTGACGTAGCGTAAAGTTATAGATATCTTCGGTTTGTCTTTTATAACACAATCGTCTATTATAATTGCAACGTATTGCGCTTTGTTGATCTCTTTTTTTATTTCATTCAGAAGAACGGTGGATATCGATTCAATCATAATAGTTTTAACATGGTCGAATAATTCTTTGAACATTGTATTTTGTTCTAGATATGTTTTTAATTGACTGTCTGATTCACCTAAAAAATGCAACAATTCAAGATAATTTACTCGATTGTTTGGGTCTATATTTTCAAAGCTGCATGTAAACGGTAGTTCTTGTTGACCCAGAAAACATATCACATCGATTAACTTTGTAAAACAATACCTATTTACGGTAACACTCTTGTTATGATTTTCGATATTCATTTTACATTGTTTTAATTGAATTTCTTGTTTACGTATTTTTCTTTCATACATTTTAAGCTGTATTGAAGCATGTATGTGTTTTTGGGATAATTGGTGCCGCTTTTTTGCCTTAAAGATATTACCTAAATCATTATACCCGAAACTATTCCAAGTATTTTTCTCTGATGAGTTTGAGAACAATAAACACGGCCAACAAAAGAATTTTGATAACTTGGCACACCCGCACACCCAGAATGTATCATGGTATAAACTTTGTTTAAAGCGTCTAGTGGTGTTCCCCCTTTTTAAATTAATGTTTAAAGTTTCTTGTGGTCTATTATTTTTCACGATTAGTTGTTTTTCTAGTTCGTTGCGTGAAGAGAAATTTATCTTTAACAATGACTCGATCACACAGTTGCAAATTGGTAGTGGTTTTTTATATTCTGTACTAGAATCATTTGTTGTCAGAGGATCTACGGGATCTTCTAATTCCAGTTCTTCTTCTTTTATTTCAGTTGTATCCATATTGTTTTAGTATTATATACATAAATACCTTATTTTAAACTTTTTCATTATTATTCAACAATTAAAAAACAAATGTAACAATCAATAATGTTCCTTAGTTATAACATAACCTATATGTTATAACATATAATTATAAATATGTATTATAATCTATAAATATGATACCAATTGTTTATTTATTAATTATAACTTTTTTTATTAATAGTGTACATACACATACCCAAATTAATAAGTTTCCAATTGTCAATATATGAACAAAATATGTCAAATGACAAATTTATCAATTTCTGATAAATGCGCATGCGCGAATGATGCGTTTTTAGAAAATGCTTCCAGTCACGTATTTTACTTCTGAGGCGGCCCATAGACGATCAATTTTATTGTGCAATCACACGGATTGTCCAATATTATTGACCGTTTAGGAATCATATTGAAGATTGTACAATGCTTTTAGAAAAGTTTGAGCGAGTTTAAATTTTATTGCGCCATATTTTTTCATTGTGTCGTCTGTAGGGCTTATTGTACAATATTTTTTAGTCTACTGTTCGAAGCGGTCCCGTACGCACGCACGAATATTTATAAATTTATTTTAAAAGACGTTCATGAGTGTACACTGGCCTTCTTTCGTTGTTATTTTGTTTTGCCAGCAAAATCATCAGCATAGCTGCAGCCAAATCTTCATCATCACACATGTTGCTCCGACGAAAATATTGACGCGAATAATTCAAGATTCAATATTATTGAACGTGTAGGCGTAAGGTATATTTCAATAAAATTGTGTAACAATAATATTGCACAGTTATATTGTAGGTGTATGGGCCGCCTGAAAAAGAAGCCAAACTCAATATAAACAACCGGATAACCGTATTTAATTATTATAGAATGTTCATAAAACTGTATTTCCTTTTATTCTACTTATTTTTCACAATAAATCTGTTTTTAATTTTTTTTTGTTCCTAAACCGATTTTGATGCAGTTTTCACTGATAGAAAGCATAAAATTTGTTTAACCTAAATGATAGTTGATATTAAAAAATAGTACCTACAGACCCGAATTAAGACAAAATTACAATAGGCATGATGACTAATTAAAAAAAAAAACTATTTTATGATCCAAAAAATACTTATTTCTGCAGAAAATAAAGGTTTAATCGCAAAAATTGACTCTTTTAAAACTAATTTTGAATTTGACGCCGAAACGCTCGCAGGTGACATTTCAGAGTTGTGACGTCACACTCCTTGCCAACAATAATCAAACATTCAGAGTTAGACAATAATTTAATTATTTTTTGTGTTAAAAATGAATTCCAAAGTATATAAATTCTTAAATAAGGTATGTACCTCTAATAATCTTGTAAGAAGAATTGATATTTGTCTAAAATAAACCACTTTTGGCGTTTACTGATGCGTGACGTCATTCGCTCTGATTGGTGTTCTATTTAACATGGCGGATTGCTGTATTTTGCATTTTCATTTTAACAAAAATTATATTAATCTCGCTTTTAATATAAAATTAAATACATTTTTCAGAAGCATTTTAACCTATTTCATTATTTAACTTGTTCTAATAGGATAATATAAAATCTATTAAATAATTTAATTCGACAGTGGCCTTACATGTCGAACCCTCTCCGAATTCGGTGCGTCCGGTCTTCACCATCCCGCAGAACCCGTCCGTAAAGTCGCCGAACGTATCCTAGTCATCGTGTACAAGATAAACCCGCGTCTCGTCAGGAAACAGCTACCTCCCGACGACGACATCACGAGAAGGAACCTTCTTTACCGACACCTCTTCCACGAGTTCGACAAAATAGATACCCAACGTAGAACCCTGGTACAGCAAACCTCCGTCAACTCGACGCACCCTGATTGCGTCAGTCCCGAACAGAACCTAACCAAGAGTAAAAGCACGACTAGTGTATCGATATCTTATTTGAATCAAGAGATGAATAAGGTGGACGTTAGTGACGTGCAGCATGTTGAAATTAAGAAGACGAGGAACACCTCGGAGACGGTGAAGAGTCAGTTGCATACGCAGTATTCGCAGCAGTTTAGGACGATACTTAACGAAGAGATTAAGTCGACGAATAGCAGTCCGATTCCGCAATCCAAGAGTAGTATTAATATCGATTCTAATCAATTTCAGGTAAATTATTAATACTTTGATTATTTATTTCTATACGACCCTAATATCAGTTTTGAAATTTTGGGAAAACTATATTTAATTTAAGGTGTAATGACCGATTTTTATAAGTTATCAGTTAACTGTTTTGGTTGGCCAAAGTCGAATAGTTTGAGGTAAACTGTATTTTGTTAAATTGGTTTGACTTATACTTTACTTAAGGGGGCAGACCCAGTTAGAATTTTTTTAAAATCAAATTTTTTATTGCATTTTTTTTAAAGTAGAATATTTCAAAAGTATTCTCTAAAAATTTCAGACAAATCGGACCGTTATTTATGGAGATATATAACTTTGAACGGAGCCGTCTCTAATGTATTCAAGTAGGCAGATAGCGGCAACTGTGCGCTTTTTCTCGAAACTATGTTTTCGAAGTCGCTGATCACTGTAACTTGAGAACGGCTTTACCGATCGGTTTGAAATTTTTCTGACTTATTCTATACATAAAGGACGAAGGATTTTTTTTGAACGATTGTTTTTATAGCCGAAAATGCGAATGAAATTTTAGTCAAATAAAGAACATCTGCCATTTTGTGAAAATTCAAAAATTTTCAAATCCCTTTGTCCATCCGGAGCATTATGTCATTAACTAATGATCCCTTTTTTTATTTCTGATGATCCAGTGACGAGCAGCAGTGATCACGGTAAAACATTTTTTTTGACCCCTCCCAAATTTGCTGTATCCCACTTATATTTTAATATTTTGCCATAAAAAAATTAAAGCATTTTCTGTAAATACATATCTTTCATATGTTATTAATTATCTTAATGCGTGCGGCCAAAAACAAATCTTACAAAATAACTTTTTTTGGAAGTCGCAACTGGGTCTGCCCCCTTAAATGGCTATAACTATTAAATAGTTATTCGAAATAATCTGAAATATTAATACGTAAAACTAGTGTGCATAAAGAACATTTTAACACCATTCTGAAGTATGTCTGATTTATAATTACAGAGTTCTATGTCACCAAACGGTCGACATTTAACTAATTTCAATTCCAGGACGACTTCGACCTGCCCGAAGAATTCCTCCAGACCAACCGTTCGAGCGGCAAACGCAACAGCACACCATCTACAAGCGGTGTCTCGTCACCTAGCGACCTCTCCCAATACGGCGGCGGTGGCACCGGCGACAAGCAGTGTATATTCTGTCACACGTCCGCATCGCACCGGCTGTTCACCGACGAGCAGCTCAACTCACACTACTGGCGCTCGTGCCCGATGCTCGTGCGATGCTACGACTGCGGTCAGGTCACCGAGATAGCCGGTCTCACGATGCACAGGCTCGCCGAGTGCGCAAAGAGTTCCGAGTACAGGCAGTGCAGGAGGTGCAGGGAGGCAGTGCCGCTTATGATCTACTTGAAGCACGTAGCCGATATGCAGTGCATAGGTCAGTAGAAAAAAAAAAGTGCGAGTATGAATCGCGCCCTGAGAGTTCCGTACCGTCATATAAAACTAAATTATTGACTAATTATGTAGACAATGAACCCAATTCCCAAAGTGTCTTTACGTATACAGGGTGGTCCGGTTTGGGATACAGATATTTTAGGAGCTGATTCCCTGACTCATTGTGAGTAAGATATTGTGCAGGAAGTGGGGGTCTATCTTTAACATCCTCTGAGTTACAGGCTGTTTAAAAAATTTCTTACATCAAAGATTATCTCATAACTTCTAAAGTAACGTATCTAGAGCAATCAAAATGAGTCAGTTTCATAGGTAATTAACTAACATATTTTTCAGTATTACGGTTATTGCTATCCGTATTTCTATTTCCGAGTTATAGCTCATCAAAGTCGAAAAATATCTTTTTTTGTTGAAATTTGTTTATGAAAATGACATTTTTCTCCAAAAGTACCCCTAACATGTTGTATTTTTTATCATTATTTTGGTACATCATAATGTTACCTACAAATTCACTACACAAAGTTTGAACGTGGGTCTTATAGTTTTCCGGTAAATAATTATTTTTATGATAAATAATAATAAATAATAAAATTATGTAGTTATAATAGTATATTATACCACGAGTCAATAATGATAGCTATTATTACCGAGGAATAATTTTCGAACCGAGCCGCGTAGCGGCGAGGGAGAAAAAAAAATTCCGAGGTTATAATAGCCATTATTGCGAGTAGTATACTGTACTTTATCTACGACTATTTTATTTACTTTCATAAACACAACTGAATACAAGGAATGCAAGCTTCAATACAAAAATTTTTGTTCTAATCTCAAATTAATAAAAATTAAATAATACCATGGAAACAAAATACAAACTCTGTTATTATAAATTATGCATTTTGATTTTTCCAGTAGCTGCAGCTTGTAGTACAATTTCGGGAGGTGTACAAGTAATAGACTCTTCATTTTTATCCATCTCAATACAAATACACAAACACTAGGTGCTTTATTTGACAGTCGCAAATAAATTTTTTAGACTTTAGAATTTGTGTATTTTGTTTCCATGGTATTATTTAATTTGAGAAATTTTGTGATTGGTGCATTTAGAGGGAATAATGACCATTATTCCCTCTGTTGCACCAATCAGAAAAGTTCTTTTTTCATTATTCCCTCTGAGAGATATAAGTCGTGGATAAACAAATAAATTTATTGACTGTTTCATTTAATAGGACTGGTAGCAAAATAGTAATTTTGGGGATTAATTAATAACTGGAAAACTATAAGACCCACGTTCAAACTTTGTGTAGTGAATTTGTAGGTAACATTATGATGTACCAAAATAATGATAAAAAATACAACATGTTAGGGGTACTTTTGGAGAAAATTGTCATTTTCATAAAAAATGCTTGGTCTGCGTGTATTTCATAATGTATTGATTATTTTAGAAGCGATTGCTGGCTTCAACAAGTGCCCACTTTGTCACGAGAACATCCCACAGAGCGATATGTGTTGGAAAGAACATCTAATGAGCGAGAACGCATGCAAGAAGAACCCTCGGAACAAGAACATTATTGTGAGAGCTAAGAGTGCTGCTAAATAAGTCGTTCAGATGCCAAAACGACTCAGTCCACTTATTGAATAGTAGTACAGAAAAAATACAAAATCAATATACAAAAATGTTTCTCAATTTCTTGATAAAAATATGATATCATTTTCTTTGGTTTTCTGGAATAATTAAGTACTCTAGTACTAGCAGATTGATATGAAGTGGAGTTAGTCATATTGGCAATCGAACGACTCGTTAATAAGTCGTTTATTTTCATCAGTGTAAAATAAAACATAGCGTAGATAGAAATACATACGTCATAGATGAAAATTATTTCAGTTGTGGTTTATTTAATAAACAAACTCTTGAGAGATAGTTAACAGTGGCGGCTGAACGGATAAATACATTGGGGACCTCCCCCCTCCTAATAAACTATCTAATAGAACAAATAAATTGATATTTTAAAGTATTTAAAAAAAGCATATTTAAATTTTTAAACTATCAAAAATCTTTCCCCCTATTCTCCATAGTTTTGCCGCCAGTGGTCATTTATGTTTTTTTTTAAAGCTGATATATTTGAATTAAAAAACAAGATTGTGATATGTGTTTGGGGGTGGGATCAAAATATACCATGTAGGTTTTAATATTATATATATAATCGTACGTAATTTTATAACTTTTCAAAAATAGAAACCACCCCTCTATTTTTTTCAGTTTACGCTATTTATGAAAATATACTGAAATATTTTCATCTATGAAAGCACAATTAAATAATTAATTAAAGGATACTTTGTCAATTGAAAGAAAACGTCGGTTTTTTCCCTTCTGAACAAACAAAAATCTATTTCTTAAACTATAAAAAAATAAACTGTTTTTTTTTTTCAATATTTTTCTACTTTACGTAAATCTTAAATGGCGTTTCATTGTTGTAAATTGATTTGTATTTAATTAACAACAATTGTGTTAATTAAAGAAAAAATCCAAATTTCATAATTTTCGTAAAAATATCCGGTATCATAAAAGGGCTAGCAAAATTTGCTATCTAGCAAGCACTCGCAAATGAGGTATTAGTTTTGTGATAGTATCTATGGATTAGCTATGGAATTTAGATTAGTGATACTTCAACGTATTGTAACACAGTTGGTGCAGACTCTGACCGTATAAAATAATTTTAACCTCTACACCCAAAAAAGAAATTAGTAAGTATTACAGTGCGGCATGTTGCAAAATCGCTTCGAACCGTCAAATTGTAAAATTTACAAACTATTAAGCAAAAATTACAACTTCGTCTTGTAAATCAAGTAAATACAAGGAAAATAAGCAGTAGATACAGTATCTACATTGTAATTTTAGCTCATTTTCCTAGCACTTGGCCGGATTCATTAGTAATAGTTTGTAAATTTTACAATTTGACGGTTCGAAGCGATTTTGCAACATGCCGCACTGTAATACTTACTAATTTCTTTTTTGGGTGTAGAGGGCCAGAAAGCCAATACTTTGGCGCATCAGAAAATCTCCAATTTTTGTTTTTAGATTAAAATACATCGAAAACGTCAATTTACACATCCAAATAAATAAAAATCGTTCACGCGAGGCAAATGGGTAGTTTTTACCCTATTAAAGGGATTGTCTTTGTGTTTACTGTATTTTTGACGTTAGATTTGAATTCAGCGTCGAAAAATACATCGAAAACGTATATTTGTATAATGAATAAAAGGTTATGTACTATTTAAAATAATTTTTTTTCAAATTTGAAATTTTTAACATGGGCTGTTCCCTTCCGGGCCGGAAAGTCAATATATTGGCTCACCCCGTGATCGACACTTTGCCTATGATAAATCAATATTATAAGATACCTTTTATACCAGTTTTCTGAGGACGAAATGTCCCCTGAAATCCCTGCCCTCTAAAGGTTAATAATATCACCACTGTTGGTGTTTACATACAATACGTGCGCGAAACTTGTCAAAGTCTTGATGAAACTTCAAGATAACTGTCATATAAGTTTGATACCTCATTTGAAAGTACTTGCTTTATGATACCAGACATAAGACAATTTTCTTTGTTCAAAATCGACGTTTGCTATCAATTAAGACACTACTACATTTTGCCTACTAGTTATTGATATATAAATTTAACCGTCCTATTTCTAAATTGTCATTATTGAAAATGCCTCCTGCCAACAATGTAGATTCTTCATAAATTACGCCAAATTATGAACGATCTTAGATAATAGAAACGTTGGCAAAATACAGCTTTGTAATATAGTTCGAATACGCATTATTGTTGTATTTCAACTAAAAAATAAATTGTTTTAAAAAATCGAAAAAAAATCATGTTCTTGGTATTTTAATCAGAATAAAAGTTAAATTATACGAAAAAAATTGTACGCATTTTTATTTAACATATTTCAGGCTTTCTTGGATTATCGTGACGTACATTTTTTATTGGTTAATATTTATTATGAAAAAATTGGGTGCACGAAAATTACTGTAAAATTTTGAATTTTAATTTTCGTTTTAATTATGTTTATTTTATAGAAAATGACGTGAAAAGTTGGATTTTTCGAACCGCAGGTCTGTATCTCAAACCGTTCTTGAGATATGGCCTATTTCACAGTTTTCGATTTTTGAAACTTTTGGATAAAACTCGCCATAACTTTTGAACGTGTGGTCGGATTTGATTTTTGTCAACGGATTTGAAATCAGCGTGTTAAAATCTATATAATGACATGAATAATACTTTAAAATTCGACAAAAAATTTTTTACGAAAAATTGAAAAAATTCCAAGGGGTATACCTTAAAAAAATGTCGATTTTTGACCAAATTTTTTTTTCGGATTTTAAAGTATTATACATGTCATTAGATAGATTTTTATACGCTGATTTCAAATTCGTCGTCAAAAATCAAATCAGACCACACGTTCAAAAGTTATAGTCATTTTTCTTCAAAATTTTCAAAAATTGAAAACTTTGAAAGGCCATATCTCAAGAACGTTTTGAGATACAGAACTGTGGTTTGAAAATTTCAACTTTTCACGCCATTTTCTATATAATAAAGATATTTTAAACGAAATCTAAAATTCAAAATTTTATAGTAATTTCCATGCACCAAATTTCAATTTGTCATAGAAATATCGACTTTAAAATAACAGGAAAATCATAAATTTCTATATAAATTATAGATTCCCAACATTTTTCCTACATAGAATGATTTTCTTATAGACCCACTTACATTTTTAGATTCTAGAAAACATAAATATACTACAATCTTGTCGAAAAAGTATAAGTAAAAGCAAAAAAAGGTCATTGCAATTATATATCGATAAAAATAATTAAAAAGCAAAAAAAAAGTCAATTGCAATTCAAAATTTTAAAACAGAAAAATTTATCATAGACCCCTTGAATACTATACACCCTTTTTAAACTTCCATAGACCCCAGGGGGTCTGTCTGGACCTGGACCGTGTTGGAAATCCCTGATTCAGAGGGTAGAAAAACTTATATATAAGTACTCGTTTAATCATTTACTTCAGACACCTATGAAATATTCTACCATCTCAAATACTTATTTCGGGGATCTCCCATTTGCAATAATTAAAAAAAAAACTTCGTTTTATAAAATTCATAAATATCCTTTCTTACAGGCGCCTATGCATTACCCCAAATTCAGAGTTAAAAACTAATTTTGCTTTAATCCAAACTAACTCAATTAACTTACATTCTATAATTTAAATAAATAATCCATAATGGGTGGAAATTACCCTCGTTTATCTTTCACTGCAGACACCTATGCATTACCCTAATTTCAGAATTAAAACGCATTTTGCTACAATCCAAATAAAATTCAATTAAAAGTTACATTCTACAATTTAAATTAAAAAATCCATAGGGGGTGGAAATTACCCTCGTTAGTCTTTCACTGCAGACACCTATGCATTACCCCAAATTCAGAATTAAATCTAATTTTACTTTAATCCAAATTAACTCAATTAACTTACATTCTACAATTTTAATTAAAAAATCCATAGGGGTTGGAAATTACCGTCTATCACATTTTAAACCTGCAGACGCCTATGCACTATCCTAACTACGGGGAAGTCCCATATTCACGAATTAACCTAATACATGCATCCAAACCCAATACATTTTAATTAAATCATACATGCTCAAAACACGTTTATAAACCCCAGAATAGATTACCTTCCTATAATAACAACCCTCTTATATATTACTACACACACACACACAAAACGATTTACCCCAATGACCCATAACGCGTGCGGGGTAACCACGGTAACGCGTACGCTAGTAAACGCGAGTACATATTGATTATTTTAACATCTGCCGTCGTGTGCCAAAAACTAACCTTCTAAAGAATACCGGCTACAACAGACGGTAGAAAAAACAATTCAACAACGCACTGCAAGTTTGTGATAAAAATTAAGTCGAGTATTATTTGAATATATAACATAAATGTTATAATTGTCGTATAGATAACACACGTCACATAAAAATGGGCCAATGTCAATCTATTTTTTTCATACTCTCATTATTACGTCACTGAAACTGAAAATTGTGACATTGGGTATATACTGAAGTTATTTTTACATACTACTGTATATATAATATTTTCGACTTGAGTTATACATAGAAAAGCTAGGGGGACTACTCGACTATAAAATAGTTTGATCGATAATTTACAATTTCTGTGCGATTTGGTATCGCGACGAATATATACAGTGTCGTCATATAATTACATTGTAGTTCCTAGATAAAAAAAAATGCCTAATATCGTGTACGAGGTAAAATTAGACTTTAAAGACGTGCTTTTGAGGCCTAAAAGATCGACTTTGAGGAGCAGAAATGATGTAAGTTTTTTTATTTTTGGATTCGTATTTTTTTTTCATAACAATGTACTTTTTTTTTTGGTTCTATACTCATATGTGCATGTATACAGGGCTGTATTAAGAAAATTAATATAAAATTATTTATAATTTGAAGGCCCACATTTTATTTTGTATTTAGAATAATTTTATTTGTATAATATATTAAAGTAAAACCTCTAAAAATTCAAAGTTCAAGGAAATACTAACTGATAGTTATAGATGGTAAAAATATATCAAAAATAACTATAGGGAAACCGTAATTAGTTTGAGTTGTAGAGGGTTCATATTTTGAATCCTGAAGGGAAATTTTCTTCAACTTAATTTATCGAAAAAAATTGATTGAATAAAAAAATATTTTCAGGTAGATTTATTTAGAGAAATTACTTTCCGTAATTCAAAGCAAGTATACAATGGAGTACCTCTCATGGCTTCGAATATGGACACCGTAGGAACATTTGAAATGGCGAAATCGTTATCAAAGGTATAATTTAACAATTTGAATACTTATTGATACTTTTACATATTGCATCCCCGCAAAAAAAGTGTCACAACTCAAAAAATGTAGTTTTGAGGAAATAGGAATAAATGAAATTATAACAATTTAGATAAATCAAAATTGTTAAGATAGTATAGGAAAAGGACTGATACACAGTATTTAATTTAAATATTTCAGTATTCTTGCAATGTTTGAAAAATAGTAACTATTAAAACGCTTTATTTTGAAAAAAATGTGACATTAGAATATACTAGTTTTGACGGTAGGTACACGAAGTACATTAATGACAATTTTTTAGTAAAAATATATAGTTATTTGGAATCATTCTACATTTTTATCTCAAATATGACATTTTATGAGTAGTGACACATTTTTGCGGGGGTACGATATGCCAAATAATATACTAACATATTAATTGCAGTATGGCTTATTCACGACAATCCACAAATATTATTCTGTACAAGATTGGACACAGTTTGCTGAAAACAACCCTGACTGTCTCAAGAACGTAGCTGCCAGCTCTGGTACAGGGCAAGGTGACTTTGAGAGGCTGTCTGATATCCTAAACGCTATCCCTGGAGTCTCGTTTATATGTTTAGATGTAGCTAACGGTTACTCGCAACATTTTGTGGAACATGTTAGGAAAGTCAGAGCGAATTTCCCAAAACATACAATAATCGTAAGTGGTTTTTAATAGAATATATTTTAACCCTTAATTACTCGCGCTGATGTATTTTGTACACCAGTAACGCATTTTCTGTAATTACTAAATGCATTGTGGGACTGTACACCCCCATCTAACCTTTGTTTAGTCATTCTAGAGTGTGATAGGAATCCAGCACTCAAAATTTGAGGATTGCAGCAGTTTGTATTAATTTTTTACTTACTAAATGAAGGTGGTGTTAACACACAAGTTTTAGTTCCTCAAAAATAAATAGTACATAATATGAATTGGGCAAAAAAAATTAATATAATACCTTCAAAATTCCCAAAAACTAGCTTTTTTTATGTGGTGTATAAAATACACCGCGAGAGTAACTGTGTTACGGTATTTCACGCAAGTAATTAAGGGTTAAAATAAATAAAAAATTTTCTTTATTTAAAATTATAGGCAGGTAATGTAGTGACGGGTGAAATGGTGGAAGAACTGATATTATCTGGCGCAGACATAATTAAAGTAGGAATTGGCCCGGGATCTGTGTGCACGACAAGATTAAAAACAGGTGTGGGATACCCGCAACTATCAGCTGTTATCGAGTGTGCAGATGCAGCTCACGGACTGCAAGGGCATATTATATCTGTAAGTTGTTCTCTATCGTGTATTAAATTCAGTAAATCTAGTGTTAAAGACAATATATTGGAAACAGGTTTTCTGTATACTTTAAAAATGTATTGCATTTTGTATTACGGATATAAAATCAGTAACTAATTTCAGGATGGAGGTTGCACGTGTCCAGGAGATGTAGCTAAAGCGTTCGGGGCTGGAGCAGATTTTGTAATGGCAGGGGGAATGTTCGCTGGGCATGATCAGTGCGGTGGTGATATTATAGAAAAAGACGGAAAGAAATTCAAAATGTTCTACGGAATGTCATCAAACACTGCTATGCAGAAACATGCAGGTATGATTTAAATTTATCTCTAAAGAATTATATAAACAATAAAACCAATAAATATTTCATAATACATGGGTTAAAATCAATCAAAATGTATCCACTTACCTTGTGTAACGATGTTGTTGACTTATTAACGTTTTTCCACATTATATCCACGTATAAAACACACTTTTTTAACCACTACATTTTTTACAACACATATAAATATAACACAATAAAATGGCGCAAAAGTTGATAAAACTGAACTACATAATAGTTTCATAATAGGTAGGTTAAAATCCGTCAAAATGTATACACTTACGCGTGCAACGATGTTGTTGAATTATAATTGTTTTTCCACGTATGAACAAACTTTATTAATGACTACATTTTGTAAAAACACTTTTATAAACACAACAATGAAATGGCGCTACAGTTGATAAAACGTTAAAACGGAACTAGCTTCTGCAGTATTTTCTGCACATGCGCAAGTAATGAAAAGAGAAAGCCAATCGTGTAACATGAAATCCGTATAGCGCTATCTTTGTTTCATTGTGTTATTATGTAGAACTAATTTGTACCGCGAAATTTGAATGTGTAATAATGTTTTTTTTTTGTTTTAATTAAGGTGGTGTAGCGGATTATCGTTCATCAGAAGGTAAAACGGTTGAAGTTCCATACAAGGGAAATGTCGAATCTACCATTTTGGATATCTTAGGTGGTTTACGTTCTGCCTGTACTTATACAGGTGCTGCGAAATTAAAAGAACTACCGAGACGTGCGACTTTTATAAGATGTACACAACAATTGAATAATATGTACATGAATTAATTGTTGCTTTTGTTGACTATTTAATTGTTAACAACAATGAAATTAGCAGCGAATTTTTATTGTCAACAATTAAAAATTATTTGGTGTTGATTTTTTCAGTATTTGTGTCTTCAAATTTATATTTTTATTAAAATGTGTACCATTTGATTTTTTATACGTTGACAAGTATTTATTTATTGATTTAATTTTGTATACATGTTCATGAATTAGTTTTATTGTTTAGTGTAGGGTAATTTTGGATCGAATATATTTTATATATTGATTTTTGAAAGGTGTTAGGTAAATTTTTGAAGCGCACTTTATAGGTAATGTAGTTAATTTGTTATACAACTGTGATATGTCGCTCACAGGGTTGCTTTTTAGAAATAACAAAGTAAATATTAGGCAAAACTAAAAAAAAAAAATATTTTCGACAAAAAAATAGTGTTTGGATTTTTCAAAAGATTTGAGGTTTCTTTTGCTTGCGCAGTGAATTTATATGCTTACAAACAAATGTTATTTGTCTTCCGAAATAACTTGGAATTTTCAGTGTTTCAATAATTTTTCATACTTGAGTGAGTAATCTCATATTCGATTTTTTATCGTTTTATGAAGAAATATATCGTCTTAGCTAACAATTTTTACTTGTTATATTTATATATATTTATTTTTTCAAAATATATTTTTATATTAATTTAGTTTAGTTCCCGTTCTTTAATTTTTAGTAAATTATTTAGTTTGTAACATTATATAGATTACTGGAATATTTTTCACGTCGTCTTTTTAAATAATTTTTTTTTCTTAACCCTTTATGCACCAAAAAATACATAAGTATATTTATTAAATATAAAAAAATGAGACTGATTATTAACAATGATAAAGGAAATAATAATTACGATAAAACTTTCTTGGTTTGTGGGTATAAGTCAGGTCTTTTTATAATTATTGTTGTACACTGTAATTTATGACGAAACATTGATCATAAAGATATTTGAAAATCCAGAATTTATATAATTCAATTATTTAGTTTTAAAACAGTTGCTGGTGGCCTAAATTCACAGGAGGTACCAACAGTAAGTAAAGATTTATCACCGCTGTTAAAGGTTCCTGTGAAGTTAGTGCCTCATGCAAATGTCATTCTTCCACAGAATTATATTTATCATCAGTTTTATTCTTTTAAATTGATTGTAGTAGAACTAAACTGGAAGAATATCCCTGTTGTTTTGAATGGATTGGCAAAGCGCTTAAACAAAAAACAATTTAACGGCCAGAATCTTTTGCTTTTTTTGCTGTTGAATCCATAACGTACATATATATATTTAATCAATAATCAACACGAGACTGGTATGGGTTAAGAACTATCCGACTGACGGAGAAAAAGATTGCGGTGTTAAAATAAATTTAAATAAATATAATAAGAACTCTACAATTACTTGATAATTAAATTAATTCTATAAATGCAGGTTAGGGGGGCTGCCTTGTGAATTTTTTAGAGGAAAGACGGGTAAATAAATGTACTAATAGTATTAACGAAATGATGAGAACGAAATTTTTATAATACGAAATATGTATTTTTTATGCATTGATTAGGGGGAGTAATTACCAACTACCCCTATTACCCCCTGTGATAGTAAATGCATGTATTGCAAGAAGACTCAAATGATACATATTAATGTAGAAAAAGACTTAGCATAATTAAAATAAGTATTAACTTTTAATGTTGATTGATTTTTACAACATCCTGTATCAGTGGCGTAGATAGCTTTTTGCGATTGGGGGGGGGGGGGGATATGACAGTATTTAATCATCTTTTATATGGTGAAAAGTATAAAAATTGGACTCATGGGGGGGGATTGATCCCCTTAATCCCACCCCTATCTACGCCACTGTCCTGTATACTTAGAAATACAGCAGAAACCGGTTATAACGACATCGAAGGGACTGGTCATTTTAGGTCGTTAAAACCAATAATTAGATTTTTTTTAAGGTATTTATCGGAAAAAACTAAAAATTACATCAGTATGCTGAAATTTTGTGAAATTCACCGTTTGTGAACGAAGATATTGTCAAAATAAAATCAAAATTAGAATAATAAATATTTAAATACATACATATACGATATACAGAAGCGACACTCAAACTTATTTTACTGGAAACTTAATTTGACATTATGAGGTGCGACAGTTCTGATTGGTTGAGTATTAATCTCTCCACCAATCATGTACTGTATACGAATATTTGTAATCCACATCTGTTTATTAGAATAAAACCTAACCTTGACAATCCATCATGTATTATTATGTCAAACAATATTGTTTATTGTACAAAACTATATATTTAAATAAAAAAATGGAAACAAAGACAGTCCGTCGTTAAACCAATAAAATTCTCCGAAAATATTGTAAATAGATTGTCTTTAAATGCGGTATTTTGTTAGTAAGCAATATCGTTTTAAACAGTATATTTAAAAGGCAATTATATGGGATTCAGCCGGGACTTTTATTTTGAGTCGTTATAACCGGTTTCTACTGTATATATTAAATTAACTGAAGAAGTCCATAAGTGGTCATTGTTGAGACGACATTATCAAGTAATTGTAAAGTTCTTTATCTATAGATTGTTAAACGCAGCCTGCGCTAACTATAGTCAATACCTAGGATAAATAACTAACGAGAAACTGTTATTGTTAAAACCTTCGGGCGACTTAGAAAGAAAAATAAATGATATATACAAAAATATGTAATGTTTTATTTGATCTTCCATTTCAGAGTTGTGATACAAAATTATACAAATAGTAAGTATATATAATATTGTAAATGTATTCTGTCGTTACACACATTATTACAATCAACGTACACGACTATCATACAGTAAAATTCCTCTACAACGGAATCGTAACAAACCATTTTTTATTTTAGGTTAGTTTTATTTAACTCTTCAACTAACGGTATCAATAATACGTAGTTAAAGGGTTAAATAAAATACACATATACTATAAAACATCGGACGTCAATATTATAAAAAAGTAGAGGAACTTTACTGTATTTATTTATTTATTTATTTTGAAAAACTATAGGTCGTAGAATCAACACGAGAAATTTAAGTATAGTTTATTCGGCTTATAACTCGAGAACTGCTGATCTGATTTTCATGTGGTTTTTTTCTATACATACGTACATTATCTGGTCTGAGTTTAGTCAAAGTTTTATTAAAATTAGCTCTGTAAATAACCTAAGTTAATGTATATCAATCTACCATAGAAAAATTTGGATACATGTTTTTTTTTATGTATTTTTTTCTATAACAATTATTACGAATGATTTAAAAAAATAAGCTAACGTTATTTTGTAGTATCAATGGTGAAAACTGAAATCAAATAAGCGACGTTTTGGCCAATATATATAATTAAAATCAGTATTTCTGAAGGATATATACAATACAACTCTACGACAAACAATATGCCGCTTGTATTATTGTGAAATAATTGTTATTTTGATTAGTCTTACAAAAAGCAACGTTGAAAATCACACATTAAATAAAGCTAAAAAAAAATCCATCGTGACTAATTTTTGTAGATTTAAGAACGAAAATAAAAAAAATGGCTGACAAACTAACAGAAATATAATTTTTTCGTCCTATTGTAAAATTTAGTACAAGTCACTTCTTTGGCTTCAACTTTCAGTCAGTTTTCCCCCTTCTTTATTCACTCCTAAATTATAATCTATGCTTTTATTTCATTTAAATGTTGATGCTTCGGCCTTTTATTCTTCAAACAAAAACAAAATTCTAATTCGTTGATTATAATAATATAATACACTACTAAATTATGTTCGTATGGACAAAATACTATGTTTATAAAAGCATTTCTTAAACTGTTTCCATATTAAAGAACTTCCCGTAATACAACGCTAAATTTAAAAAAACACGAGGCACTTGATATTTGGAATAATAATATGTAACAAAACATTGTTTGAATTCAAAATATCGCAACAATGTTTTATAACGTGCCGCGTATTTTTTAATTGTTGCCAAAATTCAATTTCAATTGTTTTATGAAAACATTTTAAGAAATGCTGAATTATATAACACCTTCTGTGTTTTCTAAGCTGCATCGTTTATTGCTCTTACTGATTTTTTTTCGTCGTGTATTAAATATAAAAATCATAATTCTGATAAAATACGATGATTTTATGAAATTAAACATAACCCCAAAATCAATCAAATATAAACATAGTGCAAATTGTTCACATTAACGTAAAAAATTGTTTTTTCTTATTTATTGAAAATTTTAAATAAAAAATACGCGTATTTTTTTTTTGTTTATTTAATTAATGCTGATTTTTCGACATTCTAATCCTTAATTTTTAATAGTTATATATACATTCTTTAGTACTTATAAAGAGAAAATATTATTAAAATGTGATAAAGACAAGTGAAAAAAAAAACGACGGTCGACAACTTCCCGACCGCCTGTATCGTAAAAATCTGCATTTAATTCCTAGTATAAAAAATAGCACGTAATATGAATCAATCAAATATTATTATATATAATAATAAAAAAAACAGTCATAACTATAACTAAAATACTAAAAAAAAGTGACCAAAAAATCACATCTTATAAATATAATTAAAAGTAAAAGGAGTTTATGATCAACATGTATTCAAAATAAATCTTTCATACGCTAATAAATACAACGTACAGATCATGACGAAATCACTGTTTCATGCAGAGAAAAAACGTTGCCTCCGAACTAAAGGATCCCGCAGAATCCTTATGGGAAAGGAGTTTCGGTCAAACTCTTTGAAACTTTGGATTCTGATAGTCCTTGATGAGTAGATTAAAAGTGTCAATGAGCACTAAGTCTTAAAAACTCAAACTTTTAAGATATAGCCCTCAAAAGTTGGGGATCATGCTCGCCTTTAATTTACAATAAAAAAATTTGTAGAATCTTAATTTTCGCACAACTATTTGTATGTGTTCCCAAAGACATACATAATCGATTGCCATCATAAAAAAGTAAACTTTTTAATTCTTTAACCAATGGCATTTTTTTTTATTATAAAACAATTGGATTTGTTTATAATTAAAAAAACGTAACAATAAGATTTAAGTGTTGTCATTTCTCAATGAATTGAAAAGTTGACTTTTTTATGGTAGCAATCGATTATAGATGTCTTTGGGAACACATACAAAAAGTTGAGTGAAATTTAAGGTTCTACAAAAAAAATATTGTGAATTAAAGACAATCATGATCCCCAACTTCAGAGGACTATATCTTAAAAGTTTGAGTTTTTAGGACTTAGTGCCCATTGACACTTTTAATCTACTTATCAAGGACTATCATAATCCAAAGTTTCAAAGAGTTTGACCGAAACCCCTTTCCCATAATGATTCTGTGGGGTCCTTTACAGCATGTCCCGTACGTTACACTTATTATTATATGCTATTTTGAAGAAGAAGAAGAAAGGTAAGTGAGAGTTATATGTACAAAAACTTTCCACGATTTTAAAAAACATACAGAAACTCCTCTACTTATCGTCACAAACTTCTAAAAATAAACCGTAACGATCCAAGTAGAGCAATTTCTGTAAGACCGTAGCCCAAACGTTTTTACCTTTCCTCCGGTAGTGTTGGTCTAGAGCTAAAGGATAGTCACGTAATTAGTAGCGTAACTTTGTATCGACGCACGCCCTTTTGTTTGGTGGTTCGTCGTTGTCCTCTTCAAGTCCAGGAAGCTGTATCTGCGTTTCTGAAGCTTCCGATGGCTGATGAAATACAGTCAAATGTCAATTTTAAATGTACTCTTTATTTACACTTTAACTACGGGTATCAATAAACGATTGATGACAGCCATAGTTAAAGGGTTAAATGAAGTTTCACGGTAAAATATATTACTAATTTCATTGACGATTTCTTTTGAATAAAACCCAGTATTTTTTTTATATCAGAATTAATTATGAATAAAATAATATCAGTTTCTGTTCTAGAATTTTCTTAATCTGGCCCTGTAATATAAACATTTACCTGTGCGTCTATGCATTGTCCTCTCTGACGTAGCACAGACATGTAGAGAAAAATCATTTATCGTAAAATACATCAAATATTTAATAGCACTTAAAATGGTTTTTTCAGAGTTTAAAATAACGTTTTTTTTATATTGATTTTTAAAAGAAATCTATAAGTGTCGTATACCATTTGAAAACCCATGAACTAGTGTTTAATTTAAAATGTAGCCTAACTAAATATTGATTTCTATAACTGAGATATAACACTCTAAAATCGATTTTTATCTATGTATGCATGATTTTAACAAGTAACGGAGAAGTCATTTTTATATAGATTTTTGAAAGAAATTTATAATTGTCATATATCATTTGAAAGCCTGTGAACTGGTGTTTAATTTAAAATGTAGCTCATCTAAATATCAATTTCCATTACTGAGATATAAACCTCCAAAATCAGTCGATTTTTTATCAACATATGCATGATTTTAACAAGTATCGGAGGTGCCATTTTTATATAAATTTCTGCCAGAAATCTATAAGTGTCATATACCATTTGAAAGCCCATGAATTGGTGTTTAATTTAATTAACTAGCCCATCTAAATATCGACTTTTATTACTGAGATATAACACTTTAAAATCGATCGATTTTTCACATGTTTTGCGAAGTAAAGGGGGAGTTATTTTGATATAGATTTCTGAAAGAAATTTATAATTGTCATATATCATTTGAAAACCCATGAATTGATGTTTAATTTAAAATGCAGCCCATCTAAATATCAATTTCCATTATTGAGAAACTGATATAAACCTCCAAAATCGGTTTTTTTATCTACGTATCCATAATTTTAACAAGTAACGGAGAAGTCATTTTTATATAGATTTCTGCAAGAAATCTATAATTGTCATATACCATTTGAAAGCCCACAAACTGGTGTTTAATTTAAAACGTAACCCATCTAAATATCAACTTCCATTACCGAAATATGAACTTCTAAAATCGGTCGTTTTTTGTCTACGTATCCATGATTTTAACAAGTAACGGAGAAGACATTTTTATATAGATTTCTGCAAAAAATCTATAATTGTCATATACCATTTGAAAGCCCATGAATGGATGTTCAATTTAAAATACAGCCCATCTAAATATCAATTTCCATTACTGAGATATAAACCTCTAAAATCTGTCAATTTTTCATCTACGTATATACGTTTTTCACAAGTAACGGTGAGCCATTTTTATACAGATTAACTGTATCAAACCCAAAAATATATACACCACTTTAAAGCCAACAAACTCCTTTTCGATTAAACTGAAATCCCGTTGAGATATCCATTCTAATTATCGAGATACAATAGAAACCAAAAACACTGACCTTGACGTCCGTCCCTTGCGGGCCACAGCCCTCCGGCTGCTTCTGCTTGGTCTTTGTCTTCTTCGTCTTTTCAGCGACCATCGACAGTGTGATCCCTTTCTTGATTGGCTGATACTGCAGCTCCGGTGGCAGGAATATCCTCGTGTTGATGAAGTGGTCCGGCTGTGGCTGGAAGTACATCGTCGGGATGCGACACTCTGCTAGCGAGTCCTTCATGTCGTAGTTCTCGGTCTTGGAAAGGATCAGACCCATCGCCAGATCGCAGATCGCCCATAGTTTCTGTGTAAATTGTAAAATTGTTTATTTCAAGTTTTTTATTTTGATTTAATTCTCAACGTACGTAATTAACGGTATCGTCGTCGCTGTTTAAAGCGTCTTTGTGGTTCTTCATCCTCTCAATGAGGTTCTTGTAAAAGCCGTAGCAGTAGAAGTCGTTCTTGAGAACGAGGGGTTCCAGAATGAACCACAGACACTGCCGGATACGGTTAAGTTGTTCAGCATCATCGAACTTTGTAAACGACGGGTCGTGTGCCAGAATGGGAACAGCAAACACTAGCATATAATCAGGAAGAATGTGAGGAAGCTGATTCCTCGCCTTATCACCTAAAACATTTAAAAATTAATAATGAAACACACTGTCAGTCCAAATTCATTTATAGTTTACCTTGCGCTGAATTTATCGTGAGCGTTTTAACGTACTCCCTCCGTTTGGTTATGTCCAACATCATGAAGTTCTTCATGGCCTTCTTCAGCATCGGGTTAGGTTCAGCGCCACACAGGGCGTAGAAGCCCATGAAGTCTAGCGGCAGACACTTGTTAGGAATTCCCCGTCCTAAGCCTTTGTGAAGTTTGGTGGCTATCTGTTCACGGACTTCTTTTACTTCATCCTGTAAACGAATACGAATTTAAAATGCACTGACTGATGTATATTAAAATACACTTACAGCCATTAATTGTGATAGGTTGTAGAACTGCTCGGCTGTGAACTGATCTCCGACACCTTTCTGCTCGCATATCTTGAGCATTGCGCAACCGGCGGCTAGTCTCAGCCAAGACATTTCGGCCTTGCTCAGTTTATTTGACTGTAGCAGATCGCCTGGAAGGAAGCAAGTTAAAATATGTTACAGAGAATGGAATCAGGACAAAAGGCCAACAAGGACAAAAGGCAGAATCACGAAAGGCAGACATGGATAAAAGGCAGATTCCCAAAAGGCAAACATGGACAAAAGATAGACAGACAAGGACAAAAGGCAGAAAGACAAAAGGCAGACAGACAAAAGGCAGACATGGATAAAAGGCAGACAGACAAAAGGCAGACAGACAAAAGGCAGACATGGGCAAAAAGCAGATTCCCAAAAGGGAGACAGACAAAAGACATACTCCCAAAAGGGAGACAGACAAAAGGCAGACTCCCAAAAAGCAGACATGGACAAAAGGCAGACTCCCAAAAGGGAGACAGACAAAAGGCAGACTCCCAAAAGAGAGACAGACAAAAGGCAGACTCCCGAAAGGGAGACAGACAAAAGGGAGACAGACAAAAGGTAGACTCCCAAAAGGGAGACAGACAAAAGGCATACTCCCAAAAGGGAGACAGACAAAAGGCAGACTCCCAAAAGGGAGACAGACAAAAGGCATACTCCCAAAAGGGAGACAGACAAAAGGCATACTCCCAAAAGGGAGACAGACAAAAGACATACTCCCAAAAGGGAGACAGACAAAAGGCAGACTCCCAAAAGGGAGACAGACAAAAGGCATACTCCCAAAAGGGAGACAGACAAAAGGCAGACTCCCAAAAGGGAGACAGACAAAAGGCATACTCCCAAAAGGGAGACAGACAAAAGGCAGACTCCCAAAAAGCAGACATGGACAAAAGGCATACTCCCAAAAGGGAGACAGACAAAAGGCATACTCCCAAAAGGGAGACAGACAAAAGGCAGACTCCCAAAAAGCAGACATGGACAAAAGGCATACTCCCAAAAGGGAGACAGACAAAAGGCATACTCCCAAAAGGGAGACAGACAAAAGGCAGACTCCCAAAAAGCAGACATGGACAAAAGGCATACTCCCAAAAGGGAGACAGACAAAAGGCATACTCCCAAAAGGGAGACAGACAAAAGGCAGACTCCCAAAAAGCAGACATGGACAAAAGGCAGACTCCCAAAAAGGAGACATGGACAAAAGGCAGACTCCCAAAAAGGAGACAGACAAAAGGCAGACTCCCAAAAAGCAGACATGGACAAAAGGCAGACAAGGACAAAAAGGCAGACAATTTTTTTATATAAATTAATAATATATTTGTCCATGTCTACCTTTTGTCGTAGATCCACAAAGAACTACACTTTGAATATTTGTATTGACACGTACCTTTATGAATAATGAAAGCATTGAGCATCCTGAAAGTTTTCTGGGCACTTGGGATATCGTTCTTCAAGCCCAGCAACCAACGGGCCATCATCTTCATCGCCTCTATTTTACACAAAGTATCCTCGGGCAGTTCCGACTCAGGGCACCAATCCTCTTCCAAGATAGCTTCATTTCTCCGTCCGTCATCAACAGTATCTTTCACAAGAAGTTCTTTAACAATCTGAAAAAAATCAATATTAAATAAAACGATCCGATATAAATAATAAAAAAAAAAACGTACCTTCCTCGAGACAATATTCTTAATCTGCAAATGGTATTTCTCGGGTTCGTTGAACGCTATGTGACCCAGAGAAACGATAGCGGTTCTGTAATGCTCAGACGTCGGATCCAGATTCTTCTTGATCTCTTCCAGAATCAACGGGAACAGAGTGTTGTGCATCTCAGGCATATTCAAGTAAATGCATCTGATTGCACCCTTCGCCTGTTTCGGGGTTCCGTTCACGGCAAAGTTCTTGCAGATCGGGGCCAGGTCTTGCATTAATCGTGGAACGACGTCAGCTAAACAAAAAGAAAAACACATTATCAATAAATGTATTGACGTATTTATTTTAATTAATACTTACAGAGTGGTTTATATTTTCCTAGGAATGTAAGGACTGACAGAACCAACGGTGCTACATTTTCGTCGTCCATTTCGAGTAGTTGTATCAAATGTGATACGACGTCTGCGTGTTGGAAATGTGACGGGAACACAAAAGACAGCATCTAGAATGCAAGTGGGGGGCTAATTTCACACAGGTCTAAATAATGTCATTATTTAAGTGCGTATGTACGTGCGATCATCAGGCATAAACTACTGGACGTATTGTAGCCATATTCACACCATATGTTTGTTTGGTGCTCCGTTAGGTTTATCTCTTTTTTGGACCCGGTGGATGGTGCTTGGGTCGAGACATTTACAAAAACGAGAAACCGTAAATTATAGAATTCGTTATTCAATGGCTACTATGTTTTTATATAAATAACAGTTTTATGTTGTGACATCGTGGAAATAAAACACGACTTGATAAAATATTTTTTAGTCTTTTGACGTTTAAAAGTTTTCATAAAATATTAATAGCTACGGTACGTACTATTTTAGTGTTGTATTTCTAAAAATCAATTGTGTTCAATTTAAACAGGTATGCTATGAAATTTTATTATTTTATTTTATCTATTCATACGTGGGACACGTGTTTTTAACATAACCTATAAAACAGTTTATTTTTATTCTTAAAATATAGTGAAATAATACAAGAATGCATGTACGAAGACGTTTAAACATCAATCGAAATAACCCTAGCAAATTTAACACCATAACAATGAGTACAAATACGAGAAAGAGCATGCAAATTATTTTTTTCGCTAATTTTAAATATTTTCAAAACCACTAACCACCAAAAGCCTCAATCCTCTGTCCCCAGCAGTGGCCGGATTCAACGCGACCTCCTCTATAGTATTCCCACCTCTCAGACAATCCTCTACGTAGTCAATCAGTATTTTAATCGCCTGGTGGTCTATCATCACACTAGAGACCCTCTCAAGCAGCATCTTGACCGTGTTATAATACAAATTAGTCATAACCGGCTGTCCTAGCTTCTTTAAAAGCTGCGCCGTCGTATCTGCACACTCCTTACAGCTGACAGTCGGTTTTACGATCGTCTCCATGCCGGCCATCAGGACTGGATCTTTACGGAGATGCGCGCTGAACTTTGTAAGGAACTCGTGAGCTTTGACTGGCTCGGGAAGGAACCGACTTAACTGGTGGACCTTCGTCAGAAGCTCGCTTTGGACTGTAGCTGTCTGTGGACGTCGGTGGAGTTCAAGCCATTCGATTACACATCGACGGACGCTGTAATTTAAATTTGATATAAATTCTTTAACCTTTGTTTGACACACTGGAGTACAATCAACCACACGTTTTTAATCAAATGTGTTTTGTTTTCAGTTTCTTTGAGTATTACAATTTTTTTAACATACTTACTTTAAATATTTTACTATATAACTTCAAAAGAAACTTTTCAAAAGCCTGTAAAAAAATTCTCAAGTAGAAATATTTAATATTTTATTTTTTATGATGATTTTTGTCGATGGGGTACAAAAAACCCCAGTGTGTGAAGTATGCTACTATTCTAGAGAAGTATGTCAAACAAAAGTTAAGGATGTTCTGGCGGTAATCAAAAACATACACAGGATATTAAAAATTTGACAGAATGTAATTTTAAATATGATAAGATGAATAATCAGATGCGATTTACTCTACACCGTTTAAAAGTTATAGCAGTTTAATGTTTACACATTTTAAACACGTCTTCTTATGAAGAATTGAAAAAATTCTAATTCAAACATTATTTAAACACCGAAAAAACGTAGCCAAAAATATAATTTATAGTAAAAACTATCTGTTTTACTTCTGTACAAAACTTATTAGTTTTTACTAACTTATTTCAGAGAAAAAAAATTATCGTGTAAGAAAACATTATAAAAAGTAAGTGATGAATTGGCAACAATGCACTCAATAATAAAATAATGACAGTTTGAATTGGACCAATCAGATTGCAATTAGGTTGCCACGTCTTGTACTTTTAATTGTTATATTTATTTCATATATTTATGCGTGTAAACAACTTATATTATCATTTTCATTACATTTATGTTCTAAAGTGTTATTTAAGTATTTTCATTTATCAAGTAATTGATAACAATTAAATATTTGGGGTTTTTTATTTCTGACAGATGAATTTAAATGACATTCACAAACAAAATTAACAAATAATATTAATTTTTTTGGTTAAAATAACAATTAAAATACGAAATAAGGTTTTCAACATAAGTACTAATATTTTTTATGAAGTTTAAAAACGAATTTGACTTTCCTACAAACATTTAAAGTGAATAATTCATAATTTAATTTTGATCTTTCATTTCATTTAGATTTATATTATTTTTGCTTCAGATTGTACGTCCCATACATCCTTAATGGGGAGTTTACATTTGCTGTTTTGCTCGGCCGAATACGATCCTCGGCCGAGTACTCGTAAGTGTCAACACCTGTCATCTCGTAATAGTGCCAGTCCGATCGCATACGTTCCGACTCGGCTTCAGGTCTACTTTTTCGTGCGATTGGCTTACCGGTGCAAGCAAAAAGTATGTCTGAACAGATACATGCTGTCAACAATGTTATTTAGTTCAAATCTCGCAAGGCGATACAACACTATTATATTTATTATAACAATTAAAAACATTAGTAGGTGGAATGAAAATAAAACTAATGAATTTATTCAAGAAATACGGCCTTTTTAAAAAATCATTGCAGATTTGTGAAAGTGGATTTATCATTTATGATGTTAAAAATAAAATAATTACTTATTACATTAGATTATGTGTTATTACCGCATCTGTAACAATTTGGTTTATAGTACACGGTAGTTACATTTTGAACTGATTGTGAGGTTAAAAACAATTGAGAAACGTCAAACAAGAAAGCATGCTTATCATATTTTAATGTAGACAGAAAAGTACTAGCGCTAGTATCATCGTGCTGCAAATCGTCCGAGTGTAACAGCAAATGTAAACTCGGCATAAAAGTTAAACATAACCTTAAACTAGGTGGAGAAAAAGACGAAGAGGGAAATACATTTAAATTAAACTTGTAGGAGATGTTTATATGTTTAGGGATTATACTTCAAGAATATGTCTATTTATAAATATTTTGTAATTTTATCGATTTTGAAGATACGATACTTAAAAATAAAAAAACAAAATCTTAAGGGGGATAGTCACTGTGACGGGTCAAAAAATCAATGTTTGGGAATTTTTTCACAGATATAACTAATTTAGAAGGTATTTGTCATGCTGAAACCGAATTCGTTGCCCAAATGATTCCATTACGTCAGGTTTTTTAGGTATCCGAACCTAAAAGTCCCAAAAATGACGATTTCTAAAGTTTTCTTTCATTATTTCGAATAGTACCATCTTTTCTCTTTAAAATAATTTTTTACATTTCACTATGCGATTTTTCTTTACCGAAATTTACTACTTTGAAGATATATGTAGTAAAGTTCATTGTATCTACTATACTACACTCTATTAACAAAAAAAAAATCATATCTTCAAACTAGTACATCTCGGTTAAAAAAAATCGTACAGTAAAAAGTTAAAACTAATTTTAAAGAGGAAAGATAATACTATTTGTTAACATGACCGAAAACTTTAGAAAAAAATTACCTACTTGATAATAAATTCTTTAACATTGCCAATATAGTCATTTCTGGGACTTTTAGGTTAGAATATCTCAAAACCCTGACGTGATGAAACCAATTGGGCAACAAATCCGGTTTCGGCATGCCAAAAGCCTCCTAAATTTTCTATTCAGATCTCTGTTATATTACAAAAGTATTATTATTTTCATAGTGTTATTTTTGAATCAGGTACCTTAAATAACGAAGAGATAATAAACTCGGGTACTTACGCAAGCTGGTGTTTCTGAAGCTCGACAAACGCTTTAGTCGCGTGATCGTCTATCGTTCCAAGCAAGTGGTACAGTTTTTTCATCCTCTCTTCTGCAGGCAGTTGGTACGGCACAAGGCACGTGTTCAGCAATCTCTCGACCAACAACCTATCCTCGATGCCTTGCATGTAGTATCCGTGCAGTATCTTGTCCTTTATCCACGTGACGGCTTTCTTTGTCGCCTGAGGCACGTCAGAGTCGTTCAGGTGCTTTTTGTAGATCATTGCGAGGCCAGACATCGCCTCCTTACGGATTTTAAACTAGAACGAAGCGTTGAGATGTAGAATATTTGTTTTTATATGTGTTGAATTTTTTAAACGTACCTTTTTATCTAACGTCCTTTCTTTGACAAATTCTAGTAAATCTTCAGAGTCAGAAACGACTTCGAAATCACGTTTTGCTGTTGTCACGATAGCCATTACAACTTCATACCTGAAATGTTCACAATAAATAATGCAATGTGTTGGCCACGCACATGATAGGGTTCCGTAGTCATTCTCACTACGATTTATAAAAAAAGTTATTTCAAAATTTTCATGACTGAAGGGTTAAAATCAAAAGATCATTGACTTTTTTTATTGAATTTTAGGAGACCTATCAAATGACACCCCACTTAATGGGGTAAGTGGGAAAAAAAAATGTGAGTTCACTTTTCAGTCTATGAAAGGGGGGGTCCAAAATATTTTTAACAGTGTTTGTTATAATTTTTAGTGAAAGTACTAATTAAAAGCTACATTCTGAATTTTTTTTCAGATTTTTTGAATAGATAGTTTAGAAAATAGAGGGAGGGGGACGCTTTTATAATGTCATGACTTTGAAGAGCAAATAAATCGTGATTGAAGGATTAAAACCAAAAAGTTATTTTACATTTTTTATTACATTTTAGGAGACCTATCAAATAACACCCCAATCAATGGGGTAAGTAGGAAAAAAAAATGTGAATTCACTTTTCAGTCTATGAAAGGGGGGCCCAAAATATTTTTGACAATATTCGTTATAATTTTCAGCGAAAGTACTAATTAAAAGCTACATTCTGGAATTTTTTCAGATTTTTTGAATCGATAGTTTAGAAAATAGATAGGGGCACTTTTATAATGACTTTGAAGAGCAAATAAATCATGATTGAAGGGTTAAAATCAAAAAGTCCTAATACATTTTTTGTTGCATTTTAGGAAACCTTTAACGAAAGGAGAAGGTGAAATTTTTTTTTTTAAATGGAAGGTCTAAAAACTTTTTTTTTTTTTTTCAAAAATCTTATCATTTCTGTTTTTGGGACATCAATCTATGACCGTATTCCAAATTTCATCTTATTATGCCAAAATTTTCACAAGACAGACAGACGGACATGGAGAAACTATAAAGGTTCTGTAGAAAACTAAAAATTTTTAGTAAACTGCAGTTTGATAGTTTGATCATAAAAAACAATTACTGTTACTCTCTCTCTCTCTCTCTCGCACTAACCTGACAGCTTCATCTGCATCATGTTGCCTCATCTTAAGTGTCTCCGTAACATCCTTCCTCAGCTCTGGATGGTTGATTAGAAAGTGCATCGAGTACTGTACACACTTGATTCTAATCTGCACAGATATGTCGTTGTAGCGGCCAAGGAACGCCCGCCACAGCTGCGTGTGGTGCTTGGCTAAGTTTGACTCGCTCTCAGAGAACATCCTCGCTAGAAGCGACACCGCACCGAGCCTCTCGTTCTCCAGAGTGCTCTTCAGTTTGCACTCCAGCTGCGGGAGCACGGAGACGAGGACCGACGGGCAAATGTGGTTCAGTTCGTATATAAGATCGTAGACCTTCTCGTAGATGCTCAGGTTCTTTTCTTCTTTACCGAGGATTAATACGTGGTTGAAAAACTGCAAAGAAATAATTTTTTACTGAGTAAAAAAATTAATGAATGCTATTTTGTACTTACGACTTGAATGTAAGGTTCTAGAGTTTCGCACGTCTTGACAATTAATTCCTTAGCCAAGAGGAAAGCATTTTTTCTCTGTGTTTTATTTGGTTCTACGATATTCAACAGAATTATATCCAATAGTTCATTTGACACTATGTCGCTCTCTGTGATTAAAGGGCATAAGACGTCAAGCATGAACGATTTAACTTTACTTGAATGTTCATCGCTGAAAAAAAAATACTCATTAAATGATATTTGGATAGAAAAAAATACAATTCACTTACTTGACAATTTTAAACATGAGTTGAAACAACGCACAGAATATTTCCTGACAATCTTCAAGTTCAAAACACATATTAAAAGATTTAACATATGCTAAATTCTCTAGTAAATAAAAGTATCTTTTAAATGCAGGATCCTTTGGATCCTTTAGTCCAGCTAGTTGTTTGATTAAAAATAAAAATATCGTCTGAAATATAAAATTTAAATTAAAATACTGCAAATTACTTAAAACATATCCGACCCTACCTTAACTTGCTCTGCATCTTTGTAAGGGGCCTCCGGGGCATACACTCGAAGGACATCAGCAATGCAACATGCAATAAGAAGCTGTACGTCTCTCGAAATGTTGTGAAGAAAGAAATCTTCAGCTAGATGTAGGGCAAGTGGAATATACTGTTGATATGCACCCTCATCTTGCCCCATGGCTTGTAATGTGTGTGCCAATGTCTGTAAAATACAATAGGTACATCAGCATGCGTTGGGAAAAATTGATTTTTACTGTCGTACCTTTAATCTCCTTATCATTTCATCTGACCCCAAATCTTCTGTCACAGGCCTGCAGCCTGCTGGGTATATTATTTCTGACATGTCTTGTTATACTTAAAACTAAATGTTTGTAAAATATATCACTGTTCGTCTGCAATGAAATCAGAAATATAGATGTTTTGTTCTTTCATAGTTCGGTAAATATGGTTTTTAATTTGTTGTCAATTTGTGAGAAAGAAAACTAAATACGTTTATTTATTGTAAATATCATATAACGCGGTAAAATAAATCCCAAAGTGTTCTATCTGTCATCAAAATGCGTAAACACAAGTTACTGGACGAAGTATTTGAAATGAAGTGTATATTCTATATTGGTTAGCCTTTTTTAATACACGAGTGCACATAAGATTGTCCTGCTTTAAAAATCAATAAAACACGAATTTAAAATGGTTTGTATCTCTACAAAATGGCCAAAGCGATTGTAAAAGGAATTCAAGTTACCGACACGAGTAATGAGACTGTGTGATGTATTTACTAACGACAATCTTCTGTTAATATTATTGTAGTATTCGCACAAAAATAAACACTATTGTTTCTTGACCATACATAATGAAAATTAACGATACCGATGATTATAAATAAATAAAAATAAACACAAATACAGCATACCAAAGCTCACGTCTAAACAGGAACGCCGATATGTCTCTACGAATAAGTCGGTATGGCAGTCTGTTATTTTATCAAAGCTTTTGGTAATTTTAACATCCACTAGAAAAAGATAAGTGGAATCGTACATTTGTGAACTAAAGAAAGACAGGAACATCATAATCATACTTACCGACTGATGCACATTTCAGATAGTTTAAGGAAAATCGATAAGGTGGAGCAAACTTCCTATAAATTTTGAAATTTACATTGCAGTTGCATATGTTGACCACGAATTTTGACCAGTAGATGGCATTTATGTAGTTTATATTAATTTAGAGATACTTCAATAAAAGTTATGACAGCGTCGCCATTTTTAGCTAAACCAAGAGTTTAATAAATGCATGTATGTATTATTTTTAGCAAGCATAAAATTAAACAGAATGTATTATTTGCAAGAATAAAATAATACGTAAACGAATTTTTTAATAAATCGCGGTTTCAACTCAATTTCCTTCCGTCAATTTGTCTAAATATGGCGACGTTGTCTTAATTCTTACTGAAGGGCTTGGAGGGACTCTTCCTGGATTCCTAACCTCTAATTTCTCATTCTGTCATTGAAAAACGTGTTTTTCTATAAAATTCTACAAAACATTTATACAAGATGGTAAACAAATACTGGAATATTTTATTTCGATCATCTTTATTAATTTTAAATACTTATTTTTAGCCAAAACGGAAGAAATTCATCGATCGTAAAAACGCTGTCACGTTTCATCTTGTACACAGAAGTCAAAAAGATCCTCTTATAACAGATGAAAATGCCCCTCAGCACGTTCTCTTACCAGTGGCCGAAAAAAAATCGAAGGTATAGTATACAAAATACATACCCTCTTAATTTGACGCGCAATAAAATAATATTTTTTTTAGAATGTTAAAAAAATCAAAGAAGAACAACAAAAATATGGAATATTCTACGACGATGACTACAATTACCTACAACATTTACGAGACTGCGATGAGCTCAATCGTGTCGAATGGGAACGAGTAGAAACTAACAGAAACGATAAGAAAAACATCTCAAAAATACCTGAAAATCAAAACGATGAAGAAAAACCATACAAACTTAACTTACCTAGTTCGGTCTTTGCTTCAAAAGTCGAAGAAAATGAAGGAATGCTTAACAAAGCAGCACCTAGATCCGGTTTGAGGCTGGATCTAGATCCGGATATTGTGGCAGCCATGGACGAAGATTTTGATTTTAGCGATCCCGAAAATGAACTTGAAGATAATTTTATTGAACTAGCAAATATCAATCCAGAAGAATGTGAAGAAGAAGATGGAAGTGATTTTGAAAGTGGTTCTTGCGAAGAATATTCATCCGAAGAAGATGACGACGTCGCAAGCTTAAACGGGCCGCAGTTTACTTTCAATAACGAAGAAACGAAGTCGAGATTTACCGAGTATTCTATGTCTAGCTCCGTCATGAGAAGAAACCAGGGATTGAGTTTATTGGACGATCAATTTGAAAAGGTGAGTTGTTTTAAAATTAAGTAACATATTTGCTTCCTTAATTTCCTGCAATATCGAAGATACGAGAAGCTTTGTTATCGTTTTAAAATGAGAAAAAAAATTTGTTCTCTGATTTTAAAAATTTTATTTTATTTAAATGTTTCAGGTCAAGACAAACACTTTTTGTTCCGTGTCTGTCTGTCCCCCTCCCCAATCCTTGTCACACGCGTAACTCATGAACCACTGAACCGATATTAATGAAATTTGGTTGTTTGGTTGGGTCTGGCTTGAGGACGGTCCCATTTCAAAATTATTAAAATCGTGTGTAAGGGAACATCCATAAACCACGTAACGCCTTTTTCTATAATTTTTCATGATTTTCAGTTGTATGCAAATTACGATGAACAAGAAATCGGTGCATTAGATACGGAAGAGATCGAAGGACACATTGATACCAATTCAGAAATGCTTAAACAATGCGCAGAAGAGTTTGAAAAAATGCAAGCGAAAGAGAAGTTAGAAAACGAAGCTGCTTTATTACGGACAAAACTTATCTTGGCTGTAAGTTTTTTTACGGTAGTTTTTTTCGTAGCGAAATCTAATGTTTTTTATATTTAATTTAGGATTCTGACGGAGAAGATGTAGTCCCGTTTGATATTACTGAAGATAAAAAAGAAAAATGGGACTGTGAAAGTATTCTTTCAACGTATTCAAATTTATACAACCATCCGAAACTTATCTCCGAACCAAGGGTAAGACATCATTCAAATAAATAAGTTCGTATAACCTCACTTTCAATATTAATTTTTACAGGGACCGAATAAAATAAAAATTAACGCAAAAACCGGAATACCCGTCGACGTTTTCAACTCAAAAAATAATAAACTGACTACAAAATCTTTAGCGAAATTCGATTCAGAAAATGAACAGGTCGATAAAACAGGCCCTAGATCTTGTGCAGGATCTGTGAGGTCGGTGTTGACTACTCTATCAATCAGAGACAAGGATGAGACCCCGGAAGAAAGAAATAAACGGAAGAGATTATTGAAAATGTACCGTCAGGAACGGAGGTTAGAGAAAAAGGCTAACGCAGAGGCTTTTAAAGAAGAGAAGAAACGGCAGGAGAAGATTATGATTAATAATAAGAATAACGTGCAAGGGAATAGAATATTGTAATTTTTGTAGAATTTATTTTATAGAATTAAACGGTTTTTTTATGTTTTTGTTGTTTTTTTATTTGTTTTTTTCTAGAAAGAAGTTCAGCGGACAACGTTACAGTACATTTAAAAATATAATATCATGATAGTATCAAGTGCACCGTGTTCTTTATTTCAGCGTAAATTTGCGGGAGGTTCGTTTATATGAGAACAGTTTAACGAATGCTTTTATAAATATAGTATTTTGTCCTTACGGACATAATTTAGTAACGTCTTGTTGGTTTTGTTTGAAGAATTAATAGCACCAACTTTTAAGTGAAATATTAACGTAGACTATAACTTGAAAACAAAATTTGTTTAGACCCCCCTTCCATAAAATTTATCTGTCGTTAGAAAGGTCTCCTAAAATGTATCAGGACCTTTTGATTTTATCCCTTCAATCACGATGTATTTTCTCTAGACATTATAAAAGTGCCCCCCCCCCCTCTATTTTCTAAACTATCGATTCAAAAAATCTGAAAAAAATCCAGAATGTAGCTTTTAATTAGTATTTTCACTGAAAATTATAACGAAAACTGTTAAAATATTTTGGACCCCCCTTTCATAGACTGAAAAGTGAACTCACATTTTTTCCCCACTTACCCCATTGAGTGGAGTGTCATTTAATAGGTCTTCTAAAATGCAATAAAAAATGTCAAATAACTTTTTGATTTCAACCCTTCAGTCACGATATATTTGCTTTTTAAGCGTCCCCCCCCTATTTTCTAAATTATCAATTCAAAAAATCTGAAAAAATTCCAGAATGTAGATTTTAATTAGTACTTTCACTGAAAATTATAACGAACACTGTTAAAAATATTTTGGACCCCCCTTCTATAGACTGTAAAGTGAACTCACATTTTTTCCCCACTTACCCCATTGAGTGGGGTGTCATTTGATAGGTCTCCTAAAATGCAATATAAAAAAAAGTCAATGATCTTTTGATTTTAACCCTTCAGCCACGAAAATTTTGAAATAACTCTTTTTTTATTGATCGTAGTGAGAATGACTACGAACTACAGAACCCTATCAAGCGCATGCCCAACACCCACTTGCCCGTTTTATTTATAAATTAATTATTCACGACTGAAGTTAAAGACGTAGACGTAGGTATTTATTTCTTAGAAATATCAAGTAGCGGGTTTTTATTAAATTAACATATGTTATTATAAAAACACAAATATTTTTATAATGATTTCATTATTTGTTTAAAATAAATAAATAAACGATCTTTGATTTTTAACCTTGATAAACTTTAATAATAGGTCAATTTAAATATTTCTACGAACTTAATTAATTTAAAACTAACAAACGAATATCTAATAAATATTCGTGCTCCAATTATTTTCATTTAAAAAATATAATAAAAAAGAAAAAGATAAAAATAAAAAGCATACAAATATAATAAATAAAAATAAAACTAATTATTTTTTTTTATCAACGAATGCATAATAAAACTAATCAGTAGTAATATAAAAGTAAATTTACATACATTAAAAATGATACATATTTACTTTTAAATGTTTTAAATCAAAAGTAATAATAATAATTAACGTTTAAAGAATTTCAAATCAACAAACCAAAAAGTTAAACAAACAAAAAACCAGTATTTTCTCTAACTGTTTCAATATTGACTTATTAACAGATGTAAAAAAAAAAAACGATCTTTAACTTCTGGCCTTGACGAACCTCTATATTAAATATTAATTTAAATTTTACAGAGATACTAAAACAAGCCGTTGATTAGATTACATCCAAACACAACAATGCGATTACTGTTAGTATTTTTGTTTGTTTTCCTCGTAGGAGTACAGTGTAAGTATTTATATCAATCCGTAAGTATATTTATATTAAATATTATCATTTATTTTTAAAGGTAGAAATGTTATCAATGAAAATATACCAGAAGTAAGTCCAGTTCAACTCAACAGAATTGTTCGACAAACTATACGTAAGTCAAACTAAATTAATTAATTTTTACGGGAGGGAGGAAACTCTTTGTAAGGGACCTACAGCCTCGTTGCCAAAGATTATTAGTTTTTATTTAAGATCTTGAGAATACATTGTATTAATTATATACATTGTTGTAAGTTATACAATTTGATAATCATTTTAATATAAATAAGTGTTATTTAATTCAGTATTGACCAATAATTATTTAGCATAGGGGGGTATTGGGTAAATAAAAAAAGATAACCCAGGAAAAAATTGTAGATCTGCAGAGATCTCAACAGATTTGCATTTTGAGACATCATATTTTTCACTGGTTTTTGATCTTTGAAGACTTGCAAAGATCTACAATGATCTAAAAGGATCTACAAAGATCTATAAAGATCGTTTTAAATCGTGATAGAGATTAAAATGTTGAAAAATTATTCATTTTCAATGTTATAATGATCTTCAGAGATCTTTGTAGACCATTTTAGATTTTTGTAGACCGTTGTAGATCGTTTTAGATCTTTGTAAACTGTTGTATATCTTTTCAAGTTTCCACAGATCAAAAACCAGTGAAAAATGTCTCAAAATGCAAATCTACAAATTTTTCCCTGGAAGATAAAAATTGAAAAAGCGCTTGAGAATTGATAACACTTACTAATTAATATAAAATCAACTCTATCAAATTTCATAACTGTATCATAAAGGTTAAATTCTCTAGATATTAAATAAAAACCAATCATTTTTAAGGGGGTGTAGCTCCTCCTAGAAAAATTTCAAAACACATATTTCTATGAATTTTTTTGCTTTTAATAAACAATTTATTAATTTGGTTGTAGGCCCTGATCCCGGACAGCCAGGTCATTGTAAACCAGGTGAAAGGTTCAAGGACAAAGAGAACTGCAATTGGTGCACCTGCCACGAGACAGACGGAAGATATGCATTCTGTACAGACATGCTTTGCCTTCCTCCTCAATAGATATATCGTAGACTTAGCTTTGTTTTGTATTGTTTTTAATTCAGAGATGTATTTCATATTGTAATAAACTATACTAACCATTTTTATTGTATTTATTTAAACTCAGCGTCAGCGTCAGGAGAAAGACAATCAGTTTTTGTTAATAGTTACCCAGTCTGAATTTCTTCAACTCGTTCTATAATATAAAACACTAAGGAATTTCTTATGGCCCGTTATATATTTTGTATTTGTACCAATGTTATTTGAACTGTTCGAAAAGTTTAATTTTAACTCAAAAATAAAGTCATTCTTTAAATTATTTCGTAACCCCATCTGACTTTCAAAACCGTCTAAAAATTTCAACTCAGAACGTTCATTTTTTTTTTATTGTGTATAAAAAATAACCTGTACAAATAAATAAAACTAACATTCAGTAAAAAATTCGATTTATTATAAAAACAATACAAAAAATAAATAAAAATAAACTCACATGTTTAAAATATACTACTACTTATTAAATACAATATAAAAAAATACTGTCGTTACTTATCAAATAATACTTATAACTACGAGAGTAACTTAATACCAGACTTACTGATAGTTGAGCTTTGTATCATTATTTACATCTGAAAGAGAAACACTTTCTTAGAAATATTAAAAACCATCAACGTATTCTCATAACATACAGGACGATTAATAAATAAATATAGTAGAACCTGCCTAAACGTATATGCTTAGGACCTGACAACCTCTCTAAAAATATATTTCCTCTTTCCTTGATAAAAACTCAAATCACATCAAATTAAACATTAATGTTGTTTGAAGCCGATTTATATTAACGGTACAATAGATAGTACCATCAATTCTATTACAAACGATAACTGTACAAATATACAAAGACCTTGAACACTATGAAAGGTAACATGCCCAACCAGGCTGTCAGTATGGACTGTCTACTTGAAGTCTATTTCCATTTAAAAAGATTTATTATTATTTGAAAGTTATAACCATTGTTGCAAAATTAAATATAACCTCAAATAATATACGTTTAGGATCTGAACACCTCTCTAAAACTATATTTCCCCTCTCCTTGATAGAAACTCAAATCACATCAAATTAGTTGTTTGAATTTTAACTATTTATAAGTATTTTCATTTAAAAAGATTTAATTTTATTTGGCAGTTACAAAGTAAAGTTACAACCATTGTTGTAAAATTAAATATAACCTCAAATAATATACGCTATTAGGGAGATTGTACTCTAAATAAAAATATATACATCATCTTATAAGAATTCATTCAAGCTGGAAGCAAAGAATTAGTACAAAAAGAATTATCTATCATGAAAAATACACCAAAGTTGATAAAATAAAAATTCGGTTTTCTTGAAAATATTCGTAGATATAGATTACAATTCTTAACCCTTCTAACAGATAAACGTTGCACACCCACTGTAAATATAAAAGCTGCACTTTTAGTGATTCTTTTTGACCAAAACTTCACACTTCTGATTCCTTCCATTTTTCTCGCCTCAGAGTTTTTTTCCTTCTGGCCACGTGTAATAATCACTTGATTCATTAATTTTCGTTTGATAAAATTAAAACATTCAACGTACCTTTATTTATTCTTGATATTAAATACCATAATAAAAAGACAGCTTTAATTTTTACAATGGGTGCATTTATATAAATATTTTTTAAAAACGAGATAGCTAATAAAAATATTAAGGAAAGTTCGTAGAGATTTATTAATATTTACGTCTGCTAAATTTTAGATAACATCCACCTGTTTTTTTTTTTATAATGTTGCATTAAAGATAATTCTTTAAGAAACGAAATAAATGCTAATCAAAGAGGAAAGATCAGGAGTAAGAATTCTAAAATTCTTAAATGATGCGTTGATTGTTGAAATGTTCCTTCTCAGAAAATCCCTACGAACTTTTCCAGCAACTGATTTTATTTAAAAAAAATGGCCCTTTTCTCTAGAAGAAACACACACATAAAATAATAATAAAATACTTACAGTCCACACATTTTTCTCCATCCGTATTCCGACAAAATTACCAATATCAATTTTTCTGATCTGTTATTTTTTTTTAATACATTCCGTTCTCACATTACTTTTTGCGATTTTAACCGTTTTTTTTTCACCTGCAACAGGCAAATAACAATGTTATCGCTTGGGCAACGTCATCGCAAACACTCGATAAGTAAAAAAGGCATACCAGAAATCAGTTTTTTTTTTACAACAATCCGAAATAACACTCAATGACCCAACATTATTATATTCAGTACACCTTAACTCTAACAATTACGTATCACCCTTCATCATATAAAGAACTTACGGCTGACTCTAGCGATTCAGAAAACGCCAATAATAATACCTTAACTCTCTTAAATTCACAAAGACACCACATTTCCTTTATTCCAACTGTTTTCATTGAGATCGGTCATCATTTATTTCATCAAATCACTTCCTTCATTACGACATCCTTTGCCTTGGCTCTTCCTATCGGATTATGGACTGATTTACATGAATTTAAGACAGTCAGATACAGTTAACGATTTTCTGAATCAGCCGTAATAAAATACACTCGTTAAATAAATCAAAAGGATTTTTATATTCTGAAAAAATCGTTTAATATACAAATAACTTGGGTAAAAATGATCGTAATGAAATTTTATTAAAAAGAAAATAAGGTTTGAACCTCCAGTTTAAGATTCACTAATTTTTTTAGAACTTGTTCAAAAGTTACAAGCTGATAAAGGTGAGACTAATAATTTCATTTTTTTAAATGTTAGTAGCATGTAAAAAAAAAAATTGCAACTGAAATTAGAATCTGCCATTTTAAAGCTTGGATCTTTAGCTTCTTGTATTTTTTCCAAGGATTTTTTCACGATGTTTGTGATATGTTAAAAATGTACCCTTAATTTACCGTCATCTAACTTTTGATCAAATTAATTGAAAAGTCGACATTTTAAGCTTTAAAAATGCAAGAATTTGTTCAATTTGTTGAAAAACTTGAATAACTTGGTGAAAACGAAAACAAAAAAAATTAAAAAAGGATTTTGAAGCCACGATTCCAAGTTTTTAAATGGTATAGTTCAAATTGGGTTGCAAATTTTTTCACACACTGCTAAGTTTGTAAAAAATTACAAAATTTCAGTGCAACTTTATCGGCTTATAAAATTTTAAAGTGTGAATAAAAATATAATTTTCTGAAAAAATCTTAAAATAGACATTTCAAAGTTTAATTTCCTTTTAAAAAAATTTCATTACGATCATTTTTTCTAAAGTTATTTAAATATCACACGATTTTTTACGAAAATAAAAAACTCAATTAATTTTTTCAACGAGCGTACATCAAAAATATATATATATTAAACAATACATATAAAAATAACAGACCCACAATCAAATATATACGAATACAATTTTGTTAACGACCTGTAAACAAAAGTCAGATTAAGAATAAATACTTCCCTTGCTGAAACGAAAAGTTAGGTTATATAAAATATATATCACAAAAACATCCATAATAAAAATATTCTTACCAAACATCTTCGATTCAAATAATTACCTGAAATAAATGTATCAAAACACAAAATGGAATACATAACATATTTAATATTAGAATTACAATTATTAAAAGATACATGTAATACATATACACAAATACAAGGGGGTGGGGGGCGCTTACTTAGATACAAAAAAAAAAAACACGCTCGTATTCTATTACTTAAAAGTTTTCACCATAATAATAATAATAAGTGTTGGAAGCCATTTTCAAGAAGAATTAATAACCACAAATAATAATTAGCGTTTTTTAAAAAATGTTATGTACTTTTACTTTTTGTTTCTGGAATCTCCTCGAAAATAACTCAAATTCTTTGAAGCTATAAATGTAAGAGAACGTTACAATCCTCCGCCCGTTTTAACGTCATTCAAACCGTATTTAACTCACTTTTATTGCGTTTTTATTTCCATGCAAAAAAAATCGTCCACGTTGACGACATAGAACTTTGTGAAACTATAAATCACAAAGAAACGTACGTTATATCATCTAGTCCCACACATTTATATTTCAAATCGTTTCAATGGACGGTTTAGAAGTTACAGCCGTTTAAGTAATGAAACGTACTTTCCGGTTTTAAAAACGGCTGTAACTTTTAAAAAAATTATCGAAACTGTTTGATATTTTAACACGTGAGACTGGATGATATACATAGGACTTTGCAACTATAAATCACAAAGTAAAGTACGTTATACCATCTAGTCCTACACATATAAATTTCAAACCGTTCCGATAGACCGTTTAGAAGTTATAACCGTTTAAGTAACGAACATACTTTCTGATTTTAAAAACGGCCGTAACATTTAAACGAATTATCGAAACTATTTGATATTTAAACATGTTAGACTGGATGATATAAAGAACTCATTTTTATTGCGTTTTTATTTCCATGCAAAAAAAAAAAAAAAAATCGACATAGAACTTTGCAACTTTAAATCACAAAGAAACGTACATTATACCATCTAGCCCTACACATTTAAATTTCAAATCGTTCCGACAGACCATTTAGAAGTTATAGCTGTTTAAGTAACGATAGTACTTTCCGATTTTAAAAATGGCTGTAACTTTTAAACAAATCGTCGAAACTATTTGATGTTTTAATACGCGAGACTGGATGATATGGAGCACATTTTAGAGTACCGAGTGTAACGACGCTTCAGACGTAGCGGAGAATAGTAAATAAATGTGTGTGTGTGTGTATATAGGTGGCGTTAGAAAACAAATGAAAAAAGAAATTAAAAATGGTGATATATTATTTATATTGTATGTCAACAATATGAATTATCATTAAACATAAACTTATTTCTTTACAACTATAGATTAATTCACTATAAATCTAAGGGAATAATAATATTTTCACTGCGTACGAAAAAAAATTAAAAAAAAAAAAAAAACCCTAATAATACAAACTTACGTAAAAAACTGTTCTTTTTTTTTTGTTTTTGAAATCAAATAAACATCAGACAGTGAAAAATATTTTATAGTATGTATAAAATAAAATGAAAACGAAAATAAAAAATTAATATAGTGCGCTAAATCTCTTGGCAGCAGCAAATTTTCGCAATCGCCGGCACAGAATTAGTTGTTGACAACTCTCAGACACACATAAAATGAAGTTCAATCTGTAATGATAAAAGTAACATGTTTCTCAAGACGAATTTTACGTCTCAGGAATCTGAAGATGCCTGCAAAAGCAACAGAAAAACAAAAAGAAAAAGACCAGAGAGAAAAATAAAAACAATAATAAAATACTAGCATAACAAATTCCGGTTTCTTTATAATAAATATATAATAATATACGTGTCAAATATAATAAATACCAAAATACCAAGAAAATACCCAAAAATATTGTATCAATCAAATCAAAAATTACATTACATATTATTCAAAAATATATAAATATATATATATATGTCATAATAATGTTAGAAGCAAATACATAAAATAAAAATAAAATAAAAAACGTAATGAACAGTGCATTTGGTACGTTATACAGTCTCCAATAAATAAATATAGATGCGCAGCACTTTTAAATCAAAATCTTAAAACAAATTTAACCTTCAAATATTTTTGAGGTTAACAAAATGGTTTGTATCTCGGCTAGAATAAATAAAAAAATAATCAAAGGTTCGTGTCCAAGATAAAACTTCAAAATCTAACCGCTAGATGGCGTTGATGAGTTTGACGAATTTCAAATAGAATTTTGTTTTGGCAGTACTGCGCAGCCACACAAGAGTTTTTGTTTTTTTAATGTTGGTTAAGTATTTGTAATGGAATGAATACTCACGATTTAAAAATGCCGTGTTGATTTTCGTGTTTGTACTATTTCAATTATCGGAACTGTTACTCTGTTGTCCGTAGTTGCCGTAGCCGGCGAAGTTATACTGAGGCTGCTGCGCTGGGTTCTGGGCGGAGGCGGGTTGTTGAGCATAATATCCTGCACGGAAAAATGTCAACTGTTAGTTTTTGTAACTTATAATTTAATTTAAATAAAAGGTTTTATAGTTTCATACCTGAAAACCGAAGTAAAACACTGTATCTTTGGTTTACGTTACTTAAAACTATAACTTTCAAACTATTCACCGAAACGATTTGAGATTTTAACACGTAAAATTAGACTATATAACGCACATTTTAACATCATTCCCAAGTTTCTGTGATTTATAGTTACGGAGTTGTATGTTACCAAACAGGAGACGTTTTTATTAATTTCAGATATGTATGTTTTTACTTCAGAGGCCATAATGACTAAACTATTTATCGAAATGATTTGAAATTTTAACACAAGAAACTAGATTATATAACGGATATTTTAACATAATTCCTAAGTTTCTGTGATTTATAGTTACGGAGTTCTATGTTACCAAACAGGAGACGCTTTTATTAATTTCAGATATGTATTTTTACTTCAGAGGCCATAATGACTAAACTATTTATCGAAATGATTTGAAATTTTAATACAAAAAAACTAGACTATAAAATGAACATTTTAACACCATTCCCAAGTTTCTGTGATTTATAGTTACAGAGTTCTATGTCACCAAACGAGAGCCGTTTTTATTAATTTTAAATATATGTGTTTTTACTTCGAAGACCATAACGACTAAACTATTTGTCGAAATGATTTGAAAATTTAACACGTAAAACTAGACTAAATAACGAACATTTTAACACCAATCTGAAGTCTTTACAATTTATAGTTACATAGTTCTGTCGTTAAACTTGAGGTTTTTCCCATTTTTAAATATAACAAACGTACCTCCGTAGGCGCCGTACGCAGGGAAGGCTTGCGGGGCCCCACCCGCTGGCGTCGTTCCTGGTGCTGCAGGCGCTCCCGCCACTGCAGGTTGTCCACCGAGCGCTGGGTTCGCCGTCGGGACTGCACCTCCTGGCTGTCCTACTTGTGGACCTGGCACTGCAATGATACAAACACACATTGTTATATTACACGTTATCGTTTCAACACAGATGACTATAAATAGGTACCTTTGTTTTTCATCTGCGCCTCTATCGCCTCAGCCTCCTTCATCTTGCCTATGCTTCTGTAGTACTCTGCCCACTGGGCACTGTAGTCGGGTTGGCCGGCTCCACCGCCACCGTTGGCCGCTGAAGGCGCAGATTGGGCTGCAAACATTACTTCAAATAACACTTATTATACAGCGGAACAGCTACGTCTATCATCGTCTCAACAAGTATCACAACACTACATCAACGCTACAACTTTACACTCGTCAGAAAAGATAGTTAAGTTTTCAGCGCAATTCATTGTAAAACCAATTCATTTTTTTCAGCAGGTACTTCGTGAAAATAATTGTAAAAAAAATCAAAAAGTTTTTGAGGTTAAGAGTCCAAGCCTTCAAAACGTATGGTTCAAACTCAACTGCAGTTTTTTTTGTAACTCAGCTCACCATTTATAGCCTTGTAACTTTGTAAGGCGTTAAACAAATTTTTTTGCAAGAATTTTAAAGTATAGATTTCAAGCTTTAATTTCCTTTTTTGAAAAAGTTCATTGTGATTATTTTTACTAAAGATATAGCTGTTTGAATTGTACAACTTTTAAATTTTTTGACGTATGTTTCGTAAAGAACATATTTTTATTTAAAATAAATCAAACACTTTTGACGCTTGTTATGAAGACTAATACAGAGTATATGATATTATATAATAGGTATTCTCGTTGCTTTTATACAGAGTGACCAGTATTTCCCTAACTTTTCCCGGTTTTCCAGAAACTGGTCACCCTGTTATAAATCCACGAGATCAACTAAACCAAGAATACTAGCATTTATGATATCTTGATGTATAAATAAAACGGACAAGTGCGTGTTGGGCACAATTTTATTTCAAATTTTTCGTGACTGAAGGGTCAAAATCAAAAAGTTATTTGACATTTTTTATTGCATTTTAGGAGACCTATCAAATGACACCCCCACTCAATGGGGTAAGCAGGAAAAAAAAGGTGATTTCATTTTACAGTCTATACAGGGTGTCCCATTTTAATCTATCACCCCCCTAATTTTTTTTATCTATCAATAAAATAAAAAAATGCTTCAAATAAAAACTATAAGAGTTCCTAGTTTTCTACAGAACCCTAAAAACATGTTAGTCTTCGTAACAAGTGTCATCTTGATGAATTTTCAACCCAATTTAAAATTAGTATTTATCTGTAAAGGATTAAATTATTAAAAATACTATTGAGGGACCAACCTTGCATGGGTGCCGTCGTGACCGGCTGTGGTGCAGGTTGCTGTCCAAGCATCGGTCCAGGTGCAGCGCCTGGGGCTCCAGGCTGTCCACCTCCCGCTTTCGACTGCTGCTCGATCATATCAGCCTCACGGTGCATCCCTAACGACCTGTAATACTCGGCCCACTGTTTCGAGTAATCTGGCTGCCCTGTCTGCGGGTTGATCTGTACTTGCGTGTTTACAGGCGCACCTACAAAACAAACACACACGTGATTCAGTCAAATCAACTCAGAGTTAAGGATGTTCTGGCGGTAATTAAAAACATATAAAGGATATTAAAAATTTGACAGAATGTAATTTTAAGTATGATAAGACAATTACACCGTTTAAAAGTTATAGGAGTTTAAAGTTTGCACATTTTAACACACGTCTTCTTATAGAAAATTGAAACAATTCTAATTCAAACATTATTTAAACACTGAAAAAACGTAGCCAAAAATATAATTTATAGTAAAAACTATCTGTTTTACTTCTGTACAAAACTTATTAGTTTTGACTAACTCATTTCAGAGAGAAAAAAATCATTGTGTAAGAAAATATTATAAAAAGTAAAAGTGATGAATTGGCAACAATGCACTCAATACTATACACCAGTGGTTCTTAAACTTATGTGGTCTAGGGACCCCCTTTTTGAACAATTATTTTTCAGGGACCCCATCTCTGATAGAAAAACAAAAAAGGTCGTTAGATACTAATTAATCACTGATAGATAGAAATATAAAAGTACTTTATGTAAATTAATTTTTTACCAAGGATGTTTCACGGACCCCCGTAAAAGTTTGGCGGCCCCCCGGGGGTCCGCGGACCCCAGTTTAAGAACCGCTGCTATACACCATTTCAAGTTCAAATTGAGACTAATCAATTTCAAATTGAGACGAAACAAAAAGTGTTATACTGGAAATTTTGGTGACCCCTTAAGAATTTTTTTCTCTATCTCATAGGTAAGTTTGAATAACTTTTTTTTCGGCCATTCAATTAAAAATTTAAATACATAATATAAGGTTAGAGCTATACCAGTCCTCCCCCCATGTAGGGGCCGTTGTTACAATTATTATTTAACTTATTAATATTAGTTACAAATAATATTCATTTAGAAAACATGTTAAAGATTTTGTATTTTATTTAAAATACCCCCCCCCCCCATAATTTACAACTACCCAAATTAATTAGACAAAATTAATGCATTTTAAGGATGTACTGGAGGTATCTCAAAATAATGAAAAATGCATGAAAATTGGTGGGAATGTTCTCAATAGCATTCTGAATGCTATAAACGAAATATTAAATTGTTTGTCTATGCCGTTTAGGAAATATACTGACTTTAATTTAACATGTGTTCTTATGGAAAACTGATGTTTTTTGCCATTTTTTTGTTAAAACACATTGATAAAATAATGCCGTTGCCAATATTCTTCACCACTGGATATGTGGTATTTCAATTCCTAAATCAATGTTAACCAATTATAAAATTGATAATTTCCAATTTGAAATTAATTAGTCTCAATTTGAAGTTGAAAAGGTATAAAATAATGACAGTTTGAATTGGACCAATCAGATTACAATTAGGTTACCACGTCTTGTACTTTTAATTGTTATATTTATTTCATATATTTATGTGTATAAACGACTTATATTATCATTTTCATTACATTTGTTCTAAACAGTGTTATTTAATAATATTTCTTGTGTTATTTAATAGTATTTTTATTTATCAAGTCATTTATAATAATTAAATATTTAGGATTTTTTTATTTCCAACAGATGAATTTAAATGACATGCACAAATATATTAATTTTTTTGGCTAAAATAAAAGTTAAAATACGAAACAAGGTTTTAAACATAAGTACTAATATTGTTTATGTAGTTTAAAAACGAATTTGACTTTCCTACAAGCATTTAAAGTGAATAATCCATAATTTGATTTTGATCTTTCATTTCATTTAGATTTTATATTATTTTTGCCTTCTTAACTTACTTTGTTGCGTCTGGTTCCACTGCTGTTGGTACTCCTGCGCTGCACCGCCCCACTGCTGAGGCGTGTAGCCCTGGGGTGCTGCAACACCCGGGTACGCTGTAGGGACTGCAGCAGGGGCGCTCGGAGCCGGTGACGTCGCCGCGAAGAACAGAGGGAGCTGCACCTTGTCGCCAATGATGCGCTTTGCGTTCTCGACGCACTCGGGGTCTCCACGGATCACGAACGTCTTCTCCTGGCCGTTGCCGCCGTTCGCCCTACGGTCGAGCTCGCAGTGAGCGCCGGACTGCTGGTTGATCTGTTTTATCGTCTCTCCGCCTGGATAAAAAGTAATTATGCAGTCTACAACGTAGCAAGAGGAGAGGGGGTATAAACTTTTTAAATCATTCAACTTTAGTTCTTATTTTTACTCAAATTATTCTGGCTTACTGATGACAAATATAAAAAAAATAATAGAAAACTATTTATTCTATTATGAACTTTAAAAAAAATTAAAAATATAACAAAAAATAAATATTTTTAAATCGGTAAGAGGTACAAAAAAATGAATGGAACATAAACTATAGAAAATAACGTACTCTACAATTTTTGTTATAAGTATTTCGCTCGATTATGAACTTTTTCAAATAAAATTGAATAGAATGATCCAAAATTAGTCTGTTTTTTTAGTTTAACTCGCGATTTCCAAAGAAGTTGTTCATTAAAACAGTTTTATCTTGATATCAATGGAATGCTGAAAAAATTGTCTTTTTTTATATGAAGTAAAAAAATGAAATTGGGCACGATAAAAAAGTTATATAACAATTAAGTTCATAAGAAAAGTGATATTTTCAGATTTTCAAAAATTGTGGTGGACCCTTAAGATTTAGAGAAAAATGAATAATGACAAAAAATAATCTTCTCAATAAGAACTTTAAAATAAACAAAAGAAAATTGAAATCGGATGACTTGGAGCTGAGATAAAGCTAATTTTATAACACTGGTGGAGGTTATCTTTGATTGGCCATATAACGGTATTCTACACGGATTTTAAAGTGGCTCCCTATCTGAAAATCTTCCTTTTGACCATATGTATTACCACAGAAAGTGAAGCGTATTTTTTATGTACCAGATGTAATAATATAGTATATTTTTATTAAAAATTAAAAAGTACTATCTTCTTAGTCAGTTTTACTATCTTTTATTTGCAAAAAAATAATTTTTAAAATGTTTTGGACCTTTTGCATGAGACCTAACGTACTGTTACCCTGTATTACTCATTAGATAAGTCCCTGAGATAAAAAAAAACTGACTTTTCAAAATTTTTAATAAATTCCTTAATCACTTTAGGCTTCCCTGACGTTCCATAAAGCCAGACACTCTGATAAGGGATTCCTGAAAACAAGAACAACAAAATACTGTTACAATCGACTCACCTCTGCCAATGATGACACCGCATTTATACGTAGGGACCTGGAACGACACCTCTATCTGATGTGGGCCACCGTTGCCACCTCCATTGCCACCCCCGTTCCAGCCACCCTGTGGGCCGCCGTTGCCACCCCCGTAGCCACCACCGCCGCCCTGAGGGCCACCACCGTTGCGCTGATTGCCACCTCCAAAGTCGTTGTTGCGACGGTTACGTCCACCGCCTCCACCTCCACCTCCCATGCCACCCCCGCCGCCGCCGCCGCCCCCTTCGTTATCCCTTCTCTGGAAAGAAAGATCGGTTGTTAGAATATGTTCGATATACAAGTTCAGTACATAATTATTGGCCAATGTATGATTTTATAGCTATAGCGACTTACTATGACGCTGTCTATGAGCTCTTCTATCCTCTGTCTCGCTGCGTCGACGTTCTGAGGCTTGCCAGACAGGAAGCACCGTCTGTCTCCAGGTCCGTCGTCCCTACCCTGCTGGAACTGTACACGGGCTCCTGTCTCTGATTGGATCTTCTTTATCATTTCCCCGCCTTTGCCTATAACGACACCTACTGCAGCTCTCGGTACTTGCACCTAAAGCAGGATAAAATAATTGATCAGGCCAAATCCCAATAAAAAAAAATTAGTGTGTGTACTTATGTAGACGCATTAGAAGTTATACTTCTTTGGCATGTTTGAAAAAATGACTACGAATAATCTCAATTTTAACTTGATTAAATGAATAAAATAATGCAATGCATATAAATTTAAAAAGAACACTAATATTTTATTTAATAATTCGTAACATTATTTCACTATACTATTTAATCAAATTAAAATTGAATTGTATATTATTTCAAAGTCCATAATATTTATAAACCATGAAATTTGAATATTATGATGTAATAATCAACCAATCAGATCAGAAGGCTAAATTTCATTTAGTACTATTAAATCGAGTTTAAAAAAAAATAGTTATTTTTTATATAGGCAATCCCCTTTACAGTTGTGTTATTTAAGTAAAAGACACAATTTCCACAGTTTTGTTGATACCCATGCCTACCTAGTTCGACCGCGTAACGCTACATAGCTTTTCATTTCCGTTACATTGTTAAATTTTTATCCTCAACGTGCCTAAAGAAGTATAACTTCAAAAATTAAAAATACTCACTTCGACTCCGTCCCCACCATTTCCACCTCCTCCACCTCCCCCTCCTCCCATGCCCCCTCCGCCACCACCGTGTCCGTAGTCATCGTCGTAACCTCCTCCCATCATGCCACCTCCTCCGCCCCCGTTACCCCTATCTTGGTTCCTTCCCCCGCCGCCGCCACCTCCGCCTCCTCCACCTCCTCGCATGCCTCTATTTGAAGACTGCATCTCTTTCTCGGCTATCAGCTCGTACACAAGCTGCTTGGCGTACTCGACTTCCTGAGGGTTCCCGCTGATGCGTAGAGGTTTCTCTGCCTCTGGGTTGGGCCCGTCTTGTATGACGACCATCTTCGCTCCGGACTTGCCCTGGAGCTGCTTGATGGTCTCGCCTCCCTTGCCGATGATCAGGCCCACCTTGGGCCCCGGGACCATTATCTCGACGTGTGTCATTCCACCTCCGCCACCACCGCCTTGGCTTCCGCCGCCTTGGCTGCCACCTCCACCTCCGCCGCCTCCTTGACTGTTTCCACTACCACCGCTGCCTCCTGTAGAAATCATTAAATACGTTAGGACCGTGTTTGAGAACAATGTATACTTTACAAGCAAGATATAGAATTCAGAGATTTTGCAAAATATTATTTAACAATATCTAGGAATGAAATAAATATACAGAGATATTTAAAAGTAAGGTCCAGAAGTCATTCAATAATTTTTTTTCTTCATATCTACAGTTATGACGTTCATTTCTACTGATACTAAGTATGGCCTGTATGAGACATTCCATGTCAAGTGGGACACTTTTTGACCCGATGTTTTCTGATTTGGCTATAATTTTTTTTACATGTTCTTCAGAACCAATTTACATGTCAAACAATTTTTATTTATTTTTATCACCCCTATTTAAGAAGTTACAAGGGGTTGAAATTTCGGAAAAACGGCAAAAAATCTAAAAAATGCTCTCCTTTAACTGCTTATATCTCCGGTTCTATTCACCCTACAGACTTCAACAAAAAAAACATTTTGAAGCTCTTGAATGTCACTTCAATGACGTATTTATTTTATTGTTATAAATATTTTTTTTTGTTTCTTAAATAAAATCATCCAATGACTCTTAATTGGTTTCAAATTGTTCCTAAAGTTCTAAAAAATAAATTAAATTGTTTATAAAAAAAATAAACACGTCATTAAAGTGACATTCAAGAGCTTTAAAATGTTTTTTTTATGAAGTCTGTAGGGTGAATAGAACCGGAGATATAAGCAGTTAAAGGAGAGCATTTTTTTAGATTTTTTGCCGTTTTTTTCGAAATTTCAACCTCTTGTAACATCGAAACAAAGTGTGATAAAAATAAAATAACCTGTAAAAAAATTATAGCCTAACAGAAAACATCAGGTCAAAATGTGTCCCGCTTAACATGGAATTACTCATATGTTGTTGCAGCTGTATTGTTATAAAGAACAAAATAAATAAAATTCCCTTTACAATTACTTTTGATTCACCCTGTATAATAACCTAGACAATTGTTGTTTACAATAGAGGGGTAACTTTTAATTGTCTCATTTGTAAACCTAAATACAAGATATCTGGATAAAATAAATCGCTTGTAACGTAACATATCAACACAAGAATATATCAAATAAATAAAAAAGAACACATGCATGACGTTCTCCGTGCAAGGTAAAGTATAGTAAGCGCGCTTACTATACTTTACCTTGGAAGGGGATGATATATTAAACGTCTAAATCCAAATGAGAAAGCTTTTAAAAAAAAAACGCACTAATATGAAAAATGAAACATGAAGAACAAATGTTATGATGAGATTATATTCCTCTTAATTTATATATTTTATCGTACGAATAATAAAACTGCTCTAAGATAGTAGTGCAAATAAACAATTAAAACTTTGAGTACCAACAATTACTTATATTTTGACCGTGATAAGTATGTAAGTCTTTGTAAAAACAATTCTCTCCAATTATACTCAAAGTATTAACATATCTGTTTGATTGACAAGCCCGTTAGTTTGATTCCCGAGACACAAAACTCAAAGTATAAACTTTTTTTTTTTTTCGTACAATTTTTATAATAATTTTTTCAACAGTTTGCGTGTATTTTTTTTTACTGAAAGGTACTTTGATAATTTACAAACATCGAAAACGAACAAACTTATCAACCAATTTGATACAAACGTAACAAAGCGTTCCAAGAGTCGTCATCTAATGATATACAGCATGTTTCAGAATAACCCCCCCATCCCACAAACTTTTAATTATTGTATAAATCTAATTTTTTAAATCATACCCCTTAAAAGTGTCATTCCATTTAAAATATCACTGATGATTTTTTACAGGTAAAATTTTATTAATAAAGTTTTAAAATTTCACTGATAATTTCGCCGGACAAGGAAAAATATTTTTAAAATTCAAATTAATATTTTTTAATTCATTAAAAATGTAAAAATATTAGATTTTTGAATAGAAACATTTTAAAATGGACGAAACCCATAAAAATTTATAACTAAAGTTCTCTGGTTACTATATCTATTATGGGGGTCTAATAATATGGATAATTGTTGACAAAAATAAGGTTAATGTTCACTTTTTCTTAAATATCTCAAATAGGGTATTTGACTAAATTTTAAAATATATTGTAAATTGTGCGTATGTACATAACAGATACTTTCTAAGTATCTTTTTCCAAAATAATACCCAAAAAACGCTGAAAATAATCTTTTTCTATTCAAAAGAAAAATTTCCCGCCAAAACGCGCATTCAAAGTCACGTGGTATGCGTAACATAACCATAGAGATAATATACATAGAGACAGTAAGCCAGCCGAAAATACCTTAGAGCATATATATATGGAGACAGCCTTGCCGCTCGGCCGTGCGAACAAGTGTGCTAGAGAGATAGCGGGAGAGTACTACCTCCTTTCTCTCTCGCTCCCGCGTGCTTATTGGTCGGCAGAGAGGGGCAAGTGTTTCCCACTATTACCGGTAATATTGCCCCTCTAAGGAAAATACTAACTTGATACTAAATGATACAGAAAGAGAAGAAAAAAAATGTGAACCGCTATCTATCTTTGTCAAACAAATCAGTTTGTTGAGACACAAATAGGTTCAGATTTTCAGATTTGTCTGTCTCTTATTATTTACAATTGACGTCCGCATACATAAAGTGCTATGGCTCACTGACTATGTAATATTTTCTCTATGGACTTAACTGTTTATTCAAACAAACTGAAATCAATCAATAGGGATAGAGTATTTTGACGTTTTTAGTATGTAACTACGCCATACCAGCGACAGTTCTGCTAGACGCGTTTGCGATCACGTGACAAATGGGTTATATTACATTTTAAAATTAGATTTATTATTAAAATACCGACTTATTTCACGTAAAAAACACTTGATTGTAAATTATAGAAATAATATACAACTACACTACTTAGAACATTGTAGCCTTTATTATTAATAGTGTCAAATACCCTATTATATGAGTCATGTCAAAAATAACAAAATTATATTGTTTATAAGAAATGATTATCCTTGCAAGTTCAACCTTTTAAATTTTTTAATACGTCTAATTTTGCGGTTTCATCAATTGAAAGACTTGAAATTATTAAGACGTATTGAGGACTTTTACTAGAAATGTTTTAAAAGGAGCACAAAAATAGGGGACCTTTTTTAATAACATGGAAGTGGAAGTGGGGGGGGGGGGTTAATTCCGAGATACGCTGTATACGACGAGCAACAAGCTGTTACCGCGGCTACAACACAGCAGTTTACCTGAACCACCCATGACGGGGCTATTGCCAGCGCTATGCTGCTGCGGGGGGTCGTGCCGGCCGCCTCTTTGGTGCATTTCTATTATACTAAATATCATGTCTTTGGCCATCTGGACAGCGGCCTGCGGCCCCAGCAGGGAGCACATGCGCTCCGGCTGCCCGTTCGAGTCCACGGCCATTTGGATTTTACATCCTGTCTTGGTCTGCAGACGGGTTATCTGTTCTCCGCCACGACCGATAACTACAACCAAACACGAGTGTCTCACTTTATAGCAGCCCAGTGCAACGGCACAATTGGTATCGTATACGGCCCGCACGCTCAACAGATCAGTCCTCGTTAAACTCACTGCAATAGGCCCCATTACACGGGGCACAAGAACTACAGCCAAAGCTATATTTTACATCAGAAATTTAATAGTGCTAGTACTAAATTTAGTGGCTCTAGACTATTATGGGCCCCATAACATGGAGCATCTACAATATAGTAATGCTTGAATAACAGTAAAAGCTTTATTTTCAATAATGAAATTCAGCAAAAAATCTATAATGCTTTTACTAAGTGAGAGCTAAATTTTGGGGCTTTAACTACAGTAGGCCCCATAATATGAGGCACAAGAAGTACAGGCTCAGCTAGAAGTTTTAATTAAAGAGCCCCGTACAATGAGGCACAAGAATTACAGTTTCTTAAGGCGAAAGTTTTATTATAAATCAAAAACTTCAGATACTATAAGAGTTATATTTTTGGTCCTTGACTGAAATGAGGCACCAATTTTAATCATATAGATAAAGCTTGAAGCGTAAGCCTAATTTTACAATAAACAAGAAAATTAGCGGGGCAAAATTAATGCGTTGTGGTTTCTATGAAGTTTCAGATTACAATCTAAAACAGTCCTACTTCGAGACACGGTTATATCTGCAATTTAAAAAATAACTGACGTATAGTTTAAGGGAAATTAATGAATTCATAATTTTTGACATGACTTTAAATGAATTTTTGACTTTAGTTAATTTCACCGAGCTTAAATTATCAATTATTTCAACAATGTAAATAAAACAATTTCGATTGTTGAATTAATGCAAAGATTAACGCTTCAGCTTTACACTATTTAAAGATTTTACAGGGAGGAGGGGGTGAAATTCGCACTTCACGATTCTGAATCTGTTGAACGTGAACGAGACCGCTATTTAATTTGTTCAACTCACGTAGTCCGACCATTTTGTCCGGTACCGATATTTCTTCATTGACCAAAGCGGGACCGCCACTACTGACCCCCCCGCCCAACCCCGCTTGCCCTCTGGCAGCCCCAGAGGAGCGCGAAGGGCCCACGTCACCACCTACAGGAGGATGTACATCACACAAATAAAAAACACCCGTACATGCTATCCTTTTACATTTATAACGTAAATCAATATTAAATAAACGGGCTGTCCCGTCTTCAGGTGATTTTTTCATAAACGGCTTGACTTGGTAACTCAGTCAATAGATAATTAGATCCAGGAGTTTTTATACTTAAAGGTAGTATAATTTTTAGTCTTGAATGTTGTATCGAGCTTTTGACCTTGAATTATTATAGAAGAGATAATTCCCAACAACTTTTGTCCTAATTATTGTTTTGTAGGTTAAATACTTTTCAAGATATTGCCGTTAACACTTAGGGACTCACTAATGGGGTCTAACAGACCCAGTCGTTCATATTTTGGTTAAAATCTTTTAAAGTTTGAAGTGAGCGACATTGCAACTTTTAGTATCTTTCAACGATAGAATAGCACAACATATGACGGTCATAGTCGTCAGTTTGTTCAAATTGTCATAACTAAATTTGATACAGAAAGCGACTGAACAATTTTGAGATGTGATTTTATCCCAAAGAAGATATTTTAATTTTGTTAATTTTCAAAGTTGTTTCTGTTTTTTTTTTTTTTTTATAATGATTGATCTCATTGTTAATTCATATAAGTACATTATAGTAGTGTAAGAAAATATAGAAGATTTTGTTTAAAATAAGTAATTACAGAAATTTCAACAATTACTCTAAATCTTGTCAAAAGTATGGAAAAATTACTTTTATTTTTGTAATGACTGTTGATTAAGTAAAAACAATAAATATTAGTATATTGTCTTTCTTTATTGACAAATAATCCTTATAAGAAAGTAAATGTGCACTTCTATTCAACATTTTTGGAATAAACATTTAATATTAAACTGGGTCCAGTGCACCCGGTAGCGAGTATTTATGTTACAAATCAAGGCGCGAGTCCCTAAGTGTTAATACATACAGACGTATCTCAGCAAGTATTCAAAGTACAAAACCATGTTTGAGATAAAGTTGTTGGGAATTATCCCTTTTATAATATTGATGACTATCTTACTCGTGGGGCAAATAGGAAAGGAGATATTACAAAAAATCTGTTGTTGTTAGCCTTCTTTCCAAGATTGCAGCTCCTCAAGGTCAATTATTTAGGACCCGAAACTATACAAATCTTTTAAATAAAAAACTCAACAATACGTAAAAAGAGTGAAATTTGAACAAAATACAGTTAAATTTGCTGCAGGCCCTGAAACGACGTAAAAAAATATTCCTAGACGTCAAAATATATTAAAAAAGTCATTGTTTAAGTTCTCCAAGCTGATCCGTTTACAAAAAAATTGCCTGGTCTTCCGAAGTTGGGATAGTCTATTTATAAAGGGTTTACAAAAATAATAAATACATTTATTTATGGAGGGAATCAACTAAAAATCAATAGAAAATAACAAAGAAATAAATTCTTGTTGTGGCATAAATTAAGTTTTGTTTTGAAAATATAGATACTCTTTAGGATTGAAACTGAAAGAAATGATATAAAACCTGCAAAAGTTCGAGAATAAAGTGAAAATAACTTACTGCCTGGAGGTGCCATTGAACTGTTTCCAAAATCTAAGCTAGCCAGCTTTTTAGGTTCCGGTTCAGGGCCTCCCTCATCCAGCGGCCTTTTCTGTCTCCCAGACTCGCTCGGGCCTGCGCTACCTCCCGCTGGATTAATTTTTGCTGCGATCTACGAAAATGATGAAAACTCGGTTAAATAATTGTACACGCGGATATCGATGGAAATACTCAGAATTTGTACCATTAAATATGTCTATTTGAAAAGTGTTAAATAGAGACCTGTTTAGCTCTTTGAAGTGCGGCAGCAAAAGCAGTAGATTGATTAAAATTTTGTGGCGGTGCGACTGCAGAATAATCACCCATGATAATTCATAAACACCTTCTACTTTCACATAACATGAAAACCAAAATGGCGTGGCTTTCTTCTTAGGGATTTTTTTATTTACTACCAACGTTAAGCATTTACATAGATCACACATGTGTGTTTTTCATCTATTGTATTTGGCACAAATTTCAAAATAAGTTACAAAAATACATTTTTCGGTTATTAATAAATTGATACACGTTTTTACAACTTTTATTAGCAAAATAATTAACCCAATTTGATATCGGTATTGAGATACATCTTTATTTAGCTACTGGGTTTTAATTATACGTTATTTAATTTAATAATGGAAATAAATATTTCATTCTTGATAAATTAATATTTTGATATCGAAAACACGTATTTTAAAAGCCGATATTGATATAAATAAGTAGATATTTGATTACAAAAACATACATTAATTGCAGATAACCTTTTATTTTTAAAATAATGTAGATTTCGAGAGAAACACACGTTTTTTAACACAGAAATCGTTGTAAAGTCAACTTTTCTTGATGTATCGTTTTTAAAATCTAGGAAATTTTGAAAAATATATATATAGAAAAACCACTTACTATAGAATTGCCAACATTAACTTCACTTTAGTTCTATTTATCACGACACTTCAACAATCAACAATTAAATTCCAAGTGCGACTAACGAATTGAACTAAAAATGCCGTATCTTTTTACAAAATAATATTTATAAATAATTACGTAAAGCATCATGTAACGATCATTTATAAAACACTAATAACAAATAAAAGTGTTATAAATTGAAATCAATAAGTTGTTAAATTATGTCAGCTATCAAATATAACTCAGCTGTTTCTCAATGACAGTTGCGACAGTTGTATGTAAAATAGAGAGAGAAAAGTAGAGTGACGTAGATAGGTTAAAAATCTCGGGCTCAAAATGATGTAGCTGAAATTTAATGAATACATAGTTATTTAAAGTAAAGTAGTGTATTGATATAGCATTTATCGTGACGAATTAATATAATATATAAATAATGATAAGCGTTTACCTTGATGTCTATGGTGTTATCTAATCAATTAATATGTCAGAGAAAAATAAATATTACTTACAACAAGACCACAACCAAATGTTTCAAAAAGATAAAAAAACATCCCCTCGGCCTCCGCCGAGGATGAAACTCAGATCACAACTAACTATGTCCGATGTGCTTAAAAATGATGGGACCGACTCAGATGCAAGCGGTGACTCTAACAGTTTAAGTGGAGAGTCTGGTATACATGAGCAGCCGAAAGAACTTCTGCAGCTGAACACGAGTGGAAAGAAGAAGGTCTCACGAAGACGAGGCAGTGAGTGGGAGATACTAGAAAGTCTGAAAGATGGGCAGCGTTTCGAGACTAGACCTGATAAGTTCTCAGGATATTTGCATAAGAAACGTAAATGGCCATTGAAAGGATGGCATAAAGTAAGTGCATACATTATTTTAAACTGAAAGATAAATTAATAACACATATTTCTTTACAGCGTTACTTTGTATTAGATAAAGGCCTACTTGTATATGCTAAAAATCCAACAGACATCGCTAGAGGTAAACTCCACGGGTCCCTAGACATCGGGCTTTCTGTAATATCCACAAAAGAAAAGCGCAAACGTTTGGACATAGATGCCGAAGAGTTTATTTACCATTTGAAAGCGAAAACAATTGAAACTTTCAACTGTTGGGTCGAACAGTTGAAAGTCCATAGACTGTATAAACAACATTTGCTGACGTACGGGACTAAAGAGCTACCGTTGATACGGAATCAAACTGCGACGGCTATTCTGGATGAAATCGATGGCCCGAGTGCTAGAAACAGTAAGTACTGCTTCAATATCGTTGTGTGTATCTAGTTATACTTTATTTCTCAACAGAACTACCTCTGACACCACCGGAAGTGTTAAGCAGAGAAGGATCATTGCAGCGTAACGTTAAATCTAACCTTTTCACGAGTGGACGGCTGACAGCGTGGCTGGTGGACTCGGCGCTGGTGCTGGAGACAACCAGCAAGGAACTGTCTCAGATAAATGCCACTGTAGATCAGTTGGTGCAGATTGCAGAACACATAGAGGCTAATTCTACTGTTGGTAGTACATGCGATATAGAAGTAAGTCTTTACGTTAATTTGTACCATGCCAATTATTTGATAGATTGACTCGTCTTTAAAATCACAGAAAGGTACAAAATTTCCCGTTTTGAGCTTTATCTCCGACCTTATCACAAAATCTGAAAAAACCTGTGGAATAATTGACATTTATAGATTGTTTTAGATATTTGTAGACTATTGTAGATCGTTTTAGATCTTGGTAGATCGTTATAGATCTTTGTAGATCGTTTTAGATCTTTGTAGACTGTTGTAGATCGTTGTAGATCTTTGTAGACCGTTGTAGATCTTTGTAGATCGTTTTAGATCTTTGTAGACCGTTGTAGATCATTTTAGATCTTTGTAGACCGTTGTAGATCATTTTAGATCTTTGTAGACCATTGTAGATTGTTTTAGATCTTTGTAGACCATTGTAGATTGTTTTAGATCTTTGTAGACCGTTGTAGATCGTTTTAGATCTTGGTAGATCGTTATAGATCTTTGTAGATCGTTTTAGATCTTTGTAGACCGTTGTAGATCATTTTAGATTGTTTTAGATCTTTGTAGACCATTGTAGATTGTTTTAGATCTTTGTAGACCGTTGTAGATCATTTTAGATCTTTGTAGACCATTGTAGATCGTTTTAGATCTTTGTAGACTATTGTAGATCTTGCATGTTTCCACAGATCAAAAACCAGTAAAAAATATAATGTCTCAAAATGAAGATCTCTTAAGATTTGAGTAGATCTCTACAGATCTGCAATTTTTTCCTGGGAATGCATTTTAATTTAGATCTGAGAAACAAACTATTAACAATATACTTATTTTAGACGTTAAACCCAGAAGGATCGTCTCCAAACGTTAAAAAAGACAGGAAAAAATTTGGCTTGAGAAAAAAGAAGTCATCGAAAGGTAGCAGTGTTGATTTAACATCAAGCCTGAACCCCAATCCAGAAAACTGCTCCCCGCTGTCGGTAAGCACTGTAAAAACTAACGGAGAGAAACAACAGTTGTAATATTTGTATCTTAAAATTGCAGTGTTCGTCTTTTTCTGGTCTGTCGACACCCCCGCAGAACATGCCAGGTCTGAGCGCGAGTAACAACTCTCTTACAACGATAGTGAACTCTAGCATGGTGGCTAACTTACCGTTGGTAGCTGCAGTCACTAGGCCCCATAGTTTGCCGGGTACGGAACATCTACAAGCTGCAGTGTCGGCAGCAAATGTCAGCATTTCTTCTAATATAAGTGAAAGACAATACTTGATAAGCACCCCCGACAATCAGCTGCGAGAGGATTTTATTTTACTGACAAAATCATGTAAGTGTTTTTTATAAATCAAAATATCTCAAGAACGACGCATGTTATGTAAAAATTTTATGGAATCTTTTTTGTAGAGCGTTAAATTTTCTAAAAGAAAGGTTATTAGAAGTTTTTAGTAATATGTTCCCTTACGAAGATATCTTCCTTTGTAGAATTTTACTTCCTAGTCAGTTATTAATAGGAGGTTGCCCTGGGGTAATCAGGGTAGGTGACATTCACGAGATCTATGGAATCACAGAAGTAATTCCAGGCTTACACAATAGGATCTATATCTAACTTAACCTTATACCTCCTGATTTAGGTACTGATAGTTCAGTCTCATGATCTGGAACCTCCTCTGGCAAGGCATTACAACTTCTGTTACATTTCTATTTTTGATTCCGTTTGACGTATTTATTATTAAAATCCTTCGATAATTAACTCTCTTTGCACAAGAAATCATTAAACAAACACTTGGCAGATGTTTTCTTTTCCCGTAGAGTCAAATGCAAAAATTGTTGCTTTTTTAAACGTCGTATAACTCCGTGAAAAAACGTCGCAAATCAAATTTAAAAAAAGCATTTTGAAGCTAAAACTGTACTCTTTCAAACCACATTAAAAGTTTTTGCCAGAAAATTTTTTTAAGCCATATACACCTCGATGAAGTTTTAAAAAACGTTTTTTTTCTATTTTATTTGCTTTTAAATCGTATAACTCGATGAAAACTGAACAAATCTTAAAACCACAAAAACTATTGTAAAGTAGAGATATCAATCTTTCAAATGCTTTTTTCCCGGCTTATTTTCGATCGTTTTTACCACAACTACAGAGAAAACCGATTTCTTTTCAGTGGTCAGTAGTATGAAAGAAGTCCTCTACACTTTAAATAATGAAAGAGGCCGACTAAAGACAGCCATAGAATCAGAGGCGATGAATCCAAGTAACCAATCGTCGAGTCTAGGAAATATGGTCGGGCATTTGAAGAACTGTCTGAATCAAGCGTTACAACAAAATCAGGAGATGAAGACACGTTTAGCCAAAGTGCACGAGATATCGGATCTATCAGAACTGAGCTCTATTGGACCTGCTTCGGAAATGGTAAATTGAATTTTGGTTTAAATTATTGTTAATAGAAGGTTGTTTATTTGAATATATTAATTAGATTTTTTTATATCAATTTTGTTTTTAAATATTGACGTTGGGTTTTTTATTTTTTTAAATGGGATTTAATGCCGTTACTTAGTATTTTTTATCGTCTTTTCATCCGTGTAAAAATATTGTAGAGTTTCACAGGAAAAATTTTGAGAAAAATTGATTTTTATTATTAGTAAAATTTATGTACGAGGATTTACGTTAAATTGAATAACGGTGGTATGAATGTATTTTAAAATCTGAAAAAAATACTACGTGTTCTTAATGATATTCTTTACTATACCTGCAAATTTGAACGTCGTAATATTAAAAATGGCTTCAGAATTATTTTTTATAAAAAATTTGAATATATTATATCGGTTTATTCTTAAAGTTCCTTTTTTTTTTTTTTTTTAAATATGAATGTATAATTTTTACTACATCATTATTTAGTACTTTATACCATCTTTACAACCGTGTAAAAAAATCATACAGTCATACAGGGAAAAGTTTGAGAAAAATTGATTTTTCTTAACCGTAAAATTTATTTACAGTTATTTATGTAAAAACGATAAATTAAATAACGGTGATATGGACGTAATTTAAAATCTGAAAAAAATACTATGTGTTCTTAATGATATTCTTTACCATTCCTACAAATTTGAACGTTGCCCTATTAAAAATGGCTCGGGGATATTTTTTTAAATATTCTAATCAAATAAACGATCTTCTAATTGTATCATATTTTCGTTATGACGTTGGGTTTAAGTATTTTTCATCCTTGTTGCTTATTGTGTACTTGTTTATAAGATGTTTAAAATGTCGATTTGTATATTTTATATTATGCTAATTCTTCACCGAACTGACAAATTCTGCTTTTCTTTTTAAAAAGTGAGCTTTTATAATAACGTTGTCATATGTCGTCCTTTTAATAACAATTTGTCCTTGTGTCTTCCCTTAAAGTTTTTCTTCTTCCTTTGTTTTGAAAGCCTTGGTTTATAGTTTTGTCAGTGGTGATAAATTGGTTACAGATTTTATTCTGTATTTTGTTTGTTAGTTTGTTTGTAAATATGTATTTTACGTTACGTTAAATTTTTAACTTTACTTGTTGCTCCTAATAAATTTTATTGAATTGTTTATTTGTGTTTTCTTTTAACATTGTTCTGTCTTTTTCTACTTCCTGTGAATTTTTTACATTAAAATTAATTTTTTTCTTGAATTGAATAACTCCTTTAAAAAAATCACAGGGAATTTCTGAAAAAAAGGATTTTGAAGCTGAAATTTTAAGCTTTAAAATGATATCAAGAAAAATTATCTTAAAATTTGTTTCTACCCCTTAAACACACCGTCATTTTTGAGAAAATTTTTTGTACCCCTTAATTTAATGAAAAATAAATAAAACTTTTCAAATGGATTTGAAAAAAGAGACCTTCAGCTGCAATATAGTTTTTTTTAACCTAATTCTGATCATTTATTATTTAATTAAACAAAAAATTGTTCTATTCTAAATTTAGTAAAACTATATTTTACAGATGGGACGTCACATGAATTCCTTAAGCTACAGTTCGTCTTGTGTAAGTGCTAGTGAGTTCTACGATGCAGAAGATGTCAGAGGTTTCAGTAGACAGAGTCCAACGTTGAACGCAGCCGATGTAGAAAACAAAAAGTACGATAACGCTAATTACATGGAAAGTGGGGACATTGGGGATTTGGAAGGGGAGACTCCAATACCTGGAGAGGGGTCTATTACTAGTTCCGAAGCTGGAAGCATTACAAGTGAAGAGGAGAGTAATAGTTCTGAGAATTCGGAGATTGGGAACGATTATAATACAGGATCTAGCAGTGAGTGTTTTTTATGTATTTTTACTTAAAGGGCTGTAACTTCTAAACGATTAGTCGGAATGAATTGAAATTTTAATACATAAAACTAGATTATATAACAAACATTTTAAGACAAATATGAAGTTTCCGTGATTTATAGTTCCGAAGTAATTCGTCTTAAAAGAGGAGATGTTTTATTTTAATTTTAATGCACTTTTTCAGCAGTGATTTTGATTTTTACTTAAAAGGCAGTAACTTCTAAATGATTAATCGGAATGAATTGAAATTTTAATACATAAAACTATATTATATAACAAACATTTTAAGACCCATCTGAAGTCAGTGAGATTTATAGTTCCCGAGTAATTTATCATTAAACAGGAGATGTTTTATTTTAATTTTAATACACTTTTTCAGCAGTGATTTTGTTTTTTACTTAAACGGCCGTAACTTCTAAACGATTTATTGAAATGAATTGAGGTTTTGACACAATAAACTAGACTATATAACAAACATTTTAAGACCAATCTGAAGTTTCTGTGACTTATAGTTTTGAAGTAATTCGTCGTTAAACAGGAGATGTTTTTTTTCATTTTGTATTTTATTATAATACACTTTTTCAGCAGTGATTTTGTTTTTTACTTAAAAGGCTGTAACTTCTAAACAATTTATCGAAATGATTTGAGATTTTGACACGTTAAACTAGACTATATAACAAACATTTTAAGACCAATCTGAAGTTTCTGTGACTTATAGTTTCGAAGTAATTCGTCATTAAACAGAAGATGTTTTTTTTTTTTTGTATTTTTAATAATACACTTTTTTAGCAGTGATTTTGTTTTTTACTTAAAAGGCTGTAACTACTAAATGACCCATCAAAATGATTTGAGATTTTGTGATGTTAAACTAGACTATATAACAAACATTTTAATATCATTCTGAAGTTTGTGTGATTTGTAGTTACAAAGTACTATGCCGTCAAACAAGAGATGTGTTTTTTTTTTACTTGCATTTTATAATTTACATTTGTATATTATTGATTTCTTTTTAATACGTATTGTTAAATATTCAATTTCAATCTGTATTTTTTTACAAACAAATTTTATCAATACTCTTCAATATCTGAGATGGTTGCTATGGCAACATAACAATATGGAAGATGGATGAAGTAAATAAAAAGGATGCTTTAACTAATAATTATATCGGATTTATTTCCTAACATCCTAAAATGAGTAATTGCTTTTCAAACTTACCTCTCCAGATTATTACATTTATTAAATATTATTTTACAGTGAATGAAACAAGTCTGACGGCACTTCAGTGTACTACAGGACGTAGGACGAAGCTACCTGTCCCTAGACGGGACACGGAGGGTCTGTCACTTTGGAACCTCTTGTGTAAAAACATTGGCAAAGATCTGTCACAGATATCTATGCCTGTCGCGCTGAACGAACCTCTCAACATCTTGCAGGTAACGTTTTAAATAATTGTAACTAAAACGATTATGGATATTATTTCTATTTCAGAGACTTTGTGAGGAGCTGGAATACTCTGAGCTCTTGGATAAAGCGGCTGAACTGGACAACCCATATGAACGGATGGTATACATAGCTGCGTTTGCAGTCTCTAGCTACGCTGCTTCATATTTCCGAGCAGGGAATAAGCCGTTTAATCCTATATTAGGCGAGACTTACGAATGTATACGAGAGGATAAAGGGTTTCGATATATTTCAGAACAGGTTAGTAAAAATTATGATTTCCGTATTCAAATTTATATACAGGGTGACCAGTATTTCTCTGGAACAAATTTCCCTAACTTTTCCTGGAGAATTTTTACGTTTTTCCCTGTTTCTTATTAAAAAAATATTTTAAGCATATTTTACACGTTATATTGAAGAATACAAAACTTTAATACTTTATATCCAATATACTGATTTCAAAGTATCAAAATTCTCTACAAAATGGTTATTTTAAAATTAAATTTTCTACATAAATTCACTCCATACCATGTGTTAAAATACGCATTTTTATTTTATTTTTTAAATTACATAAAAACATCGAAAAATGAAAACATGTTGAGGAATGAAATTTCCATTATTAAATCAAATTATTATTTAAATCAAATTTCACGAAATTGTGTTTAATAAAAATATTATCTCCAGTAACAAATCACATAATAATAATAATAAATCTTTATTTCGTGATACTGCTATACAGTGTGAAACAAGTCAAGAACAGAGATAAGAATACATATTCATATAATAATAAATTTATATTATCTCTGTTAAAAACAATTAATATACATCAACGATTGAACCTTTGCTTAAAGTGTGGTATATTTCTTTGCATTATTACAAAAAATTCCCTGCTTTTTAATTTCCTGACATTTTCCTGTCTAGCAAAATTCCCCGACTTTTCCCGGTTGAAATTGGCTACCCTGATATAACACATTTATCCTCAGGTATCTCACCACCCTCCGGTGAGCGTCTGCCACGCAGACAGTCGCAACTACATATTCTGGCAGGATGCACGCATCAAGACCAAATTCTGGGGCAAATCGATGGAGTTCCAGCCAATCGGGTTGGTTAACGTGAAACTGACAAAGACATGCGACCACTATCAGTGGAACAAGGTTACCACGTGCGTACACAATCTGTTCAGCGGACAGAGATGGGTCGACCAGTACGGTGAGCTCAAGATTACTGAACTCAAGAGCAACATTGTATGCAAATTAACGTTTGTAAAGGCGAGTTATTGGTCTGCAAAACGGCATGAGATCTACGGTGCGATTACTTCTGCAGATGGAAAGGTACGTGTAGATTACGTGGCGTTACAACAAAATACAAAATGTTTTTCGTTAGGTCGCGAAGAAACTGTTTGGTAAATGGAACGAGGCTCTGTACTGCGGTGTAGCCCCATCTGCGCGATGTGTGTGGCGGCCAGGGACAATGCCTACAGATTATGAGCTGTACTACGGGTTTACGAGGTTTGCTATTGAGCTGAACGAGTTAGGGGCCGGAGATACAGCTCTGTTACCAGTGACTGACACTAGGCTGAGGCCTGACCAGCGGGCGTTGGAGAGAGGGGATCTCGAAGCGGCTGAGAGGCTCAAGCAGGAGCTGGAGCAGATGCAACGGGAGCGTAGGAAGAGGGAAGAGGGTGTCGTGCATGAAGCGAGGTGGTTTAGGTTAGTCGGTTTTTATTATTTATTTTACAGGGTTTAATGAATCAAAAATGAAGGGAAAGAAGATAGGTACTTGTGTATTATATCCCCCGTTGTTTGAATAAGGCAAGTGACGTGTTTTTATGATATAATACTTAGACACATTAATAAATAGCTGCAATAATACATGGCGTCTATAATACATAGCCGCAATAAAACCTAGTCGCAATAATACATGGCGGCAATAATACTTATAATAATAAAGAGCCGCAATAAAACCTAGCCGCAATAAAACCTAGCCGCAATAATACATGGCGGCAATAATACTTATAATAATAAATAGCCGCAATAATACATAGCCGCAATAAAACCTATCCGCAATAATACATGGCGGCAATAATACTTATAATAATAAATAGCCGCAATAATACATAGCCGCAATAAAACCTAGCCGCAATAATACATGGCGGCAATAATACTTATAATAATAAAGAGCCGCAATAAAACCTAGCCGCAATAATACATGGCGGCAATAATACTTATAATAATAAATAGCCGCAATAATACATGGCGGCAATAATACTTATAATAATAAAGAGCCGCAATAAAACCTAGCCGCAATAAATACATGGCGGCAATAATATTACTTATAATAATAAATAGCCGCAATAATACATAGCCAAAAGAAAACCTAGCCGCAATAATGGCGGCAATAATACTTATAATAATAAATTGCCGCAATAATAAATAGCCGCAATAAAACCTAGCCGCAATAATACATGGCGGCAATAATACTTATAATAATAAAGAGCCGCAATAATACATAGCCGCAATAAAACCTAGCCGCAATAATACATGGCCTATACATCTGAATAAAACATTAAAAAGTAGAGATTACACACTTGAAAATGCTTTTTGAATGACCTTTCTGCGATTATTTTCAGCAAAGATGCGACGATTTGAATTTTTATAAATTTTTTAACGTGTGTATTTTCTTCCAGTAAACATTTAACAGAAGACGGCGAAGAAGTCTGGGATTTCAAAGGCGACTATTGGGACGTAAAAAAGAGTCCTGGTTTTGCAAACCTAAACATCGAGCCATTGTGGTGATTTTTACTCTACTTTTAAACTAATCTGTTATTTATTTATGTATTAATTTATTCAACACTATATGATAGTGCCATTTTTAATAACGGCTATAAACGACTTTTATTCTTTTATAGCACCGTTTCCCATTAAGTATTATACAAATACTTAATTAAATCTTCCCCTCACCCCAATTATTTTTTTGTCTAAAAAAGGGGTAAGTTTGGGAAACTACTTTATTGTGTATAAAAAAATTTATTCCAATTTACACAATTTTTTTTTAAAGTAATTTATTTTTAATATTATTATTTATGTGTATAAAAAATTAGCTAAGAAAATTATATAGGGGTAAACAATTTATTAATTAATAATAGCAATTTTTAAAGGTTAATTTTTACTGACGTTTGATCGATTCCGAAGTCAAAGTGACTTACGTTAAAATAGAGAGTTGTACAAATTTGTAGAAGTAATAAAAATCATCACAAAGTGTAGTTAATCACTTTGACTACTGAATCGATCATTCGTTGTTTATGTATATTTAATATTATGTAATATTTTTTAACGTGTATTGAATAGGTCATAGTTATTATACATAACCGTATTTATTTTAATAGTTACCTAACTTCGGCGACATATAACTTCCGAACAATAAATCTCACCGACTTCAGGTTGGTCTTAAAATGTGAGTTATTGAATCTAGTTTTACATATTAAAATTTCAAATTGTTTCGATAAATCATTTAATAGTTACAACCCTTTACGTAACATATCAATATCTGAAGATCACGCATGTATTTTTGATTTATTTTACTTAACGGGCGATAAATAAAAAACGATGCATCAGAATGATTTGAAATTTTAAAATGTAAAACTAGACTATATAACGCACATTTTAAGACCAATCTGAAGTCGGTGAGATTTATAGTTCCAGAGTTCTATGTCGCCAAACAGGAGAGTTTTTTATTTATTTTTGTATCGATACGTTATTCAATACACAATTATTGATATGGGAAACTAAATCTTCCATTTAAAAGACAAATTATTATAATTGTTATTGGCAAATGAAGCTTATACTGGAGAATGATTATTTAATTAATTAATATCGTACCGTATATTAATATATTCAATGTACGGATCATGCTGATATTTTAGTGAAATTCTTCCCGAGACAAATTAGGTTTTCCTAGAAATGAAGTAAAATTTCAACATGTTCAGTAAGTTAGGATATAAATACAGTAGAAATCGGTTATGACATCGAAGGGACTGCTCATTTTAGGTCGTAATAACCGATAATTCGATTTTTTTAAAGTATTTATCGGAAAAACTAAAAATTTCATGAGTATTTTGTGAAATTCACCGTCTGCGAGTGAAGATATCGTGAAAATAAAATCAAAATTTTAAGCACGGAATAATAAATCTGTACTACATACATATACGATATACAGAAGCGACACTCAACATTATTTTACTGGAAACCTAATTTGACGTTATGAGGTGCGACGGTTCTGATTGGTTGAGTATTAATAACTCTCCACCAATCATGTACAGTATACGAATATTTGAAATTCACATCTGTTTATTAGAATTAAACCTAACCTTTACAATCCATGATGTATTATTATGTCAAACAATATTTTTTTTGTAGTACAAAACTATATATTTAAAAAAAATGGAAACAAAAGACGTTTCGTCGTTAAACCGATAAAATTCTCCAAAAATATTGTAAACAGAAAGTCGTTAGATACCGTATTTTGTTGTAAGCAATATCGTTATATTATAAAAGACAATTATATGGGATTCAGCCAGGACTTTTACTTTGAATCGTTATAACCGATGTTTCTACTGTATTTACAACGGTACGGAAGGAACTACGAAAGAAATAAAGACAGAGCATGATATATATATAATATTGTATAATTGTCAATTCTAAATAGCGATTTTCACTATAAAATTTTAGATAGTTCCTCTAATTTTGTTTATATAAAAATGAACGACGTTATAAAGTTGTATATCTCAATATTATTCTTGCCGATGTTTGTATATTTATAATAGTTTCCGTATGTCTGGTTTTATGAAAAAAAAAAACAACTGAATCTCCCGAGTTAAATTATTTTACTTGAGATAATGCTAGACATTTTTTATTAACCCTATCCTGCCCGATTTTTTAAATATAATGATACAAAATAGCATACAGGGTTTTTTATTTATTTGTAATCGATTTAAAAAAATATTACATAAATAATTGTATATAGTTTTATAACAAATAAAAAGGGAAAACTATATTTTTATAGTTTGTTCAAATAGTAAAAGATAAAATAACAAAAAATGCAGAATAGGGTTAAAAACGGAACAAACTATTTTAATCAAATTTTTTTTATCACGTGCCTGCCTTTTTTCTTATTTATATTAAATACTAACACTTTTTTTTTGCAGACAGTTTTTTATGGGATAATAAAAAATATATATGGACATATTTAAAAAGAATTTTTTATAAAAAATATCAGACAATATGAATAAAATTAAAATTTATCGGATTGTGTGTTTGACGACATAGAACTTTAAAACTATAAATCATAGAATCTCCGGGATAGTCTTAAAATGTGCGTTATATAATCTAGTTTTATGTATTAAAATTTCAAATCGTTTAATAGTGACAGCCTAGTTAATAAAAAACTTCGTATAATAAACAAGAATTTAATTTATTCTTGAATTCATAAAAAATTGTATAAATTTTATTCATATTGTCTTCAATGTAATAAAATTATCAAAAAAATAATTGTAAAGATGTTAAAATATACATTTTTCTTTTAATTTATTTTATACTATCGTACTATTATAATTCTGTACTCGAAAAGTCAAATAACTTAAATCTACTTCTAGAAAGATAAGTGAATTCGTATCGATGCAGTTTTTTTTGTTTAGAGTTCTTCAAAATTAAAAAAAATTGATCGTTTAGCCACAAATTAAAATAGTTTTACATGATATGGTTCAATGGTTCTTACAATCACACAGTCTTTAAAAGTTTTATACACTTACCTTAAATGAAATCAGACATCGCTGAAGCATTTCTTCTATATTTCACTAGAATCACTACAATGTCGAATGGCAATCAATGTGTTAACATGTTATTTGACGTTTGGGTACAGTTTTTAATGTATTGTTTGAATGTAGCAACGATGAGTGATAAGGCTGTGAACTGTTTTACCATCGAATGTTATTTGAATTTGAATAGTACAACAATCAGAACACTGATGATTTGACATTTTAACCTCAAAAATTAACGTGAATATCAAATTATTTCTTCCAGTTTTGATTGTTGGTTATGGAATTGTGGTATAGATAGAATAAATTTTAGTGTGAAATATTGTACCAGTGCTTATTTAATTTCTAATTATTTATTGGTCGATGCAACTTATTATTTTTTTTACAGTATTATGTTTATTTAAAACTTCTGTTGTCTAGTATAGAAACGATAAAATGTATTCTCTTTTAAAATTAATCGGTAGGAAGAATATATGTACCGTCCTTAGGTTAAGATTACTGTATTTATTTCAAATTTGATTATTGCGGTGCTAAATTGGAATTATATGTAAGAAAGAGATAGAGTTATTACTTACCACATGTATTAATAAAAGACAGAGTGATGATTTGTTTTTTTTAATGGATGTTCGCCGAATTTATGTCAATTATGTATATTAAATTTTTTTATCTAAAAAGTATAAAAGATCATCCATGTTTCATGAAAAAACTTGTAAAAATCTGGGTTTATATTATAATTATTAGTCTGATGGGAAATATTTAATCAAAAAGTGATTGATTGTTCTTAAATCTGTCACATTAAATGTAAAATGTTGTCTACATTCAAACAATGTATATTATGAAATAAACTTTGTTTTAAGTAGAAAGTTAGTCACTATAATTGTAAATTAACACAACGTATCGGTATTAAATATGTATTTAAAATTTGACGTTACTTTGATAACAATTACACTCATCTCGCGATTTACCGACCTTTGATTTACCGGCAGCTTGATTTACCGACGGGACAAACGCGCGATTTGTCGACTCTATCATATCCCCTCCATAATACTACCGTGATTGCTATATTTCTGCGCGAAATTTAAATTCACCAATCGATGTTGAGGTTGGCACGGTGATGGGGGCCCTCGACGTCGGCAATTCAAGCAGTTGAATTATCAACAACGTCGGTAATTCAAGCGATGAGTGTAACAACTTTAGATTCTTTAAGTTGACAACACTGTGTGCATAATACTAGCAATCGCCGCAAGATGGCGACACGATGTCGTTTTATTAGTATGCCGTCAAACTAGGAATCTGCCTTATGATTTTTTATTAAAAATTCTTTAAACGTCAACAATTAAATGTTAAAATAATCTTTTTCGTATTATTTAATACCGATATTGTTACAATGGTCGTAGGAGATAAGTTTTTTGCTTATAAAAAGAACTATTAGGTGCAGTTATTAAAATTAATATGTCACTATGCTGGTGAGAATACATTTGTGATAGTATTATTGTTGAAATGTTTATTGTATGTATATTGTAAATATATAATTTGCTTGCTTTCAAGCATTAATAAAGCTTAATTGATAAAGGGGGATATGTTCTTATTTTTGAACTATAATTTACTTGTGTTTGTGCTGGAAATGGACAAATGAAAACATGTTCGTCGAAGTCATAAGAATAAGGTATGTATAATTGTATATTGTATATACAATTTTCATATTTCTCTTTTAGCTATTATTGGATATTTGGATACAATGAAAAATAATTGTACACATTTTTTGGATACATTAGTCAAAATATTTATTTATCTTTTACAACATAAAAATACATATATAATTTGTATTACATATTTAGTATTAGATATTTTAATTAAAGGATTTGACTAGCACTGCTATAATACCTATATGTCATTTTAATAAATTAATAAAATGTGATGCTATTTTTAATAAATATATAAATTAAGGATACAACAATACATTGCACATGAAAAATAAATATTAACATAAAAAAGTATTACGTACACAAAATATTAGCTACGTAATAATAATTGTTCTTAATCAGCCACGCTATAGTTTACGTATTAAATTGACTAGTTTCAAATAAATAGTTAAATACAGTAAAATCTCGTTAATTCGAGACAGGGAGCCCTAAAAGACAAAAGGGTCTTGAGAAAAATAATTACATACTTATACAATTAGATCTCAAATTTAACTATTATCAGGAGCGGATCTTGAATTTGGGAGGCCCTGGACTAACACCACACAGGGGCCCTACTTAAGTACTTGAATATTTAATATATTGAAGAACTTTGATGACCATTTTTTTTAATCATTACCAATCAGTTTTTTATTCTGGTGACCTTTTTTTTGTCATTTACCCGTTATTTTTTATTTCTTCGCAAAAGCCTATACGTAGATCTGCCCCTGACTATTATGCTATTTTTGTTTCTTAAATTTTTGTAATTACTTAGGGGTTGAATTTTCAGTAGGTAACTAGAGCTGTACTTGTAAGGTTCCTGCCATATATAATATATACTATATACCTTTTTAAATATTTTTTTGTTTTGAATTGTTAATATGCGATAGGCTAATTGCAAAATTCGATCAACGAACTCAAATATATAAGTTTAAGAATGTTTCGAAGGAAATAGAAGTATTAATCGATTTCGATGCATTTTTTGAAATATCAAAGTAGATTTTCTCGATTTAGTTATTTTTTAATTCTTATTTTTTTGTATTTGATGCATGAAATACAACAAAAAATTTCGAATTTTAGATTTGATTAAAAGTATGTTTATTTTATAGAAAATGACGTGGAAAGTTGAAATTTTCAAACCGCAGGTTATCTCATAACGTTCTCGAGATATGGCCTCTCAAAGTTTTAGTTTTTTCAAAATTTTGGAGAAAAATGATCGTAACTTTTGAACGTGTAGTCGGATTTGATTTTTGTCGACGAATTTGAAATCAGCGTGTCAAAATCTATAGGTTGACATGTATAACACTTCAAAAATCGAAGAAAAAAAATTTGTCAAAAAAACGGCATTTTTTTCAAGATATACCCCTTGGAAAAATTTCAATTTTCAGCAAAAAAAATTTTCTCTTGTTTTGAAGTATTATGCATGCCATTCGATAGATTTAAATACGCTGATTTCAAATCTGTCAACAAAAATCAAATCCGACCACACGTTCAAAAGTTACAGCCATTTTTCTCCAAAATTTTGAAAAAACTAAGAGTTTGAGAGGCCATATCTCGAGAACGATATGAGATACAGACCTGCGGTTTGAAAATTTCAACTTTTCACATCATTTTCTATAAAATTAGCACACTTTTAGTGAAATTTAAAACACATTTTTTGTCATATTTCATGCATCAATCTTCGATTTTCCATATAAATATTAACATAACCCACACACAAATAATAAGTAGTATCTAAATTTACTAAATAATCAATAATTTTAACTATTTTCTATGTAATTTGTAATTTAAACCAGAGTCAATTAGGTAATTTTATTGGAACCGAGATATTTGTGATTTTGTACGAATTATAGTTAAAAGCAAAACAAAATAAAAAAATGGTTGTAATTAGTTTCGAAATCCACACGAACGAAGCCGCGGGTATCAGCTAGTTATTAATATAAATTTAATTATTAGTTTTTTAGTGAAAAGAGGCCCACCAGAAATCTTGGTGTGGGAGCCCACGATAGATTGTAGAGGCCATGTAGATATATGGTAAAAAATGTTGAGATAGAAATTTTGAAAAATTAGTTAGGAAATTGGGGGGGGGGGGTAAAAGGTCTTTAGATCATTCTGAAGTTTCTGCGATTTACAGTTGTTACAAAGTATAGGTACTGTGTCGTATAATCGAGGCTTTACTGTATACTTGTTAATATTACGTATAGCTACAAAAAATAATAAAATCACAACGCTATTTCTATGATATATGTTTTATAATTGATCCTACAGTTTGGGGTGGAAGTCAAAGGTTTGTGTTCTAGAGGGGTGGAACGTTACTTGAGACAGTGGTACGATCTCGGTCCTTGCGTTTGTGCTGCCGGCCCTTTCAGTGGTTGTGAACCTTTAATCAAAAATATCATTTTATTATTATCAACAATTCGATTTTATTAAAAACAATTTTTTGAGCTATATTTCTAATATGAAAATTTAATTTTTTATTTCAATATTCTATATTTCTGTTTATAAGGGAAAGTGAGGGGGGGGGGCAATCAAACCTTACGTTTTATAATAAAAAAATAATCCTTACAAGTTTTAGGGGATGGAGAGGTTTAAAATTTAAAAAATCAATGTACGCTCCCTAAAAAAAACAAATGATTTAAATATTAGATATATATGTGTATATGTAGATGGCTGGCTTACCTACAAATGTAGGTACTTGACCGGGTCATGGTATGTTGACGTCTCCTGGGGAATCTATGTTTCGGGCAACACCAAAACCCAAACGTGTTGCGAAATTCTTTGCGAAATTTACCTAAAATAACAAAAAAGAAGGTACCTTTAAAATAATATATAAATGTAAACTACTTATCGATGGACTAATTTTAAATAAGTTATAACCCTCATTATGAAATTTTCACAGGGGACGATATTATAAAATCAAACGCTTTTGAGTTACTAATATCTATTATAAATGCAAAAGTAACTCTTGTTTGTTTGTTACCTTTTCACAGCTAAACTGCTGAGCCGATTTTGATGAAATTTGTCAGGGAGATAGCTTGCATCCTGAGGAAGGGCATAGGTTACTTTATATTCCAAAAATGATTACATAAAAATATACAAATTCAATTCGAACGAAGTCGCGAGAAGCAGCTAGTTTGTGTATAATTTAACGTAAACTATTCTTGGTTTCTGGGTATAAGTTCGTGTAGAGCCTGATTTTATTTAACAATAAAACTTATTTTATACATTTAAATAATTAGATATAAAAAGTCTTATTCAATTTAAATTTTGAGGGATATAGCTTTTAAGCATTGGTCCATCGAAATATTAATTAAAAATAATCGTAATCGATAGGAAATATTTTTTTTCGTAGATAAAGGACGGGGGAGGGGGTATTATAATTTTTTATCAGTGGATGGGAATTTAATATAATTTAACCCTCGGACCGACACCCGGGTCCAGCCAGACCTTTTTCGTTTTCAATCGTAAATTAAATATATTTCTAATTAAGCTAGCGACTTGTACTTCCAGGTAGCTTCCTAAAATTTTATTGGCTATCGATTTATAAAACAATTATCACGAAAAGTCCTTAGAAAGGATTGCTATAAGGACATATAAAAAGTACACCTTCGGACCGACACATGGTGTCTGCCTGGACTCCTATACATTTTGCATGGAAAACGCATAGAATGTGATATATTTTTGTCATTCTACCAGGCTTTTTAAAACTTTTTTCTAGTTTTTCATAGAAATTACTTATTCAAACTATTATTTATGCTCACTTTACACATACGCACGCATATATTCATGTACACATTTGAATATTTGTGTACAATCTTATTAAATACGAAATTTTTTGTATATTTTTGAATGTTAAATGTAAAACTTCCTAAGGGGATGCCCCATTGTGTCCCTATGTAACTTTTATCAATATAAGTTTTATTTACATTTTATTCAACTGGATTTAATTTTTTTTTTAAATAAATGCATTATTGCTTATAAACTAAAATAAGGAATAATTTTCTTATTTACTGTATATGCCCGTTAGGATATAAAATTTGCTTCAGAAATCAAACCAGAATTGTGAAATTGTTATGAATTTGCTCGCGATTTTAGAGCAGTGGTAATAAATTTATAATACTAGCGATTTAGCCACGCACAGGGCCCCTATTTTCGAGCTCATTCGAGAATATATCGATTCGAGTTTTTCGTTCGAGATTTTAAATCTCGCATGCCTAGGAGCAGTCGAGATTTTTCATTCGACATTTCTATAGAAAAAAGAATACGGTATAAGTTATACACAATCGAGATTCTAGTAAATAACTTTGAGTTTTAGTTTAGTAATCTCGAATGAGAAAAAGTCGAACGAACTCGAGAAAAGGGGACTGTACGCGATAGTCGCGCTGCTAAATCGCCATTGTGTAAGGGGTCTAAAGTTGCTGCCTTTTTGAGGTAGGTATACACCAATCACCACTACTTTTAGATTGTTAATTTTTACTTGCCATTCAGTTTTGATTTGGTTAAGATCAAATTCTTTATAATATCGGGCTTTATTGATTTTTAGAAAGAAAAATAAAATAAAATATTTCAATAATATTTATATATATATTTTTTCTTTTACAATAATACATATCATTTAGTACAAACATTAGATAAAAAAAATCTTCTTAGCATTGAAATTAAAAATAAATCTAATAAATATAAAAAATAGTACAACTATTTAATTCTAATAATATTTATAATATAATAATACTAGTGTTATAAAATAAAAATTTGAGCTTATATTTTATTTCTCATATTTACATTAAATTTTCTTATCTAAGCATTTATTTAAATAAATAAATGCTTCTATTATAGTTTCTGTTCCCTCACTACCTTGTATATAATAAACACCTAATTTTTTTTCAAAATTGAAATTACACTCGCCAAAAAAATGTATAGAAAATATGCTAATTAAAATTAATTAATTACAGTTGAAATCGGTTATAACGACTTAATACAATATATCGCTTTTAACTTTTTAACGACTCAAAATAAAAGTCCAACTGAATCCGATATAATTGCATTTTTATCGGTTTTTACGACTATCGGCTTTTATTACCACCTAATATGACTGGTCCCCTCGATTTCGTTATAACCGATTTCGACTGTATAATAAAAGGAAAAGCATTTTTTCCATCTCTATATGTAATGTTTTAAATTTTTTTATCTTCTTTCGACTTATCGAGATTGATTTTAATTTGAAAAAATAAACATTACAAAAAATAATTTAAAATGCTTTTTGAACGTTTTTTTAAACGAATCAGGGGTTTCCAATATTTTTCCTACATCGACCCCTTTTAAAAGAATGATTTTCTTTATAGACCCCCTTACATTTTTAGATTGTAGATAACATATGTAAAGATACTACAATCTTATTGTAAAAGTGCAAGTAGAAAAAAGGTAATTGTAATTGGACAAAAGTTAAATTAATTATAAAATTTATCATCGATAATAATAGACCTCTGGAATACTATAGATCCTTTTTAAACGTCCATAGAACCCCGAGGTGCCCGCCTGAACCTCGTTGGGAATCCCTGTTTTAAATCTTACCTTTTTTTTATTTTGTGCTGTGTTCATATGAAGTTAGACTGTCAACATCTATTAATTGAAATGTGTATTCAATATTATTATTTTAAATATTATATTTCAGCAAAATCATAAAAGGAATGTACAAATATTTTGTATTTTAAGGAGGTTGACACTATAGGTTTCGGGGTTAGTGATACGGGGCACGTTTTTCTTTTGTTTAATAAAGGAAAACGTGATTACAATCATTCTGAAAATTTACAGATATCTTTGTAAATTAATAAAGAATGTATGCTCAAATTTTCATCAAATTCTTTCTTTCACATCACTTTGAAAAGTCCTGTCATGTCTCATGTCATTATACAGTTTTTATAAGAATACATGTTAAACTATTCTCCTAATGACTTTGAAAGGACCCCGCATATTCCTTATGGGAACTGGCTTTCCGTGAAAATCGCAAAATGTTTGGTATGTTGTAGTTTATTTAATACTGATCAAAAGCTCTCAAAGGAACAACCTCGAAAAATGAACCGTTTCGGCGATAAAAATTTTTCAAGAAAAAAAATGAAATTAAAGTTTTATTTGAGTTTTTATTGTTTTAATGCTTTTTTGGCTATTCTAGTTTTTCACTAATGCTATTTCAGAGGAAAGTTGTTATTAATGATATTACAATGATGAAAAATGTAATTATTAATTTTTTTACTATGGTGTGTAAACAACAAAATTAATATAGCCCATGAAAAATTAAGATTGAGTGATTTGACCGTACGATACACGATTCATACCATCAAATCACATAACCACTGCAATCTTAAATGAAATAATATTCTGTCCGCGCAACCACCGCGGTAAGCGAATTTTATTTGATAAAAAAAAATAAAAAAATAATTAAATGTGTAAAAATAAGTTGGCTCTGAAATTTTTTAAATTTTTTATTGATTATTAACTTTTTACTCTACATAATAAACCAAAAAATAAAATAAAAAACTTGTAAAAAAATTTTTTTCACATCGGGACTCGAACTCGAGATTCTTAGTTTACAATCTCTACAAAAAAAAATTGTTTTTAAAATATCAACCAAACGGTACCTTATATCGAAAAATCACAAGAGACACAATAATTTTGTTTTATTGAGAGGATTCCAAAACATATTTGATATTATCAATCCGATATTTAATACCCGAGATATGATTTTTTTTCGGTTTTGAACGGCCGCCATTTTGAAATCAATAAAGGAATTTCGCTGACTAACGAACTTAACCGAGGTATTCGTGAGATCGATTTTTCAACCAAGTTTCAAAAAGATCGGAAGTAATCCTGGAAGGCTAGAGAGTCCACTCGAAACGGCAGATATACATATATATATGTATATATATATATATATATATATATATATATATATATATATATATATATATATATATATATATATATATATATATATATATATATATATATATATATATATATATATATATATATATATATATATATATATATATATATATATATATATATATATATATATATATATATATATATATATATATATATATATATATATATACATACAGTTTTGAACGGACCTCATTTTCGTGATCTCGAGATCAAGTTTGATAAAGATATATAGTTTTTTTTCCGAAGTTGCGTCATGATGGTGATAGCAATAGCTATATTTTTCTTCGAAAAATTCGCTAATATAACAAAGATTTTGATGACAAAAAAATAAATGCTGTGTAAATCATCAATTATTTTAATTAATTAATAAAGTAAATTAGTAATGATATATTATTAATGTGAGTTATTTGTAACTTTGAAAATGTTAAAAGATTTAAAACTTAAATAAAACTTCAATTTCAATTTTTCATCTTCAAAAATTTTTATCGCCGAAACGGCTCGTTTTTCGAAGTTGTGCCTGTGAGAGTTTTTGATCAGCATCACATAAACTACAACATACCAAAAATTTTGCGAATTTCACGGAAAGCCAGTTGCCATAAGGAATGTGCGGGGTTCTTTTGTAAGTATTTTTTAAATATAAATGTCTTGTTATTTTCAAAATTTCATCGAAATCTCTCTCTTATTTTTCTATGATGTCAACCTCCTTAATCGAATAAATTCATAATATATATTTTACAACTATTTGAGATTATATTAATTAATTATTAAATATAATACTTGATTTATTAATTACTATAAATTATATCGAACCCTAATAGTCGAATTATCGTAGATGATAAATTTGCCGAAATTCAGTTTTATATCCCAAACGACACCATCCAGTCACGTAACTACAAATTTAGAGCCCATGACAAATTTTTAATTAAGGTGAGGTCCTCTAAAAAATGTTAAATGACTTTAGTGGAATAGATGGAGACCAAAAAAAGGTTATTGGTTACCTGTTGCGAGATCCCTGATTTCTTTGTCAGTCCAGCCACCTTGTAGTTACGCTACTGTCAATATACTTTATACAGTTTAAATATTTAGTCTAAAGTAAAGTTAAAGATTTTTAAATGGAATCAATATTCGTCTGGATTATTTTAGCGCCTGCCGATTGTAATAGATGTCCTTAATAAAATACCAAAAATGTAAGGCTGTTGACCCTCGAGACATATATTGAAATAAAAACAAATTAGTGCAGTTTGGTGTAAAAAAAACCGGGATAGTTTTAAAGATAGTAAAAATTTCTAAAAATACTTTCCTACATATTATAAAACGCAACGTCCCTGTGTCTGTCTGTCTGTCCGTTAGTGCGCTTATCATTCGAGAACCACTTATCCGATTTACGAGTTTTTTTTTAAATTCATAGATAAGTTTTAGTAAATATTTTGTTACGTTAGGTAACATAAGGAATAAGGAGTGACGATAATAGTAAATCAAGTTAATCCGTTAAATATTGAACAATATAATGTAGTAAATAATATGTTTATTCAACTAAACAATAATTCCGTAGTCCACGCGAGCGAAGCCGCGGGTATAGCTACTCTGGTATATATCTAAAATTAAAGGTTTTAGTCTACAAGCTTGGTCCTTTTCATTAGCTTAAATTTATTAAAAACTTATTGTCCACGATCTCAAAAACTTCAACAAAGTATTTCTAAGAAATACCATAAATTTCTTCTCGCATACGATAATTATTCGTCTATTAGGGCTCGATGAAAGTCTATATCCAGTGGTGTAACCAGGTTTTTTACAGGGGTCAAGGGGGTGGCTTTAACATGTAACATATATAATATTTAGTAAGGTATGTGAAACAATTTGGTTCCTAGCTGATTACAACATTGCATAGGATAGGGGGGTGGCACGGGCAGGTTTTTCTGGCACCCCAATAGTTACGCCACTGTCTATTTATGTATATCAATTAAGATTAGGTATATACATATTATACATATAACATCTATCTCTATGTCGTATAAATACTATATATTTTTAATTAATACTTATTGTTTTCAATATTAAACATATGTCTGAACATTCATTTAAAAATATATTTTTATGTATTATGTACTTACATTTAATTTTATGTCTATAGGTACCTGTAATCCAGTGGTGTCCGCAGAATTCCCATGGGGGTAAGTTTGTAGACAATTAATTACATCAATATTAATTATTTAATTATTTTAACAAAGTAGAAATAGAATATATTATTTCACCAATGAAATTAATCTAAGAGGGCTATTTACCCTCCACTATGGATAACCATGCTGTAAACTTGTTTCATATAAATATTTAAAGCAATGCCACGTGTTTCGACTTCGTAGGAAGTTATCGTCAGGAGTTTAATGATACTAGACTGATATCATTGTTTTTGAGTAATGTTACATATGTTTAATATTTTTAAATACATATATATGATTTTTTTTCAGAGATTATATTTTTTATATAAAAATAAATAGTTATTAGTTATTTATAATATTTTTGAAGCGTATATGCTCTGTAGTTTGAATGTTAATGTACAATTTTTTGCACAATTCAACACATCTAAAGCTGATCTCAATTAAAGAAAACAGTCAGTGCCGGACTTGGAATTATTTAAAAGGGGCCTATATTTATTAACATCCGTAATATTTGTTCGTATTGCGGTATTATGACGGAAGTATGCGTTCTATATAGTTTTTTACGTAATTTTTTCTTTAGTTACCTAAAAGAACTCCCAAACTTTTTGTTAATAAAGAATTTTATTCTGAAACGAATAAAAAATTGTTTAAAAAAATAAAAAATTGACATCCGTTTCCGGTTTAATGATTGTCTTCACCCCCTATCATTAACTATTACACTTGTTATTCTTTAGGCTTTGAATCAAAACCATTTTCCAATTTAAAAAAAATCAGATTTACGATTTTTTGAAAAAGTGGCCCACTAATTTTGACCGCAAGACTTTGTAATCATCTGTAAGTATTTCTTGACTTCTCTAGTTAACGTTTTGTCATATATTTTGTAAATTAGATCTTTGGTAAGTGTATTTAAACTATATTAAAAATTTAAGTTTTGATGATTTCTGGAAATGTATTTTTTTTGGGGGGGGGAGGTCCAGCACTGATAATACTATAAGTATTTTAAAAATAAATATTGTTTACACTCACAGAAAAGTTACATACATATATACATACATTTTATTTAAAATTAATATTATTTTTAATAAAATATAATTTTAAAAAGCTTTACTTAAATTATAAATTAAAAATAAAACAAAATTAACCAAAAATGGAGCACTTAAAGATCCTAGAGCCCCCTTGGATACGCACCTGAACATTTTTGTATCCTGTAAATTAAAGTATCATAAAATTCTGCCACAAGATGGCGTCCGTAACGAAAAACCATAACAATTAAATAAAAATTTATTAAATATAAAAAAAATCAAATCAATAAAAAAACAGTTATTTATAACTATCCTTAAATCTAATTTACATCTACTCAAAAAACTATATTTTTTAGTCAAGACTCGAGACAATAAACCTGACTCAATTCTTTTTCAAGTACATCCTCTGTCAAACATGCTCAGTCCTGACGGCCATTTTGAAACTTCCCTGGTTCGTATCCTCGCTAACGTAATTCTGGGCATGATTCGCAACGCGTGGGTTCAACCCGCCACCGCTAGATGTAGTTTGTGTTGTCGTTTGTCTGATCACAGCGCCTCCACCATTGTTGACTATGGTTGCAGCTGGTCTGTGCCTTTTGGTTGATACGTCGCGGTACGCGCAGAACTTTGTGGCCTCGGTGGCTCCGTTGGTGCGGTAGTCATTGTTGCATTTGGTAGCACGTGTTGGTAGACTTCTCAGCCGGAATGTGTCGTAGTTTTTAGCGCGTTTGTTGCACAGGCATTGCGAAAAGTCACGCCGAAACTCTTGGCGGAATTTACCTGAAACAAATACGGAATATTTAGTACTTGAAATATATACAGGGTGTCCCAGATAGGTAATTTTATTCGAAAACGATTACACTTACAAGGGAACCTTTTCAAGTCGAAAATTCGTATTGAGTTTAAACTTTGTATATAGTTAGAGTAGGTCAAGGTAAGTAAGAAAAAAATTATCACAGCTACGGTAAAACGGTTAGAGGGGGTGAAACACCCCTATGAAAATGTGCAAAATAATCATATTTTTTCAAATAACTCTGATAGTAATGAAAAATTTAAAAAAATCAAAAAATTTTCATGATTTTTCATGCTCTTTTGAATGGCGATAGTCAAAAGTCGAAAAAAATTAAACCTATGGAAAGTGGGTTGGAGGTGGGGGTTAACGGTTTAATTTTGACTATCACCATTCAAAAGAGCATAAAAAATCATGAAAATTTTGTATTGTAGATTTTTTTAAATTTTCAATAGTTTCAGAGTTATTTGAAAAATATGATTATTTTGCACATTTTCATAGGGGTGTTTCACCCCCTTAACTCGTTTAACCGCAGCTAAGATATTTTTTTTCTTACTTATCTTGACCCTCCTCTAACTATTTACCAATTTTAAACTTGATACGAATTAACGACTTGAAAAGGTTCCATAAAAAAAAAATTATCTGTTTTCAAAATTTTTTTTTGATCCTTTGAAGTTAGGACACCCTGTATTTGAATTACAATTCAATTTTCAAATAGAGTAATTTTAAATATTGTATATTTAATAATATGATAAAAGCACGGTTGAATTTGAAGGATTTCGATTTTTTAAATATGATTTTTGATATTTATTTAAATTATTTTTAATTCAACGCAACTTATAGTTTTGTTAGCGATTTTTCTTAAAGAAGATAAGTACTTTTTTTATTTATCATTCCGTATTTGTTTTCAGTTTCGATTGATGTTATTATTCTTATAAGATATTAATAAAAAAAAAACTTTAAAAAACAAAATATATTTCTTGTATTTATGTATAAAAAATATTATAAATGTGTGGTTATAAAGTGTATATCCTTAATTATATTGAAATTTAAGTTAAGATGGTTACACATAATTAGTTAATTAAATAAATATATTTATTTTAATTATTTCATATTGAATTATAATACTAAACAATTATTTTGTGTATATTTCTTATAATTATAACAAATAAATTAATAAATTAGATCAAATGTTGAATAAAATGTAAATAAAATTATGATCAACCCCTTTTTGAAAGAATTTTTAAAAGTATTACAGCTTGCAGACACTTTCAAATGGGGTATCAAACTTATATGTCAGTTCTCTTAGGGTTTATGACACATAGTCTTATGCATAGGAAGTAAAAACAAAGTTATGTAAAATATATTTACTTACGTTGAGTAAAACTGGTAAACACCAACCCACTGTGCATGCAAATATCTGTTAAAAACTCAAAGAGAACTGTCATATAAGTTTGGTACCTCGTTCGAAAGTGTTTGCTAGCTAATTAGTCTTTAATGAGTAAATAATTACATTCGTCAATAAAATAAATACGTTTAAAAAGCTGTCAAGGATGTTACGGGACTTTCTTATACGTAATACGTATATCTATTTTCTGATTAACTCATTAATTATATTTTTACATACAGTGAATTCCAAAAGTTCGGGGCTACCTATAAATAACTTTTGAAAGGTTTGAAATATAAGATTAAAATTTAAAGAGATACAATAGGATCTAAAAAATCTATTAATTGCACCCAACTGCAACTCTTCGAAAAAATTGTAGATGCCTCGGCGATCCCGCGTTGTTTTTGTCTCGGTTAGCCCTTTCTTACGAGCCCTTACTCAACTCCATGTGCCATTTAAGATTTCTTTGCTCCCCCCTCTCCCCGTCTTACGGTGTTTTTGTGTTTAAATAATAGATTTAGTGATCCCATTGTATTTCTATAAAGGACCCCGTAGAATCCTTATGGGAAAGGGGTTTCGGTCAAACTCATTGAAACTTTGAATTCTGATAGTCCTTGATGAGTAGATTAAAAGTGTCAATGGGCACTAATTGTAAGTCCTAAAAACTCAAACTTATATAGCCCTCTAAAGTTGGGGATCATGCTCGCCTTTAATTTGCAATAAAAAAAATTATAGAACCTTAATTTTCGCACAACTATTTGTATGTGTTCCCAAATACTTATATAAACGATTGTCACCATAAAAAAGTAAACTTTTAAATTCTTTAGTCAATGGCAGTACTTAAATCTAATTATTACGTTTTTTTTTTATTATAAACCAATTTTTTATTATAAAACAATTGGATTTGTTTATAATTAAAAAAACGCAACAATAAGATTTAAGTGTTGTCATTTTCAATGAATTGAAAAGTTGACTTTTTTATGGTGGCAATCGATTATAGATGTCTTTGGGAACACATACAAAAAGTTGTGTGAAAATTAAGGTTCTACAAATTTTTTTATTGCAAATTAAAGACAATCATGATCCCCAACTTCAGAGTGCTATATCTTAAAAGTTTGAATTTTTAGGACTTAGTGCCCATTGACACTTTTGATCTACTCATCAAGGACTATCATAATCCAAAGTTTCAACCAATCAAAGTTTCACCGAAACCCCTTTCCCATAAGGATTCTGCGGGGTCCTTTCAATTCTATATTTCAAACCATTCAAAAGTTATTTAGATGGCCCCGAACTTTTGGAAGGCACTGTATATATTATTAATTAAGAGACTAGAGACGTCTTACGTAATAAATATGATTGTTATTTTTGCTAGTGCGTCTTTCCGGACAGCTTGTACATTTAAGATAAGACTTACCGCTCATGAAGTTGTAGATAATGGGATTCATAGCGCTATTGGCGTAGCACAGCCAATGCGACAACATAGAGAGCACCCTGTAGCCGTCAGTGTTCGGGATCTTCACGATCAGCCTGTACATTAAATTGTAATTAATAATTTATGACGTTTTTTATAAACAACCTATACAGGCTGTCCAAGATAAGCGTGCAATGCATGGGGATATCCTAAACGGTAAGAGATACAGATGTGGTTAAATCAGATGAATTATTTGTAAGAAAGGGGTGAGTATTACAACATCAAAAAATATTAATAATTTTATGTGGTTCAGGCGGTATACCCAAAAAACTGAAAATTCGGAATTTCTTTAAATGACTATAACTTTTTTGTCAAAGTAGATAGGTAATTTTTGTTTGCGGTTTCTTAAAGCACTTTTTTGAGTAGAATTATTTGGTGTATTCAGAATTTTTATATAACTTTTAGTTTCCGAGTTACAAGCCCTAACTTTAGTTTTTCTTATGGGCCGCCAAGTTGGCTATTTCATATTCGAACGTGTTTTTTACTCTACTTTACAATGATATGTCACATGTCATACTTATTATTAAAAAAAAGTAAAAACCTTTTTTTTGTAATAGTTTATTGTTTTTAAATATGCATTTGTTATTTTCATTGTTGTTATTGCGATTTTTGTATAACAATTTTTGTTTTTCATGGCTTACTTAAATGTTTGTAATAAAATACTTTATAAATATCACCAGTATTTAGTACTTCGACTTATTTTCTATAATAAGTATGTCATGTGATATATCGTTGTAAAGTAGAGTAAAAAACACGTTCAAATATGATATAGCCAACTTGGCGGCCCATAAGAAAAACTAAAGTTAGGGCTTGTAACTCGGAAACTAAAAGTGATATAAAAATTCTAAATACACCAAACAATTCTACTCAAAAAAGTGCTTTAAGAAACCGCAAACAAAAAGTACCTATCTACTTTGCCAAAAAAGTTATAGTCATTTAAAGAAATTCTGAATTTTTAGTTTTTTGGGTATACCGCCTGAACCACATAAAATTATTAATATTTTTTGATGTTGTAATACTCACCCCTTTCTTACAAATAATTCATCTGATTTAACCACATCTGTATCTCTTACCGTTTAGGATATCCCCATGCATTGCACGCTTATCTTGGACACCCGGTATATTTAGTAATAGTACTTTTTATTTTTTTTACATCGATGCAAAAATATTATCAATTTTAAATAGCATTATAATTAGTGATATACATAAGTGTATTTGTACTGACTTAAGTAACCAAATGAGGTAGACCGGGAAATAGCAGACCGCGAACATAACGACAATGGCGACTAACATCTTAGCCGCCTTCCTGCGGGACCTCAGTTGTCCTTCCGTAGACGTGTTGTTCATTGCACTCCTTCGGGAAGTGTTCGACGAAACTGAAAATAATAAGTTTCATGTAAAAATATAATTGTTCTTATATACTTCGCACATTAATTAAGGGGACACCTAAAAAAGGCCTGTTTTCAAATGCTTGTAACTTGGTCAAAAATTAACTTTTTTCAAAACTTTTTTATACCCAAATAGAGCAAATTTACTGTACTTTATGATGGTCTAATTTGTTCCTCAACATATTTTCATTTTTTAACTTTTTTATGTTATTTAATAAATTCTGTAAAAAACTGCATATTTTATAGAGAATTACAACACGCTAAAAAATGCCACCTGAAATATAATTTTAGGATATGTTCTGTTTGGCTTAATTTTACTGTTTATTTACTTGATTTTTCTACTCTGTTTAAAATTAGAATATTTAATGAAATTCATCAAATGTCGTTCATTACAATACATAATCTGAAAGATGTTAAGTTAAGCTTCATTTTACTTTTTTGTTATTTACTGTACCACCAAAATTAGGTATAGGTACTCCGACTTTGTTTAAATTATTTTTTCCTGATTTTCACTAAAATTGTGATACCTTTGCGAATTTTTCTTGAATAAAAATTTCCATACGACGAATTTCAAGGTGTTTAAATTCACTATAAAAAGGTTATTTAAAAATTTTATTTTCTACATAAATGCACTCCGCGTCAAGTTTCAAAATATACAGTTTTTTTTCAAAATTTATTAAATAACATAAATAATAAAAAAGTTAAAAAAAGAAAAGATATTTAGGAACAAACTAGACCATCATAAAGTAGAGTAAATTTGCTCTATTTGAGAATAAAATATTTTTGAAAAAAGTTAATTTTTGATTAAGTTACAAGCTATTTTTTAGGTGTCCCCTTAATAAATGAGCGGAGTATATACTGTATATATGGTTCTTAAATTTGCTAATAATACTTATAAAGTTTACAATAACCAAAGAAAATTGAAAAAAAAAACATGTGGTACGTAACACTAATGCATGAGGTACGACTCGCATTTGACAAAAATTTTTTTTTACTGACCTCTGCAGTTGTGTTGAATCATAACGCTGTTCTCAGTATGTCCAGGGATGTTATCACTCTTCCAAAGCACTCTAGCTATCTGATAGTACGCAAACGACATGAAGGCAAGCGGAAGTGCGTACAACACCACCATCTTGGCTGTTGCCCACATCCGGTCGCTCTCGGGAGACCACGTGGCCTTGCATTGAGTGAAGTACACCATGTCTAGGTGCGGTACACGTTTCTCGGTTGTCAGTACCACTAGCTCGGGGATGTCTAAAATATATAGTAAAGGGTTATATTTACTAATGGAATTCCGCGGATTTTTTTTATATTGATTTTTATTCATTACCTATAAAAAAAACGAAAATATCTCGGATCTTAGTTAAAAATTGTAAAAACTAACCCTCTGTCTACCCTCGCCATTAGGGGTTAACTATCGAATATTTTTATTGAAGATTATTTTTCCCGACTCCACCAAATATATCAAAATTACCCCCCCCCCCCCCATTCCCATAGGGTTTGAATTTTTGAATATGATATTTGTCTTGTAGAGTACCTACTTGTGCCATGTTTCATTCGGTGAATATAAAAAAATATTTTTATGATTAAATTTTTCCACCCCCTAACACCTTAGGGATAAATGGAAAATACTGAAATAATAGTTTAATTATTTATATTAAAAGTAGTATGTTCGATAAGTTTCAATTAAATGCGAACAAAAAAAAATATTTTGTTATATAAATTTTGACACCCTGTTTTAACCTCGTAGGGGTTGAATTTCGAAAAATCCTTTGTTAGTGGGTGCTTACATCATAAAAGGAAGACACTGTTATGGTATGTCCTTGTGACTGTACCAAGTTGTTGTTACGTAATTTACCAATCTGATGTTATGCAGGTCGTGGAACAATTAATTATAACACATTAACTTTTTTATATATATTTATTTAATTATTGATGAATGTGTGTGTATATATATGTTATTATAATTGTTCATAGGTGATAATGACAAAAGTACTATTCAATGATTTTTGAAGACGATGTTATGTCTTTGCTTACTTTTGACTAATTGAATAAAACATTGCTTGAAAATGACCACGTAAAAATATCGTGGGTAGATATATAATTATATGATTTGCAAATAATATATGATAAGATTTGAAATGGTGCAATTGTGTTTATCACATGAAAGAAATATAATATGTATGTGAGCAAATATGTCTGAGAATGTAATGTGTGGGTGTATGTAATATATAGGGTGTATATAGTACAGGGTGTATGTAATGTAAATGTATAATGTGTGTAAATACATAACAACACCTACGAAATTTCACGTTTCTAGGTCCAGGGGTTTGGGCTGTACGTTGATATATGAGTGAGTGAGTGGTTAAGGACCATGTCCATGTTAAGGACAAACTCTTTTATAGATATAGATTGCACTATACGCTAGGAAACCATCTGTCAAAAACGACACGTCGCCACCTAGTGAGCGTCGCTGGCAACATTGGGTTCATTAGTATTTTCAAAAAAATATGGTCGGGTAGCTAAAAGCAATGTGCCTAAGTTCCGATTTCGCAAAAAAAATTGTATCAATGAACCTCTATCTGAAGAAGTGTTTCACCAAGTTTTAATTAATTTTGAAAATTATTTTAGCTGTAATTAATTAAAATTTCGATTTACAAATTGAGTTTTTCGGTAACTCAATTTGTAAATTCATTTATGTATTATTTTTTGCAAGTATAAAAAAATTATGATTGCTAAAATCAGAAAATACAGCTGTCAGTGAGACTTGGTTATTACAATCGTTTCGGGATGTCATAACTCTAACTACGAGTGACTCTAGCACAATAATAGAGCACGCCCTATTAAGTAAATTTGCACGACAACAATAAAAAAATGTATATAGTCGAGTTGGTAATGCATATTATCTCCGATGTACTCACCGAATGTTAAAGCAAGCATCCATATTATAATGATGGCTGTTTTAGCTCTTCCGGTTGTCGATTTGAATTTGAGCGGAAAACAGATGGCGTACCATCTATCGACTGAGATAAATGTCAGGGTCAGCACAGATACAGCTATCGAGACAGTCTGAAATTAAAATAATTCTATTAATAGATATATTAAAGCATTGGACCCGGTGTTAGCCGGCTTAAATTAATAAAATATGTATTGAAACAGTAAATTTATATACAGGGTGAGTCATATCAGGTGGAACAAACTTAAACCGTTCATTGAGAAAAATATTTCAAGCAAAAAAGTTTTTTTTTGACTAAAATTGGTTTTTATTTAATATCTGGAGAACCCATTGTGATACAGCAATGAAAATTAATACCTGGATTAGTAATAATACTTGTTATCGATTTCCAGTATCAAACAATGGTTATTTAGACCAGGGATGGATGGGGCCTGTGGGCCCTCTGATTTTTATCTAGTATTTTTTTGTTCTTCACTTTTTTCTTATGTTTGGTATTTTTATAAGATCATATGATACAAAATACACATAAATATACATTGTTTAGTTGTCATAAGATCAACCGTTTACGAGAAATACGACGGGGAAGATAGTTTTGCAGAATTTAACTTAATACGGATGCTAAAAATTACAGAAAATAAATTTATATTCTTGTTCTAGTACTAAAAATAAGAAAAATATTTGGTGTAAATATTCCTCTTAATATGACTCCTCATAGAATTATAGCCAGTTTTATAACTTTAATTCGTATTTTATTAATTGACTAAAAAACAAATCTAAAAATTGTTATCTGTTGATAAGGATGTATTTTTTGAGGTATATTTACATACACATTTATTCTTGTTTTTAATTATAGAACAAGAATATAAATTTATTTTGTGTAATTTTTAGCATCCGTATTAAGTTAACTTCTGCAAAACTATCTTTTTCATCGTGATTCTCGTACGGTTGATCTTATAACAACTTAATAAAGTATATGTATGTGATTTTTGTATCATATGACCTTATAAAAATATCAAACATAGGAAAAAAGTGAAGAACAAAAAATACTAGATAAAAATCAGAGGGCCCATTGCCCACATACATCCCTGGTCTAAATAACCATTGTTTGATACTGGAAATCGATAACAAGTATTATTACTAATCCAGGTATTAATTTTCATTGCTGTATCACAATGGGTTCTCCAGATATTAAATAAAAACCAATTTTAGTCAAAATCTTTGGGAGTCTGTAGCTCCATCATGAAGAGTTTCCGGACACATGTTTATATGAACTTTTTTGCTTGAAATATTTTTCTCAATCAACGGTTTAAGTTTGTTCCACCTGATATGACTCATCCTGTATGATAGGCATGATGTCAGTAACAAAGTATCATTGAAATTATGATTTTAATATTGTTATAGGTTAAACATGCAGATTTAAAAAATGTATTTATTTTTATATTAAAAGCGAGATTAATATAATTTCTGTTAATTCGCCGCTATGTTAAATGGAACACCACTCAGAGCGAATGACTTCACGCATCAGTAAACGTCAAAGTGATTGATTTTTATTTTACAATTAGACAAATATCAATTCCTCTTACAAGATTATTAGGTACATATTTTATTTAAGAACTTATTAATTTTTAACACACAAAATAATGAAATTATTGCCTAACTCTGAATATTTGATTATTGTTGACAAGAAATGTGACGTCACAACTCTGAAATGTAACCTGCTAGCGTTTTGGCGTCAAATTCAAAATTAGTTTTAAAAGAGTCAATTTTTGCGATTCAACTTTTATTTTGTGCAGATATAAGTATTTTTTTGGAAATAGGAGACACGTAAGATCATCATAGAATAGTTTTGTAAAATTAGTCATCATGTCTATTCTATATTCAAAGCCCACTATGTTTTTATATACTAAATGACATTTGTATGTTAATGCTATGACATGGAAACAAAACACGATTTCATAAAAGATTTTTTTAGTCTTTTGATGTTAAATCTTAATGCCCGGTATTATCAACCAATTTAAAGCTCCTTTAGCGCTAAATGCTCCTTTAAAGTAAATTTGGTGTATTACAAATGTGATTTAAATCAATATTTAAGCTCTCAATGAAAAATAGACATAATATACGTTGTAAAGAAATACTGCCGATAATTTAAAATCTATTTAATCAAATGTATTATGCTTGGATCTGTTGATAATATGACAGTTAGTTAAAGGAGCATTTAGTTAAAGTTGATAATACTGGGCGTAAGTCTTCATAAAATATTAATAGCTAAAAATATTCACAGAAAAATTGTGTAACTACTGGTGAAAACCTCATTAAAATTGGTTCAGTAGTTTTCGAGTTTACCTATAACATGTAGAAAAATATGTTACATAGAATTAGAATGTGTCCTTTGCGATAGGTTAGTTTAGTTTAGTGACATCTAGTGTACAAATGCTAAACTAAAAATCAGTTTTATCGACTATCATAACAGAAATCTGTATTATCTAACCTGTATTCCACGTGGATAAAGTCGTGGGTAGATTTCTTGTGTTTCTATAAATGTAAACCGCAAAATTGCATTTGCAATTTATATCTACCAACACATATAATTACGAGTTGACTCGATTCGATTGTCGTGAATGTATTCAAGCATAAATAATTAGTTAAATTATAAAATGCATACATGAATAAACATTGCTAAGTCAATTTTGATAATACAAATATGTTACGGTTTTATATAAAGGGTGTCCAAGATAAGCGTGAAATGCATGGGTATATCCTAAACAGTAAGAGATACAGATGTGGTTAAATGAGATGAATTATTTGTAAGAAAGGGATGAGTATTACAACATCAAAAAAATATTAATAATTTTATGTAGTTTAGAAGGCACACCCAAAAAACGGAAAATTCGGAATTTTTAAAAATAACTTTAACTTTTTTGCTAAAGTAGAAAGGTAATTTTTGTTTGCGGTTTCATAAAGCACTTTTTTGAGTAGAATTGATTGATGTATTTAGAATTTTTATATCACTTTTAGTTTCCGAGTTACAAACCCTAACTTTAGTTTTTCTTATGGGCCGCTAAGTTGGCTATAGCATATTTGAATGGGTTTTTTCTCTACTTTAGAACGACATGTCGCATGTCATACTTATTTTCGAAAATAAATGTAACAAGTGACATATCGTGACTTTAGAACGCTAAAGTAGAGTAAAAACACGTTCAAATATCCTATAGCCAACTTAGTGACCCATAAGAAAAACTAAACTAAAGTTAGGGCTTGTAACTCGGATACTAAAAGTAATATAGACATTCTAAAAACATCAATCAATTCTTCACAAAAAAGTGCTTTAAGAAACCGCAAACAAAAAATACTTTAACAAGAAAAGTTATAGCCATTTAAAGAAATTTCCAAATTTTCAGTTTTTTGGGTATACCGCCTAAACGGTATTTTGATATAGCTTAATATTTTTTGATATAGTAATACCCACCCCTTTCTTACAAATAATTAATCTCATTTAACCACATCTGTATAACCGTTTAGGATATATCTCCATGCATTTCGCGGTAATCTTGAACATCCTGTATATAGGTAGTTATATTAAATACATCTATATATTCTATGTACAATTAAACTACTAATTAACTCCACTAAAATAATGTAGATATAATAACTGAACAATGTTATGCACTACTTATTATAATAACCTACACAAATATCAATTTTGAGTTATGAACGCATTCATAAAATGATGTTTTATAAAATAGCTCATAGCTATGAAATGTTTATTTAAATTACAATTTATGTGGGTGGAGAGGGTACTTAATTTTGTTTTTACATTTATTATTTAAAAATAAAAAGGTGTCGTTGCAGCTAGACTAAAATATTGGGTGTGCTATTGTAAGTATCTACTTATTAAATGTCCACTTACATAGGTAGACAGGCATTAAAGAGATTTGTTATAGTATGTACAATATACATATGTATTAGTTTCTTGTTTATCACATAGCCAGCTCGGGTAGTTGAAATACCTTTCTGGGCCAACGCATACTTTCATATTGAAGAATGTAGTATACATTATACACAGAGAAGATAAAAGCTTTAAGCGCAACTATGCTTCGCTAAAATTGTGTACATAATAATTGTATCATGCTCGGTTTTATAAAGAACTAACTATTACCCACTACTTTGTTTGTGTGGAATTTATATTAGATTAGATAATACATATTTCTGTTATGATAGTCGAGAAAAAAGGTTTTTAGTTTTTCATTTGACCATTAGATGTCGCACTATACTAACTTTTGAGATATAAAGTAGCTTTTGCCCTTCCTAAGGATGCAAGTAATCTCCCTGACGAATTTCATTAAGATCGGTTCAGTGGTTTATCCGTATACTAAATATAATAAATAATAAATGTTATAAAACATTTATTATTAATTAATTTTATAATTCAAAACAACTGATATTTATTTTTAAATCCGGATGATACGCCAATATGGTAGCGATATACTAACATTAATGCAAGATAATTTAGTAAAAATAGTAAAAAAATAAAAATTCCTTCATCAACGAAAATTGGTACATACGTAGTTATATGTATATCTAAACTTTAAGAAACCGTTGAGCGTAGTCGACTAAGAGGTGCAGGGGTAGTTTGGTAGGGGGTGAAAGGGATGAAAATATGTTTTTTCATAAATAACATCAAGATGGCTTATTTTATTGAAAAATATTTCAGATGTTTTTTGTAGCTCTGTCTTAGACCTTTAATTTGTTTTTATTTTGTCCCAATACAATAAAAATTGATCGAGATATGGCCGTTACAATCTGGCCTGTTTATGTACGAAGCATGATAACTCAATTTTTGTCTCGGTATTCGTTTATAATTCGCGCTGCTATTGCACTGATTCATCAATTTTAAAGGATATTTATATTTTTCGCATCTAAATTAAATTGTCTTTACGTTGGTATCAGTAAAATTACAAAATCGTGAAAATTAAGAAAGATTCAACGGTTTGAAGGTAAACAAAAAACACAATATTTATGAAAAACTCACATTAAGTTTTGACAACCTTCGAGTTGAGATAAAACCAAATTCTATTGATGAATCCATAGGATACGGTATGTGTTTTATGAGACTCCTTGGATTTTTTTTTAATTACCAAACTACCCCTGCACTTCTTAATCGACTACGCTCAACGGTTTCTTAAAGTTTAGGTACCTACCAATTTTCGTTGATGAAGTAATTTTTGTGTTCAAAAAATCTATGTTTACTGCATATTTCCTTGTCTAAGGTTTTATCGATCAAAGTAAAAAACTATGGTTATCTTTCTCTGATTTCCCCTATTTACCAGAACATTAAACAGTTATCCCCAGTGAAATTAAATATACATTTAAATAAAATACAAAAACTGGTATTATATTAAAACTTTAAGATCGCCTTTGTATAAGGAAAAATTTAAAGCACTTTGTTATCTTACCTGTTTCGCTATCTTACCCCTCATTCCCCTATATACATTAGTATGGCATATACATATACAAAATATTACGATTTTCAAACGACAAGAAAACTTTAATATTTTATTTGTACTACGATATGTATAAAAGTTTCTTTTAGCGAACAATATAAAACATTTTTTTTTGTATGAAGCACATTTCTCAGACATGTTTTTCATGTCAGGCTAACAAACAGTTAATTCGTATAAGGTAGCTGCACGGAAAAAAACGTTTAATTATATTGTTCCTCTTATATATCAGTGCTTTGTAATCTTTTTGCACGTTAAAATTATATTGTAATCAAATTATAACGTTTGGCGAACTCGAAACAGTACAATTTTTATTCATTTTTTATTATAAGTTTTACTGAGAATTTTGCTTTTAAATAATAATAAAAAAAATATACGGTTTTATCAATAACACTATGCAACAAAAAATACTTTTGTTATATAAGAGATCTGGATAGAAAATTTAGGAGGCTTTTGGCATGCTGAAACCGTATTAGTTGCCCAATTGGTTTCATCGCGTCAGGGTTTTGAGATATTCTAACCTAAAAGTCCCAAAAATAACTATATTTTCGTATAGTACATACCGTCAAAATTAGCATATTCTAAAAAAATGTAATATTTGAGATAAATATGTAGAATGATCCCGGGAAAAAATGATAAGATATAACAAGATATTATAAGATATGTTCGCATCTCGTTATATATGGTAATATCTTAATTTTTGAGCCTAAAATATATTAATTTATATAGATATATCTGATAATATATAGTAATATCTTAATATATATTGGCCCTAAGATCCGAAAATATATTGTTATATATTTTGATATATAGTAACATCTTTATATGTATTAGCCCTCAGATCCGAGAATATATTGTTATATATATTTATATATTTATATATCTGCTAATATATTATGATATCTTAAAAATATTATTTTGAAAAGAGTTCACTTAGCTTAGAATATATTGTAATATATTATTATATATAGATATATCTGCTAATGTATTATTATATCTTAATAAATTTTATTTTTTGAGTTATCATAGCCAAGAATATATTGTAATATATATTAATATATGGACATATCTGATAATATATAATCATATCTTAATATATATCAGCCCTCAGATGCGAAAATATATTGTTATATATATTTATATATTGTTATATCTGCTAATATATTATCATATCTTAAAAAAAATATTTTTTATGCATTAGGTAAACGCCCGGTGGTAAAGTATTTGTAAATAAAGTGGCTGTTACTTTTTTAAATTAATAAATTTATTAAATGATTAACATTTGTTATAACAAAATATTACATTTGACCAATATCAATGGTGATAGGAATCCGGCAGTAAAAATTTGAGGATTGTAGCAGTTTGTATTAATTTTTTACTTATTAAATGTAGATGGTATTGACGCACAAACAACAGCATCCTAAGCGAAGAACCGCGTGTTTTTGAGAACATTAGTGATGCTACTGATGGAAGACATCTTGTCAAAAGAGCAAAATTAAAAAAATTACCAATAAAAATAAAATGTTCATATTCATCTTGCAATAAATCGGATAGCAAAATTTTTTTTTGCACTTTTTTAGATTTATTTTAGTTAGTTTTTCTTTCTAATTTATTTCTTAATTTTTAGTTGGATTATTTAAAAAAAATCTTAGTTTCTCAAAAATAATACCTACCTACATAATATGAATTGGGCAAAAAAATTAATATAAAATCATCAAAATTCCCAAAAACTAGCTTTTTGTGGTGTATAAAATACACCACGTGAGTAACTGTGTTACGGTATTTCACACGAGTAATTAAGGGTTAAGAACAAATAAATACTGAATAAAAATCAAAAGGCCGCTGGCCCTACACTTATTTAGTCTAAATAATCATTACTTGATACTGTAAATCGATAGCACGTATTTATACTAAAACGATTATCAAATTTTATATTTATATCGCAATGAATTCTGAAGAAATGGAATAAAATTTTTTTAAATACCCTGAAACGGTAAAATCAGATTAAAGAGAAAAAATTTTGACTAGAATATAAGCCAAATTTTTCTCCATGTAACTGTCCATTGCTCCTTCTGAGCTGGCATCCCGTGCGGTAGCCCAGTCTCCCTCCCTGATGTTGGCATTGCTATTATACATTAACAAAATAAGCAACGAATTTTAATAATATTAAATTAATAATAATAAATATAAAAAATTCAAATATCAACCATTAGTAGAGGAGTGAAGGCACAGCTAGACCAATAGTTCAACATTAGTCCGCTAGATGTCGTGTCGATCGTGGCGCTTCGATCGTGGTTCTTATCTTGGCTAATTTTTATATCACAGGGTGGTTGATGCGGGTATCAGATTTCAGGTGGGTTGATGCGGGGTGTCAGATTTGGGGTGCGGGGGTCAGATTTCGGGGTCCCCGAATTTCAGGAATTATAGTCAAAAGTTGAAATCTGTAATACACGGATTAAATTCCAAGAAATGTGATTATAAATAAATTACTGTTGCTAGGCTATACACGGCTGGTATAATGCAGGTGGATAATATCAGATTACATTCTTAGAATGTTGCAATTGTCAACACTATTTTGCAGTTCTGCATTATTTTATAAATTATATATTAACATATAATAAAAATATTTAGATTATACTGTAATTTATACGCTTCTGAAGCCGCGGTATAATATCTATATAAAAATTTTATATAGCAGTGTATCTTCATTAGATTATTAAATTAACAATAAAATTATTTTTTAAATTGTGTATTAACATATTATGATTACAATATGCAGATTATATAACATTAACGTATACACAACTGAAGCCGCGGTATAATATTTATCTACTACATAAAAATAATTAAAAGTATGCAATGTTTATAAAATGCAATCTGTCTGCTATACGCAGGTGGATAATATCAAATTACATTCTTAGAATTGTCAACACACGGTGTACACTAGTATTTAATTTTATGAAATAAATATGGTATATCTATCTATATTAAAATACATGAAATTAAAATAACAGTGTATATAGTGCAAGTGAATATATGTAGTAAAGATATCAGATTACATTCTTGAAATGTTGCAATTGTCAACACTATTTTGCAGTGCTGCATTATTTTACAAATTGTATAATAAGAATATTTAGATTTACTGTAAGTAACTTATATGCTTCTGAAGCCGCGGTATAATATTTATCTATATAAAAATTTTATATAGCAGTGTATCTTCATTCGATTATTAAATTAACAATAAAATTATTTTTTAAATTTTGTATTAACATATTATGATTACAATATGCAGTATATATAAGTGAGGGTTAACGTATACACGGCTGAAGCCGCGATACAATTAATGCATAATATTTATCTACAACATAAAAATAATTAAAAGTATGCTATGTTTATAAAATGCAATCTGTCTGCTATACGCAGGTGGGATGTATCAAATTACATTCTAAGAATGAAATATGATCCGCTTGCTTGCAGTTTTATATATAATTATAAGATAGATATTATAGCAGTTCATGTTAGTTTGCTAGTGACTTTCGTAGCAGTATCATTAAAATACATATACAACATGAGTATCGTTGCGAGACTTAATCAGTTAAAAAATCAAGTATCGTTTAGTGACATTGCTATTAGAGAAGTGCAACATGCATTGAAGTTAATAAATACGTATGATGAAGCCACCACGTGGATTCGATTGAATAAGCGAAATATTCGATTGTTTCGAAAAATGCTTGAAGAAAAAAAAGAACACCGAGGAAAATTGGAGGCGAACATCGGGCTGGCAAAATCGTATCATAAAAAACTACATGGTATAAAAAATAATATTTTAAAACAAGGTGGTGGTTTAAAAAAACAACCTCAACGAAATTTGTACTGGCAAGAAGAGGAATGTCGTTTTGATGGGCGGTTGAAAACAGGACTTATAATAAACATGACGTATAAGGATCCCATAATATTTTTGGATAAGGCGTTTCCGTTATTTCAATTAAATATACGAAAAGAATTGTTGAAATGGCCGATAAAAGTGTACACGATTTTTTCTGGAAAATTTTTAAAACCCAACACGGATGAAGAAGATATCAAAACATTCATGACGGAAACGCAACCAATTTTAATGACTACAGACTTGCACGAATGGTATTGTGAGAATATCAAGGATAAATTGTTGGAAAAGTTGGAGGAATTCCAGGAAAGAGATTCAGGCTGGGCGCTCGATGAAATTATTAATTTAAGAGTTTACATAAATAAGTATAACCAACTAAAACTTGGAAATTCGTTTTGTGATCTACCGGCTGCTATCAAAAATAAAAAAGCTGTGATTAATGTTCACAATAACGATCAACATTGTTTTCTTTGGTCAATAATGTCAGCTCTCCACCCAGTCGAAAAACATGTAGATCGTGTGAACAATTATCCACATTATCACGATGTATTAAAATATGAAGGCCTTGAATTTCCAATGACGTTATCGCAGATACCAAAATTTGAAAAAAACAACACGCATTTATCAATAAACGTATATTCTTATAACATTCAGAAGAAAGAAGTTGAAATTTATCCAGTATATCTGAGCAAGAATAATACAATGAAAATCCATCTACTTATTGTAAAAAATGACAAGGATGACGACATGTTACATTTCTGCTGGATAAAAAATTTAGCAAAATTAGCAAGGTCTGGTATAAAACAAAACAGACATAAAATATTTATCTGTGATCGCTGCTTAAATTATTTTTCCAATCAACTGAAACTGGAGCAACACATGACGGACTGTAAAGAAATTGATAAAAAAGGTGTTAAAATTAGAATGCCTACTACAGACAAAGAAAAATATATTGAATTCGAAAATTATATGAGAAAAGAACATGTGCCGTTTATAGTTTATGCTGACTTTGAAGCGCTGTTACAACACATGACGGTTGATGAGTTGATTAAAGACCAAAATAATTCGTACACAGTAAAATCACAAAAACATATTCCGTACAGTGTTGGTTATTATCTACATTGCAGTTTTGATACTTCGGCATCGTTCTACCGCTCGTATCGTGGTGATGATTGTGTAGCGTGGTTTGTTAATGAACTGAAAAACGTTGCATTAGTTGTTTACGACACTTACGAACGTGGTGGATTACCTATGGAGCCTCTAACTCAAGACCAACTTATTTCATTTACACTTGTAGAGAAATGCCATATCTGTAATACTGACTTCAAACCTAACGAGATAAAAGTCAAAGATCACTGCCATTTGACTGGGAAATATAGAGGCGCTGCTCATCAGTGGTGTAATTTAAATTATAAAGACTCTAGAGTAATTCCGGTTGTTATGCACAATCTCAGTGGATACGACTCGCATTTTATTATAGGACCATTAGTTTCTAATTTTAAAGGTAAAGTTGATGTGTTACCAATTAATAAAGAACAGTATATATCTTTTACTAAGCACGTGAGTGGGACAGACATTCAATTACGATTTATAGACTCATTTCGTTTTATGGCTTGCTCTCTAGACAAGTTAGCCTCGTATTTGTGTAGTGAAAATAAAATTATTTTACGGAAACATTTTAATGATGATGAAGAGTTTAAGTTGTTGTCTAGAAAAGGAATTTTTCCATACGATTATGTAAGTGCCTGGGAACGACTGAATGAAACACAGTTGCCGCCGCTCGAAGAATTTTATAGTAAATTAAACGATGAACATATTTCAACTGAAAATTACGAACATGCTCAATCTGTTTGGCAAAAATTCAACATACACACGCTCGGAGAATACTCTGACATTTATTTGAAAACAGATGTGTTGCTGCTAGCAGATGTGTTTGAAAATTTCCGTAAAACTTGCATGAATTCTTACGGTTTAGATCCTGCACATTATTATACACTCCCGGGATTTACATGGGAAGCTATGTTAAAACACACAGGGATACGAATAGAGCTGTTCACTGATGTTGATCAGTTGTTATTTATTGAACGAGGAATTCGCGGTGGTTTATCACAGGTATGTGGTCGCAGGTACGCGAAAGCAAACAATAAATATATGCGAGAAAAGTACGATCCTGAGCAAGATACGCATTATTTAATGTATTATGATGTTGTAAATCTTTATGGACATGCAATGTGCATGTATATGCCTACTGGTAATTTTAAATGGATAGAGGATGAGAACTTTGATGTACAACAAATATCAGATACTTCACCTGTTGGTTTTGTACTGGAAGTAGATCTAAAAATACCAGTAGAATTACATGACAAGTTCAATGATCTACCACCGTGCCCAGAAACGCGAAAACCTCCAAATTCAAAACAAAACAAATTACTTGCTAGTCTGTATGACAAAGAACGATACATTGTACACTATCGTAATTTAAAGCAATATTTGGAGCTCGGTGTAAAAGTAACTAGGTATCACCGTATAATGCAATTCGATCAATCGCCATGGCTTCAAACGTATATTGATTTTAACACGGATATGCGTAAAAAGGCACGTAATGACTTTGAAAAAAACCTATATAAATTATTCAATAATGCATTATTTGGCAAGTTTTTACAAAATTTACGCAAACATAAATTGGTGTACATTCGTAGTGATTGGGATGGTAGATGGGGGATAAAACATCTAATATCTCAACCAAATTTTCACAGTTTATGTACACTTGATTCCTCTAGTAACTTAACGATTGTTGAAATGAATAAAACAGAAATTTTCATGAACAAACCGATCTACATTGGATTCTGTATACTGGACATTTCGAAAACTTTTGTGTATGATTTTCATTACAACTACATGCATAACACGTATGGTGAGAACGTTAAGCTTTTGTATACTGACACAGATTCATTAATTTATGATATACAAACACACGAAGACGTCTACGAAGTGATGAAAAGAGACATACATAAATTCGATACGTCAGATTTCGAAGAAAATAACATTTATGGAATGCCAAGATGTAACAAGAAGGTAAAAGGTCTTATGTCCGACGAAAACAACGGTGACATCATGCTTGAGTTTATCGGATTAAGATCTAAAATGTACGCGATAAGAGTTCAAGATAAACAAAATGTGACGAAAAAATCTAAAGGATTGAAAATAGCAACTATCAAAACACTTACTTTTGATGATTATTTAGACTGTTTAGTTGAAAATAAATGTTTGTATAAAATTCAAAAATGTATACGTTCACAAAAACATTCTATATTTACTATCGAGCAAAAAAAGGTCGGTCTCTCACCCTTTGACAATAAACGGTTTATAATTGCTAACTCTGTAGATACTTTACCATGGGGACATTATAAAATAAATGGATAAAGAAAAATAAATGTTTTTTTATTTACCTATGTATACCTACTAACCTAGCACTTTACTACACCTAACACACTAGAATTTCTTAATTTTATAAACAGGTATGTATAAGAAACAAAATAATTAATTTTATATTAAATATTATTATTAAAAAATAATCTTCTGATGTCAATGATAAGACCATTTGCCAATAATTTGTAATATTCAGTTATAATTGTCTTTTCTATTTCTGAAAAATGATAAATATATATGGAAAATAAAACGCAGTTGGTTTATATTGATAATTTATTTTTTATACCATTTTAACAACATGTACAATTTCATTATACAACAATTTTTATGATTAGCATAGGCATGTGACATACAATATATATTCAAATTGCAATGTTCTTTCTCTAGAATTTTCACAGATGGACATCCAATATCTTCTAGATTTATCACATTTGCTGTAGTTAATTCATCAATCCATTTTTTCTTCTCCTCGCCTTTAACGTAAATAATCTGATTTTCTTCGAATGAACCGGAAATGATTTTTGAAAAAGAATCGTATTCAGTATAGCCGGAATTCTCATAGTCCAGCCCGTGTAGATATTTTTTTAACCAGCGGGCTTGTTTTTGTTCTTTTCGATTTAGTTTAGCAAATGGTGTTGGTGGTTTGAATACAAAATGTTGAAATGGAAATATATCATTATCACTCTCGCCGTTGATTTTAACAAATGCGAGTTCTTTGCAAACAAAACAGTTATTAACAATAAATCCATGCACGTCTACAATGTACGACATAATGATATAGATTTGTATATTTTTTTTATAATATATCTTTTTCGTTCAGCCAAGCGTTATGTGTATTATCAAAACCTATAAATTTAACGTAAACTTGATTGTTTCTTCTTTTAATTATTTTTTCGATTAAAAATACATCGTCGTTTTTAACCTTCTGGATCTCATGCTCATAGAAACCACCTTTTATTTCGTTACCTCGATAATCTTTCAGCAGATATGTAACTGGATTTGTTTTCTGTACGCGTGTTATCTCAAATATTTCAAAAGTGTAATTTACTTCGTAGCCTTTTTGAAAAGTAGTTCGATGCTTGCTTATACGAACTTTATCTCCAATTTTGAACTTTGCTACACCTGTTGTTTTAATAAAATTAAAAGAATCTTGCAACACTTGCTGTTCATTATTTTTATTAATTTCGATTGGTTTTCTTTTGATAGTACGATGTACTGTATAATTGTATTGTTTAACGAGCGTCGGTAGTATGTCAATATATTTGTACGTCCCGCGCAAACTAAACATTTTCCACATTTTATGTTTTATCGTTTTGTTAAATCTTTCAACAATACTAGCTTTTAAAGTGGAATACGTAGAATAATGGTTGATATTGTAGGTCTTTAAAAGATTTTGAAAATGTTGATTATAAAATTCTTTGCCATGATCGCTTTGTAAATTTTTTGGTACACGTTCTTTTAACACTGTTTTCATAGCTTCAGTTACATTTTCCCCACTCTTGTTCTTGAGCGGGACAACAAAAGCGTATTTTGAAAAGCAGTCTATCACTGTCAGTAAATACTTATATCCTTTGTTTTGTTTCGAATACTTTATCATCTCGACTAGATCACATTGAAACAAATCATTCAGACCCTTGACAATAACGCGACGTCTGGGGAAGTTTACACGTGCAGCTCTGTGCAATTCATTAACTAATGTAATCTTTTCTGGTGAGGCCATTACGATGTGCGAGCCTAACTAATATTGAATTATTTATCAAGTAATTTATATTTTATAACAAATTCAACATATAATGCAGGGATAGGTAGAGCTGGATTTTGTAAATAATTATAAACAAATTGCAATTCATCGCCGTATTTTAAGACATGGTGATCAATACTAGAGTATAATGTTTTGTTAATAGCGAATACTATATTAGATGATGTAACAAAAACATGAGTTATTTCACCTTCAATTGGAAGTTGATATTTGTATACAGTAAGTCCGTTATCGAGAATATAAGATGGATTTACAAGCGCTTCCTGTGTAACTTTTGTTATATTCACACTTTTGAATGTTAGTTGTAAGTAACCATTTAAAGTATTTACGTAATTTTTTAGGTTAGACAATATAGATAACGATTCATTTTTTATTTGTATATCTAGATTTTTCTGTATATTGTTACATGTTTCTTGCACATTGTTAAAATTTCTTTGAAGTGTGACCTTGTTCACAGCATCATTGTCCAATTTAGGATCTGCTAAATTACACAGACGTTTTTTATCACAATCGAAACAATCTTCCTCATTATTTAGTTTAATTGTATTTTTTTCTATATAGCTTTTATTGCACGCATCAAAGTCATCAATAGGAATTCCAACGTTGGTTAATCTTTTTCCATCTATATCATAATTATTATCGTCTGTTGATTTTAACTCTATCATTAATGGTGTGACAGATTCCCTTGCAGTAGTTTCAAAACTCTTAACATCACCATCTTCACTATCTTCACGATATCTTTTATAACTGTTGTTTTGTCCAAATTTATCAATACCTCCCACACCTCCTGTCCATTCCATTATCGATACACAAATGCGTGTAATATTAAATTTTCTATTCTATTATATCAGCTTCTCTCAATTCCTCAACAATCGAAATTATTTCATTGTTGTGGTTTGAATGACCTGCATTTCGAGAGGCCAACAGTAAACGTAAACGATTTACAAGTTCATTTGGATCGTCCCAAAAAATATAATTAGGTGGATTATTATTAACAACCATTTCAATACCTTTACCGATTTTCAACAACTTTTTAATTAAATTGTATTTTTTCCCACGATTTCCAGCCAATTGCTTCTTTGGATCATAATTTCTCTTTAAGGCGTTTGTGTGTTCTAGTATTTTTTCATATGCGTTTAAATCAGCCAAAGTCAAAAGATTTTCATCTGTATTTTTCATAACAAGTAGCTCGTAAAGCCCTCTTGTACCATTATATTCGACTCCATCGATTATAATGTCATTGTGATTGATTATTATTGGTTTATTTCCAATAAAAAGCTGATCGTCTTCAAATCTTATACCAAAAGTTTTATCAATCTTCTTGTCGTTTTGCCAATGTTTTAATAAATACGGTCCTGCAATATTACCATACATATCTTCAAAATGCAGTAACGCGTCTCGTTTACCCTCATCTGTAGACAATAATATTTTCATGCTATTATTTAAATCTTCTTCTTCTTCCGGGAACGATTCAAATACATCTTCTTCCGGTAACGATTCAAGTTCATCTTCTTCATTATAGTTTAATTTGCGAGCGAGAGGTATTTTTTTACTTTTTATTGTTTTGGGTGTCGCGTCTGTGTCTCCAGAATATTCTTCTTCATCTTCTTGTTTTATTTCTTTTTTTACCGAAATATTCTTATTTATACTGCTCAAATCAACTAGTTTTTGCAACGGTTTCACTACAGGCTCAAATGTTTGTTCCCGAAACATGTCTGCATTCTGTCTGCCTAATTTTAACATTTTATGTTTTTTACGAATCACATTGCTTAATTTAATTATATCCTGCTTGATTTTTTTATCGACAACATGCGTCTTGCGACCCATTACTGTTTTATTTAAACTGTTTTCTGTTTTTGTTGAAACTGCTTTCAGTTTTATTTAAACTGCTTTCAGTTTTATTCAAACGGCTTTCTGTTTTTGTTAAAACTGCTTTCTGTTTTATTTAAACTGCTTCTATTTTATTTAAACTGCTTTCTGTTTTCGTTCAAACTGCTTTCAGTTTTATTCAAACTGCTTTTCTGTTTTCGTTCAAACAGCCTTATCAGTTTAAAGTCTAGCAGGACAATGATGGTAACACGAATAATTTCACATAGATATATAAACATCGAAACCTTTTCTGTATCGTCCGTTATTTGGCAGGCTATCTTTATTTATAACTAAAAACCCGAATTTATCTTTCTTCCAGCATGCAGCACACATATCTTGAAATTCAGTAAACTTCATGTCTGTATTAACATGATCATCATAAATATGTCGTAAATTCATATGATCTTGCTTGAATATCACGAGAAAATTACTGTTGTCTCTGATCAATTGCTTAGGAATTCGACTGTATGTTTGACATAAATAAAAAGAATCAACGTCCCGATGTCTACCCATACTGAAATACTCGCGCATAGAATTTTGAGGATCACAAGCCACATCGTCAAATATAAATACAGAATCGGGTCTTGCTTCAGACGGAGGAAGAATTTCCGTATTGTCGTTGTATGTAAAATATCCGATTTTTTTATTTTGCTTTAAAATTTCACCCAACATTACGTATTTCGGTTGATGTAATGATTTACTGTACACGTAAATATTTTCAAAGCGTAATCCGTTAATGTCCAGTAACAATGCGATCATAGCGTTTGTTTTTCCACAGTTTGATGGTCCACAAATAATGCACCGAATCGAATCAGGGAGTAGTGGCCCGTGTCTGCTTTGCACATTTTGATTAAAATTCGGGGGCGTCGCGTCTTTTACAGGTAATTTGTTACGTTGTTGATTGAATCGCATATTTCTAACTGAACAATCTGTGCACCGTATCCTGCTATAAATACAGTTGTTTTATTGGAAAACAAGTCAGTTGAGGTGACACTTCTATAAAATGATTGTTTACAGCACTACGAAAAACAGTCTTAAACCTGTAACGAAAGCGAAAGGTGCTGGTGTTATAAATAAATTGATCGATAATTTACCTTTCGAACTACATATACCTGGAGGATTTCGTTACTGTGGACCTGGAACAAATCTAAAATTAAGATTAGAACGTGGAGATAGAGGCATCAACCCTCTTGACGAAGCTTGCAAATTACACGACATAGAATACTCGAAAAGTAGCGATTTAGAGCACAGACACCGAGCAGACAGAAAACTAGCTGAAGCGGCGTGGAGTAGAGTCAAAGCGGCAGACAGCAGTTTAGGCGAAAAGGCTGCAGCTCTCGCAGTCACCGGCGCGATGAAAGTGAAAACAAAATTTGGTATGGGATTAAAAAACAGAAAAATACATGGTAAGCGAAAGCAAGAAACAAAAAAACGAAAAACTACTTCGGGTCGTCGTCGTCATCAGTTTTCGTCATTGAATAGCGTTATTCGAAAAGCCAAAAATGCGTTGAAAAATCCAGTACCGGTCGACCTAACTGCAGCAGTACGTGCTGCAAAAAATGCTGTTCACGGTTCTAAAGTTAGAAAAATTCGTAAAGAACGCATCATACCTATACCCAAGAGAGGAGGATTCTTGCCATTGATTCCACTATTTGCAGGGCTCTCGGCTCTCGGTGCTCTAGCTGGTGGAGCATCGTCTATAGCCAAGGCTGTGGGCGATGCCCAAAATGCGCGCAAGCAACTGTCGGAAAGCGAGCGTCACAATAAACAAATGGAAGCGATTGCTATTGGAAAAGGACTGTATTTGAGACCATACAAGCAAGGTCTCGGTCTTTATCTGAGTCCGGACCCGTACAGAATAGGCTTTGGTCTTTCAAAAAACTGCCGATAAGGCTACCACGCAACAAACCGCTGACGGATGTTGAATTGCGTGTGTACGCCAAAAAACTACAAATTCCTTTTTTCAGGGGTGTTTTTATGCGAAATACTCTGCCTAATAAACCGCCGTGGACGCAAGAATGCGGCATAGTCAATTTAGACAGCATCGATAACGCAGGTACACATTGGGTCGCTTATAAAAAAACTAAAAATACGGTTAACTACTATGACAGTTTCGGTAATCTGCAACCGCCTCTCGAAATATTGAAGTATTTCGGTTCCGTAAAAATAAAATATAACTACACGCAAGATCAAACGTATAAAGATACAAATTGTGGACAACTCTGCTTAAAGTTTCTATATAATACTCAGTGACTGCACACAGTAGTTTTTAAAATGTCTTCAACAACGTTTACATTTACGGCTAATGTTTGAACAAGCGGTAATATATATTGAAATAAAAAGTCTGTGTAGTATTTTTTTATTTTTATTGATTCTCTGTGTGAAAAAATATTTTTTTTTTCAGTTGCTATATTGACCATAGCATACTATTGGTAAAATGAATTTTAACATTCTGCCAGGGCAAAATATTAACTAAATGAAATACATGCATATAGATTACATTAATTACATTGGTTTCTAGGATATACATAACATTATTAATTAACATACATATAATTTCTAACATTAATCAATTTTCTCGAATGGCAATGGGGCTACCTTAACAATGGGCCTCGTATATATGCCATGTTTAGTTTCAATAATTACTGATCGAACTTTACCATCCCCAGCTGTTATAGTATTCAAAATCCGTCCAATAACCCATTGAAGTGGAGTTAGGTTATCATCCAACACATCCCTTCTTTTAAATTTAAACGATTTTTTCCATTTTGGACGTTGTTGTAGTTTATGAAGATTTTCTATGTGCCACTTTTTCCAAAATGACTGTTGTATTTGGGCACAGTGTTCCCAAAATTTTAAACGATTCACCGGAATTTCAGTGAAATCTCGTTCTTGTATAGCAGTTAAAGGGGCATTTATTAAAAAGTGACCTGGAGTTAGAAAATTTAAATCAGTTGGATCAGCTGACATGGGAACTAGTGGTCGCGAATTTAAAATAGACTCGATCTGTGTCAAAATTGTCATAGTTTCCTCATAAGTGAAGACAGAGTTACCGAGAACTCGATATAAATGGTATTTTGTACCTTTGATGTTTGATTCCCACAACCCTCCTAAGTGCGGTGATGCATCAGGATTAAATTTCCATGTTATTTTATGTGCAATAAAAAATTCACTAATTTTTTGTTTTGAATTTTGTTTCATTAAACTTTCATAGACTTGTTTTAAATGATTATTTGTGCCATGAAAATGTGTACCATTGGAGTATATGACTTTAATATAAATTACAGCTCCGTAACATATTTGGCTTGCATCTGCGAAACCATGCAATTCAATAATTGCTGATTGCGATTTACGAAAAATCAATCTTGGTATATTTATCTGAGAAATGTAATGAATATTAGACTGTAACTTAAGCCACATAGATTGAAGATCTGGAGGGAGTGGTTCATCCCATCCAAGTTTTTGAATAAATACTTTGTATAAAGTTATAGCTGGTCCATAAAGATTTAATGATATATAATCATCTATGAACGCTTTATATTGTTGAAATAATGTTGGATTTTTGTTAAGTTTTTTCTCTAATATTAGAAAATGACGTAATGCAATATTAAATGAGTTACCTAATTCATATTGACTGTCAGATTTTTTAAATGGTAATTCTACCTGAAAACGATCATGTATCCGACATACCATCGATAAAAAAGATTTTTCAGCCTTTTTATCGTCAATTGACATTATATGGTTTGTTTTAGTTTCCTCTAACTGCCAAAACCTTGTGAGTAATTGATCTAAATTATTGTTATTTTGTTCTTCGTTATTTAACGTTTGCAATACGACAGCATTAAATGTATTTTTATTTATATTGAAACAACATTTTTGATATTGATTATGAACTTCACCAGCAATAGTATAACCAAATTGCGTGTTCTGAAGTACTGGTTTGTTATTACCTAAATGAATTATTCCAGATTTTAACACGGAATAAAATATGTCAGCTCCAAGGAGCATATCAATCTCACTAGATATATTAAAATTTTTGTCAGCTAACTGAATATTGGTTGGTATATTAAGTGTATCTTTAGATATGTGATAATGAGGGAGAGTAGCTATTTTATCAATTATTGAACATTTTATCTTACATTGATAAGTATTGTTTATACATGAAGCAATAGTTAAATTAGTGTATTCGTAGACACTAGTTTTGATACCTGAAATTCCAAAGATTTGATTCGTTTCCTTAGAACATGATAATTCCGTTTTTTGATAAAATTGACTTGTGATAAAGTTAATTTGCGATGCTGAATCTAACAGAGCACGACCTATTATATATTGACCTGGAGCCGTATAAATTTTAAGAAGCACTGTAGCTAATAAAATTTGAGATGAACTAACATTTTGCGATAGAACGACTTCAGGTTCCTTAATATTACTAAGAGATAATGTTGACTGGTTGTTTTCAAAACTAGACTCGGGTTTAGATTTTATGTTAAACGTGTTTGTATTATTAGTATGTAATAACGTATGATGCTTTTGTTGACATAACCAACAAGTACGAGACTGACATTGAGCAGTCACATGACCCTTTGATAAACAGTTGTGACACAGATCATTTGAATCAACGAAATTAATTCTTTCGTTATAGGCTAAATTCAAAAACGCTTGACAACTCAATATATTATGCTCTAGATTTTGACAATAATGACACTTCCTAATAAACGTTTTACTAGGTGTAAAATAATTTTTTGAGTTAAATGATTTACCAGGTATATTTTTATACTGTGTGAAATTGTTCTTAGGAGATGAAAACGATTTTTTAACTTGATTTTGACTATCATTAATCATATTACAATGAGATACTCGTACGATATCTTTGTTGACCGGTACACTTGTAATATTTTCTAAAGCTAAGGCTCGTTTTTCAACATAACTAAGAAAATTCTCTAAAGATGGTAACTTTTGTTGATCTCGATCTAGTTCATAGTAACGTTGCGTTAATGAGTCTAATTTATTGGACAATATATAGACAAGAACGAGATCCCATGAATCCACGGGTACATTAATATTTTTTAACAAACTGACATTTTGGCGAACTGACACACAAAAATTACGTAAACATGATGCAGTACCTTTAAGTAATTTGGGGATTTCTATAATACATTTTATATGAGAATTAATTATACTCAAGTTATTTTGATACCTACTCTTTAAAATATCTAGAGCAATTATGTAATTATCGTCAGTTAAAGGTAGAGCCTCAATTTGTTGTAAAGGTTCTCCTCGTAAATAGGATCTTAAATAAAATAATTTTTGGATGTTTGGCAAATATTTATTATTATCAATCATAGCTGAAAATAAACCAAAAAATGAGTTCCATTCTGTAAAATTACCTGCGAATATGGGTAATTTTGTCTCCGGTAGTTTTAAATAGCTAATATGATTTTCAGATTTCTGCGAAATGTTACTTTGATGAACAGCTGGAGATGATAGTGTGTTATCTTTATTAATAAGAAACTTTATCTTACTCATGATAGTAAAATACTGTTCCTCCACACTTTCCCGATCAGAAGACATTGAAACGTCAATTTCTTCAAGCTTTTCCTGAATTTGAAGATATTCCTCATAATTCCTTTGGAGAGCTTTCTCTCTTACTTCTAGCTCTTGCACAATCGTCGGTGATTGAGCATATGATAATACCGCCGTTTCGATACGTGTTATTGATGATTTAATTACTTTTCTTTTAAGTTTTAATTTTTCGGCCATTTTAAATGTAAAATGTATTTATTTTAAAAACAAAAGGATTATTATATTTATCTAGACAGCCTTTGATTATGAGAAATATCAATCAAAAACCAAATAACACTGCATATGAGCTAATGTTACATATATCAATATAATTAATAGACAGTTTTAAGTTTATGTATATAAAATTAAAACACTCACAATATCTCTTCCTTTACTTATCTTGAACACAAGTACAGCTGACTTGTATATGTAGAGATACTTTTGTTACTTGACTGCTTGTTGCAGATACACTGGTTAAATGTATTTTCTTCTTCGTACACCGCTGTGCACCAAAATTGCACGTTTGACGTATCTTCTTCTTTGTACACCACCATGTACCAAACTTGAAATGATGCTGACTTTGATATGTTAATTGAATATTGAAATATTACAATAACTTCTTTCTTGAAACGACACACCACTCTTTTCTTGAAACGATACACAACTATTTTCTTGAAACGATACACAACTATTTTCTTGAAACGATACACAACTCTTTTCTTGAAACGATCCACTTGTCAAAACACTTCACTTGATTATAAATTTTCTTGCTTGAAATGAATTTCGCTGCTTCTGAGACAAAGTAATTCTTGTAACCGACGATGAAGGACCATAAATGTTTGAACAAGCGGTAATATATATTGAAATAAAAAGTCTGTGTAGTATTTTTTTATTTTTATTGATTCTCTGTGTGAAAAAATATTTGTTTTTTCAGTTGCTATATTGACCATAGCATACTATTGGTAAAATGAATTTTAACAGCTAAGGAATCCGTTCTCAGCTCAGATTTTTTCCCTCCGGTACAATTAGACCCCAATAGCCGGTACGCTCTAGGATTGGTTGATTTTTCTACATTTAACACGATACCTAACATTGAAGCGGAGAAAAATGATAAGTTTTATTACACTCATAAAGGTGTGCTACATACCATCGAATTTCCTGAGGGATCGTATGAACTGAATCACATTCAAAAAATTTTACAGGAGAAAATGACCACTAAACATGAAAGGGGTTGGATACGATTAGAACCAAATAACAGCACGCTAAAAAGTGTATTAAGATGTACTGAAACCATAGATTTCAGACCGGACGATTCGATTGGTCCGCTTCTCGGGTTTGATAAGAAACTTCTTCAAAGCGGAATCGAACATATATCTGATCATAAAGTAAATATCATACGTGTAAATACAATATGTATCGAATGCAATATATCCGGAGGATCGTATATAAATGGACATCCAGCACATATTATTTATCAGTTCTTCCCTAATGTAAGGCCCGGTTACAAGATTATTTTAGTACCGTCTAGTATAATTTATTTTCCCTTAATTGTTAAACAAATCGATAATATTACTCTGAGAATTCTCGATCAACACGGACGATTAGTAAATTTCAGAGGTGAAGAAATAACAATAAGATTAAATTTAATTAAAGAAGACTAAATTATGGGTTTGGTATTTAACACGACAATCACACCTCGTGTAGACAGTCGTAGTATAGCCGTGAAGAGTTCAACTACGTCACACTCTTTGACGCCTGAAAATCGCGCATTTTTAGTCTCGATAGGTTACAAATTAAAAAATTCTGGCAAATAATTGGCATCGACGTATAGCAATCTATTGCTCTATTAAACTGAGAAAATTCTTTTGCAAATCAACTTGCATCGATCAACAGGATAGCGAAATGGTGACTAGCAACATTTTACACGTTGATGAACATCCTACGTTTGATGAAGCGATTTCACGTTTGGAGTACCACACGTACAAATCGTATTCATCTGCTCACTTTTCGTACAACGACGAAATTCGTATTACTATACAACAACAGGATATCTATACTTGGCCGCATCAAAGCTATATTTACATAGAGGGTAAATTATTAAATTCAAAAACCAATGCCAGCGTAACTGACGTGAAGTTAACTAATAACGCCATAGCGTTTTTATTTGAGGAAATCAGGTACGAGATGGGGGGCGTACAAATCGACAGAGCAAAAAATGTCGGGATAGCGAGTACTATTAAAACGTATCTATCGTATAACGATAATGATCGTAAAATTTTAAATAATGCCGGCTGGAATGATGATACAGATTACATACTTACCGATCATTCGGGGAATTTTTCAATATGCCTGCCATTGAAAATGGTACTTGGTTTTGCTGAAGATTTTAATAAAATTATTATGAATTTAAAACAAGAACTGATATTGGTACGCGCAAATACAGATTTAAACTGTGTGCAGTTTAATAATCATGCAACCACAACAGACGTAAAAATAGATATTAATAGAATAGAGTTAAAGATGCCTCATATACAGGTTGACGATTTAACTAAGCTGAATCTTATAAAAATCTTGAATTCAGATACTCCATTAGACATTTCTTTCCGCAGCTGGGAGTTGTATGAATTTCCAGAACTTCAACAAACTCAGAAACACAACTGGGCAGTGAAAACATCATTTAATGTAGAGAGACCACGTTATGTCGTTTTAGCTTTTCAAACAAAAAGAGTTAAAAATAAACACAATGATGCTAGTAAATTTGATCATTGTGATATTCGAGATGTAAAAGTTTATTTAAATGGGGAAACATATCCATACGATCCCTTGAATATCAACTTTAAATCTAACATGTTCGCTGAGGTGTACGATATGTATACGAGATTTCAACCTTCATACTATAATAAATGTAGTCGCGAGCCTCTTTTGAGCAAAACAAATTTTATGGACAAAGCTCCCCTCATTGTCATCGATTGTTCGAAACAGAATGAAGCACTAAAGTCGACTCAGGTTGATTTACGAATTGAGTTTGAAGGACACGATAATTTTCCAGCAGAAACAAAGGCGTACTGTTTTCTCATACACGATCGTATAATAAAATATTATGGATTATCTAATGTTGTATCAAAAATTATTTGAGGATGTATTTAATTACAATTAAGTTAATATAATGTGTGTTATGAATTGTATTTTTCTAAACTTTGTAATAGCTATAAGAAATAAAATAAAAAATGTTATAACAAATATATATATGCTTTTTATTTAAAATTCCCAATTACATTTTAATATATTTAATACATTCACATAATCATCATATTTCTCTGAAGGCCAACGAGAACTACACGGTCCGGAACTCCATCCCAGGTTAACTTTTTTTTCAATATTTTTTTGTAACCATTCGCACAGGTTCCGATCTTCGCTTTCTGGTTTGAAACATAAATAGATTTCTTCATTTTTTGCTGTATCCAATATAAACTGTAACAGTTCTGGTCTTGCATATTGAACTGCTGTATGTAGACAAGACTGCAGAGAATCTCCACACTCTTCTTCAATTTCTGTATATTTTTTTCTTACTTCAAATAGGTATTCAAATAATTTTAGATTGACATCGCAAATGACTGCATGTACGAGATCATAATTTTTTATTATTGATGGATGTTTGTTCAAAATATAACGTACAATTTCTAAATTGTTCCTCTGTATAGCCGTTGAAAGTTCATTAGCGTATATTTTAATTTCATATTCATATATTTCTCGTTTAATTTTATCATGAAATTTTTCCAGCGTGTTCATTGTTGTAATGTTTGTTTTCTTTCTGAATTCTACAACCTCTTATATAACATTATATATGAAATTCCTGTTCCAATATACTTGCTACGTCATAATAATGATTTATATTATTTGATGTATTTAAATTTGGATTTTCACATTTTGAAACAATGAAATATGTTTCTTCATTTTCTCTGATGACCGATTTAATCCATTCCAAAATTCTTGCATCTTCATCGAATCGCGTAGGATCGAAATCTATTATTACATTTACATTTTTTGCTTGCTCTAATAATGTTTCAAGAATCACAGGATTTGCAATTTCGATTGCAACTCGTACTGCTTCATTGAGAAATTTCGTTAAATCATTTTGTTCTAGCCAGCATTTATACGCTGCATGCATATCTTCAGAACTTGATGTATCACAATTGCGAACATATTTTATTAGATTATCATTTTCTTCACACAATGCAATCAAAGTTTGATGTAATCTTTCTGCCGATTGATAACTAGACATGAAATACTGAAATTCTATATCTTGCATGTAACGTTTCTTTACATCGATGATATATTCTGCTTGTAGCTCGTCACAACCGGAATTAATCGCAAATGATAAAATATTAACATCTGAATTTATGAGCATCGGAAATTTATCCAATATATATTTTAAAAAATCGTATCTGATACCTTGCTTTAATGCATCGAATACAAATTGTTTTAAAAATGTTTTCAGTTCCATTGTTGCAATTTTAGATACGACTTCTTCTGACGGAGACTCGTAAAGAACTGCGTGATACAATACCACGATTATCGATATGCATGATTTTTAAATTATTTACAATATTTTTTACTTGTATATAATCATTTAAATCTTTTTTTAATTTTTTTAAATTTATTATGTGTTGATTTAATTTTTCATTTATCGTGCATACACAAGCATTTAATTTCAGACACCTGCACTTTACAGCAACCATATTTCTACGTATGCAGCTGCTGTTGTAACTAGTCAATATCGCAATGACGACTTACAACGAATGATATCTTCATTAGATACACTGCTATATAAAATTTTTAAATAGATAAATATTATACCGCGGCTTCAGCAGCGTATAAGTTACTTACAGTATAATCTAAATATTTTTATTATACAATTTGTAAAATAATGCAGAATTGCACAACTCGTGTTGATAATTGCGACATTCTAAGAATGTAATTTGATATATCCCACCTGCGTATAGCAGACAGATTGCATTTTATGAACATTGCAAGTGTAGTTTCAATTATAAAATTTTTATGTAGTAGATAAATATTATACCGCGGCTTCAGCCGTGTATATGTTAACCCTCACTTAAATATATATAATATGAATATTTTTATTATATGTTAATATAGAATTTTTAAAATAATGTAGAACTGCACTTTAACGTACAGTCGTGTGTTGACAATTCTAAGAATGTAATTTGATATATCACACCTGCAGATAGATACACTGCTATATAAAATTTTTATGCAGATATTATACCGCGGTTTCAGCAGCGTATAAGTTACTTACAGTAAATTTAAATATTTTTATTATATGTTAATATAGAATTTTTAAAATAATGTAGAACTGCACTTTATCGTACAGCCGTGTGTTGACAATTCTAAGAATGTAATTTGATATATCACACCTGCATTATACCAGCCGTGTATAGCCTAGCAACATTTATTTATTTATAATCACATTTCTTGGAATTTAATTCGTGTACTGCAGATTTTCAACTTTTAACTATAATTCCTAAAATTCGGGGGTCCTGACATCTCGCATCACCCCCCTGAAATCTGATACCCGCATCAACCACCCTGTGATATAAAAATTAGCCAAGATAAGAACCACGATCGAAGCGCCACGATCGACACGACATCTAGCGGACTAATGTTGAACTATTGGTCTAGCTGTGCCTTCACTCCTCTACTACCATTCTTTTTTCTAATGTTCACTTGACTTGAATTTAATATTGCACTCGCGTTATTTGTATATGTAGTTTTGTATATATATTCTGATTTCACGAAATAAGCAAATTTTATTTAGAATTGCCCATATAATCAGGAATGATAAAGTTATAAGTAACATATATTTTTGTTTTAAAAATTCACAGTTGATATATCACCCAAATTTTCAATATAATTTTATAAATTAAGAACAAAAATATTTAAACAAAATTTTGGACAGTGAAATATTTTTTAAAATAAATTTTATGCATTTCTCTACAAAATTAATATCTTTTAGTTTTACTCTATTTTTAATAGTTTTTGAGATATTTTGTTTTCAAAAAAGTACATTCATCATATTTTAAAATAGGTAGTGGATATTTTTGGTGAAACTTTTTTTTGAAAATGATGTTCCCACGCATTTATCTAAAAATTCTACAACTTGTGTTGACAATTTTTATACAAACATTGATGAATACATTTTTGAAATTATAATCACTGAATTCTATGATCACACCAGTCAGGTGTGATAATTTCTCAAAAAATACAATTTTTAGTGATATTAATAGACCGAAATTTAACTTGTAAGAGAAATATAAACTCCGTTACAGCCAAAATCTCAAAATTCGTGCACGCACTTAGAGTGTTAAGCAACAAGGTTGTGCAAAATGTTTTGTTACATGTGTATTAGCTTATATACATTTAATTATTAGATATGGAATTTTTTTGTGCTTCTCTTCTTATACCTATAACATACTCAAAATACAAAATAAATTGCTTCGTATTATGGCCAGATATGACCCAGGGAACACTGCCGTCCACTGCTTATATAATACAAATTTTTAAATATAATCGATAGGTATTAATTTATTAGAAAATGAGTTATTCACAAAAAAAAAACTGATTTATGTAATATAAATGACCATAATTACAACATAGAAACAAACACAATATGAAATCTATTCAAACACGTAAACAAATTGTCAATAGAAATGTAGTTAACAATACAATTAAAATTTTCAATAAAATTCCTAAATCTATAATAGATCCGTCTGTTGAAGAACTGAAAATTACTTTAAAAGAATATTTAATAAGCAAATGTCACATGGTTTTCTTCATTTATTTACTATACATACATATATTTCGGATTTCTTTAATAGTCACAATATTTCTATACAGTTTTTGTATATATTTTTTTATTTTATTAATACGGGCCTCAAATATTACTTAATACGCATATGGATTATTTTTTTTAATTGATTAAATAATATTCGAGTATGTTGTATATATGTAATACTATGTTCGTAAAAGTTGGTGTAACTTGCCTCTCACTAGCAGTGTGATTTCACTTTGAATCAGTATATAAGCAACCAACGAACTCTAATGTTTACATAGGTGCATTCAAGTAAGTTAATACGGACGTAAGTAAATGAAGCTGCTATATGTTTATTTAATTATATAATATATGTGACATTTGATTATAGATTCAGTACGAGTTTTCCCTGGTTGGACGATTCTGTAGTATTGGGATAGATAATAGATGGATACACCCCCCCCCCCCCTCTATGCATATATTATAAGATATTATAATATATTTTTAGATATGACAAGATATACACATATATTAACAGATATGCTAATATATTGTTATATATGTCGAGATATACTTGTATATTAACATATATACTAATGTATGCTAATATATTGTAATATATGTCAAGATATGCTTGGAGCCTGAATTTGGCACGATCCAAGAAGGCATTAGTATATATTATAATATATAACTATATCTTGCAATATATTACAATATATTATAATGCGTTCTTGGATCGTGCCAAAATCAGGATCCAAGCATATCTCATCATATCTGACCAATTGGATCTTGTAATATATGCTAATATCTTATCATTTTTTCCCGGGATTCCAAATTACTATATATTTCTATACGAAAAATTGTCATTAATGTACTTCGTGTAAGTACATACTGTCAAAACTAGCATATTCTAAATAAATGTAATATTTGAGATAAATATGTAGAATGATTCCAAATTACTATATATTTCTATACGAAAAATTGTAATTAATAAATTTCGTATAGGTACCTACCGTCAAAACTAGCATATTCTAAATAAATGTCACATTTTTTATTTTATTTTTTAAATACTTAATCACTAAACGTTTTAATAGTTACTATTTTTCAAACATCCAGAAATAGTGAAATATTTAAATTAAATACTGTGTATCAGTTCTTTTCCTATACTACCTAGTTACAATTTTGATTTACCTAAATTGTTATAATTTCATTTATTCCTATTTCCTCAAAACTACATTTATTGAGTTATGACACTTTTTTGCGGGGGTGCGTATTGATTATTTATGGTACAGTATTTTTCTAATGACATAAGTTTCATTCCCCCCCCTTTTATAATAAATAATAAAAAAGGTAAAATAATTTTCGATGTTTATTAATATTTAAATAGATACTAAAATCACAAAATTGTTCGATTTATTAAAGCGAGTTAATTTTCAGTTTAACTGATTAATTATTAATACTTATTAGACAACAGTTGAAATGTCCATTGTGTAAAAGTTAGAAACAAGGGGGTACAGTGAGCGCTAATAGACAAAAGGGTACATTTGTACATATATACTTATTATATATACATATGCATGTTTAATATTTAAACTCCGGCCGAACAAACCTTGATGGATATATCCTAAATTATTAAATACAGAGGCGTAATAAGGTTTATTTCACATCTAGATGATTTTTTTTCACAAATTGGGAAAATTCATTTAAAATTGTGTTATTTTTAGCGTTCTGTTTTGAAATTGGAAAAAGGGGCACTTATGGAAGCAACAGTCTGTCTATCTGTCTGTCTGTATGTCATAGTCATTAGTTATTGAACTGTTTGATCTATCTATGGAGAAAAATATTTCATAAAAATCACTTGACGTAGTAATCTTGAAACGGTCTACACAGAAAAAAAACTGTATTGGACCAAGAAAACCTTGTTTTGTATATAACGAAAACAATATTTTCTTAATATAAGAAACATACTCTTAATCCAACTACGTTATTCCTTCGTTCAAGAATACTATAGTTGGTTTAAGAGATCATTGCTTATCTTAAGAAAATATTGTTTTCGTTATATACAAAACAAGGTTTACTTGGTTTGAGAAATCCTTTGAGAAATATTGTAATTCTAGCTAGGTTACGTGTTTGTTACTAAAGTTACAATAAGTTTAATTTGTTAATACATATTTATAAACAAATATACTATTAATATAATTAATTTTACACAATTTTTGTATTTATTGTATTATCTTTTAATTGAAATGGAATAATTTATATATAGCACTTTATTAACAAATAATTCAACAAAGGTTATACGTCTAGCACACTGTAAAAAAAGAAAAAAATTCAAGTTATAGGTAAATATCCAAAGACAAATTTTTATAACAAAATCTTTTAATACACACTTTTTTTGAATACAATTGTGATTATTACAACTTAAATTATGTTCTTCATATATTTTCCCATAATTTGAACAATTTTAAAGTAATCATGGTCGGACAGGAACCATTAATTAGGGCATTAAATTTTCTCTGGATTCCTAGCTAGAATTTATTTTATTCGGTGTAGAAGGTCGTCGACAAACATGAATAATTTTCCTTAAATTTTTGTAATATCTAGAACTTTGAGTGCTTATAGCTCAAACATTTTTTGAGATTCCGAAGTTGGGTGCCGATCATTATTAAAGGTACTCTTTTCTCTATTATAATTTAAAATTTCATTTTGAAATTCAATTAAATACATATTAAACACAGCGGTCGAACGGAACTCTGCATTTTAGGCGTAATCTCTAAACTCGACGTCGCTAAATGATTTTTTCGCGGGCTCTATTTCAATAACTATTTAAGGTATACATAATTTTTAAAAACACTATTTTGTTCGTAATTTTATCAACTTTAAGATATATTAGACTTATTTTATCTTAAAACTGACAGCCCCAGTGTTATACCCAAATAACTGATTTTAGATAGCTTTGTAAGCCCCTAGAATAGTTATGCACCCCCCTTCGAAGGAGGGGAAAAGTTACCGCCATGTTCTGTACATCGAAATCTACCAATTTCTTGAAAAAAACGTACTCCGTCATTTTTTTCTAGCGCCACCCCTATACGAAATTGTCTATTGACTGGACTAAGATGTTACTCGATACAAAATTAAAATTTTTAATTGGCAACTGTAATTTTTATTAAAAAATCGACTCCATTTTTCTCTATGATAGATTTAACATTTTAAAGACAATTCCACCACTGCGTATGTATGTAGGTATGTTTGTCTGTGATGTTACCAAACAGTAGTTGACTAATTTAAAACAATTCTCGCTCGGTTAACCACAAATTCTCTGTGTGTGTCTGTGTGTGTGTGTGTATGTGTGTTATTAAATTAAAATGCCCCGGACTTGAGAATTAACAAATGACTGCCGTACATTGGTTTTGTGTCCACAGCATGCTTTGTTTGTACACTGAAACTTTTGTATATTAACATTTACATACAATAGATATCAGAAACTTTTCCTTTAATAAATATATACGTTCAAAAAGATTCATTTGTTTTCTGTGAATTTATGAAACATTTATTAGATAGCTTTGTTTCTAATTATTGTAATAAATATAAGGTACTGGCACCACTCTTGGGCACTAACTCAGTGTTGACTGTTGAGTAATATTTAATTACACTGCCGTGCAAAAGTCTTTGGACATTCATTTTTTTGCGTATTGTAAATATAAAACTGTGAAAATGGTTGATAAAAAATCTTAAATGTTGTTGATAAGAGTACTTAATTACAACATTTGTAATAATCCTAGCATATCTAAAATACAGCATTTATAATTTTCCATGTTAAGGAAAATTTTTGAATTACACTCAGCGTTCTGTAGTACGACCATCCACAAGACGACCGTTCCGTAAGACAATGTTCTAACAGTTATATAGAACGTCTTTCCCCAACCCCCACCATAATACCATTCTGACTGCTATATTTCAGCGCGAAATTTAAATTAACAAATTGACGTTAAAGTCTTCTATGTAGATTTTACACAAAAAACTTGTGTTTTGGTGTGACTGAATGTGGAAAAAAAATGAAATTCAATACAAATTTTCGTTGAAATTGAAATATAATAAATAGTATAAAAAAAATGTGTTAGGTACATTTTATTTAAAATTTGATAATTTGAAAATGATTAAAAAAGGAAATAACAAAAATAAATTATTGGCATATGATTGTATAGAAATCTATACATTTTTCATCCAGTATTAAAGCAACGAATAACAATTGTCTAGAGTTCAATTCTAAAAAGTCAACAAACCAGGATCTCGTTCACCAACAGCGCCATTTTTATTATTATGTATCTGTCAACTTTTAGGCGTGGTGGTGGGGGATCCTCTAACCGACGTCTTGTAGAATTATTGAATTACCGATGGTGACGTATTATAGAACGCTGAGTGTAAATATAAGTTACTGGCACCACTCTTGCGCACTATACCTCAGTGTTGAGTTATATTTAACTAAATGTACTGAACTAGAAATATTTGTTGATATTTGATTACTACCATTAGTGAATATTAATGTATATACATTTAACTATGATAATTGATCATTTTGTTTAAAAACAGTGGATAAATAATTATCGCGAATCGGCATACAATCAAGAAAAGTGTATTTTTTAATGTAAATGCTTTACATTATTTTAAATTGTATTACTCTTTATTTTATAACTTTTGTATCGTAGTACTTATCAACTATCTTAAAGTGACCATTATGACTGATGCATTGTATTCGCCTGGTAGTTTTTCTTCTTGACGTATAGAACTATGTATTTCTTGGTGATATTTAGAGATACTTAAGAATTAGTTCTGACAGTTTGGATCGATTGTATTTTACTTAGAGATGTATTTTTTCAAATTTTATCAATCAATATAAAATACAGTAGAAACCGGTTTAAACGACTTAAAATAAAAATCCAACTGAATCCAATATACTTATATATAGGGTTGTCATCCGTCCTCTTTTCCCCGGACACTGTCTACTTTTTAAGGGCGTCCGGGGATGTCCGAGGGGATTTTTCAAATGTTTCCGGGGTTTTTAAGAAGTTTACCTATGTACAAAAGACTTTGGACACTCATTTTTTGCGTATTGTAAATATAAAACTGTAAAAATGGTTGTTAAAAAATATTAAATGTTGATAAGAGATAAGAGTATTTAATTACAGTTTTTGCAATAATCCTAGCATATCTAAAATACAGCATTTATAATTTTCCATGTTAGGGAAAAATTTTAAATTATATGCCTGAAAGGTCAGGTTTACTCAAGTTAAAAGTATTGACGCACAGTGTCTTTTAAGTTAACGAGAAATTGTTTTTTTACTATTTTGACTGCGAGTAAACATATTCTTTTCGCTTTTTTGGGGATTTTTATTGACTTAACTCTGTATATTCACATTCAAAATCACAGGTGTACAAAGACTTTTGCACGGTACTGTAATACCATTTATAATTACCCCCCCCCCCCCCCATATCTCAAACCTTAAATTCAAAGTAGATTATATTTCAAGAAAATATTTTAAATTTTCATATAAAAAAAGATTTTCTAGGGTTTTCTTCACATAAAAACTTACAATTTTGAATACATTTTACCATAATTATACATTATAATATCGATATTATTATAATTTTTCCACCAAACCTAAGTGTTGAACACCTTTGCTGTAGGTAACTATTACACATAAATAATATACTTGTTCACAAATAGCTCCCTCGGGAGTAGTTTACATTGTAATTAATTACTCTTGTTTAGTTATTCAGAACAGAATAAACATCTAAATATTATTGTAGAGTAGGTGTTACCCCTTTGTTACCCCCCCCCCCCCAGAATACACACATATTTATCAGATGGTAACACTGGTAAAGTGCGATTATTATCACTTATGAATTTCGTATTTATTAACACATGGGGAGCGGGGGGATATTAGTCAAACATAATAATTAGAAATTGTATTTAAAAAGAATACATTTTTACCTTTGCAACAAATATCTTTGTTTTTAACCGATTTCTGAAGTGGTCCCATATAAATTTATCAGAATCTGATTATGGACTACAAAGATACGTAACTCAAAGGGGAAAAATAAAAAAAACTAACCCTTAAAATACTAAAAAGTATACAAAAGTTAAATTTAACAGTTTTTAAGGTCTAAAAAAACATTTTTAAGAAAAAAAAAATGAAAACTGACTTAAAAATTAATAAGTTTTTATTTATGTTGATTTTATTTTATTTTTAACCTTTAGAGCAGCGGTTTCCAAACTTTCTGTAACTACGCCTCCTTTTAAAAAAAATATTCTCTTGCGCCCCCCCTTCCCCCATTATTTTATAAAATTATACAAAAATATTTAAAAAAGGTATAAAATGTATTTTTTACGTATAAAATTTATTTTTAATGCGATGAATGTACTTGTTTATTAGCACAAACTTCATTAAATCTAGGTGTTATTAAGGGGAGTGCTTTCACTCAGAATTTTTTTTAGAAGTATCGCATGATAATTCTATCAGTTTTGCTTTTTCAATAATAGTTGTCAGTCTAAAACTTCACAGTAACGTCCCTTTCAGTATACAAAAATAATGTTATGTTATAAAAGTTTATTTATATGGTATGTATTTTTTATTTATATAACTTAATGTGATGTATTGAAAATTAAATTTCTGTTAAACTTTTCGCGCCTCCCAGTTTGGAAACCACTGCTTTAGAGGGTCGGTATTTCAGGGGGCATTTCGTCCTCAGAAACCTGGTATAAAAGGTATCTTATATTATTGATTGATTATAGGCAGTGTCGATTACAAGGTGAGCCGATATATTGGCTTTTCGTCCCGGAAGAGAACAGCCCGTGTTAAAAATTTCAAATTCGAAAAAATATTATTTTAAATAGTACATAACCTTTTTTTATTATACAAATATACGTTTTCGATGTATTTTTCGACGCTGAATTCAAATCTGACGTCAAAAATACACTAAGTCAAAAAACAATTCTTATAATGGGGTAAAAACTACTCCTTTCCCTCGCGTGAACGATTTTTATTTATTTGTATTAAAATAAGTAATAATATCTAAAAACAAAAATTTCAGATTTTCTGGTGCGCTACAATATTGGTTTTCCGGCCTTCTAGAGGTTAATTAAAAATTGCAGGCATGCTATTGCAAATTAGGTTTTAGACAAAAAGTTTAGTTTAAAACAATTTTCTCTAAAATTCAATACGTTCGATTTATTTCGGGTGTCCGGTCATTTTTCCTCACCATTTGTTTTCTGAAATGACAAACGCTATCCATTCGCTTTTCTCTCACGATCAGTACATCAGTACCTATCTATTTTTAGATACAAACTGTGGGTAAGGTTTTTTTCCGTAGAAGCCGACCTCACTTAATTACAATTATTACCCTTCAGAGTTGCTAACAACAGTGATTACTGGCTGGCTATGGTGGCAGAGTATCACTGGCTCTAGACGAATATTTATCATCGGTTTAGTCCTTGCGTATAAAGCTGTGTTCTAACTTTATTTTTAATTCATAATAACACAATATTAAGTAAATATGTTAGCTAATAAACACTTTAAAATCGAGTATACGTATATGTATATCAAACTTATTAAATTTTATTTTAATAGTAGGTATAGTATAACGAACATTAAAAAAAAATCATCAAAATCGGTGCTGTTTCTGAGTGTTCCGAAGTAAAAACCTTCATTGACTCGACTAATATATCAATGGGTACTTTATCTTAAAGAAGATATGTCAATAAACAATTTATTATTTTAAAATTGAAAACTAAAATTTTTAATTTTTAATTTTCTTAACAAAGTTGTTTATTTACATATCTATTTTAAGAAAAAGTAGTAATTGATATACCATTGTATTTAAAAATTTTGAATTATCCCTAATTGAACTTTTCAATTTTTGGTATGTCGTGTACCTATGACACTTTAAACTATTAAAATCTCAAATAATCATACATAATTACAATGTTCATTATTTCTACTTTCTAAAGTAAAAAAAAAAGAAATTGGAGAACTTTTAGTAAAATCCTAAAATTTGAGAACAAGTCGCCATATTTTTTAAACAATTGAAAGTATGAAAATTTTTGTTTTATAAAAGTTTCTTATTTTTTTATGATCTTTAAAAATATTTACTTTTTGATATACCATTCCATTTGATTTTGCTGAGAAACGGGCATGTACCCCTCAAACTACCCCCAAGGAGCGGTTTTTGGGGTTAAAAATATTTTCCTGAAATTCTTTAGGGTCGATATATATATTTATAGTTTTTTTACTCTAAAACTCTATCTTCAATAGTTTGGGCGTAAAACATAGTGAATGGGTGGTCTGGAACGTCCTGTATATATGTGATAATGTTAAAATTAAACATTAGTTTCGTTTGTATTGTTGTTTTGGTGGGTAACCTCCCTAAATAAGTACCCGTTAGGTAACAAGGGCTTGCGTTATGTTGTATGTACGCAGCTCGAATCTGTCGCCTGTAGAGAGATTAAAGCGATGCGTGTGACATTTGGTTGAAATAAAACGGATTACCAGACGACGAGGTTAATTAATACGAACGTAGTCGTTATTGTTTCTAACCAACACGTTCGTTATGATTACTGGTTAACAAACACAGACACACAGACACACACACACACTCGCAGTTTGTTGGTTTAATTATATAAATCAACATTACAACTACATTTCATTTGCATATAGTGTATTAAAAAAATCAACAATACATTTTCCTCTATACGGGCCTGTACTTATTCCAATATCAATAATTATATATCTTAAACTAAGCTTTCTAACAGTGAAAGTTCCATCAAAATCGATTTAGTAGTTTTCTTTTTGTTCTTCAAGTTATTTTATCATCTTATTTTTCAAAAACTGTGTTTTTTATATTTTTCTCTACAATACAGCAGAGTCCCTCTAGAACTTGGCGTCTTGGATGGATCGTCCCCTCCTCCAGCCCTTTTATAACAGTCATTTCAAAATCGGTTCAGTAGTTTTCTTTTTGTTATTCAAACTATTTTAACACTTTATATAAAAAAAACTATGTTTTTTTAAATATTTTTCTCTACCATACAGCACAGAACTTTTGGTGCCCTGAATGGATCGTTCCCTTCATCTTCCTTGCCACACTTATGTCTGGTATTATAAAGGAGTTAGTAAAATTTGCTAGCTAGCATGCACTTTCAAATAAGGTATTAATTTTGTGAAAGTATCTATGGATTTGCTATGGAATTTAGAGCAGTGATACTTGAACGTATTGTAACACAGTTGGTGCAGACTCTGACCGTATACAAGATAATTATCATAATAATACCACTGTTTTAATACCGTTGTTGGTGTTTACATACACAGAAAAAAAATTATAATGCTTAATAAATTTATATTGTTAATATAACAATATTTCCCCAATATAATAATAAAAAAAATCTTATTGAGGATATTTTATTATGTTGAAAAATATATCTTCTTGTTTATCTAAAAATAATTTCATTTGCCAAATTAATAAATAATTTATTACACCAACAAACGAAACTCTCAAATAGATTAAACATAATGGTTGTATTTATAAATATTTATTAGTGTAAATATTTTTTACACCACCCAACTAGTGAAAGTGTAATTTTCGATACGGTAAATTCAGTGATATCATTTATTAAGTATTTTTTTGTATTTAAAAAAAATTTGTTTTCAATACGAAATAAAATTTACACCGTAATAAGAACATTGTTAGTAATAATATACATTTATCAATAAGATAAACGTGGATATTTCCATATTGGTAAAAAATTATCATATTAACAAACAACCTCTATCGGAGCCAAATCGATCACAGATTTTTTACATTGATCACATTTTTTAACACATAGACAAATTATATTTTTCTGTGTACAGCACGCGCGCGAAACTTGTCAAAGTCTTCATAAAACTCCAAGAGAACTGTCTTGTAAGTTTGATACCTCATTTGAGAGTGCTTGTTAGCTAGCAAATTTGCTAGTTCCATTATGATACCGGATATTAGTTTGCTACTGCCTTCAGAAAAAGCACATTACCATACACACAAAAAAACTGTATTGGAACAAGAAAATCTTGTTTTGTATATAACGAAAACAATATTTTCTTAATATAAGAAAAGTACTCTTAATCAAACTACACTTTTTCTTCGTTCAAGAATACTATAGTTGGTTTAAGAATATATTTCTTATCTTAAGAAAATATTGTTTTCGTTATATACAAAACAAGGTTTACTTGGTTCAAGTAAACCTTTCTACCTGTGTAGATGTATTACCTATGGGTCAGTCCGCGGTAATCGATACCAGATAGTTAAAAAATATTTTACGAAATTGAATACTAAAATATAAAATTAACAGGCTATTTAACATCAATTTTCATAAACCAAAAGAAAATAAAAAAAATTTTTAGTTAATTTTCAAAATATTACAAAATTTTTTTAATTTTTTTCGAAAAAGACAACAAATAATGTGAAGTTGCAATAACTTACTTGACAATAAGTGTCTTAAAAGTCTTTGATAATTACATATCAAACGTGACGTTTGACCGAATTAAAAAAAAATTACCCTCACCAACAATAATAACTAAGGGTGACCGCATTTATTATAGAGTCTTTTGATGTATTTGATAAATAATTGTTATAAGTATAAGTTCATAATATCAATAAGCAATTAAACACACAAATAGTACTCTTATTGTATCCTTTTATTCAACGTGTCACAACCGTCACAATTTTCTGTCACAACCGTCACAATGTTTATTGGGTAATAACCAGTTACATAGATTACGTATTTACCTGATGCTCTTGTGTAACTAAAAAATAATTTATTCGTAACATATTAAAGTATGATTTTTATAAAGTAACTTCAATATTTTCGCTAAACTTTCGGGTTTTTGGATAGAAGTTGCAAAACTTGCAATAGTTGGCGTCACAATCGTCACAGAGCTTTGAACGCTGACAATTTTTTGTATACTTTTTATTCTTTCAATATACATATATTGCATTAAGATCTACAGAAAAAAGGTAAAACCATGTTATTAACTAGTATTATTTAGAAATTATGAACTCCAATCCGAGTTGAAATGTCACGACCGTCACCGCGGACTGACCCCTATGTACTTTCTTATAAGTGATACAAATAAAAAATAAATAAAAATCACACCACACGCCACTGTTATAATCCAATCATGTAACGACCACCAATAATAATTGAGTAGTCGGTGGGGTTGATTTGTTAATTGTGTTGATTTCATTGTACCTAAAAAGAATTATCGATGTTATTGTTGTCATTTCTCTGCAACTCAATTAGCGAATTTAAATCGAATAGATCGAGTTTCATAATTAATTACCATAGAAGGAAAATAAAAAAAAACGCAAATCAAAAACTGCTATGGGTAATTAAAAAAGCGATTAATTATTTATGCGTCAAATGATTTTTATTTAATTTAAAGCAGATAGTTGATTTATTAATTTTAGTTAAACGATACATACAGGGGGGAGGGGGGGGAGTTATTTATGATTTAATTAAATTATAATTGTAATTTATTGATTTTTGTTAAAAATTGTGAAATGCAAATATTTACTTAACAGGCTGTAACTACCAAACTATTGATAGAAATGGTTTGAAATTTTAATACATGTAACTAGAAGATATAGCAAACATTTGAATGCAAATCTGAAGTTTGTGTGATTAATAGTTCCAGAGTTCTATGTTACCAAATATGACCCTTTTTTATTTAATTGTATTTATAAATTTCTAACAAGTAAGTATCACTACCCAAGTGCCACTAGCCGATTTTCTTGAAACTTTGCACACACGTAGTACATCGAAAAACATTAATCACGTGTTTTTTTATTAAGGCTAACAAGGCATTTTAAGGGTAGAAAACACATTCGAAAGTTTAACTACATTTAGCACAATGCTAACTAACGCTACTTATTAGTGCCATTTCTCTTACAGTTTTTTAGACATTTCTCTATCATAATTTGATTGTCTGCGTATTTTTGAGATCGCTAATGACGATTTTGACATTAGTTTAACGAAAATGACAAATACAAAACGGTGGGTAAAATCACAGAAGTTTCAAAAACTTTATTTAACGTCACTTGCGAAGTTTATTAAATACATAATTACGATTTTGATAACAGTTATATCAATTTAGAAGTGGTGGATGAAAAATTTAAAATGACGCATCCAATTGGCAGAATCTGGGCAAATATCGGTGGGGAAACTGTATAATTAGAAATATTAAAAAGATATAATAATCCTGTCTTCATAATTCATAAGGATCAATTTCTTAAAATTTCGTGATTTGCTTATTGTTTCCGTCATCTGAAAGAAGGGTGTTAAAAAGTTTGCGATCTCAAAAACACGCAGATAATGAAATTATGTTAGAAAAAATTCGTAAAAACTGTAAAGCTACGGTTTCCTAGAAAAACGGTACTGTTTTTTAACGGCCGTGATATGGCAGGAGTTTTAGACGGCCGTCTTAACGGTGACAAAGTCATGATTTCCTAGAAAATATTACTTATTTAACTGAAAATTTATAATTGTAAGATTAACGTATAATAAATGTCATATCATTATTAATTGTGCAATACTTTTTCAGTTTTTGTATTTATTTATTCTTTTGTGACATATTTATTTAAGAAAATAATATTTTCAAGTTATAATTAATACATTTTAAGAGGTGTGTATTTCACAATAAAATATGTTTTAGGACCTTTTGATTTTAATCCTTTAGTCACGATATATTTGCTTCAAAGTCATTATAAGAGCGTCCCCTCCTCTCTATTTTCTAAACTATCGATGTAAAAAATCTGAAAAATATTCAGAATGTAGCTTTCAATTAGTTCTTTCAATGAAAATTATAACGAACACTGTAAAAAAAAAATTGCACCCCCCGTCCATAGACTGGCCGTTTTATTGATGTATAGTTCCGATATTGCTCCATAGATTTTGTTTTAACTGGGCTTCTCTTTGCATTTACTTGTATAATGCTTGATGATTTTTGACAATATCAATTTTTTATCATTTTTGTAGGTCCAAATCACGTTTCCACTCATTATTTTTAATGGAACGTTCACCGCTACACGTGAAAAAACGTTCGACAAATGTTCGTCACCGCTATGGCGACCGTCATATAAATAACGGCAACGCTATTTAACGTTACGTTCACATTCAACGCTTTTTAGGAAACCAACACCATTGGTTTTCCTAGACAACGTTTTGGTGACGTCACCAACTGCTATATCACGGCCGCTAGATAACGACACCGCTTTTCTAGGAAACCGTAGCTTAAGAGAATGACACTCATAAGTAACGTTAGTTAACATTGTGCTAAATGGGGTTAAACTTTCGAATGTGTTTTCTACCCTTAAATGCCTTGTAGCCAAAAAAAAATGTTTTTCGATGTACTACGTGTGTGCAAAGTTTCAAGAAAATCGGCGAGTGGCACTTGGGTAGTGTTACTTGTAAGTATATTGTATTGACTACGGAGTTATACGTTCTGTCATCTGAATGAAACAACATATGAATACATATAAGTATAAATATTTAAGTAAGTAATAAATATATAAAAAACAGACAATATTCTAGCAGTGGAAGTAATACGAAGTGACATAAGAAGTGAGTAACCGCCAGCAGTTCTGATCGACAAATCCCCTGAGGATTGTTTTTCTGAGGCCGCTTTACAGACACCTTTACACCCCCCCTTTCTCCCCCTTCTCAATACTGAAATGTCGTAGTTATATGTTGTACACGCATTGACTTATAAATATTAATTTTTATTTTTTACTTCCATGTTCGTATTGTAATACCGTTGAAAAATCATGTCCGAGATAAGAACAGATTCTGATTGCACTAACTTCAAAACGTAAAGTAAAGTTGATTTCCGCATGGCTGCTGTGCGTGTGTCTGGATATAGAATTTTCTTCCGGTCATGATAACTACTGTAAAAATGCACCGATTTGAATTATTTTTGGGAAAAATGTTTGTCTCAGTGAGTACCTACTCCAGACCTATTGATTTTGGTGCTAATTGAATTAGGGGTTTCGGAAATATTCAAAATTTTGTACGAATTATCGTCTAAAAAAAGTGAGTATTATCTCACCAATTTTGATAAGACTTGGTACTCTTGTAGTTCAATCCAATCAAAGGGGAACTTATTTTATAAACTTGCCAAGGGGTGAAAACTCATGATTCTTAACACTAGAAAGACGGGAGCAGTCATTTGACGGTAATTTCAATTTCAATATTGAATAATTCAAAAACTATTTGACTTACCGTAATGAGACTTTGTGACTTTTATTAATACTAGTAGTTAAATGAAACTATGTATCAAAATAATTCACATCTATTTTCTTTATTGTTTGAAATGTTGATATACCGACAAAGACGGTGACGGTCTTTTGACGGCTATGATCTGATAAATATGTTTTTAATTGTTGTATGAGAGGGTACAACAATAAATACGTATATGAATTATCAGTCAAATAAGCCTGTAATTGTGTATCGATATTATTGTGAGTAATTTGTGAAAAAAGCCCAGGAAATTCGAAGAAGGCGAGAATGTCTTATTCAGAAATGTAAAAATAAAACTAATAAAGTATGCGATACTTATACTTGTAAAAAAAAACCGCTTTGCGGCTCTTGTAACATGTAAAAATTGTGTATAAATATTAAAATTAAACATACATTACATCTACTTTTATTTATTTACTTGACATTTATTAATTACTCATAAAAAAAGATATTTAGTAAATTTGTAGTCATTTGACCGGTCGCCGTCTTTGTAGGTAGGTAGATTTTCCCGTCTTTCTTAAAGCAAAAATAATAATAGATACAGCAGAAATTTCAGTAAAAGAAATAAGTAATCAAAAAAATGAGATTAACTTATAACGCATCAGTTCATTCAAACTTACGATAAAATTTGTAGGTATCTATAACTAATGATGACTTCAGTACCTGAGTTTTTCCATCATAAAAATGTTATCTAAATTAGTTTACTTATATAAATTACCTTTCTCTTTTCTACATACTTCGATTCGTATATTAAAACTTCGCACGCGTAGAAAACCAATTATAACTTCGGAAAAAATATTCTCACAAAATGTGTCGATGGTGGAGGCGCTGGGTAATATGTAATATAAGTACCTGTAGTTAACAGACTCTTAACACGTATACCAGTGGTATTCAAACAGTTCTGTACATGTTTGTAGTACTTGATATACGTCGTAGAATGGTTCTAAATATTTATATTATATATTTTTTTATTTTAAGTATTATGTTTTTTAGTACCTATTGATAATAATTAATATTTTAAGTGATTTTCGACTTTCGTTAATAGTTGGTAATTAAGATACATACATGCAGTTAATAGACTTTAATATGTATACCAGTAGTATTAAAACAGTTTGGTTCATATTTGTAACACTCGATATACATCGGAGAACGGTTCTAAATATTAATATTTTTAATTTTAAGTATTATTTTTTAGTATTGATGATGATTATTTTGTTTCGATTTTTTAAGTGATTTTCGGTTTTAGTTAGTAGTCGTTAATGCTGATGCCTATAGTTAACTGACTTTAACACGTACACCAGTGGTATTCAAACAGTTTAGTACATAGTTGTAGTACTTGATATACGTCGTAGAATGGTTCTAAATATTTATACAGTAGAAAAAAGTTCTGACGACATTGAAGGGACATATTGGTCATAAAAAGCGGATAGTCGTAATAATCAGTAAAAATGCAATTATATGGGATTCAGTTGGACTTTTATTTTGAGTCATTAAAACCGATACGTCGCTCGTAATAACCGATGTCGTTATAACCGGTTTCTACTGTTTTTTTTTTTTAGTTTTATGTATTATGTTTTTAAGTGTTGATAATAATTAATTTTTTAAGTGATTTTCGGCTTTCGTTAATAGTTGGTAATTTAGGTATCTGTAGTTATTAGATTTTAACACGTACACCAGTGGTATTCAAACAGTTCCGTACATATTTGTAACACTTGATATGCATTTTAGAACGGTTTTAAATATTTATATTTAATATTTTTTAATTTTAAGTACCTATTCTTTTTAAGTATGTAGATATTGAAAATAATTAATATTTAAACTGATTTTCGGCTTTCGTTAATAAATGGTAACTAAGGGACATACTCGTTGTTAATAGACTTTAACACGTACACCAGTGGTATAAAACAGTTCTGTACATATTTGTAACATTCGATATACTTGTTAGAACGGTTGTAAATATTATTTTATATTTTTTTATTTTAAGTATTGTTTTTAAGGTAGTTGGTCAGTAAACATTGTTTTCGTCAGTTTTTGTTTAAATTGCACAGGAATATTCCCTAGATAAATATCTGAAAAATAGTCCATTTTTATTAAAATTGACCATTTCAAAGTCGTGAAAAACGATCTCAAAGTTTATATTTTTAACACAGCTTATATGGACTAATCGTACACTAACGTAACGTTTTATTAGATAAAATTTAAACGTAGCGTCAGTTTTTCATAAAAAACTGACATGTTGTATATTTATATGAAAGAAAACAGTAACAAACCATCACATAAATTACAGTATTGTTAACAATGTGGCAACAACGTATTAATTTGATTATAGTAAAAAAAAACGAAATAATGAAATAATTTTTTACAAAATATGATAAGTGGATTGAAGGGAATTATAATCGATTTCATTAATTATTAATATATTCTGTGGTAGCTTAGATGATAAAATATAATCATTTGACAAGTAGTTAATAGTAGATAATGTACAGCGTTGCCATGATCATTTCTCTAAATTAAAAATATGAACTCATGGCCTAATGTGATCACATTATGATGGACCAACTACCTTAAGGTAGGTACTGATAATAATTAATTTTGTTTCGATTTTTTAAGTGATTTTTGGTTTTAGTTAGTAGTCGTTAATGCTGATACCTATAGTTAACAGACTTTAAAACGTACGCCAGTGGTATTCAACAGTTTTGTTCATATTTGTTATACTCGATATATATCGTATTTTTTAATTTTAAGTATTGATGATAATTTTTTATTTTTTTTATTTTTTGATGATTTTCGGCATTCGTTAATAGTTGGTAATTATGTTACAAACCTGTACTTAACAAACTAATGCTCGATATATATCGTAGAATGGTTCTTAATATTAATATTAAATCTTTATTAATTTTAAGTATTGATAATAACATTTTTTTCGATTTTTAAGTGATTTTCGGTTTTCGTTAATAGTTGGTAATATAGGTATCTGTAGTTATTAGACTTTAACACGTACACCAGTGGTATTCAAACAGTTCTGTATAAATTTGTAACACTCGATATACGTCGTAGAACCGTGTTTAATATTAATAGATATTATATATTTTTTAATGTTATAATAATAATGAATTTTTTTAATTTTTTTATGTGATTTTAGGTTTTCGTTAATAGACGTTATTGTTGGTAACTGTTGTAAACAGACTTTTTTACCCGTACTACAGTGGTATTCAAACAGTTCAATACATATTTGTTATACTCGATTTAATTCTGGTACCTGTAGTTATCAGACTTTAATGCGTGTACCAGTGGTTTTCAAACAGTACAATAACCATACACGTTATATTCGGAAAATTTGTACACATGAAAAATAACAAAATTACATGAAAAATTACAATTACTTATTATCTATATAGTAAATAATTATAATTTTAGTTCTTATATCTTATCTTAAGTTGATATTTATGTCAAATTCAATTTGATGCATGAAATATTACCCCAAAACTTTGTGTTTTAAATGTTGTCAAAAGTGTGTTTATTATATAGAAAATATTTTAAAAAGTTAAAATTGTTAAACCGCAGGTCTGTATCTCAAAACGTTCTCGAGATATGGCCTCTCAAAGTTTTAGTTTTTTCAATTTTTTTGAAAAATATGGCTGTAACTTTTGAACGTGTGGACGGATTTGATTTTTGTTAATAAATTTGAAATCAGCGTGCTTAAATCTATGTATAATACTTAAAAAGTCGAAGAAAAAAAATTCGTCAAAAATCCGCATTTTCTTAAGGTATACCTCTTGGAAAAATTTCAGTTTTCACCAAATTTTTTTTTTCAGAATTATCATTATACATGTCATTGTATAGATTATTACACGCTGATTTCAAATTTATCAACAAAAATCAAATCCGACTGCACGTTCAAAAGTTACAAACATTTTTCTCAAAAATGTTGAAAAAACTAAAACTTTGAGAGGCCATATCTCGAGAACGTTATGAGATACAGATCTGCGGCTTGAAAATTTAAACTTTTCACAATATTTTCCATATAATAAATATACTTTTAACGAAATCTAAATCCCAAAAAAATACTTAAATTTCATGGTTCAAATTTCAAATATTCAAAGAAATATCAACTCAAATACATTTTAAAGTGTTATTTATAACATTATATATTAATTGTGTCTCAAGCGTGACTGGGCGTGAGTATAAAATACAATTCGTGAGCAAAAACTATTAAAACGTCTAACTATGTATAATTAAAAATATATAGTAAACATATTTTTAAGGAAATCGAAATACATGATTTTTATATCAAGCAGATCTAAAATTAAGTAAATATAATTATGTTTATAAAAATATTTATAAATTATAAGAAATAATTAAGACAGTGTTGTAGATACTAATAAGATCTTATATAAAAAATTTATTTGAACAGAAATCGCATGGACATTGCAAAAAAAAAATACAAAAAATTATAATAATTATAATAACTTGATATGAACTCGTATTAAGGTTTCAGTGAATTAATTTAAAAGTTAAAAGTTATACTTTAAATCGATTAAGTTATAATTCTTACCAATTTTCATCAACTAATAAATAGAATATTTAACAAAAAGTTAGTAAAGTTGGACAAGTCAAAATCTTTGCTATGATTTGAATGATCATTGACCCAATACTGCACCAAAATGTAAACATAATTGTTTGTATTATAAAAATCAATACACGTTTATGTTAATAACAAACAAACAATTTTACTAACATTTTGTTATTATTTACAAAATTTTAGTGAATATCGGAAATAAAGTTTACAAAAAATGTAGTCAAATAAAGCAATTTTTTTTAATAAATACGTAAACCAACACGTTTTCTTTTATTTAGCATTAGAAAAACGAAAAACAAATTCTTATCTTATACACAACAATTGTAAGTACTTAGCAGGGGTAATCATATAAATACCTCATGTAGGGTACGAAAAAATCATCAGTTCATATTCAAGAACTAATACAACAATGAATACAAATCTCAGATTATTGTTTGTTTGTGCGTTGGGGAGTTGTCTCGTCAATGATGTGTGTTCAAGCCCGGTGATAAATCAGGACTTAACTGACCTGCACATGTTTGGTAACATTGTACAACTATTGTCGCGAATGATGCACACTTGTCCGTCTGAGACAAACAGTGCATACACAACTGGAAGTCAATATGGAGGTCAATTTGAGAGTAATCAACCAGGAATGCAAAATGGAAATCAACCAGGAATGCAAAATGGTAATCAGCCAGGAATGCAAAATGGTAATCAGCCAGGCATGCAAAATGGTAATCAGCCAGGAATGCAAAACGGTAATCAGCCAGGCATGCAAAATGGTAATCAGCCAGGAATGCAAAACGGTAATCAGCCAGGAATGCAAAATGGTAATCAACCCGGAAATCAAAATGGTAATCAATCTGGAGTAATAATTGGTGGATCACCTATTGTACAACCTGGAAGTCAAAATGGTAATCAGCCAGGAATACAAAATGGTAATCAGCCAGGAATGCAAAATGGTAATCAACCCGGAAATCAAAATGGTAATCAATCTGGAGTAATAATTGGTGGATCACCTATTGTACAACCTGGAAGTCAAAATGGTAATCAGCCAGGAATACAAAATGGTAATCAGCCAGGAATGCAAAATGCTAATCAGCCAGGCATGCAAAATGGTAATCAGCCAGGCATGCAAAATGGAAATCAGCCAGGAATGCAAAATGGTAATCAGCCAGGAATGCAAAATGGTAATCAGCCAGGCATGCAAAATGGTAATCAGCCAGGAATGCAAAATGGTAATCAGCCAGGCATGCAAAACGGTAATCAACCCGGAAATCAAAATGGTAATCAATCTGGAGAAATAATTGTTGGATCACCTATTGTACAACCTGAAAGTCAAAATGGTAATCAGTCAGGAATGCAAAATGGTAATCAACAAGGAATGCAAAATGGTAATCAACAAGGAAGTCAAAATGGTAATCAGCCAGGAATGCAAAATGGTAATCAGCCAGGAATGCAAAATGGTAATCAGCCAGGAATGCAAAATGGTAATCAACAAGGAAGTCAAAATGGTAACCAGCCAGGAATGCAAAATGGTAATCAGCCAGGAATGCAAAATGGTAATCAACAAGGAAGTCAAAATGGTAATCAACCCGGAAATCAAAATGGTAATCAATTTGGAGTAATAATTGTTGGATCGCCTATTGTACAACCTGGAAGTCAAAATGGAAATCAGCCAGGAATGCAAAATGGTAATCAACAAGGAAGTCAAAATGGTAATCAACAAGGAAGTCAAAATGGTAATCAACCAGGAAGTCAAAATGGAAATCAACAAGGAATGCAAAATGGTAATCAACAAGGAAGTCAAAATGGTATTCAACAAGGAAGTCAAAATGGTAATCAACCAGGAAGTCAAAATGGAAATCAACAAGGAATGCAAAATGGTAATCAGCCAGGAATGCAAAATGGTATTCAACAAGGAAGTCAAAATGGTAATCAACAAGGAAGTCAAAATGGTAATCAACAAGGAACACAAAATGGTAATCAATCTGGAGTAATAATTGTTGGATCACCTATTGTACAACCTGGAAGTCAAAATGGAAATCAACAAGGAATGCAAAATGGTAATCAGCCAGGAATGCAAATTGGAAATCAACAAGGAAGTCAAAATGGTATTCAACAAGGAATGCAAAATGGTAATCAGCCAGGAATGCAAAATGGTATTCAACAAGGAATGCAAAATGGTAATCAACCAGGAAGTCAAAATGGTATTCAACAAGGAATGCAAAATGGTAATCAACAAGGAACACAAAATGGAAATCAACAAGGAAGTCAAAATGGTATTCAACAAGGAATGCAAAATGGTAATCAACCAGGAAGTCAAAATGGTATTCAACAAGGAATGCAAAATGGTAATCAACCAGGAAGTCAAAATGGTAATCAACAAGGAAGTCAAAATGGTAATCAGCCAGGAATGCAAAATGGTAATCAGCCAGGAATGCAAAATGGTAATCAGCCAGGAATGCAAAATGGTAATCAACAAGGAAGTCAAAATGGTAACCAGCCAGGAATGCAAAATGGTAATCAGCCAGGAATGCAAAATGGTAATCAACAAGGAAGTCAAAATGGTAATCAACCCGGAAATCAAAATGGTAATCAATTTGGAGTAATAATTGTTGGATCGCCTATTGTACAACCTGGAAGTCAAAATGGAAATCAGCCAGGAATGCAAAATGGTAATCAACAAGGAAGTCAAAATGGTAATCAACCAGGAAGTCAAAATGGAAATCAACAAGGAATGCAAAATGGTAATCAGCCAGGAAGTCAAAATGGTATTCAACAAGGAAGTCAAAATGGTAATCAACCAGGAAGTCAAAATGGAAATCAACAAGGAATGCAAAATGGTAATCAGCCAGGAATGCAAAATGGTATTCAACAAGGAAGTCAAAATGGTAATCAACAAGGAAGTCAAAATGGTAATCAACAAGGAACACAAAATGGTAATCAATCTGGAGTAATAATTGTTGGATCACCTATTGTACAACCTGGAAGTCAAAATGGAAATCAACAAGGAATGCAAAATGGTAATCAGCCAGGAATGCAAATTGGAAATCAACAAGGAAGTCAAAATGGTATTCAACAAGGAATGCAAAATGGTAATCAGCCAGGAATGCAAAATGGTATTCAACAAGGAATGCAAAATGGTAATCAACCAGGAAGTCAAAATGGTATTCAACAAGGAATGCAAAATGGTAATCAACAAGGAACACAAAATGGTAATCAATCTGGAGTAATAATTGTTGGATCACCTATTGTACAACCTGGAAGTCAAAATGGTAATCAGCCAGGAATGCAAATTGGAAATCAACAAGGAAGTCAAAATGGTATTCAACAAGGAATGCAAAATGGTAATCAACCAGGAAGTCAAAATGGTATTCAACAAGGAATGCAAAATGGTAATCAACCAGGAAGTCAAAATGGTATTCAACAAGGAATGCAAAATGGTAATCAACCAGGAAGTCAAAATGGTATTCAACAAGGAATGCAAAATGGTAATCAACCAGGAAGTCAAAATGGTATTCAACAAGGAATGCAAAATGGTAATCAACCAGGAAGTCAAAATGGAAATCAACAAGGAAGTCAAAGTGGTAATCAGCCAGGAACACAAAATGGTAATCAACCCGGAAATCAAAATGGTAATCAATCTGGAGAAATAATTGTTGGATCACCTATTGTACAACCTGAAAGTCAAAATGGTAATCAGCCAGGAATGCAAAATGGTAATCAACAAGGAATGCAAAATGGTAATCAGCCAGGAATGCAAATTGGAAATCAGCAAGGAAGTCAAAATGGAAATCAATCTGGAGAAATAATTGTTGGATCACCTATTGTACAACCTGGAAGTCAAAATGGTAATCAGCCAGGAATGCAAAATGGTAATCAACAAGGAATGCAAAATGGTAGTCAGCCAGGAAGTCAAAATGGAAATCAACAAGGAATGCAAAATGGTAATCAGCCAGGAAGTCAAAATGGAAATCAACAAGGAATGCAAAATGGTAATCAGCCAGGAATGCAAAATGGTATTCAACAAGGAAGTCAAAATGGAAATCAACAAGGAAGTCAAAGTGGTAATCAGCCAGGAACACAAAATGGTAATCAACCCGGAAATCAAAATGGTAATCAATCTGGAGAAATAATTGTTGGATCACCTATTGTACAACCTGGAAGTCAAAATGGTAATCAGCCAGGAATGCAAAATGGTAATCAACAAGGAATGCAAAATGGTAATCAGCCAGGAATGCAAATTGGAAATCAACAAGGAAGTCAAAATGGAAATCAACAAGGAATGCAAAATGGTAATCAGCCAGGAATGCAAAATGGTAATCAGCCAGGAATGCAAAATGCTATTCAACAAGGAAGTCAAAATGGAAATCAACAAGGAAGTCAAAGTGGTAATCAGCCAGGAACACAAAATGGTAATCAACCCGGAAATCAAAATGGTAATCAATCTGGAGAAATAATTGTTGGATCACCTATTGTACAACCTGAAAGTCAAAATGGTAATCAGCCAGGAATGCAAAATGGTAATCAACAAGGAATGCAAAATGGTAATCAGCCAGGAATGCAAATTGGAAATCAGCAAGGAAGTCAAAATGGAAATCAATCTGGAGAAATAATTGTTGGATCACCTATTGTACAACCTGGAAGTCAAAATGGTAATCAGCCAGGAATGCAAAATGGTAATCAACAAGGAATGCAAAATGGTAGTCAGCCAGGAAGTCAAAATGGAAATCAACAAGGAATGCAAAATGGTAATCAGCCAGGAAGTCAAAATGGAAATCAACAAGGAATGCAAAATGGTAATCAGCCAGGAATGCAAAATGGTATTCAACAAGGAAGTCAAAATGGAAATCAACAAGGAAGTCAAAGTGGTAATCAGCCAGGAACACAAAATGGTAATCAACCCGGAAATCAAAATGGTAATCAATCTGGAGAAATAATTGTTGGATCACCTATTGTACAACCTGGAAGTCAAAATGGTAATCAGCCAGGAATGCAAAATGGTAATCAACAAGGAATGCAAAATGGTAATCAGCCAGGAATGCAAATTGGAAATCAACAAGGAAGTCAAAATGGAAATCAACAAGGAATGCAAAATGGTAATCAGCCAGGAATGCAAAATGGTAATCAGCCAGGAATGCAAAATGCTATTCAACAAGGAAGTCAAAATGGAAATCAACAAGGAAGTCAAAGTGGTAATCAGCCAGGAACACAAAATGGTAATCAACCCGGAAATCAAAATGGTAATCAATCTGGAGAAATAATTGTTGGATCACCTATTGTACAACCTGGAAGTCAAAATGGTAATCAGCCAGGAATGCAAAATGGTAATCAACAAGGAATGCAAAGTGGTAATCAGCCAGGAATGCAAAATGGTAATCAACAAGGAATGCAAAATGGTAATCAGCCAGGAATGCAAATTGGAAATCAGCAAGGAAGTCAAAATGGAAATCAATCTGGAGAAATAATTGTTGGATCACCTATTGTACAACCTGGAAGTCAAAATGGTAATCAGCCAGGAATGCAAAATGGTAATCAACAAGGAATGCAAAATGGTAGTCAGCCAGGAAGTCAAAATGGAAATCAACAAGGAATGCAAAATGGTAATCAGCCAGGAAGTCAAAATGGAAATCAACAAGGAATGCAAAATGGTAATCAGCCAGGAATGCAAAATGGTATTCAACAAGGAAGTCAAAATGGAAATCAACAAGGAAGTCAAAGTGGTAATCAGCCAGGAACACAAAATGGTAATCAACCCGGAAATCAAAATGGTAATCAATCTGGAGAAATAATTGTTGGATCACCTATTGTACAACCTGGAAGTCAAAATGGTAATCAGCCAGGAATGCAAAATGGTAATCAACAAGGAATGCAAAATGGTAATCAGCCAGGAATGCAAATTGGAAATCAACAAGGAAGTCAAAATGGAAATCAACAAGGAATGCAAAATGGTAATCAGCCAGGAATGCAAAATGGTAATCAGCCAGGAATGCAAAATGCTATTCAACAAGGAAGTCAAAATGGAAATCAACAAGGAAGTCAAAGTGGTAATCAGCCAGGAACACAAAATGGTAATCAACCCGGAAATCAAAATGGTAATCAATCTGGAGAAATAATTGTTGGATCACCTATTGTACAACCTGGAAGTCAAAATGGTAATCAGCCAGGAATGCAAAATGGTAATCAACAAGGAATGCAAAATGGTAATCAGCCAGGAATGCAAAATGGTAACCTGCCAGGAATGCAAAATGGTAATCAGCCAGGAATGCAAAATGGTAATCAACAAGAAAGTCAAAATGGTAATCAGCCAGGAATGCAAAATGGTAATCAACAAGAAAGTCAAAATGGTAATCAGCCAGGAATGCAAAATGGTAATCAACAAGGAAGTCAAAATGGTAATCAATCTGGAGAAATAATTGTTGGATCACCTATTGTACAACCTGGAAGTCAAAATGGAAATCAGCCAGGAATGCAAAATGGTAATCAACAAGGAAGTCAAAATGGTAATCAATCTGGAGAAATAATTGTTGGATCACCTATTGTACAACCTGGAAGTCAAAATGGAAATCAGCCAGGAATGCAAAATGGTAATCAGCAAGGAATGCAAAATGGTAATCAACAAGGAAATCAAAATGGTAATCAATCTGGATTAATAATTGTTGGATCACCTATTGTACAACCTGTAAGTCAAAATGGAAATCAGCCAGGAATGCAAAATGGTAATCAGCCAGGAATGCAAAATGGTAGTCAACAAGGAATGCAAAATGGTAATCAGCCAGGCATGCAAAATGGTAATCAGTCAGGAATGCAAAATGGTAATCAGCAAGGAATGCAAAATGGTAATCAACCCGGAAATCAAAATGGTAACCAATCTGGATTAATAATTGTTGGATCACCTATTGTACAACCTGTAAGTCAAAATGGAAATCAGCCAGGAATGCAAAATGGTAATCAGCCAGGAATGCAAAATGGTAGTCAACAAGGAATGCAAAATGGTAATCAGCCAGGCATGCAAAATGGTAATCAGTCAGGAATGCAAAATGGTAATCAGTCAGGAATGCAAAATGGTAATCAACCCGGAAATCAAAATGGTAATCAATCTGGATTAATAATTGTTGGATCACCTATTGTACAACCTGTAAGTCAAAATGGAAATCAGCCAGGAATGCAAAATGGTAATCAGCCAGGAATGCAAAATGGTAGTCAACAAGGAATGCAAAATGGTAATCAGCCAGGCATGCAAAATGGTAATCAGCCAGGAATGCAAAATGGTAATCAGTCAGGAATGCAAAATGGTAATCAACCCGGAAATCAAAATGGTAATCAATCTGGAGTAATAATTGGTGGATCACCTATTGTACAACCTGTAAGTCAAAATGGAAATCAGCCAGGAATGCAAAATGGTAATCAACAAGGAACACAAAATGGTAATCAATCTGGAGTAATAATTATTGGTTCACCTATTGTACAACCTGTAAGTCAAAATGGAAATCAGCCAGGAATGCAAAATGGTAATCAACAAGGAACACAAAATGGTAATCAATCTGGAGTAATAATTATTGGATCACCTATTGTACAACCTGTAAGTCAAAATGGAAATCAGCCAGGAATGCAAAATGGTAATCAGCCAGGAATGCAAAATGGTAGTCAACAAGGAATGCAAAATGGTAATCAGCCAGGCATGCAAAATGGTAATCAGTCAGGAATGCAAAATGGTAGTCAACAAGGAATGCAAAATGGTAATCAGCCAGGAATGCAAAATGGTAATCAGTCAGGAATGCAAAATGGTAATCAACCCGGAAATCAAAATGGTAATCAATCTGGAGTAATAATTGGTGGATCACCTATTGTACAACCTGTAAGTCAAAATGGAAATCAGCCAGGAATGCAAAATGGTAATCAACAAGGAACACAAAATGGTAATCAATCTGGAGTAATAATTATTGGATCACCTATTGTACAACCTGGAAGTCAAAATGGTAATCAGCCAGGAATACAAAATGGTAATCAACAAGGAACACAAAATGGTAATCAATCTGGAGTAGTAATTGTTGGATCACCTATTATACAACCTGGAATGCATAATGGTAATCAACTTGAGGGTCAATCAGGAAGTCAAACTGACATAACAGACTCAGAAGAGTTGTACATTTTTGGCAAAATCGTGAAGCTGCTAGTGAAGTTAATGAATCTTTCTTGTCCTTATTAATACAATTTAGTAGTTTTCAAATAGATTGATCGGAGTAGTATTTCTATGAGATTTATTTTAGAATTTAGAACTTTTACTAAAACATACATGTTAATTTGATATAAACATTTATAAATGTCATTAAAATGTTATATCAGATTGATACCCAGGTTAAAGTGTTTATTAGTATTCAATGTATTTAATTTTTTTATGATAAGTTAGTAGGTATAGTAAAATTATGATGTATTATACAATAAATAAATTATTAGTAAATAAATAAATAAATAAACTTATTTTATGATCAATTAAATGTTTTAAATGTGTTAAATATCCTATACTAACATGAAATTCAAATAATATTTAATACCTATTGTAGCTTCAGCTATTCATGCATTATTAGAAATTCTTTAATTTAATCCATATTGGTTATTAATAGGTAAAATATATCTACCTTTCTAGCATCTTATAAAAAAACGTGTATTATGTATCTTCATATCAAACTTTTTTTTATGATAAAAAACCGTATCAAGTTTAATAACATAATACTCTGGAACTATAGATCGCACAAACTTTGGAATGATGTCAAAATGTTCGATATATTGTCTAGTTTACATATTAAAATTTGAAGTTGTTTCGATTAATATTTTAAAAGATATAGGTCTTTAAAAAATCGAATTTTAAAATGAAAATAATATTTTTTTTATTTTTTTACTATAGTCTATAAATAATAAACGATTCATTAAAATAATTTGATATTTTAACCCATCCAATATACAATAACGCTGATTTTAATACTATTCTGAAGTCGTTGTGATACATAATTATACATAGTATGTCAGCAAACATATAATTGGACTTTTTTGAACTATTATATCAAAATTAAAATTCTGACCATGTGTAGAATCGAAGCCAAAGAATGGGTTAAGGAAGGATACCCCCCCTCACAAATAACTAAATTATAACGTGAATAAAAATAGCCTTTGAGCTTGGACTAAATTAGTATTAACAATACTAATTTAGTCCAAGCTGTATGGACTCCCCAGAAAGTTAAAGATCATCTCATTTTATATACAAACTGCACTACCCCCTCCCTTATTATTACATTGACAAATAGCAGATACGTCGCACGCATAAACCTATAACCTGTATCGATATGAATAATGAATATCTTATTTATATTTAGACCAAATAAGGTCATTCTAAGGTTATGGATGTAATTTATTTAATTTATAGCGGTCTAAATTATTGTATATATTATTTATTTTAATACAAAATGTCTAAAGTCTGAAGAAAAACAATATGTTTGATAGATAACCCTAATTTTAATTAAAAAAAAGTACAGTAATACCTTGCTTAACGGCGTTTCACAATAACGGTGCTATTTTCTTTTTCAGTTGTAAATATTTTAGGTTAAATATTCGAGTGAGGATGGGTTTTTTTTAACAGTGAACGTGTTAATGATTTCAACTATATAGGAATTGAAGTAAAACAATTATCAGACAATGTTTTCCTTTATTATTAACCAATAAAAATATACAACTCGTACATTCATAAGGTGCACCCTGTATACATTTTTATTAAAATTATTGCAGATATTTTAAAACAAATTATTTTTCGATTTGATCAACTTCTTTGATAAAATACTAGCGTATTGGACCCGATGTTGCCCGGGGTAATATAGTTATCTAAATTAATAAAATATTTAAAATTTGAGGTTTTCATTAAATAATAATATACGAAAAATGATCTAACTATTGTTGAAAACTGCACTCGGTTCAGTAATTTCCGAGTCTATAAACCACACAAAAATGAACATTCATTTTTATATACAGGGTGTTGTAAAAAGACGGAAGAAAAATGATCCAGACAAAAATGGTATCATTTTTTCCCAGCCAGTTGTAGGGGAGGATCTGCCCTCCGAGGAGAAGGCTCCCCCCTTCAAATTTGAAATGGGAACTCCCTATTTTTATAATAGATTTCGATTTCCTGGCCCAAAATTCCCTGGAAACCGTTAAGAAAAAACTTTTTTTGCAACATTTTGTCTGGATAATTTTTCCTGATAATTCCTCCCGGTCGACTTACACAAGTGTATCGATTTTTTTTCAACACCCTGTATTGAAATATACGATAGATATTAAATACGTAACGCACGAAATTTGAATTTATACACGAAAAGAACATTCTTTTAAAAATTAACAGAATATGCTGTAAACCTGAGGACAGAATCAACTTCTGAAAAAAAAACTAATAGAAAAGTCGCTAGAATTTAAAATAAAGTAAATGAAAAATTATAATGACATACTGGTAAATTTTAACATAGTACCTATTAAAATTTATTTACTCTGAAAAAGTAATATACGCTATTCTTTAATTTATTTATTTTTTAATTTTTTTTCTTGCACATGAAAAATTCACGTACATTCTTTATAATTTTACTATGATTCTATATTACTTTTCATATCTGGCCTATCGCCAAAATAGAAACTGCTATATAGTATATTGAATTGTAGTATAGACGTTCTTTTAAATTTTACCAAGTCGGGTGTTCAAAATTTCTAGGATCAAATTTTTTTCATCAATCTATGCAATTTTTTATTTTTTTCCCATTCCTAATGTTTATGAAATTTTTTCATCTGACTATTAATAACTTGTTAAAATAATTATTTAAGTTTTATAATTATTTTAACATACGGTATAGTAATTTTTGATACTGTTGGTATGAAATATTATTACGTTACCGATTAATTTTTCACAGAATGAAATTTCGTCCTCCCGTTAACATGTTTTTTTTATGTTAAAAATTAACATTACATTTTTTCAGTGTACCTACTAACACCAAATTTTCTTTCTAAGCAAATATAAAAAACTCAAATTAACTAACGTTTGATTAAAATTATTAAACAAACAAATAAAAAATAAACAAAAGATAAGCACAATAAAACGTTATTCACATTTATTTTATTTATAAAAAAATGTTAAACTAACAAAAATAAATTATTTATTATTAATAATTTAATTTAAAAAAATTCTAACATAGACTCAATAGTACATAAAAGGGTGTAAAACCTGCGGAAATAAACTATAAATATTATTGTTACTATTTTACAAACAATACACGTTTGTGATAATAAAACAATTAAACAGTTTATTTTTTAAAATAGAGAAAAATACACACAACTCAAATCTTATCAATTTAAGAGAATCTTTTTAAAAATACTTAAACCAACACGTTCGTTTGTTAAAATAAAAGAAATCTCTATGTGGTATCATCAAAGAATAAATATAAACATTAATCAGAAGACATTGTATAAATAGCTCAAGTCGAATTAGCAAGAGCATCAGTTTACATTCAAGAACAATCATGAGTTCTAAACTCAGTTTATTGTTGATCTGTGCTTTGGCAAGTTGCCTTGTCAACAACGCCTATTCGAGTCCTACAGAATCTGACCGGGAAAGAGTTTGTGCGTTAGGCCAGATCATCAAACTTTTAGTGGAATTTATTTTTGCTAAAAAGTGTGCTGAAAACTCAGGAATGCCACCTGCAGAAATGACTGAAAAACCAACAACAGAAATGACTGAAAAACCAACAACAGAAATGACTGAAACACCAACAACAAAAATGACTGAAAAACCAACAGAAATGACTGAAAAACCAACAACAACAATGACTGAAAAACCAACAACAACAATGACTGAAAAACCAACAACAACAATGACTGAAAAACCAACAACAATGACTGAAACACCAACAACAAAAATGACTGAAAAACCAATAGAAATGACTGAAACACCAACAACAAAAATGACTGAAAAACCAACAGAAATGACTGAAACACCAACAACAAAAATGACTGAAAAACCAACAGAAATGACTGAAAAACCAACAACAGAAAAGACTGGAGGAGAAACTGGGCATCAAACTGGAGGAACTAGCAGTGGATCTACAAGTAATGTATCAATTTATTTTGACAGTGTATTGTTTTTTTATTAGCCACATATCTAGCTACATTGATAATTTCTTGTTTATTTCACCTTATTTTACAGCCAAATGTCAGAAAAAAATTTAGTAATTTTTTTTTGTAATTAACTAAAGTCAGTGCTATGGAAAAGTGCGCCGAGGTATTAATAACTCTTTATAATTCATGAACGGTTTCTCCTACATGAAAATCCGTAGGTTTGTTTTTGTAGTAAATTATCTCAGCTACAAATTAGTAAGATACATTTTTGTTCGAAAAGGTCACCGTTTTCGTTTTATTTGAAAAATACTGTTTTCGTGAACTTTGACCCCACAAAATTGACACTTGCACACATCAAATCGATGAGGAACTTCACACATTATTAAGTACCTTTATACTAAGGTGTATGCAAAAATTTAGCCTGTTACAAATTTTTTCCTTGTACGTCTATTTTTCCTGGACTATTTAATAACTGTGATCCATATAAAATATAAAGTACATATAATTTATAAAAATCCCCCCCCCCCGATTTTTTTTCTGGGTGCGTCACTAGATTTTGACACAAGCATGGTATCCAGAGCTTTGGATATTATATCTGTATTTTATATTCATAAAAATATAATATTTCCTTAACATGGAAAATTGTAAATGCTGTATTTTAGATATTCTAGGATTATTACAAAAGTTGTAATTAAGTACTCTTATCAACATTTAAGATTTTTTATTAACCATTTTTTCAGTTTTAATACTCAAAAAAATTTGTATCCAAAGACTTTTGCACGACAGTATACATCATGGCAAAAATAGTCGCAATGGATTCTAAGAAGATTAAATAGGATATTTAACATCAAAATTAAATTTCGGAAAAATCGACTTAACAATATACTTATTTAATTTATATTCTTCGTATAAGAAAGTTATAAAATATGAATCTAATTTGTTTTTTTTTTAGCGAACGTACAATCGACTGCTAACCAAAACCATGGTCTTGTAAATGTTGATGCGAGTGGTCTAGCCGTCCCGGTACTAAGTTCGACTGTATTAGGTAATAATAATGGTAATTCTTCTGGAGCCGATGTTAGTTTGGGACAAACAGCTGTTGGAGTTTTAGGAGGCGCACTTAACGTACTGGGACGTTAAAGATGAATGATAAATATATATAAAATTTTGTATAATATGTAATTTTTTATTTATTTTTTATTAGTTTTAATTTTTTTTAAATAAATAATAAATTTTGAAATAAAACATATATTTGATTTGTTTTGAATTATTTAATTCAATTTCAAATTGGTAGGTATCAAAGTTTTACCCAAAGTTAATCGATGCCGACTTTTTTGTATATTTTGAATTTGCTTTAGTTAAAAATTTGTAGCTTGTACTAACAGGTGTCTTAGTAAACCAGTGATAGCAAACAAGTGGCACACGTAAGAGATATAAAACCGTTGAAGTAAATAGATGGTGTAAAGTTAAAACAAAATAAGTAATTTTATACCATAGTATAATGGAAAAATGATATTTTGTTTAATTTTTTGTCAGATTTTTCTTCTTCTTATATTTACGTATTTTAGCAAATTTTTATATTTTTGAATGGAAAAACATCCATAGTGACTTTTCTTTGAATTTAGTCTAAATGGAAGTGTTCTTTTTTTTACTGTAGGTAGTAGGTAACAAAAGCAACATATTGTTCATCATAAAACTATACTGTATGTTTATAACTCAATAACGGCTAAAAGTTGCTTATTTGGTTTGGTCTTATGCCCAGTATTATCAACCAATTAAAAGCCCCTTTTAGCGCTAAATGCTCCTTTAAAGTAAATTTGGTATATTAAAAATGTGATTATAATCAATATTTACACTCAAGGAAAAATGTACATAATATACGTTGTAATGATATACTGCAGAAAATTTAAAATCTATTTAATTAAATGTATTATGCTTGGATCTGTTAATAATATGACAGTTAGTTAAAGGAGCATTTAGTTAAAGTTGATAATACTGGACGTTTGTGTTGTACTATCGATACATACATTAGTGTTATTAAAAAAATCCACGTAAAAGAGGGAAAATGAAAAACCATTTTAAATATTTCAATCCTAAAAAAAAGAGAGTAAGTGATTAAAAAAATATGCATCGTAATTTAAGTCCGGTATTATAAAGAATTTGTACTGGAGTAAAAACCAAATTAACACTATCTCTGCATGATATTAAATATAAATGAGAACCCACTGATAGTTGTAATCAACTATATCGTTTATTAAGTAAAAATCAGTGATCTAAAAGCAGTGGTGACAAGTGTACACCATAAAAAACATAAAATTTATATTATTATACATTTATTATTATTGCTCTAATTAATATCTCGAGAAAATTCATATATACAGTTACCTACTTCATAAAAATTCCTGATAGACTGGATTCATAATATACATATTTTAGTTTAGTGTAATCATGATGTGTACAATCAATAAATAAATAAACATGTTTTATAAACAATTAAATGTTTTCAATAGCTACGTTTAATTTCCTATACTGACATGAAATTAAAATAATACTTAATACATTATTAGATTTGTTTTTAATATTGGTTATTTATTATAATTAAATAATGTCAAAATCAATAAAAATCTTATTAATTAAATCTACTTATAGTTAGCGTCATACTACTTTGAACTATAGAACTATAGTGGATCATAGGTGGGCACAGTTAATCGAAAAGTTAACTTCGTTAATCGTTAATCCGTTAAAAAAAATTAACTTCGTTAACCGTTAAAGCGTTAAAATTTCGAAAATGTAACGGAAGTTACAGTTAACCGAAAATTCGAAAATTTAACGAAAAGTTAAAGTTAATCCTTAAAAAGTTAACCATTCAAAATGTTTGAAGGCCTTTTTTTTCAGCTTTTTCGACAACTTTCTCTGTATTTTTCATATCAAATACCATTGTAACGGACCAAGTTAACGGAAGTTCACAAAAGCGTTAACATTTTTTTGAGTTAACTTAAAAGTTAATCCGTTAACCATTTTGTTAACTTCGTTAATTAACGATTAACGGATTAACGAGTTAATGCCCACCTATGTAGTGGATACAGCATTTACAAAATCGAAAAAAATAAAAATAACTACTTATTATTTTATCACTATTTTTTATTTACTTTACATCAAAGTAGTGTTTCCTCCCGGGAATTCCCGCCCGGGAATTCCCGGGAAATTTTGTAGTTTTTTCAGTTCCCGAATCCCGGGAAAAATAAAATTATTTCTCGGGAATTTCGGGAAATAAAAATAATCATTGAAATATATACTTTCAACTGTAGGGGCACTTATATTGTTATTATATTCAATAATGTATGGTATGTACTTTTAGTTAAGAATATGGATTGGAAGTTAAATTTTTGTTTGGTACTTCAGGATGTAATTCAAAATGATCTTACTAGCTTGCAATTCTTGTAAGGATTGTTTTAGTTGTTTGTGCATTGTATTTTTCTGAGAAAGAATAAAAAATGCATTTTAAAGTTAAAAAGAAAAGGTTTATTATAGTAAAAATTCAAATTGTCAGTTTGCATTCAATGATTGTTTAGAGTTTAGATAGAGTCTAAATTCTAAACTAACAATAAGACTTGGCATATTTGTTTGTTTTTAAAATTCTATTAAAATAGTATTTGCTTTTATAACTTTATATTGTGTTACTACTGCCCATTTGTAGAGGGGGTGCTCACTTTGGGGCGCATTTTGCTAGAGACAGCAAATAAAAAAAAAAAATTAATTAAAAAAAAAATTTATTTCTAATATAAAATAATTCCAGCTTCCACTTATTGTTAGACTATTTTTCTATTTTATATATTTTCTTCATCCAAAGCATTATTATATCTATGCCTCATTATTTCTTTCTTTATAATTTTCAATTAACAATTTTTCTTTAAATGTAATAGTATTGTTTTTAGATAATCACCGATTAATATTAAAATTCAAAAAGTGTTCTTAATTTTTTATTGTTCTTATTATTACTTTTTAAGAGAAGCTATGAAAATGTAAAAAAATATGTATATAAATTTCGAGAATTCCCGGTTTTCCCGGGAATTCCCGGGAATTGCGATTTCCTGTTCCCGATTCCCGGCGTTGGAAAATTCCCGGGAATTTGGAAACACTACATCAAAGTATGTAACTACTAATAAACGATTTATCCAAATAATTTGGCATTTTAATCCACAGTACTAGATTATATGACACACATTTTAACACTATTCTGATCTCTGTGTGATTTATAGTTGCCAAACAAAAGATGTTGTGTCTTTATTTTTAAGTTCATTTATATACATCGTATTTAAAAAATGATAATATCTGAAAGTTAAACTATTGTATGGGGTCATCCATAAAACACGTCCCACAAAATTCATACATTTTTCACTTCTATCTCCCTACTTAGTAATACGTAAAAAACAGATCCCTACAAATGAAATTTTACGAATGAAGAAAATTGATAATTATAATTAATGTCCTTTATATCGCGAGAGAAAAATAAAAACTATAGTTTAAAAGAAGGAATAAAATTGACGTAGATATTTCAAACATCGTGTAACGTCATGTTAAATGTTATTCATATTAATTATGTTTATAAACAATTACCAGACACAAAAATAAATAAATACATAAATAATAAAACACAAATTCTATAAAACTGTAGGTATAATTAGAAACAATTGTAACTAACATAGTCTAAATAGTACATCAAATGTGTAAAACCTGCACAAATAAACTATCAATATTATTGTTTCTATTTTACAAACAATACACGTTTGTGATAATACAAACAAGTAAACATATTATTCTTTAAACTATCGAAAAATACACAACCAAAATCTAATCAATTTAAGAGAATGTCTTAAAGAATTCTTAAACCAACACGTTTACTTGCTGTGATAAGAACGCAAGTCTATGCGTATTATCAAAGCAAAAAGTAATCAGAAGACGTTGTATAAATAGCTCAAGTAGAATTAGCAAGAGCATCAGTTTATATTCAAGAACAATCATGAGTTCCAAACTCAGTTTATTGTTGATCTGTGCTTTGGCCAGTTGTCTCATCAACAACGCATTTTCATTTCCTACTGATGCGGAAACTGGAGGAGAAACTGGACATCAAGCTGGAGGAACTAGCACTGGAGATAATAGTAATACATCAATATTTTAATAATGAATTGTCTTTGTAGTTTCAGACAATATTCATAATGAGTAAACAGTAAACATTTTTCTCGTTATAGTTTGTATATATCGCCTTATTTTGTTGTAAAGGGTCATCTATAAAATATGTTCACAAAAAGGGGAAGAGGGGGGGGGGTTGAATAAATGGGACGTGACGCGATATTGAAAATAACTACATCGATATTTATTCCTATTTTTTTCTTTGTTTAAATAATTATTTATTTTGGAGGGGGGATGTCCAGGTTTTGTAACGTATTACTAGATACAGGGTTGAAAATGTGTAATAAAGCGTGAAAAAGGAGAAATGGGGGGTAAAAAATGTATGAATTTTGCTCGATGTATTATATAGATCATAGGTGTCCAACCTTTTGAGCTTTGTGGGCCGCAGAGCGCAAAAAAATAGCGAAAAAATTTGTAAAGGGCCGCACAAAAATTTGAAGACCTTTTTTAATTTATATGATTATTTATATCTCTATACTTTATATGACAAAAACACTGATTTCCATATTTAATTTTTTTTAAATCTTATGTGGGCCGCACCAAGACTGCTCGGGGGCCGTATGCGGCCCGCGGGCCGCGGGTTGGACAAGCCTGATATAGATCACCCCTACGAAAAATATCAAGATATTTTCGATTTTTGACTTAAGTATTATACTATCATATAGGATTTTTTCCGCTCTTTTTTGACTGTTCATATTAACGAAGTCGTTTATATTTTTTTAAATACCATACTTCGTATATTTTGCGTTAAACTTGAATAAATTTGCGAAGTAAATTGTGGGGTAAAGAAATTAAAAAGCATTTTCCAATATTTGAAAGTTTATATTTTAAAATGCAACTAAACAAAATATTCTACGATATTTTTCCATCAAGTGATATCACAAGACATAACTTAAATTTTTTTTACTCATTTTCGGCTTCGATTGAATCTTATCTATCTTTTTAAAGAATATATTGAATTTTTTTTATAAATACATTCAAACCTAAAGATTACAAGTTTTAAAAATATATTTAAATACTCGTTTTTATTTTTAGCGAACGTACAATCGACTGCTAACGATAACTGGGGTGTTGTAAATGTTGACTTAAGTGGTCTAGCCGTCCCGGTACTAAGTTCAACTGTCTTAGGTGCTAATAATGGTAATTCTTCTGGACTTGACCTAAGTTTGGCGCAAACATCAATTGCAGTTTTAGGAGAAGCACTTAATAGAATTTTTGGTTAAACATAAACAATAAAAATAATTTTGTATAATAATAACGTACACTGTTTTTTTTTGAATGATTGGCTACTTTTTTGTATATTTCATAAACTCATGTTACTAATAAAACAAGTACCTCTTTATTAAATTAATTTAATTACCCAAATCTGCAAATAAAATTTTTGCTTCCTCGCAATATCGAAGATACGAGAAGCTTTGTGATCGTTTTAAAACGAGAAAAAAAATTGTTCTCCGATTTTAAAAATTTTACCGGATCTATCCGTTTCAGGTCAAGACAAACACTTTTTGTTCCATGTCTGTGTGTCTGTGTGTCTGTCCCCCAATCCTTGTCACACGCTTAACTCATGAACCACTGAACCGATATTGATGAAACTTGGTTGATTGGTTGGGTCTGGTTTGAGGACGGTCCCATTTCAAAAGTGTTAAAATCGTGTGTAAGGGGGAGGGGTGACATCCCAAAATATTTATTTTTTGATTTGAAGATATCTCAAGAAAGACACATGTTACGTGAAAATTTTATAGTAGGTACCTTTTTTGTAGAGTATTTAATTCTCTATAATAAAGGTCACCTATTGCTATTTACTTTGACATATTAAATGTCATTTTGACATTTGTATAGCAGAAAAATAATGATTTTGATTGAAATTGTCAAAAAATTCAAAATATTCGACATAATAACCAGGCGCGTATTAAGAAAAATGTCGAATTAATATCTTTAATTAAAACTGTATGAAAATTACATAGTTAACCAATAACAGGCAGTTGATTTGAATACTTTATTGGTTTTTATTTAAATTGTTCTATAATTAACTACCTTTGATGAATTTAGCACGAGGAAGCACTGTGCATTTACTTGGCAGCTGTATTTTTTATTATAGCATATATTTTTTTTACAGTAATGATCAATTTAGAACCAGTAATAAATACTCAATGATGAAAATTTGTTAAAAATTACAAAATGATAAGTATAGCAAATGTTATAAAATAAAGAGTCACAAAAATTTAAAACACTGTAGGTACCTAAAGCATTTACAATAGAAAATACATTTTTCTACATAAATGTGTGGCGAACTCTCTTCTATTTCAATAACTATTAATGAAGGTTTCTTTATTGGAGCAAATTGATGAAAATTGTACAAAAAAGTCGCCATTGAGAGACCTTGTGGAAAATGTTTATAGTTATTGTAAGTCGAATTTTATTATTGAAAACAAATAAAAATACTAATATGTGTTTATATCAAAGTTTATTACTTATTTTCAAAAAAATCAAACCAATGAAAAAATATAAATTTAATATTACAAAATTATTTAAAAAAAAATTATTAATACATATACTTATTGTTTATGTTCAACTAGTTATTCTCATTATCTGCGAGTCCTAAAATTCCAGCAGCTAATTGCCCCAAAGCAACGCCAAGTCCAGTAGAGTTACCATTATTATCACCTAATATAGTCGAACTTAATACCGGGACGGCTAGGCCGCTCAAATCAACATTTACAAGACCATTGTTTTCGTTAGCAGTTGTTTGCGCGTTCACTGAAAATAAAAATGATACCTTTTTATATTTTTACAGTGGAAGGGGGGTAAAATATACTTATTAAACGCTTTAAAATGATTTTAGAAATCGTTCTACGACAATTTTGTAGATGTAACGAATTAATATAGAAAAAATGATTTTTAAATCCTCGGCTGATTTGATTTTGAGAAAATCTTGTTAGAAATATTTCTTTATATTGTTATTAGGGGTGATCTATAAAATACGTCACGCAAAATTCACGCATTTTGAAAGCCCTTCCCCCCACGCATTTCCAAATCAGTTATAAACAAAGAAAATTGTCAAAATAAGAATAAAAATTGATGTAGGTATTTCAAATGTCGCGTCACGTCATGTTTATTCAAACCCCCTCCCTTCCAAATTACATATCATCTAGCTAGACATTTCCCCCCATCCCCCTTTTTGCCAAAATATTTTATGAAAGACCCTTTACTGTAAAATAAAGCGTTATATACAAAATTAACGAGAAATATGTTTTTTTTTTTATTATTATGAATATTGTCTGAAACTACAAAGACAGTTCATTATTAAAATATTGATATATTACTATTATCTCCAGTGCTAGTTCCTCCAGTTTGATGTCCAGTTTCTCCTCCAGTTTCCCCACCAGTTTCACAATTAGTTTCGCAATCAGACATTCCTGTAGGAACTGAAAATGCGTTATTAATGAGACAACTGGCCAAAGCACAGATCAACAATAAACTGAGTTTGGAACTCATGATTGTACTTGAATGTAAACTGATGCTCTTGCTAATTCGACTTGAGCTATTTATACAATATCTACTAATTAATGTTTATATTTTTGCTTTTATGATACGCATAGAATTATTCTTATCACAGCAAGTAAACGTGTTTGTTTAAGAATTCTTTAAGACATTTTCTTAAATTGATTAGATTTTGGTTGTGTGTATTTTTCGATAGTTTAAAGAATAATATGTTTACTTGTTTTATTATCACAAACGTGAATTGTTTATAAAATAGAAACAATAATATTTATAGTTTATTTGTACAGGTTTTACACACTTCGATGTAGTATTGAGTCGATGTTAGTTACAATTGTTTCGAATAATACGCAAAATGTTAACAAAATTTGTGTTTTATTATATATTTATTTATTTTTGTGTTTGGTAATTGTTTATAAACAAAATAATATAAATAACATTTAATTGTGTATTTTAATCAAGTGTTAGTTAGTTTGCGTTAATTATATTTGCTTTAAATTGTATAAATTCAAAACTATTAAACATTTTATTCTTTCAAGTATCGAAAAATACACACAACCAAAATCTAATCAATTTAAGAGAATGTCTTAAAGAATTCTTAAACAAACACGTTTACTTGCTGTGATAAGAATAATTCTATGCGTATCATAAGACAAAATTATAAAAATTAATCAGAAGACATTGTATAAATAGCTTAAGTCGAATTAGCAAGAGCATCAGTTTACATTCAAGAACAATCATGAGTTCCAAACTCAGTTTATTGTTGATCTGTGCCTTGACCAGTTGTCTTGTCAACAACGCATTTTCATTTCCTACTGATGCAGAAACTGGAGGAACTAGCAGTGGATCTACAAGTAAAGTATCAATATTTTAATAATGAACTGTCTTTGTAGTTTCAGACAATATTCATAATAAAAAAAAACATATTTCTCGTTAATTTTGTATATATCGCTTTATTTTACAGTAAAGGGTCTTTCATAAAATATGATCGTAAAAAGGGGAATGGGGGGAATTGCCTAGCTAGATGATATGTAATTTTTTAGGGAGGGGGTTTGAATAAACATGACGTGACGCGACATTTTAAATACCTACATCAATTTTTATTCTTATTTTGACAATTTTCTTTGTTTATAACTGATTTGGAAATGCGTGGGGGGAAGGGCTTTCAAAATGCGTGAATTTTGCGTGACGTATTTTATAGATCACCCCTAATAACAATATAAAGAAATATTTCTAACAAGATTTTCTCAAAATCAAATCAGCCGAGGATTTAAAAACCGTTTTTTCTATATTAATTCGTTACATCTTCAAAATTGTCGTAGAACGATTTCTAGAATCATTTTAAAGCTTTAAATAAGTATATTTTACCCCCCTTCCATTGTGAAAATATATAAAGGTATCATTTTTATTTTCAGTGAACGCGCAATCAACCGCTAACGAAAACACCGGTCTTGCAAATGTTGGTTTGAGCGGCCTAGCCGTCCCGGTATTAAGTTCAACTGTATTAGGTGCTAATAATGGTAACTCTACTGGACTTGGCGTTACTTTGGGGCAAACAGCTGTTGCAGTTTTAGGACTCGTAGATAATGAGAATAAATAGTTGAACATCAACAATAAACATATGTATTAATAATTTTTTTAAAAATAATTTTGTAATATTAAATTTATATTTTTTCATTGGTTTGATTTTTCTGAAAATAAGTAATAAACTTTGATATAACACATATTAGTATTTTTATTTGTTTACAATAATAAAATTCAACTTACAATAACTATCATATAAACATTTTCCACAAGGTCTATCGCGATGGCGATTTTTTTGTACAATTTTCATCACACTCTGAATTTACTCCAATAAAGAAACTCGTTAACTGTATTTTTTGGTGTCTAGTAAAAGTTACAAACAAGTGACACACGTTCGAGATTTAGAACCACTGAAAAAAAAAAACAATTTAAATAGACGGTGTAAAAAAACCAAATGTGTAATTTTACAGTAAGATGGAAAAACGGTATTTTTTCAAATTTTTGTTTTAATTTTTCTTCTTATATCTATTAAAATTAGTAAATGTTGATATTTTTTGTGCTTTATTTAATTGGCTGTTTTACCACTCAAGTTTATTAGAAAAAATTGTATCTTCAAAAATGTAAAGAAACCTTCGTTGACTGTAATGAAATTTTAGGTTAAATACGAACAATCTATATCTATAAAAGAGTTTGTCCTTAACCACTCACTCACTCATTCACACATATATCAACGTACTTACAGCCCGAATCCCTGGACATAGAAACGTAAAATTTCGTAGGTGCCTTCCTTTTATGATGTAAGCACCCACTAAGAAAGGATTATATGCGAACGAAGCCGCGGGATTCCGCTAGTAAACATATGTATAAAAAGTTAACTTAATTAATCAGATATACTTCAGTATTGTGTTGAAATGGGCGTTATACAGGGTGTCCAAGATAAGCGTGAAATGCTTGGGGATATCCTAAACGGTAAGAAATACATATGTAGTTAAATAAGATGAATTATTTGTAAGAAAGGGGCGAGTATTACAACATCAAAAAATATTAATAATTTTATGTGGTTTAGGTGGTATAGGTACCCAAAAAACTGAAAATTCGTAATTTCTTTAAATGGCTATAACTTTTTTAGCAAAGTACCTATCTACTTTACGTTTAGGATATCCCCATGCATTTCACGCTTATCGTGTAAGAAATATTTATTTGACACTCCGTTTTAACCCCATAGGGGTTGAATTTCGAAAAATCCTTTCTTAGTGGGTGCTTACATCATAAAAGGAAGGCACCTACGAAATTTCACGTTTCTAGGTCCAGGGGTTTGGGCTGTACGTTGATATATGAGTGAGTGAGTGAGTGAGTGAGTGGTTAAGGACAAAGTCTTTTATAGATATAGATTATTCGTATTTAACCTAAAATTCCATTACAGTCAACGATGGTTTCTTCACATTTTTGAAGAGCATACAATTTTATCTAATAAACTTGTGTGGTAAAACAGTCAATTATATAAAACACAAAACATATCAACATTTACTAATTTTAGTAGATATAAGAAGAAAAATTAAAACAAAAAATTGAAAAAATATCGTTTTTCCATCTTACTGTAAAATTACACATTTGTTTTTTTTACACCGTCTATTTAAATTGTTTTTTTTTCAGTGGTTCTAAATCTCTAACGCGTGTCACTTGTTTGTAACTTTTACAATACACCAAAAAATGCAGTTAACGAGTTTCTTTACTGGAGCAAAATCAGAGTGTGATGAAAATTGTACAAAAAAATCGCCATCGGTAGACCTTGTGGAAAATGTTTATAGTTATTGTAAGTCGAATTTTATTATTGAAAACAAATAAAAATACCTAATGTGTTTATTTCAAAGTTTATTACTTATTTTCAGAAAAATGAAACCAACGAAAAAATATAAATTTAATATTACAAAATTATTAAAAAAAAATTATAATACATATGTTTATTGTTTATGCCTAACTAGTTATTATCATTAGCTGCGAGTCCTAAAACTCCAGCAGCTGTTTGCCCCAAAAAAACGCCAAGTCCAGAAGAGTTACCATTATTATCACCTAATATAGTTGAACCTAGTATCGGAATAGCGACGCCACTCAAATCAACATTTGCAAGACCATTGTTTTCGTTAGCGGTTGATTGCGCGTTCACTGAAAATAAAAATTGTACCTTTATATATTTTTACAATGGAAGGGGGGTAAAACATACTTATTAAAAGCTTCAAAATGATTTTTGAAATCGTTTTACGACAATTTTGAAGATGTAACGAGTTTACATAAAAAAATGTTTTTTAAATCGTCAGCTGACTTGATTTTTAGGAAAACTTGTTAGAAATTTTTCATTATATTGTTCTTAAGGGTGATCTATAAAATACGATACGCAAAATTCACGCATTTTGACCCCTTCCCCCCCCCTTCCCAAATGAGTTATAAACGAAGAAAATTGTTATAAATAAGAATAAAAATTAATGTAGGTATTTCAAATGTCGCGTCACGTCATGTTTATTCGGCCCCCTCCCCTCCAAATTACTTATAATCTCGAGAGGCAATGCATTCCCCTTCCCCTCGTGGTGAACGTATTTTATGAACAATCTTTTACTGTAAAATAAAACGATTTATACAAATTAACAGAAATATGTATTCTTATTATGAATATTATCTGAAACTACAAAGACAGTTCATTATTAAAATATTGATATATTACTTGTAGATCCACTGCTAGTTCCTCCAGTTTCCGCATCACTAGGAAATGAAAATGCGTTGTTGACTAGACAACTGGCCAAGGCACAGATCAACAATAAACTGAGTTTGGAACTCATGATTGTTCTTGAATGTAAACTGATGCTCTTGCTAATTCGACTTGAGCTATTTATACAATATCTACTAATTAATGTTTATATTTTTGCTTTTATGATACGCATAGAATTATTCTTATCACAGCAAATAAACGTGTTTGTTTAAGAATTCTTTAAGACATTCTCTCAAATTGATAAGATTTTGGTTGTTTGTATTTTTCGATACCTGAAAGAATAATTTGTTTAATTGTGTGTATTTTTCGATAGTTAATAGAATAATATGTTTACTTGTTTGTATTATCACAAACGTGTATTGTTTATAAAATAGAAACAATAATATTTATAGTTTATTTGTACAGGTCCTACACACTTCGATGTAGTATTGAGTCTATGTTAGTTACAATTGTTTCGAATAATACGCAAAATGTTAAGAGAATTTGTCTTTTATTATTTATTTATTTTTTTTTGTGTTTGGTAATTGTTTATAAACAAAATTAATATAAATAACATTTAATTGTGTATTTTTATCAAGTATTAGTTAGTTTACGTTACTTATATTTGCTTAAAATTGTATAAATTCAAAACTATTAAACATTTTATTCTTTCAAGTATCGAAATATACACAACCAAAATCTAATCAATTTAAGAGAATGTTTTAAAGAATTCTTAAACAAACACGTTTACTTGCTGTGATAAGAATAATTCTATGCGTATCATAAAAGCAAAATTATAAAAATTAATCAGAAGACATTGAATAAATAGCTTAAGTCGAATTAGCAAGAGCATCAGTTTACATTCAAGAACAATCATGAGTTCCAAACTCAGTTTATTGTTGATCTGTGCCTTGGCCAGTTGTCTTGTCAACAACGCATTTTCATTTCCTACTGATGCGGAAACTGGAGGAACTAGCAGTGGATCTACAAGTAAAGTATCAATATTTTAATAATGAATTGTCTTTGTAGTTTCAGACAATATTCATAATAAAAAAAAAACATATTTCTCGTTAATTTTGTATATATCGCTTTATTTTACAGTAAAGGGTCTTTCATAAAATATGATCGCAAAAAAGGGAATTGGTGGAATTGCCTAGCTAGATGATATGTAATTTGGAAGGGAGGAGGTTTGAATAAACATGACGTAACGCGACATTTGAAATACCTACATAAATTTGTATTCTTATTTTGACAATTTTCTTTGTTTATAACTGATTTGGAAATCCGTGGGGGGGGAAGGGCTTTCAAAATGCGTGAATTTTGCGTGACGTATTTTATAGATCATCCCTAATAACAATATAAAGAAATATTTCTAAGAAGATTTTCTCAAAATCAAATCAGCCGAGGATTTGAAAATCATTTTTTCTATATTGATTCGTTACATCTTCAAAATTGTCGTAGAACGATTTCTAAAATCATTTTAAAGCGTTTAATAAGTATATTTTACCCCCCTTCCACTGTAAAAATATAAAAAGGTATCATTTTTATTTTCAGTGAACGCGCAATCAACTGCTAACGAAAACTATGGTCTTGTAAATGTTGATGCGAGCGGCCTAGCCGTCCCGGTATTAAGTTCAACTGTATTAGGTGCTAATAATGGTAACTCTACTGGACTTGGCGTTCCTTTGGGGCAAACAGCTGTTGCAGTTTTAGGACTCGTAGATAATGAGAATAACTAGTTGAACATAAACAATAAACATATGTACCTATTAATAATTTAAAAAAAAAAAATTTGTAATATTAAATTTATATTTTTTCATTGATTTAATTTTTCTGAAAATTAGTAATAAATTTTGATATAACACATCTTAGTAGTTTTATTTGTTTTCAATAATAAAATTCGACTTACAATAACTATAAACATTTTCCACAAGGTCTATTGATGGCGATTTTTTTGTACAATTTTCATCACACTCTGATTTTGCTCCAGTAAAGAAACATTCGTTAACTGTATTTTTTGGTGTATTGTAAAAGTTATAATCAAGTGACATGCGTTAGATATTTAGAACCACTGAAAAAAAACAATTTAAGTAGACGGTGTAAAAAAACGAAATGTGTAATTTTACAGTTAGATGGAAAAACGATATTTTTTCAATTTTTTGTTTTAATTTTTCTTCTTATATCTACTAAAATTAGTAAATGTTGATATTTTTTGTGCTTTATTTAATTGACTGTTTTACCACACAAGTTTATTAGAAAAAATTGTATGCTCTTCAAAAATGTGTAAAGAAACCTTCGTTGACTGTAATGGAATTTTAGGTTAAATACGAACAATAAACTTATGTATAAAAAGTTAACTTAGAACTATTAATCAGATATACTTCCGTATTGTGTTGAAATGGGCGTTATATAGTCTAGTTTTATGGGTTAATTTTTCAAATAATTTAGAGTATTCATTTATTCTTTACATACTTAAATAAAAAATAGTTGTATAATGAATAATTATTTTCATTTTCAAATTCGATTTGTATCCAAAATACTTCTATAGTTCCAGAGTACTATGTCGCTAAACATGTTTAATTAATAGGATTTACACGTAGTATTTGGCAGATTTTATTTAATTATACCTAAGATATAGATTTTTTAAATACATTAAAGTATTACATATTATTTGAATTTATATATCAGTATAGGAAATTAAACGTATTTAAAACATTTAATTGTTCACAAAATATGTTTATTTGTTCATTTATTTATTAATTGTACATATCATGATTATAATAAACTAAAATATATTGTCAATGGAGTCGATTAGGTATTTTTCCGGAAGTAAATGTATTATAATTTGCTCGAGATTTTAGAGCAACGTAATAAATGTATATAATAATATGTTATGTATTTTATGGTGTACACTTGTCACCACTGCTTTTAGATCACTGATTTTAACTTAATAAACTATACAATTGGTTATAAGAAATAAGTAAATAAACGTACAAATTGACAAATAATGGTGTTATTTCTTTCAAACCCTCTCAACTTGTAATCAAAGCTTAGCTACCCCGTTCCGCCCCGGGTTCCCTTAACTCTTTTTCGGCTTCGACCGGATCTTATCTATCTTTTTACAGAATTGATTGAATTATTAAAAAAAAAATATACATTCAAAATGTAGATTACAAGTTTAATTTTTTTTTTAAATACTGGTTTTTATTTTTAGCGAACATGCATTCGACTGCTAACGATAACTGGGGTGTTGCAAATGTTGACTTAAGTGGTCTCACCGCATGTTTTTTTCTTACAGTAATAATCAATGTAGAACCAGTAATAAATACTCAATGATGAAAATTTGTTAAAAATTACAAAATGATAAGTATAGCAAATGTTATAAAATAAAAAGTCATAAAAATTTAAAACAATGTAGGTACCTAAAGCATTTACATTAGAAAATACATTTTTCTAAATGTGTGGCGAACTTTCTTCTATTTCAATAACTATTTATGATATAATTTTTAAAAACACTATTTTGTTCGAAATTTTATCAACATTAATTAAACCTATTTTATCCTAAAACTGACAGCCGCAATAAATGATGTCAGACAGCTTTGTAAGCCTATGGAAAGTTATGCATCCCTCTTCGAAGAGATAGGGAAGTTATCGCCATGTTATACTATACATCAAAATCTAGCAATTTGTTCAAAAAAAATGTACTCAGTTATTTTTTTCTAGCTCAAATCTACTTATGACTGGACTTTTAATATTTTCGGTATTATAAATAATTTGCTTTGGAACAAAATTAAGATAAGCTAACTCTATCTGTAGAGTATTATATATAAATAACAACCCACTGACAGATATAACCAATTGTATAGTTTATTAAGTTGAAATCAGTGGTGACAAGTGTACACCATAAAATACATAACGTTTACATTATTAAACATTTATTTTTATTGCTCTAGTAGAGCATAAATTTTTTTTAATATACTTTTGTGGTAAAACAGTCAATTAAATAAATCACAAAAAATATCAAAATTGATTAATTTTTACTGTAAAATTACACATTTGGTTTTAAATTTACACCGTCTATTTACATAACTTTCTTCAGTAGTTGTAAATCTCCAACGTGTCACTTGTTTGTAACTTTTACAATACACCAAATAGTACAGTTAACGAGTTTCTTTACTGGAGCAAAATCAGAGTGTGATGAAAATTGTACAAAATAATCGCCATTGATAGACCATATGGAAAATGTTTATAGCTATTGTAAGTTGAATTTTATTATTGAAAACAAATAAAACTACTAATATGTGTTTATATCAAAATTTATTACTTATTTTCAAAAAAATCAAATCAATGAAAAAATATAAATTTAATATTACAAAATTATTTTAAAAAAAATTGTTAATACATATGTTTATTGTTTATGCTTAACTAGTTATTCCCATTAGCTGCGAGTCCTAAAACTCCAGCAGCTGTTTGCCCCAAAGCAACGCCAAGTCCAGTAGAGTTACCATTATTATCACCTAATATAGTCGAACTTAATACCGGGACGGCTAGGCCACTCGCATCAACATTTGCAAGACCAGTGTTTTCGTTAGCAGTTGATTGCGCGTTCACTGAAAATAAAAATGATACCTTTATATATTTTTACAATGGAAGGGGGGTAAAATATACTTAATTAAAGCTTCAAATTGATTTTAGAAATCGTTCCACGACAATTTTGAAGATGTAACGAATTTATGTAAAAAAATTTTTTTTTAAATCCTCGGCTGATTTGATTTTGAGAAAATCTTGTTAGAAATATTTCTTTATATTGTTATTAGGGGTGATCTATAAAATATGTCACGCAAAATTCACGCATTTTGAAAGCCCTTCCCCCACGCATTTCCAAATCAGTTATAAACAATGAAAATTGTCAAAATAAAAATTGATGTAAGTATTTCAAATGTCCCATCAGCTGACTTGATTTTGAGAAAATCTTGTTAGAAAATTTTTCTTTATATTGTTCTTAGGGGTGTTCTATAAAATACGTCACGCAAAATTTAGCATTTTGAACCCCCTTTTTAACTAATGAGTTTTAAAAAATACGAATAAAAATTGATGTAGGTGTTTTAAATGGCGCGTCAAGTCACGTTGGACCTCCTCCTAGGCAATTTATTTCCCTTTTTGCGAACGTATTTTATTAACGACCCTTTATTGTAAAATAAAGCGATATATACAACACTAACGAGAAATATTTTTACTTATTATGAATATTGTCCGAAACTACAAAGACAATTCATTATTAAAATATTGATACTTTACTTGTAGATCCACTGCTAGTTCCTCCAGCCGGAAATGAAAATGCGTTGTTGATGAGACAACTGGCCAAGGCACAGATCAACAATAAACTGAGTTTGGAACTCATGATTGTTCTTGAATGTAAACTGATGCTCTTACTAATTCTACTTGAGCTATTTATACAATGTCTTCTGATTAATGTTAATATTATTTCTTTTATGATACGCATAGAATTGCGTTCTTATCACAGCAAGTAAACGTGTTGGTTTAAGAATTCTTTAAGACATTCTCTTAAATTGATAAGATTTTGATTGTGTGTATTTTTTGATAGTTTAAAAAATAAACTGTTTAATTGTTTTATTATCGTGTATTGTTTATAAAATAGTAACACTAATATTTATAGTTTATTTTGTGTAGTATTGAGTCGATGTTAGTTACAATTGTTTCGAATAATATAATACAGTAAAAATAGTCAAAAATTTCCAAAATAAACACAAAAATTCATTCATCAACGAAATTTGGTACATACGTAGTTTTATAGATAAACTTTAAGAAACCGTTGAGCGTAGTCGACTAAGGGGTGCAGGGGTAATTTGGAAGCCTAAAGAGTCTAGTTTCAAAATTAAGTTAAATCATTTTCGTTGTAAATATTCATAATAGAGGTTTTTAAATTTCATTAAGAAAATTGTTATTTTATCAATTTTTCAAAATTTTCATATAAATATAATAGATACAATATTAAAAAAAATGTTATTAGTACAGTCAAAGCGTCATTTAACCGTGCATTTTGGGTAGGCAGCAATTTTTTTAGGTGGGTTCGTAGAAGGATCATCCATGACTCTAAAACTCATTTTTCGGGTTTCTGAAAGATATTGTTTTTCCGCCATCTTGAAAATAAGGGTGCAGTTAGTTTTTTTTATTTATCTCCGTAACAGTCATCTTAACAAAAAAAATGTATGAAGCTTTTTTGAAGGTAATCAAAGTATCTATAACTTTTATTCTTAACTTTTTGGCTTAACATTAAAAATAAAAATGTTATGAGCAAAAAAGGATAAAAAAATAGGGGATGAAAATCTTTAAGGCAAGATAACTATTGTATTTTTAGTCCTACAAAAAAGTACTTCTGACCTTTTTTGTAGAATTTTTCTTAACAAAAAATTTAATCTACTCATTTTTTTATTTGGTTTATTTTTATTGATGTTTCAGCGTTGTTAAGGGAGGTAAATTGAATGTATAAGAGTTACGTAGGTACAAAAAATTGTTGATGCAAAAAAAAGTTTCAAATAAAAGTTGTTCGCTGTAATATTTCCTACAACTTCTATTTTGAAAAAAATATTAAAATTTCATTTGTTTATCCGCTACGCTAACAAAAGAGGCTAAAAGCACACTTTGTTAAGTTTTAATATCTAATTAATTATAATAATTTTTCTTAAGTTGTTACCCCCGGAAATGGAACATTTTATAGTTAAGCACATTCATTGTAAATTTGGGATTGATATCTTGTACTGTTATTGTTTTATTAAACTGTTAATAAATTGTCTTTTGATTAAGAGTAAATAATTTTCTATAAACTTTTTTTTGTACAACTGTTTATATGGGTTCCGGAAAACTTATATAAGTGGTTGCCACCATAAAAAAGTCAATTATTCATTTGTTTGAGAAATGGTGATGCTTTAATATTATTGTAAGATATTTTACAACAATAAGATTTAAGCATCACCATTTTCAAAACTATTGAATAATTGACTTTTTTATGGTACCTTCAAAAAAGCTTCTTAAATTTTTTTTGTTAAGATGACTGTTACGGAGATAAATAAAAAAACTAACTGCACCCTTATTTTCAAGATGGCGGAAAAACAATATCTTTTAGAAACCCGAAAAATGAGTTTTAGAGTCACGGATGATCCCTCTACGAACCCATCTAAAAAAATTGCTGCCTACCCAAAATGCACGGTTGCCTTATTTTTTACGACGCTTTGACTGTACTATATTACTATATTTAATTCTTCATTAAAAAACAAGTATCAATTTTTAAGATACGATTTCTTTCCAGAAACACTTGTATATATTATATACCTATATATCTCTTAATATTATTTATTTTTCCAAAGTTTGTAAATATGTTTTTGAAGAGTAATTTTCTAGCAATGTTTGAGTTATCAGGCTTCTCACGTAAACATGTTAGATTGTAACGGCCGTATCTCGGTCAATTTTTATTGTATTGGAACAAAATGAAAAACAAATTGAAGGTCTAAGGCCCGGTATTATAAAGAAAATGCATGCAAGCAAATTTGTTTCCATGGAAATTTGCGATTTGCAAACGCTATCTACTAGGAGTCAAATGTAAATGACAACCAATCACAGATTGTAGCTTTAAAATATCAAGACAATTTGACTCCTAGTTGATAGCGTTTGCTTTGCATGGAAACAAATTGCTTGCATGCAATTTCTTTATAATACCGGGGATTAGACACAGCTACAAAAAACATCTGAAATATTTTTCAATAAAATAAGCCATCTTGATGTTATTTATGAAAAACCACATTTTCACCCCTTTCACCACCTATCAAACTACCCCTGCACCTCTAAGGCCTGGTTTCTCAATATGAGTTTAAACCACATGTCCCAGTTAAACTTAAGATTAAACTATAAATTTGTTTCTCAATGTCCAGTTAAAAATTATAATTAATCTTAAGATTAACTTTTAACTGACAGATGAAAAATTTATTTTTCTAGCCTAAATATAAACTTATTATTCAACTTCTTTTACATTCTATAGTAGCACTATATTCTTTTATTAATTCTAGTAATGTACCCTGTTCTCTTTTATTGAAATTAACCCGTTTTTATCACATTTAATATAATAATTAGGGGTTAATTTTTAGTTTAACATAAAAAAAGCCTCCATTTAAACTTATATTGAGAAACAGAGTGAGGTTTAAACTGGACATTATGTTCAGTTTAAACCTAGGATGACGATTATTTAATCTGAAGTTTAAACTCATATTGAGAAACCGGGCCTTAGTCGACTACCCTCAACAGTTTCACAAGTTTATGTATAAAACTACGTATGTACCAAATTTCGTTGATGAATGAATTTTTGTGTCCAAAAAATCTATTTTTACTGTACTATAATTTATTTATTTATTTTTGTGTCTGGTAATTGTTTTTAAACAAAATTAATTTAAATAACATTTAATTGTGTATTTTAATCAAGTGTTAGTTAGTTTGCGTTACTTATATTTGCTTAAAATTGTATAAATTCAAAACTATTAAACATTTTATTCTTTCAAGTATCGAAAAATATTCATTACCAAATTCTAATCAATTTAAGAGAATGTTTTAAAGAATTCTTAAACCAACACGTGTGCTTGCTGTGATAAAAACAATTCTATGCGTATTATCAATAATATAAAAATATAAAATTTAATCAGAAGACATTGTATAAATAGGTCAAGTCGAATTAGCAAGAGCATCAGTTTACATTCAAGAACAATCATGAGTTGCAAACTCAGTTTATTGTTGATCTGTGCCTTGGCCAGTTGTCTCATCAACAACGCATTTTCATTTCCTACTGATGCGGAAACTGGAGAAACTAGCAGTGGATCTACAAGTAAAGTATCAATATTTTGATTATGTATTGTCTTTGTAGTTTCAGACAATATTCATTACAAGTTATACATTCGCAAAGAGGGGCAGGAAGGGGGGGGGAATTGTCTAACGTGATGATATGTGACTTAGAGGGGGGGGGGGGTCCGAATAAACGTGACGTAACGAGACATTTGAAATATACCTATATCAATTTTTATTCATATTTTTTTTAACTTTAGATTTTGATAATTTTTGTTGTTTATAAAAATAATTACTCATTTGATGAGGGTCCAGGTTATTTTACACATTATTAGGTACATGGTTGAAAAAAATGTGATGCAATGTAACAAAGAGGAAGGGAGAGAGCAAAAATGCGAGTATTTTGCGTGACGTATTTTATAGATCACATCTAAGAAAACTATAAAAGAAAATTTCTAATGTGATTTTCTCAAAATCAAATAAGCTGACGATTTTAAAATCAACTATATTCAGTTTCATTTAAGTTTACAGTGGTGTAGAGGAATTTGACGGTATGAATCGTGTGTCGTACCGTCAAATCATCTGGTAATCACTGTAAACTTAAATGAATCAAACTATAGTCGAAAAGTTTATTGTAAAAAAGTTTCTTCGTTTATAACTCCTTTGAGAAGGGGGTGGGGGTCAAAATGGGTGAATTTTGCGTGACGTATTTTATGGATCACCTCTAAGAAATATAATGAAAAATGTCTACTAAGATTTTTTTAAAATCAAGTCAGCTGACGATTTAAAACCCATTTTTTTATATTAAGTCGTTACATCTTCGAAATTGTTGTTTTCGATTTCAATAATCATTTTGAAGCTTTTAATAAGTATATCCCCCCCCCCTCCCAAACTCAGCGAATATAAAACATAGAGAAAAAGACTAGAGATTTCAAGTTTAAAAATGTTTTTGAATAGTTCTATTGATAATTTTAATTAAAAAAAAATGTAAAAATATGTAGAGGTATCATATTTATTTTCAGCGAACATGCAATCGACTGCTAACGAAAACCATGGTGCTGCAAATGTTGACTTAAGTGGCGTCGCCGTCCCAATATCAGGTTCAACTGTATTAGGTGATAATAATGGTACCTCTACTGGACTTGACGTTGCTTTGGGGCAAACAGGTGTTTCAGTTTTAGGACAAACAGCTAATGGAATTTTAACAGCAATAAATTACCCAGAAAAATAAATGGTAACATATTTCATATCAGCAAAAATATGTAGTTATAAATGAATTAAATAACTATAAAATTCACATTAATAATAATAATAATAATAATCTTTATTGTTATTGTACATAGTACATAAATTGCGTCGAAATACAAATTAAAATTTACATTAAAATTAAAATAAAAATTAAAAAACTAGAATATATATTTAAAATTTACCCTGACAATTCCTATTCAACAAATTCTCTTATTACTTGAAAAACGGAGAAACTGTGGTTTCTTAGTCACTTAAACTAAAAATACACCTTAACCACAAAATTTATGTCACTCGACACGTGTTTCGACTTCACAAGAAGTCCTCATCAGGAGCCTAACGATTCCAGACTGATATAGTCTTGGTCAGAACCTATATATATACTAAAGGACTTATCACGCTTCAATGATTCAGACCAATCAACGGCAAGGTCTAGAAGGAAGGTCTAGAAGATAAAATAGAAGTAAATGATAAATCCGGTATTTATAAAATCAGCTGTTTAAATTGCGAAAAAAGTTATTTAGGACAAACTAGGAGATCTATAAACATTAGATTTAAAGAGCACATGGCTCACCTTAAATACAATCGGGTTGATAAATCTAGCGTAGCTCATCATATGACTACATTAAATCATAAAACGGACATTAATAATTTAAAATTAATTAAAACATGCAATAATAATCAATTAGACGCAGCAGAAAGCTTAGAAATCTTGAGGGATAAGAATAGTATTTTTAATGGAGGTACTGGACCTATCCCAGCTTCAATCCTTCTAGACCTTGCCGTTGATTGGTCTGAATCATTGAAGCGTGATAAGTCCTTTTAGTATATATATAGGTTCTGACCAAGACTATATCAGTCTGGAATCGTTAGGCTCCTGATGAGGACTTCTTGTGAAGTCGAAACACGTGTCGAGTGACATAAATTTTGTGGTTAAGGTGTATTTTTAGTTTAAGTGAAATTCTCTTATTGAGTAAAAATTTCAACCATTGGTTATGCAAAACCATTATACATTATTAACCATCGGAGTCTCTTATGGGTCAATTTGACCCATACACCGACTTTGATCGTGAATAGCGCTCAGGTATTTTAAAAAATGGGGGTACCACAGCCTTACAGGTATAGTTCGAACTCTTGACTATATGTTTCGACAGTTTCTGTAGGCTGCGGAACCATTAGTCGTCGTTAAGAAGCTATCAAAGACGGAGCAGGGTCTGGATGACCCATATGTGTACTAGTTGTCGTATCAAAGAAAATAAATAATGGCTTATAATTTACGTTCGTGTGTCTGCGACGCTTAATTACGATACAAATATTGGTGAGAAAGATAAACCCGAAGTAATCTAGTACTATAACAAGACAAAAAGAGGTACCGATGTGTTTGATAAACTGTGCCATGCTTACAAACACGGACTACTCATGCAACAAAATTTGCAAGAATTTTATACACTTGCAAGCATTACCGAGTCAATCTAATAAGAAATTGCCAGCCAAGAATGTATTGATGCATTGGAGCCATTCTTACGCGACCAAAGTTACATCTTCCAACGCTTTGCACAGACATAAGGGAAGGTTTCAGTTCATACTTTGAATAAATACTCCACAAGGGCCAACTTTCGCTTGACCAAAACTCGAAAAAAGTGAGATGTGGACTTTGTTTTTACAAAACAGACCGTAAAGGCGCAGTGCAGTGTCCATCTTGCCTGCGATTAAAATGCGATGGCCGTCGCGTTTTCATGTGCAACGACTATGCCGGATATGAGTGAACTGTACATGATTCATTAAACTAATAAGATGTACACAGAATTATTTTGTTTTTCTTCAATTTGTATACTAAAAAATATTTTTTCCACACATTCATATGAAAAAACCTTGATTTTTTACACCTTACAATCCACCTCCGTCAGTATGCAAAATAAATACCTTTTTTCAAGGTACAATATAGAACTATTTTTTTATTATTCTGGCCTATTTCGAGAGCACGTAAATAAATTTTTAGATAAAAATATTGAAAAATAAAAAAAATACAATTTTTTTCATGAAATTATATTTTTTATCTAAACAAAATTTTTAGCGATTTTTTTAAGTAGGTATGTTGAATACTTCAAAGGTATTTGTAATACTTATAAATTCATTTACCTTTGAATTTTGGTAAGTCAAAAGGTTTCGTAGTTGCGGAATTATAGGCGATCAAAAATAAGCAGGGTCAAATTGACCCAGAGTGTACTAGTAGGTTGAAAAAATAGGTGTGCACTTCGAGGGTTAAACATGTTTAGTGACATAATACTCTGGAACTACAGAACTATTCTGGATACAGCCTTTTACAAAATCTAATTATAAAATGAAAATAGTGATTCATTATACCACTATTTTTTTACTTTACTTCAATATATATAACGATTCATCTAAATAATTTCAAATATTAACCAATAAAACTAGATTATATAACTCCCATTTCAACATTATACTGAAGTATATCTGATTAATAGTTATAGGTTCTTATACATACAGGGTCATCGAAAAGTATCGGACCCCCCTAATATCTTCAGTTAGAATGCATTTTCGAGAAAATGTCCAATTTACTCACTTGTTTGTAACTTTTACAATACACCAAATAGTACAGTTAACGAGTTTCTTTACTGGAGCAAATTCAGAGTGTGATGAAAATCGTCATAGTTATTGTAAGTTGAATTTTAAATAAAACTACTAAGATGTGTTTATATCAAAATTTATTACTTATTTTCAAAAAAATCAAATCAATGAAAAAATAAAAATTTAATATTACAAAATTATTTAAAAAAAAATTATTAAAACATGTTTATTGTTTATATTTAACTAGTTATTCCCATTAGCTGCGAGTCCTAAAACTCCAGCAGCTGTTTGCCCCAAAGCAACGCCAAGTCCAGAAGAGTTACCATTATTAGCACCTAATACAGTTGAACTTAATACCGGGACGGCTACGCCACTCAAACCAACATTTGCAAGACCATTGTTTTCGTTAGCAGTTGATTGCGAGTTCGCTGAAAATAAAAATGATACCTTTATATATTTTTACAATGGAAGGGGGGTAAAACATACTTAATTAAAGCTTCAAAATGATTTTTGAAATCGTTTTACGACAATTTTGAAGATGTAACGAGTTTATGTAAAAAAAAAATGATTTTTAAATCCTCAGTTGACTTGATTTTGAGAAAATCGTGTTAGAAATTTTTTGGGGTGTTCTATAAAATACGTCACGCAAAAGTTAGCATTTTGAACCCCCTCCTTAACAAATGAGTTTAAAAAAATAAGAATAAAACTTGATTTAGGTGTTTTAAATGGCACGTCAAGTCACGTTTATTTGGACCTCCTCCTAGGCAATTTATTCCCCTTCACCTCTTTGCGAACGTATTTTATTAACGACCCTTTATTGTAAAATAAAGCGATATATACAAAACTAAACTAATATGTTTATACTTATTATGAATATTATCTGAAACTACAAAGACAGTTCATTATTAAAATATTGATACTTTACTTGTAGATCCACTGCTAGTTCCTGCAGTTTCCGCATCAGTAGGAAATGATAATGCGTTGTTGATGAGACAACTGGCCAAGGCACAGATCAACAATAAACTGAGTTTGGAACTCATGATTGTTCTTGAAAGTAAACTAATACACTTGCTAATTCGACTTGTGCTATTTATACAATGTCTTCTGATTAATGTTTATATTTATATCATTAATGATACGCATAGAATTGTTTTTATCACAGCAAGTAAACGTGTTTGTTTAAGAATTCTTTAATACATTCTCTCTTAACTTGATTAGATTTGGGTAGTGCGTATTATTCGATAGTTTAAAGAATAATATGTTTACTTGTTTGTATTATCACAAACGTGTATTGTTTGTAAAATAGTAACAATAATATTTTAGTTTATTTGTGCAGGTTTCACACACTTTGATGCAGTATTGAGTCGATGTTAATTACAATTGTTTCTTATAATACGTACAGTTTTAATAGAATTTGTGTTTTATTATTTATTTATTTATTTTTGTGTCTGGTAATTGTTTATAAACCAAATTAATATGAATAACATTTAACGTGACGTTACACGACGTTTGTAATATCTACGACAATTTTATTCCTTTTTTTAAACCATATATTTTATTTTTCACTCGCGATATAAAGGACATTATTTATAACTATCAATTTTCTTCATTCGTAAAAATTCATTTGTAGGAGTCTGTTTTTTTGGACATATAGAGGGTTAAAAAATTATGATGCAGCGTGACAGAAGTCAAAATGCTTGAATTTTGTGGGACATCTTTTATGAAAAAACATATACAATAGTTCAACAAATTTCAGATATTACCATTTTTGAAATACGATGTATAAAAAAGTACTTAAAAAATAAAGACAAAACGTCTTTTGTTTGACAACATAGTTCTTTGGAACTATAAATCACACAAACTTTAGAATAGTGTCAAAATGTTCGTTATATAATCTAGTATTGTGGGTTAAAATATCAAATTATTTGGATAAATCGTTTATTATTTACTTTTATGTAAAGTAGATAAACAATATTTATTTTTGTGTCTGGTAATTGTTCTTAAATACAATTAATATGAATAACATTTAATACAATAATGTATGTACATGAATTTTAATCAAGTGTTAGTTAGCTTGCGTTTTTCATATTTGCTTAGAAAGAAAATATAATGCTATTATAATCTCAAAACTATTAAACATATTATTCTTTAAACTATCGAAAAATACGCACTACCCAAATCTAATCAATTTAAGAGAATGTATTGAAGAATTCTTAAACCAACACGTTTACTTGCTGTGATAAGAATAATTTTATGCGTATTATCAATGAAAAAATATAAACATTAATCAGAAGACATTGTATAAATAGCTTAAGTCGAATTAGCAAGAGCATCAGTTTACATTCAAGAACAATCATGAGTTCCAAACTCAGTTTATTGTTGATCTGTGCTTTGGCCAGTTGTCTCATCAACAACGCATTTTCAATTCCTACAGGAATGACTGATTGCGAAACTAATTGTGAAACTGGTGGGGAAACTGGCGGGGAAACTGGAGGAGAAACTGGAGGAACCAGCAGTGGATCTACAAGTAATGTATCAAATTTTTGACAATGTGTCTTTGTAATATCAGACAATATTCATAATAAGTTATACATTCGTAAAAAGAAGAAGGAGGGGAAGGAATTGCCTAGCGTGATGATATGTGACATGGAGGGGGGAGGGGGTCCGAATAAAAGTGACGTGACGTGACATTTGAAATATCTATACCAATATGTATTCCTTTTTTTAAAGTTTAGATTTTGTCATTTTTTTTCGTTTTAAAAAATATTCACTCATTTGGGGGGGGGGGGGATATCCAGTTTTTGTGACACATTATTAGGTACAGGGTTGAAAAAAAAGTGATGCAATGTAACAAATAGGAAGAGAGGGAGCAAAAATGCAAAATTTTGCGTGACGTATTTTATAGATTATCTTTAAGAAAACCATAATGAAAAATTTCTAACAGAATTTTCTCAAAATCAAATCAGCTGACGATTTAAAAACCAGTTATAGTCTGTTTTATTTAAGTTTGCAATGGTTGCTGGGGATTTTGACGGTATGTATCGTGAATCGTACCGTCAAATCCCCGTGTAACCAGTACAAACTAAAATGAAATAGACTATAGTCGATAAGTTTATTTTTTTCAAAATTAAGTCGTTACATCATCGAAATAATTGCCGTAGCACGATTTCAACAATCATTTTGAAGCTTTTAAGAAGTATTTTTACCCCCCCCCCCAAACCCCAGCGAATATAAAACGTAGAACAATAAACTAGAGATTACAAGTTTCAAAATGTTTTTGAATAATTCTATGACAATTTTAGTAAAAAAATGTACATAATGTAGAGGTATCTTTTTTATTTTCAGTGAACACGCAATCAACTGCTAACCAAAACGATGGTCTTGTAAACGTTGATTTGAGTGGCCTAGCCGTCCCGGTACTAAGTTCAACTGTGTTAGGTGAAAATAATGGTAATTCTTCTGCAGCTGACGTTTCTTTGGGACAAACAGCTGTTGGAGTTTTAGGACGCGCAATTAATGGAATATTTAACTAAACAAAAAACAATAAATAATTTTGTACTGTTAAATTAATAATTTTTTATTGGTTTGATTTTTCTGAAAATAAGAAATAAATATTAATAAACATATGTTAGTATTTTTATTTGTTTTAAATAATTAAATCTAACTTACAGTAGCTATTAATATGTTTCCATAAGATCTATCGATGGCGACGTTTAATTTGTAATGTATAATTGTATAATTTTCTTCACACTCTGAATTTGCTCCAGTAAAGAAACTTTCGTTCACTGTATTATTTTGTGTATTGTAAAAGTTTCAAACAAGTGGCATACGTTAGATATTTAGGACTACTGAAGAAGACATTGTATAGTATAGACGGTGTAAATTTTAAATAACAAAATTTCACTGTATTAACCCGCAACTACTACGGACACATAAATAAAACGCAAGTACTACATATGGGTCAAAATGACCCGTTTAATAATTATATCAAAAATAGAACAAAATATTAATTTTTACAATAAAAAAATATTAATTCTTATCAGTTAACTAATTCAACATGATTTAATACTGATTTTATTGCTCAAAACAGTCTAGGCATTTTTTTTGAGCAAGTAGCACAAATTGGTTTTTTTGCATGTGTCACAAATAGGGAGACCAGATTTCAGATTATGTAAACCCTGATTTTAGATTACGGCAACCCTGACAAACCCTGAGAAAAAAAGTCGCCTGAGTTAATACAAAAAATACTCTTTTTTTAATATACCTATAGCAAATTTTTGGTTTTGTGAGATATATGAAAATGAGTACCTTTTTTCGCAAATATTTTTTATTTTTATTGTTGCGCCCTTTGATTATGTCATTTTTTAGTTCTCATCATTTTTTCCAAACCAGGAGAAATTGTAACGAGCCCCGGAGAAACAGTATACAAACCCTGAGACTCCAGGTCAAAACCTGAGACTTGGACACCCTAGTCACAGAACGTTGTTGTTTTCTTATCGCTCTTGCTTGGACAAAAAAAATATCTCTTCCTTTTCGATGTAGGAATCCGTTCATTAGGTTGTGTTTCAACAGACATTTTAACTTTTATGATATTTGCAATCAGAATTCTAAGATAACGGAGAATCTTTTGATTGTATATTGCAAGAACGTATTTGATATAGACGGGTCACTTTGACCCGAAATGCACTCTGCAGCAAAATAAGAACCTCTCGCCGCGACGACTTTACTCCTATTGAAAAGTGCACGAGAAAATAATGGAATAGCTAGAAGGCCAACTCCCACCATTAAATTATATTAGAATGCGAATGAAAACAAATACCAGATGGGTCACTCTTACCCATCCGTAGTACTTACGGGTTAAGGTTATTCGATCATTACAGTAATGTAAGTCTAAAATTTTTATATGTTATTTATGGATAACTCATACATTTTACTAATTTTTATTTAAAATATTGAACGTACGGTTTTTGAGAAATTGTTTTTAACATATACGATAAATGAGAGAACTTACCGAAAGTGCTCTATTTATTGAAATTCTACACAATTGGCTATACAGAGACGTTTTAAAAACTAATTATTCCAAACTTCAACTCTTTTAAATATGTAGGGACTGTAAAAATTATAAAAGAGATTCAAAATAATAACTATTATATAGGTACCGTTTTATCTATTTCAATTTTCAAATTAAATTAAACTTTTTTTACTTTTTTAATAATTAACAAAGTAAAATATTCTATTAAATGTAGGTACATGTGTTCTGAATATAAATTAAAAACAAAATTTTTCGAAACCAAATCTTTTTTACAGTGTACTAGACGTACCTACAATCTTAAGATATAGAATAACGACATTTTTTTCAGTTTTCTTCTTATATCTACTAAAATCAGTCAATTTTAATATTTTTTGAGCTTTATTTAATTGAATGTTTTGCTACAAAAGTTAAGGTGACGTATTTTTACGTAGGTCACCTATATTAAAGAAAATTAAATGCTATATATAAAAACTATTTTATAAAATTTTCACGTAACGTGTCGTTCTTTAGATATGTAAAAATAGATATTTTTGAATATCAGCCCTCCTTTTTACACACGATTTTAATGATTTTTAAATAGGACCGTCTTCTACCCAGACCCAACCAACCAACTAAGTTTCATTAATATCGATTCAGTGGCTCATGAGTTATGCGTCTGACAACGATTTAAGGGACAGACAGATAGACACGGAACAAAAAAGTGTTTTTCTTAACCTGAAATGAAAAGATCACGTTTTTCAAAGATTAAAAGAAATATTTGAAAAACGATCACAAAGCTTCTCGTATCTTTCATATATGGCTAGGAAGTGAATTTTTATTTAGATATTATTATAAAATATAACCAACAAAATAGCTTTTTTACTAGTTCAGATTATTTATTATTTAAACTTCTATAATTTCCAATGATTTAAAAAAAATTGATTTTATTTTTAATAAAATGCAATGGGTTCCGAGCTATATTCAAGGGACTTAAGTACAGACCGTGTGGTTGGCACCACTGCTCTAAAACAGATTCGTTATGATTAGTACCTCACGTTAAAGCTCTTGTAATGGCCGCGGCGCGTTGTTATTCAATTGTTTTTACAAGTTTTATTAAAGTTTTAAAAGTTTATTTCTTTTTTATACACTCGATTTGTGTTTGTGAAATAGTGTGACGATGATTTTTTTATGTTTTGTGTTTCTACTTTATGATAATTTTATTAAAATATATTATTCTACTTAAACCGGGAATTTGTGACATTGTTAATAATTTTATATTTCATTCTTATTTGATACTATGTGATTATGTTTTATTTATTTAATATAATGTGTCTATTAAGTGGTAAAGTACTTATATGTATTTATTTATAACTTAAAAAAAATAAAACCTGTGAATCAAGATCTTATGTATGGAACGAGCACCATATAAGGTAGTGTTTTTATTGTAGTTTTATTGAATAATTCTTTATTGTTAATTGTATATTTTGTGATATTTACTTAATATAGTACCCCTACTAAGTGATAGAACACTCATATATAAGTTTAATTTATTATTTTCAATAATAATTTCAATAATCAATCCAAATATTTTAGCGGTAAAATATAACGATATTTTGCATTCGTATTTTATCATTATTATAATTTAACTCAACCAAACTGGTATTAATAACAAAATACATAAATACAAATGTATTTTCATGTTTTATATTCAATATTACTAAAAAATTCGTATAAAATAATAACAATATATTTTTTTTACATATGTAGTTCGTGCATTTGCTCACAGATGGCGCTACGTGTTAAAGTCCATGTTTATTCATTATACAGACGTTTTTGATATACTTTACATTAATGGCTGTAACAAATAATTGATTTATTGAAACGATTTGAAATTTTAATACATAAAACTAGAATGTATAAGGAACATTTTAATATCAATCTGAAGTTAGTGGGATGTATAGTTACGGAGTATTATGTGGTTAAACATCATATATGTTTTTTTTATTCAGATAATAATGTTTTTCATGTACTTTATTTAAAGTGCTGTTACTACCAAATAATTTATCATATTGATTTAAAATTTTTAAACGAAAAACTAGGATATATTAGGAACATTTTAAGATGAATTTTAAGTTTGTGTGATTTACAGTTACATAGTTCTATGTCGTCAAACTTTATGCATTTTTTTTTACAAATGTACGTATGATTGAGGGTTGACTGTATACACAGTAGTATTTTTTATAAACGTTCAATTTAAGATTTGAGACGAACAATGGTGAATTACCATGTTTTATATACGGTATGAAGTATTTCCGATCTCACTGATTGATGCTTTGAACAAAATGACTCCAATTTGGTGTGTTTTTTTTATATTGTCGCAGTTTATAGACAATCGTCTTTATAGGGGGGCGGGGGTTAGTTTTGTTTTATTGTCTGGCGGGTTATTTTTTATATTTACTGTATTTGTTATTTCTACAAAATATACTTTTGATGTAGATTGTAAACATAAAGTGAAAATGAACTAAACATTTTTATTATTCTTATAAGGAATTTTATGTTGAATAAAATCACTCATTTTTTTTTTAAATTTACAAGTATCTAATAATTTTTCGGGATAAAAAATAGCCCTATGTCCTTCCTTAGGATACAAGCTATTACCCTGCCAAATTTCATCAAGATCGGTTCAGTGGGTTTAACTATGCAAAGATAACAGACAGAGTGTGGCGTAGTAAGAGTTTTTTTTGTTTGAAGTTGAGGAAGACTTAAGGGGGCAGCACAGTTAGAATTTTGAAAAAGATGTATTTTTTTGTTGCATTTTCTCAAAGTAGAATATTTCAAAAGTATTCTCTAGAAATTTCAGACAAATTGGACCGTTATTTATGGAGAAATATAACTTTGAACGTAGCCGTCTCTAATGCATTCAAATAGGCAGGTAGCGGCAATTGTACACTTTTTCTCGAAACCATGTTTTCGAAGTCGGTGATCACTGTAACTTGAGAACGGCTTTGCTGATCGGTTTGAAATTTTTCTGACTTATTCTATACATAATTGTCCTCCGGATGGACGAAGGATTTTTTTTGGACGATTAATTTTTTTTATAGCCGAAAATGCGAGTGAAATTTTAGTCAAATAAAGAACTTTGACTTTCAACATCCGCCATTTTGTGAAAATTCAAAATTTTTCAAATCCCTTCGTCCATCTGGAGCATTATGTCATTAACTAATGATCCCTTTTTTTTTGATTTCTGAAGATCCAGTGACGAGCAGTAGTGATCACAGCAAAACACTTTTTTTTGGACCCCTCCCAAATTTGCTGTATCCCACTTATTTTTTAATATTTTGCCATAAAAAAATTATAACATTTTCTGTAAATACATATCTTTCATATGGAAAAACATTTGTTATTAATTATTTTAATGTGTGGCCAAAAAAAAATCTTAAAAAATAGTTTTTTTTGGAAGTCCCATAACTGGGCCTGCCCCCTTATATACATATGAGTTAAATTTTGAATTATGAAGATATTTTAAACAATACTTATAATATTTGTTCGGAATATATTTTGAATTGATGTTTTCCCAAAACATACACTGAATATTTAGGGGGATGGGGGTAATTGATTGAAGTCAAACAATTAGCTATCTTTTTTCTTTGTGAAATTTAGCAATAGTTTTTTTTTTAATTAATGTATAATACTGCCGTGCTAAGCACAAAAGCGGTATCTCAGTAATGGCGAGTTTCGAGAAAATCGACGTTTTGTTAAAATAGTTTTATTTTTACATTACAGATTGTTTTTTTGGTTTATTAAATGGAATTTATTAATTATATTGGGAATTTTGGCGGTATCAAAATATACAGTTATTCGCCTACGTATTATTGATATACCTCTAATTCTCTTAGTAATTTAAGGTAAACCTGAGATAGGAAAAACTTTTTCAAGGTTTTTTTCATATGTTTTAAATAAGATATCGCTATTTGGCTTAGTTCATTGGATTCGTATTTTTTAAGCTATTCAATGCCATAAAAATCAACTTTATGATTTTTTTGAGATACTGCTTTTGTGCTTAGCACGGCAGAATAGGTATATGTAAAAACGTATAAAAAACTAATAATTATTAAATATTGTTATATGTAATTGAAACGTTGTAATAAAAAAAAACGCCAGAAGGAAATAAAAATACTTGAGCAATGTCAAATTCCTCGTACGTAATGTCTGAGAACAAAAGAACGAACGTTGTTTCTTCATCACTTGTTTTGTATGACATAAAAGTCAGGCTTGGAACGCTTTGATAAAAAAAATCAAAGATTAAAAAACCCCACGACGAAAATTCCCCTAGGCTGTGTTTTGTTTCTTTTTTACGTTGGTATTCAAATAACACTTTATAATGTTATTTTATTTTTTTTGCATTATTTATACGAAATAAAAATATGATAATGTATGTATGAGAACAACGAGTTTTTTTTATAAAATGGAGCAAGGTGTTTCAGGTAATATTATTGTAAGTAGGTATGCCATCTTATGTCATTCTATTCAGTTGAAGTGTTGTAGTAGTCAGGCCCAGATAGAGGGGGGGGGGGGGCTACGAGGGCCATATGGCCCGGGCCCCCTGTGTCTCAGAGGCCCCGACGTCCAGAAAATTATATATATTTTATATATTTTTTGATACTTTCCTTAAAAAAACCTCTTGATTTTGAATACTAAAATAATATCAGAAAATTATTAGAATTTTACTAGTACGAGATTTGTTTGAAATGCCCTTACGCTCAGTGGATAGGGGGGAATGGGCCCCCCTAAATGTGGGTTGGCCCGGGCCCCGTTGAAGCTCTCTCAGGGCCTGGTAGTAGTCTTTAGTTTTTAAATGGTCATTGGTGTATTTTGAAATGCCGCCCCACAAAATTTAATAAAATAGTCATTAGTATTTGGTTTTACTTCCATGTTCGAAAAAATGGAAGTATTGTAATACCGTCAAAAATCGTGTCCGAGATAAGAGCAGATTCTGATTGTACTAACTTCAAAACGTAAAGAAAAGTTGATTTCCGCATGGCGGCTGTGCGTGTGTGTGTCTGTGTGTGTGGATGTATAATTTTCTTTCGTTCATATGCACCGATTTGTGAATTATTTTTGGGGAAAATGCTTGTCTCAGTGAGTACTCCAGACCTATTGATTTTGGTGCTAACCGGATGAGGAGTTTCGAAAATATTCGAAATTTTGTACCAAGTTTCAGTCAATTTTGACTCTAAACTAATTTATATTGATTTTTTTCTGAGTCCTTTATATCTTAGTGATTGAAAATAATACATTATTTCTATATGAATTATATATACAGGGTGGCCAGTTTCTAGAAAACCGGGAAAAGTCAGGGAATTTTGCTATACAGGGAAAAGTCAGGGAATTTGGTTGGAAGTCAGGGAATTTTTATAAAAATGCAAAATCACACAAATTCTCGCAAATATTTAAAGAGTGACGTTTTTTTTTAAAGTTTAAATAAAAAACAGAAAAAACGGTAAAAATTCTCCTGGAAAACCGGGAAAAGTCAGGGAAATTTGTTCCAGAGAAATACTGGTTACTCTGTGTATAGTGATACATAACTCAAATAAAGGTATGTACTGAAGTAACAAAATAGCTTGTAAAAGCTTTCGTCATTACAAAAAAAAAACAACTACTATTTCAAATGTCATAAGTTTGATATACATGTCTACTTTTATAAAGTAACTATTTACATATTAGACAGATTTTGTGCAAAGAAACTAACATAACATTAAACATGTCATACATAACTAATGAGAGCTTGCAGATATGTATACATATTACATATACAGGCGAATCAAAAGTACGATAATATTGATACTACAGCCTAAAATATTAAATTTACAAAAAAGAAAAACGTTACTTACTTTATATACACACTGTATATAACATATGCATAGTAATATGTGCAGTGTGCAGTGGCTAAATACAGTGCTGAACCAACAACAACTGTGCTGAATCTTAAGTAGCTACCATAGATGTTATATATGTATAGGAGCTTGGAGCCTTTGGCGAGCTTTGTTGTGGGTGTGTAACAGAGTGGGTGTGGGAGTGGAGGTCAACTGTAACTGTGCTCTAGTATGTAGTTTGTAGTTTATTTGTAATGGATAAGGATCACTAACAAACAATAACGAATGTTCATATACATAACTATAATACTATATACTGTATAACTTATAAAGTTATTTTATAGCTATAGGGATTTGTGATAAAAGTGTGATATATGTATGTATATACGTATTGGCGCCAATGCAGTTGCCCCCCCCCCCTCCCCGCACCACAATAAAAAATAAATAAACATCTGCCAAGTAGATGCACAGTGCTTCCTCGTGCTAAATTTATCATAGGTAGTTAATTATTGAACAATTTAAATAAAAACCGATAAAGTATTCACATGAATTGGTTAACCATTTAAAGTTCATACAATTTTAATAAAAAATATTAATTTGGCATTAATCTTTATACGATCCTCGTTATTATGTCGTATATTTTGAATTTTTTGACAGTTTCAATCAAAATCATTATTTTTCTGCTATACAAATGTTAAAATGACATTTAATATGTCAATGTCAATGTAAATAGCAATAAAAAAACATGAAGATTTTTTAAAACGAATTGAGATAAATTTTTGTAAAGGAATATTTTACAACAAATGTAGGTGACCTATATTATAGGAAATTGAATGCTCTACAATGATTTTTTTGTTTAGATTAAAATAAACAGTAATAAGTATTTTATTAATGATTACTTGTTGAAATCAATGTTGTACCCCCGTAGAAAAAATACACCTCGCCTATGAGTGCATGGTATTAAAATTGTTATTAAATATGTTATAATAAAAAAAAAAAAAACCATTTCATTAGTTTTGAACCAAAATAGTTTTTTTACTTATTAACCCGATACTTATATAATAATTATATATAATATAATAATGTCCAATATCCCCTAGATCAGTGGTTCCCAAACTCTTTTGGCCCACGGACCCCTTTTCATAGTCAAAAGTTGCCCACGGACCCTGGGTGAAAAACTACTAAATTTTGACACGCGCAGTTGATTTTAGTACCACTTCGCCAATTTTTATTCGATTACGTTGAAATTTTAACACAGTGAAGAAGATAGATAAAGCTACTAATTTAGTGAATATCATTAAAATTGGGCAAAAATTGTTTGTGTTAATGCACTTTGAATTTTGAAAATTACCGAATTTTTGCTAAAAAATAGATTTTTTTTCGTTTAAAAATGATTTTCGAAGGGAATTACTTTATGAATGTATATAATTTAAGACTTTTTAGTTCAATTAGGACCCATAGCTTCAATCTGAATGATCTTTGGTTGAAGTCATTGATTCAAAAAAGATATATACGAATTTGAATGTTTGCATATCGAAAAAAACATTTTTTTGCAATATTGCACAAACAATAGCTGATTGCGCAAAATGGTGGTCATTTTTGGATTCAGCATGTTCAAATTACCCTTAAAAAGTTGTTGTATGCCCTGCAGCAAAATGGCTGTCGGTCGGTGTAATTTATTCATTGTTATTTATTTTAACTTCCATATTAATAAAAATGTGCGCGGACCCCCTGACGTTGTTCAGGGACCCCCAAATCGATTTTAATTTTCCACGGACCCCCTGAACGGTGCCAGGGACCACTTTGGGAACCACTGCCCTAGATCAATCTGTATATTATACATTGGCATCCACATAAGAGGGTGGGAAATAGTGCATATATTCTAATAAAAAAAAGTTTATTGATATAATTATTCGTCTACAAGCTCCCCTTTCTAGATTTTTTTTGTGGGCGCCCTTGGTTACAAACACCGTTTCATTGGAAGCAAAATTAAGTTTCGAGAATTAGGATAGTTATAATTCCCTGAACTATTTAGCTGTATTTAAACTCTTGAAACTTTATATGTATGTAGTTACACCTAGCTGATATGTACATTTAAGAACACCAGCCCCCATGACATTGTGTTCTGCGGTGTTAAACATCGTTATGCGTTACACATGCTTTACTCTATTTATTTTGTGAACAGACTGCCAAAATATCAGTTAAATGAGCCAAGTTTCTGTTTGAAAAAAACCCTCTATAATACCATTATCATTTTTTATTTAAAATGTAATATATTGATCAAGAAACCATCGAAAGTATAACCTGCCATTTATCATGTATTTATCTCAAATTGAAATCTGCTTTGAACGATTTTATTTGTGCCATTTGTACAAATAATGTTTTATTTTTTCGTTCTAAAAGATTTTTCTCAAATATTAGATTTTCAATTAAATTAAGCAAATTACAAATATACAATTTTGTGTACGTATATTAGATTTGTTTTTAAAATTATCTATATCATAGGTGCTGACTTTTCAATTTGCCTAGGGGGTGAGATGTGATATTTTTGTTAACAGTGTTGAATCCAGGTGGGGTGATTTTCCGAAAAAATGTGCAATTTTCAAATAGCCGTAACTTTGGTAAAAAATGATCACAATGAAATAAAAAAAAAATTAATATGATTGTTTTGTAAGAAACTTAAAGACGGCATTTCAAGCTTTAATATCCTTTTTGAAAAAAAAAAACAACATTGTGATCGTTTTTACCAAAGTTACAGTTGTTTGAATATTGCACAATTTTTTAGAAAAATTAAAAATTCCATTAATTTTGTTTAATTTAATAGAAAATATAGAGTGCAGATTCACGAGGGAGGGGCGTAATGGGGTGAAGACTTCGTAGGGGCGTTTCTCCCCCTAGAGACACGTCTATCATTTAGCTATAATAATTGTATTTTTATTAATTTACAAAGAAGTTATAATTTAAATAAAAAATATATTATTGATGAAAAAAAAAATGTTTGTCAGTTTTTTCGACTTAACACGAAAACTATCGAACCGATTTTGATGGGAGATTCACTGTACGAAAACCTAAGACTCTAGAATTAGATAAATTATTTTATGATAGATTAGTATTAACCCTTTAAAAAAATTTGTGATTTCGATTTGGTTAAAGGTACGGTTATTATATAGAAAATGTTGTAAAAAATCGAAATTTTCAAACCGCAGGTCTGTATCTTTAACCGTTCTCGAGTTGTAGCCTCTCAAAGTTTTAGTTTTTTCAAAATTTTAAAGAAAAATGGCTGTAACTTTTGAACGTGTTGTCCGATTTGATTTTTGTTGACAGATTTGAAATCAGCGAGTCAAATTTTTTATATAATGACATGTATTATACTTTAAAATACGACAAAAAATATGGTCAAAAATCGATTTTTTTTAATTTCTTCGATTTTTCACGAAAATTTTTGTCTCGAGTTTTGAAGTATACACGTCATTATATAGATTTTGACACGCTGATTTTAAATTTGCCAACAAAAATCAAATCCGACCACACGTTTAAAAGTTACGACCACGTCGAGAACCCTTGATATACCGGGTGTCCCAGATAACTTTTCCAGCATGGGGATCTCAGTATCTATAAGAGATACAGGTTTGGTTAAATGAGATGAATTATTTGTATGAAAGGGGTGAGTATTATTACACAAAAAAATATTCATAATTCTATGTGGTTTAGGCGGTATACCAAAAAAACTGAAAATTCGGAATTTCTTAAAATGGCTATAACTTTTTTGTTAAAATAGGTAGGTACTTTTTGTTTGCGGTTTCTTAAAGTTTTTTTTTTGAGTAGAATTGATTGGTGTATTTAGAATTTTTATATCACTTTTAGTTTCCGAGTTACAAGCTCTAACTTTAGTTTTTCTTATAGGCCACTTAGTTGAATATATCATATTTGAACGTGTTTTTTACTCTACTTTACAACGATATGTCACTTTCCATATTTATTATCGAAAAAAAGTCGAAATACTAAATATCAGTGATATTTATGAAGTATTTTATTACAAACTTTTAAGTGAGCTATGAAAAACAAAAATTGCAAACAAAAATCACAATAACAACAATTAAAATAACAAATGAATATTTGAAACAATGAATTATTTGAAAAAATATATTATAATTTTTTTTTCGATAATAAATATGGCAAGTGACACATCGTTGTAAAGTAGAGTAAAAAACACGTTCAAATATGCCATAGCCAACTCAGCGGCCCATAAGAAAAACTGCAGTTAGGGCTTGTATCTCGGAAACTAAAAGTGATATAAAAATTCTAAATACACCAATCAATTCTACACAAAAAAGTTCTTTAAGAAACCGCAAACAAGAAGTACCTATCTATTTTAACAAAAAAGTTATAGCCATTTAAAGAAATTCCGAATTTTCAGTTTTTTGGGTATACCGCCTAAACCACATAAAATTATGAATATTTTTTTGTGTAATAATACTCACCCCGTTCATACAAATAATTCATCTCATTTAACCAAACCTGTATCTCTTATAGATACTGAGATCCCCATGCTGGAAAAGTTATCTGGGACACCCAGTATACCGTAAATCTATAAAATTGATAAACACCCAACATTTTCAAGAAGACCATTAAATCTGACCAATAAAAATAACAACGTGCTTAAAATCTTCCTCATCAACTGGCCCTTTCAGGAGATGAGAAGATGATTCTCAGCTTCTTACAGATACTATAGGTATAATCATTCGTGTCACATCTTTCTCTCTGTACGCGCGTAATCGTTGAGACATTCTTACAGGACATGACGTCATCAATATCGACGTATGATTTATCGAATTACTAAAGAGAGTGGGGGTGTTTTTATTTAGCTCACGGTAACTAGATTGGAGTCTTTTTTGATTTTGTTGTTTTCTGCTGTGCTTTTTGTTTTATATTTGTTTTGAGGTTTGCTTGATTTTTGTTAAAATAAATACACGATTGTTGGTTATGTTGGTAATATGTAGTTGTAAGTATGTTGCAGACTTCAGAGTAAAATTATTATTGTTTCAGTCTCTAGGGAGTTTTTTTTTAAAATTTGATTAAAGATGTTTATCTGTATTTTCTAAACATTATTAGACATCAAAATTCTTATGACGGATAACCCAGACTATTCAGTGTATTCCAAATTGATTAAGCCATAGGAAAAGTAACAAAGGGTGAATTAGAAGTTTTGTAGTAAACTTTGGTCAAGTTTAATGATATGCAATTGGTGCATTTTGAAATGCCGCCACAAATTTCGATAAAATAGTCACTAATATTTTGTTTTCAGGGGGGCGTGATAAAACTGAATGGGGGGCGTGAGCATATCGAGAAATGTATTAAATTTACTGAAAGAAAAGCAATAAAATGCATTCTGACATAATAAAAAATAATAACTAAAATACACGTTTACATTTACACTGATATAATGCACTTATAATTAGGATTGTATCAGTATTGTACAATGTATTTAACCCTTAAGTACTCGCATGAAATACCGTAACACAGTTACTCGCGCGGTGTATTTTATACACTACATAATAAAGCTAGCTTTTGGGAATTTTGAAGGTATTGTATTAATTTTTTTGTCCAATTCATATTATGTACTATTTATTTTTGAGGAACTAAGAAAAAATTTCTTAAAATTAACCCAACTAAAAATTAAGGATTAGAAAGAAAAACTAACCAAAATAAATCTAAAAAAGTACACAAAATTGTTCAATATTCATCTTGCAATAAATCGAACAACAAAAATTTGATTTTTGTTGGTAATTTTTTTAATTGTGCTCTTTTGACAAGATGTCTTCCAACAGCAGCATCACTAATGTCTTCAAAAACGCGGTTCTTCGCTTAGGATGCTGCTATTTGTGCGTTAATACCACCTACATTTAGTAAGTAAAAAATTAATACAAACTGCTACAATCCTCAAATTTTGAGTGCCGGATTCCTATCACACTCTAGATCTAGAATGACTAAACAAAGGTTAGATGGGGGTGTACAGTGCCACAAAAATTTATGCACTTAATAATCGCAGAAAATACACCAGCGCGAGTAATTAAGGGTTAATAATTATGAAGTTATCAATATTAAATTAAAAACAAGATTAATAATTATTAGTGACTCCCTCGGGCCTGTCTTGCAAAGTTTTTCGAAAGAAGGTTTAATATTAGAAATCGAGTCTCTAAGCAATTTTTATATTTAGCTGAGACCTATGTGAAGTTAGCCCCCCAATATGTGCGAAAAAATGTTTAATGAATGCCATTGATTGCTCGGCGTTTGCTCGTGATTGCCATTTAAAAATTTTCGTTTGCCCCTTTTAAGTTTAGAAATTAGGAATTTTTCAAATTTGGGGGGGCCAACTTCCACCACAAAATGATAATTTCGGATTTTTTTCGTATAAAACTTGTAGCATTTCGTTTGCCCTTTAATGCCCCATACTTAGTTTTCGAGTAAAAAAATTATCAAATTAGGGGGGCCCAACTTCCACCCCCAAACATGAAAATTTTTGATTTTTTTCAATACCAAACTTGAAACATTTCGTTTGCCTTTTAATGTCCTATATTTAGTTTTCGAGTTAAAAATATATCAAATTCGGGGGGCCAACCTCCACTCCCCAAAATGGACATTTTTGATTTTTTTAATACAAAACTTGTAGCATTTTGTTTGCCTTTTAATGCCCTATATTTAGTTTTCGAGTTAAAAATTTATCAAATTCGGGGGGCCAACCTCCACTCCCCAAAATGAAAATTTTTTATTTTTTTAAATACAAAACTTGTAGCATTTCGTTTGCCTTTTATTGCCCTATATTTAGTTTTCGAGTTAAAAATTTATCAAATTCGGGGGGCCAACCTCCACTCCCCAAAATGAAAATTTTTGAGGAAAGACAGGGTTGATCAGATACACCTAAGAATATGTATCTCCTAATTAACAAAAAAAAATTTAAATTGCGGCGGATATGATGTATTTTGGTTGTGTACAAAGGCATGTGGCACGTCAAAATTTATAATCGAACCAGTGAAATTTGTCTCCCCCTTCTTGCTCGGTAACTATTGACTCAAAAAATCTTAACATTTTTTGGTAATGAGGTTTTAATGAGACTACCAACGACAAATACTAAAGTCAACAATATCATTTCAAATTTTTTAGAAATTTTATTTTTATATCAAGGCATATGGGGTGTCAAAATGCAGATCTCAATTAGTGAAATATAACGCTATTTTTATTTATTTTTTTCAAAAATGCATCTATGGTACCAAAAAGTCTACGTAGTATGTAGTTCGGAACGATTGTGGCATATACCCGTGTATATCTTGATCAAATTATTAGTGTAGATTTTGTTTGAGAGATGAAATATTTTGGAATATGAATATGTACCTATATTTAAAAAAATATTTGTAAATGGTGATTGTAGTTTTTAAATTCCAACAATTAAGTTTCATGTAGTGGCGTCAGACTGGCGCCGAATAGTATTATATGATACAATTGAATCTCTATAAGACGTATAAATAATGCAATTTTGAGCAACTTCTCCTCTATTTTGTTGAGCTAAGCTATTTTGTTTTGTAGAAGTAAATTATTATCACCATAACAGCCTTTAACTTCGCAGGTAGTGAAAAAATAAAACACAAAAATATCTGTTGATATAAATTTTAAAATTAAAAATTAAAATAAACAGATTTGTGCTAAGAAAACATGTGAAACAATAAATTTTTAACTCCAAAACTAAGTATAGGGCATTAAAAGGTAAACGAAATGCTACAAGTTTTGTATTGAAAAAAATCAAAAATTTTCATTTTGGGGAGTGGAGGTTGGCCCCCCGAATTTGATAAATATTTAACTCAAAAACTAAATATAGGACATTAAAAGGCAAACGAAATGCTTCATGTTTTGTATTGAAAAAAATCAAAAATTTTCATTTTGGGGAGTGGAGGTTGGCCCCCCGAATTTGATAAATATTTAACTCCAAAACTAAGTATAGGACATAAAAGGCAAACGAAATGTTTCAAATTTTGTATTGAAAAAAATCAAAAATTTTCATTTTGGGGAGTGGAGGTTGGCCCCCCGACTTTGATAATTTTTTAGCTCGAAAACTAAATATAGGGCATTAAAAGGCAAACGAAATGCTACACGTTTTATATTGAAAAAAATCAAAAATTTTCATTTCGGGGAGTTAAGGTTGGCCCCCCGAATTTGATAAATTTTTAACTCGAAAACTAAATATAGGGAAATAAAAGGCAAACGAAATGCTACACGTTTTGTATTGAAAAAAATCAAAAATTTTCATTTTGGGGAGTGGAGGTTGGCCCCCCGAATTTGATAAATTTTTAACTCGAAAACTAAATATAGGACATTAAAAGGCAAATGAAATGCTTCAAGTTTTGTATTGAAAAAAATCAAAAATTTTCATGTTTGGTGGTGGAGGTTGGCCCCCCCTAATTTGATAATTTTTTTACTCGAAAACTAAGTATGGGGCATTAAAGGGCAAACGAAATGCTACAAGTTTTGTACGAAAAAAGTCCGAAATTATCATTTTGTGGTGGAAGTTGGCCCCCCCAAATTTGAAAAAGTCCTAATTTCTAAACTTAAAAGGGGCAAACGAAAATTTTTAAATGGCAATCACGAGCAAACGCCGAGCAATCAATGGCATTCATTAAAAAAAATTTCGCACATATTGGGGGGCTAACTTCACATAGGTTTAGCTGAGATCTATTTTTCAGTGAAAATTATTGTATGAGGGGGGGGGGGGGGCGATGAGAATTGTGATTGAAAATTGGGTCGCAAATACTAAAAGATTGAGAAACGCTGCACTAATTCTTCAAACAATACTGAGAATTTCAAGCAATTTCGTTTTTTGAATAAGCCATTTAATAATGCAATTTAAATGTAGGTATAGATATATATTTATTGATTTCGAAGACAAATAAATAATAAATTAATTTTGAGAAAAACAATTCACTTGTGGTAAAATTTTGTAAGATATTGCAGTTGACATTTAAATGGCTTATTTTAGAATGTTTTATTAAAATAATGTACATATATATAGATAACTTACACAAAAGCCTATAAATAAAGAATTGGCTGCCGGTCGTTTTCATAAAATATTTCTCCCCATTTATATTTGAAGCTAATTTGCAATTATATATATAAGACCAAGGGTGTTTAATTTAACGCTATTTTATTACAAAAGAACTGAATTTAATATTTTAAAAGACAAGTTAATATTTTAATACTTTGTCTTTCTGGTTCCTTTATTGTAATTTTTACTTGAAGCTCCATCTTAAATTACTTTTAATTTATTTACGTAGGTATCTTATAACTTAAATATATTTTATTAAGAAAAGGAAGTCGAAAAGTAAGATGAAAAATATATAAATCGTTATAGGTAATATAGTTTTTAGAAATGTTATGTTCCTGTGTGTTTTGACATGACATGAAAACTACTGAACCGATTTCGATGGGACTTTGACTGTATAAAAGTCTAAGGTCCTTTTACGATCAAAATATATATAGCTCATAAATATTTTCATTTTAAAAAATAAAATAAAAATCAGAAGTGTTTGTGATTTGTGTTATAAACTACTGAACCGATTTTGATGGGAGTTTTACTCATTTAAAAGTATAAGATCTTAGTATTAGTTTAGTCCGGGGTACATTTCAAATTCGAAAAAATATTATTTTAAATAGTACATAACCTTTTTTCATTATACAAATATACGTTTTCGATGTATTTTTCGACGCTGAATCCAAATCTAACGTCAAAAATACAGAAACCCAAAAACAATCCTTATAATAGGGTAAAAACTACCTCTTGCCTCGCGTAAACGATTTTTATTTTGGAAGTGCAAATATACGTTTTCGATGTATTTACAAAAACAAGATTTTCTGGTGCGCCAAAATATTGTTTTTCCGGCCCTCTATAGGTTAAAAAGAGTTTTTAGATTATTATATTACCTATATTATATTATAGATAAAAATGTAAAGGGGTCGTTGTAGAAAATTGGTTGGGAACTCCTGGTTTAGACTGTACGATAGTTAAATTTATAATTGATGTTTTCTGATAAAATATATAAAAAATTATTAATATAAAAAATGTAATGAATTTAATAAAAATTGGCTATTAAATTAAAAGTTAATTCAATAAGATATGTGGACTTGTCTCTCACCCACTCGCAATTTCAACTTAATAGATGAATCCATACCATTTTCAATTCTGACTCAACACGATAATCTTAAATGTACTGCGTCTGAACTAAATTTATTACAGTTAAAATTAAATTGTGGCCCTCCTCACACTTCTCGCATCATCTGTTGTAGATGAGGGGGGGGGCACATCAATGTGCCCCATCTCCCCCTACTCGTCACCTCGGAGCAAGAGTGGCACAATTCAAAAATTCTATGTTTTGGGAAATCACGTTTTTAAATATACATACAGTGGTGCCTCGCATAACGAACTTAATTCGTTCCAGGAGCAAGTTCGTTATGTGAAACGCGTGTAACTGTAACATAAAAAAGATTGTACACACGTTTTTTATTTTTTAGTCAGAATCAGATTAAGGAGAGTCTACCAAGGCTTGCAGAGTCAAATCCTCTTTCTAATTATTTCTTGTTTCATTTCAACAGAAATCTCCTTCCTGCTTTTTTTAGAACTCATAATATAGACACACAAAATTACATTTATTAAAATAAACAGGTGTGTGAGTTAAGCACAGAAAAGAACGACTGACTGCGTACGACTTTGGAAGTTCGGGCGACTTCGTGATACGTAGGAGCGTTCGGGCGGCAAAATTAAGCACGATGCAGTTCGTTGTGCGAAGCGAGATTCGTTGTGCGAGTCGCGTAATGAACGAACAGAAAGGCACCACTGTATATAATTGAATGTTACTTTATTTTGATGATTTAGAAAAACGCTAGTTAATCCAACTTTTACACACTTAATAGTACTAACGTTTGAGCAAATTTTACCTATGTTTCACCATCCTACCACCCTTTAAATTAAAGCCCTTAAAATCTTTAACTTGTGACAGTTTTTCATAAAAATTGTTGATCAAATTTAGCTCTCTGGTGGCCACACATGGAATTAACAGTTGTGAAACTCTTGCATATAAATCTGTACCATTTTACTATTCTTCTAATGAGTTTAGTACAAATTCGATATTTTTTGTTGTACCACTCTTGCTCCGAGGCGACGATATATTAAGGCAGTGGTCCCCAACCTTTTTGTACCTAAGAGCACATTCTAGAATACCGGTTGGGCGACGGGCACCATTTATTTTTTCAAGGTGCCCACATCAAAATCGCGATTTTGATGTGGGCACTCAGGCGTTTCTCATGCCTAAACTAAAAAAGTCAGACATATGCTCTCGCTGACTTTTTGATGGAAAAGTTTGTAATCTACAAAAAGGTTCAGAGGCATTTTTTCATAGGTATTTCTTAGCTCCTACGTAAGCCGTGACTGGTAAAAAATGCTATTCTTAAAACTTTGATCATTGTTTATATATTGTTGAACGAATTTGTGCATTGTTTAACATATGCACAAATGTTTTTTATTAATAAATCTGCATCAATAAAATATTTTTAATTTATCTTTAGAATTAATGTAAGTGATTTTTGTAATTGCGTACAGCCAGAAAAAGATTAAATGGTTACATATTTTTCTGGCTGTACTTTACAAATATTTTTTTCAAATAAATATGCTTATATTTCTCTAATAAGTTACTAAAAATAAAAAATAAATTACATAACATGTAATTGAAAACTTAATTTTTTTATCGTTCAGTCAGCGACGGGCACACGTAAAACGGTCGGCGGGCACAATGGTGCCCGCGGGCATAAGGTTGGGGACCACTGTATTAAGGGGAGGTTCTCACCTAGCGACCCAAAAATTACGTGATTTTCGCGATTTTTTTTCTTATGGAAGGAAGTAAATAAAGTAGTCAAGTTTTTTGGTACTTATTAAGTATGTTATTAACTACTTTTACAAATTTTTATGAACAAAAATACCGAATAGTTTATTAGTTATATGCATTCAAAGATAGTCATCGAAAAAAAAATACACCTCCACGGGCGGCAAGGTAACGCATCCAATTTTTATCTGAAATCAAAAAATCAAAGTTTTTTATAAGATAAAAGACATTTGCTGGATCCTGAACTAAAATCACTAAGAAAAGTTAAAAATTAACAAAATGGCGGACATTTTTTGGCTCAAAAAAGTGCTGTAACAATAAAAATAATGATTGTAAAATTATGATTTTAGTTCAAGATCCAGCAAATTTAACTATCTTTAAAATTATAAAAAACTCATATCGATATCTATAGTAGTTTTTGAGATATCTTGCCGCCCGTCTCAGAAAACATGGTTTCGAGAAATACGCCTTTAAATATATATACAACATGTATAAATGTGTGTGTATGTGTGTGTATATATATGTATAGACATCTAGCGGCATTCGAGGTAGCTAGAAATACATACAAATACCATGCCATGGTCACAAAAGTGTAGGAAATTAAAAATTAATACCGAAAAACGCGATACCGCAACAATTCCATTTTCGCGTAAAAAGACGACTTCGGATTTTTGACTATAACTTAAAAAAAAAAATTAATTCGGCAAAACGGGTTTCACGAGCGTATTCTACGAGACATTTGCCAACTTTTTGAGCAAAAAAAAAATCGATTTTTTGGTCGTGCTTGATGAGAACCTCCCCTTAAGTGTGCATGCAATAAACTAACTATATAACAATAAAAACACAATGCTCACCTTTAAATATATATTTAGTACGTACAGTAAGTAGAGTGTCATTATTGCGAGGAGAAACTATATTTTTTCTATTAAACTGATAAGAATTAAAAAAAAAACAACACTTAATGGTATTTTTTATACGAAATAAATCTAAAAGATTACACAACTTTAAAGCTAGCTTGAAATTTATGATTACGGTGTATACAAAATATAATAAAAAAAAAATGCAAAAAATATTTATGTGTAACGAAATTAAATTTGGTAGCAAGAAATATATTTTTTGAGAGTTTTATACGATGACTGATAACTCGGTAGTTACGTACATAAAATGGATTTATTACCTCGTTTATAACAGGGGATATCAAATCTGTACGACTCTCGCATGCTGTAACAGATTTGTCTGCTTGTCACTGTGGTAATCTTTACTCTATTTTAATAAATAAATGTTGTTAACATCTCAAACTACACACTGTTCTTATTACTCTTCTTATATTACATTAGACTAGATTGTCCAAGAAAGGGGTACGGAGAAAAATGGAGTCGATTTTTACTTTTAATTTTGTATAAAAAAAAATACTATCAGTTTTAACAAACATGTACCTGCTATCAATTGAGTAACCTCTCTATAATCTATATTGTATTTTTTTATAATATGTTATTTTTACTATATTCGTTAATATCATTTACTTTTACATGATTTATTCAAATAATTATTCTTAAGTTGAATTATTTGTTAACAAATTATTTCATGTCAATTAAAAGACAATACAACAAATACAAAGATTGTGTAAAATTAATTATATTAATAGTATATTTGTTTATTTGTATAACAAATTAAATTATAACAATAATATAGATTTCGATCCTGCACACAATTACTAATTGATATTGTCTTTAGTAACAAACACGTGGCTTAGCAATAATTACAATATTTTGTACCGTTGTTTCAAGATTACTACGTCAAATACAGGGTGGCCAGTTTCTGGAAAACCGAGAAAAGTCAGGGAATTTTTGATAAAAATGCAAAAACCACACAAATTCTCGCAAATATTTAAACAGTGACCTTTTTTAGGTTTTTTTATCTAAATTTTAAATGAAAAACAGGGAAAAACGGTAAAAAATCTACTGGAAAACCGGGAAAAGTCAGGTAAATTTGTTATAGAGAAATACTAGTCACCCTGAAATAGTAATATTTCTTTAATAAAAATTGAATGGTTGTTATGGAATATTTTTTTCCATGGGGGTTAAGTTGTATGATGTTATGCTTTATGGTAGTGAATAATCAATCAAAACCTAAACCTTTCTAAAATTCTTATGCCACCCCCCCCCCAACATATACATAAATTTTAATATTAAAAAATTGAAATGTTCACTAAAGAAACTTGAATTATAGGTTTTAGGAAGACATCACTAGGAAATTATTAAGCATACACAGTAAGTTAACTTTCGAATTGCCCCCCTTAACAACCGAATTGCCCCCCTGTGAGGCGAGGGCCCCACGTTGAGAAACACTGGTTTAGTAGATTTGAGACAAACTTCTAAAAATTATTTATATTTGTTAAAGATACATAAATATTTTTACAATAATTATGTCCGGTATTATAAAGGGGCTAGCAAATTTGCAAGCTAGCTAGCACTAAAAAATGAGGATATTAATTTAATGATAGTATCTATGGATTTGCTACGGAATTTAGAGAAGTCGAAGTGATACTTCAACGTATTTTAACACAGTTGGTGCAGACTCTGACCGTATAATATAATTTTAATAATATCACCACTGTTTTAATACCGCTGTTAGTGTTTACAGACAACGCTTTTACAAAACTTGTAAAATTCATCAGAAAACTCTATTATATAAGTTTGATATCTCATTTAAGATCAATAGACGATCAATTTTATTGTGCAATATCACGGATTGTCCAATATTATTGACCGTTTAGGAATCATATTGAAGATTGCACAATGCTTTTAGAAAAGTTTAAGCGAGTTTAATTTTATTGCGCCATATTTTTTCATTGTGTCGTCTGTAGGGCTTATTGTACAATATTTTTTAGTCTACTGTTCGGAGCGGTCCCGTACGCACGCACGAATATTTATAAATTTATTTTAAAAGACGTTCATGAGTGTACACTGGTTTCTTTGCAACCATTTTTTGACCCATATTCGTTTTTTTTTCGTTTCGCCAGCAAAATCATCAGCATCTTCATCAAAATCTTCATCATCACATATGTTGCTCCGACGAAAATATTGACGCGAATAATTCAAGATTCAATATTATTGAACGTGTAGGCGTAGGGTATATTTCAATAAAATTGTGCAACAATAATATTGTACAATTGAATCGGTGAGTGAAAGAACAATACAAGTGCCAAAAATGGCAATTTTAACTGAGATAGGCAAAATGTTTAAAATTCATAGCTCTATCACATAGCAAAATAATAATACATCGACCAACATCGTACGTGCGACGGGGGGTAGTTCAATTTTTTTTACAATTACTTTTACCTTACTTTTCTGACGAAATCCTCGAATTTTACTACCATATTATTTTTTGGAAAGTCAAAAATGAAGATTCTGAGTAAAAATTACAAACATTTTTTTTTGTAAAATAATAAAAAATAAAATAATAAAGCCGAAAATAAAGCAATAAAAAAAAATTAGTAATTTTTTTTTAATTGAGTGAAAGAACAGTATAACTACCGGTCATTTTTTTTCAAATATCTTTTTTTACAATTTTTTTTAAATTTATTTATGTACGTATTATTATCGGTTAACATAAGTTCTATAATGTCACAATACATAATTAGACCAAATAACCCATAGTTCTCCTTTAAAACAGTTTTTTCGTTTTTCTCAAAATGGTCATTTTGGAGATATATCGTTCTTTCACTCACCGATTCAATTATATTGTAGGTGTATGTGGGTCTAAGAGTGCTAGCCCCTTTATAATACTTGACATTATACATTAACTGCTGACTTATTTGACAGTTTTAAAATCTTATCCATATTATAAATTCAAAATCCTATAATGCATTTTTCATGTTTCCAATACATTTTTTAATACATCTTTAATAATTAATCTAACTTTATAATTAGGTCGTTAATTATGTATAATCCCTTTAATCTGGTAGATAATGTTATTAAGGTATTAGAAACACCATAGGGGTGTTTATAAGTGTTTGGGGGGGGGGGGGGGGGTGAGGTGAAGCTTTCTATAGATAGATCCGGATATTGTCAACGGAATCTGTGGGATCAGAATTAATATTGATAATGTTCAGCGATAACACTATCAAATATGTATGTATAATGTACATATATTTGTAGTTATATATGTATAGTACGTACTTATGTTTATGTATGTATATTATATTATTAATAAGTTACATATATGTACTGTATATAATTATAGACATTAAAATAGAATGAGTCTATTTGCACATGCAGTTGGCTATTTAGACTAACCACTAACCTAACGTACACTTGCCTACCCTAACTTAACAACCTAACTTTATTTGGTAGGGGAACTTGGAGAATGGTGGGACATTGGGGAATAGCGGGACACGTCAATTTCGCCATCTTTGTATAAGTTTAAAACACTAAAACAGCTGGTATAGTTTCGTCTCTTTATATGCTTAGTTTTCATCAGTAATAGTCATATCTATATGTATCGAGAGAGTTTCTGCATCAAGAAGTGTTTAATTGATTGTTCAAAAGTTTTATTCACTGTTCATATTTGCGTTGTTTTTACAACATTTTGGCAGGAAAAAAAAGTTTTATATGGGCATAATTACTGTTTGCCCTCGACATTTCGATTTGCAAAAGGAATTTGGCTTGAACACACTGTGTCAATTATAGTTTATGTCAAATTGTAAACATAGCGTTTGGGGTATTGCGGTACACTTATTTTGAGGAATAGTAAGACACGTATTTTTTGATGTTTCTCAAATCAATATCGCATTTTTATGCATATTAGTCATTTTTCATGCAAAAGAAACAACCCTAATGCCTACGGTGGATATAATCAGTATTTACGTATTAATAGTTTTGCTGGAGAGTCGGTTGTTTGGACCTCAAAGGTCACACCCCATGGTTTGTTTTATTCCTTCTTTATCATAATTACAATTTTTGTCATTCTGGACTTTCCAATAAACATTTCACATTAATATTTTTTATTTTTGGCTCCTGTCCCACTATTCCCCAACTTTTTTTTAGAATGTCGAAATTTAACGTTTTCGAAAAACATAGTAAAGTTTTACAGTCGTTCAAAATTTCAACAAACTGTGGCAGCTAAAAGTAAGATTACAACACCTACTACGACATACATCTTCAAAATTTGAAAAATATAAATTTTTAAACAAGTTATGGGCCATACAAAAAACGTGTCCCACCATTCCCCAAGTTCCCCTACATATACAGTACTAGCGGGATCCCGCGGCTTCGCTCGCGTAAACTTCGAAACTAATTAGAACCCTCCATAAGTGATAGGAGATGACATATTTTTTATATTTATTTTTATTCATTACCTATAAAAAAACGTAAATATCTCGGATTTTAGTTTAAAATTGTAAAAACTAACCCCCTATCTACCCTCGCCATTAGGGGTTTAATATCGAATTTTTTTTATTGCAGATTATTTTATCTGACTCCACCATTATAACGTACGCAGCTATACAGATAAACATATCAAAAACACAGACCCTGTCTACCCCCATTAGGGGTTGAATGTCGAAATTTTTAATTTAATAGATTACAATTTTGCCCGAATTTAAGTTTATAAGTAAAGCAGGTATACAGACAAACATTCCCCCCCCCCCTAACACCTTAAGGGTTAAATTTTGGGAAATGCTGAAATAATTGCTTCATTATTTATATTGTAGAGTATGTTCGATAAGTTTCAATTAAATGCGAACAAAAATTTTTTTTTATATAAACTTTGACACCCAGTTTTAACCCCGTAGGAGTTGAATTTCCAAAAATCCTTTCTTAGTGGGTGCTTACATCGTAAAAGGAAGACACCTACGTAATTTCACGTTTCTAGGTCCAGGGGTTTGGGCTGTACGTTGATATATGAGTGAGTGAGTGGTTAAGGACAAACTCTTTTATAGATATAGATGTGCAAATAGCCACTTTCATTAAAATATATACAGGAAAATCAATTAATCCGTTTGTTTATCGATTTTATTTTTATTTTAAATTTTCTTAAGGTTATTCGATCATTAGAGCAATGTATAAATAATAAAGTTATTTATACAAGAATGTATAAATAACATAATACTTTTATGTTATTTATGGATAGCTCATATATTTTACTAATTTTTATTTTAAATATTGGACGGTATGGGTTTTGAGTAATTGGATATTAAAAATAATGTTTTTAACACACGATAAATGAGAGAACTTGCAGAAAATGCTCTATTTATTGAAATTCTACACAATTGGCTGTACATATAGAGACGTTTTAAAAACTAATTCTTCGAAACTTCAACCCTTTTAAATACTATAAAAATTATAAAACAAATATATTCACGTGTAATTTTGTTCATAATAATGAAAAACTAGCTCTGCTATTATACCGGGTGTCCCAGATAACTTTTCCAGCATGGGGATCTCAGTATCTATAAGAGATACAGGTTTGGTTAAATGAGATCAATTATTTGTATGAAAGGGGTGAGTATTATTACACAAAAAAATATTCATAATTCTATGTGGTTTAGGCGGTATACCCAAAAAACTGAAAATTCGGAATTTCTTTAAATGGCTATAACTTTTTTGTTAAAGTAGATAGGTACTTTTTGTTTGCGGTTTCTTAAATCACTTTTTTGTGTAGAATTGATTGGTGTATTTAGATTTTTAATATCACTTTTAGTTTCCGAGATACAAGCCCTAACTTCAGTTTTTCTTATGGGCCGCTAAGTTGGCTATGGCATATTTGAACGTGTTTTTTTACTCTACTTTACAACGATGTGTCACTTGCCATATTATTAACGAAAAAAAATTATAATATATTTTAACAAATGAATATTTGAAACAATTAACTATTTGAAAAAATATATTATAATTTTTTTTCGTTAATAAATATGGCAAGTGACACATCGTTGTAAAGTAGAGTAAAAAAACACGTTCAAATATGCCATAGCCAACTTAGCGGCCCATAAGAAAAACTGAAGTTAGGGCTTGTATCTCGGAAACTAGAAGTGATATTAAAAATCTAAATACACCAATCAATTCTACACAAAAAAGTGATTTAAGAAACTGCAAACAAAAAGTACCTATCTACTTTAACAAAAAAGTTATAGCCATTTAAAGAAATTCCGAATTTTCAGTTTTTTGGGTATACCGCCTAAACCACATAGAATTATGAATATTTTTTTGTGTAATAATAATCACCCCTTTCATACAAATAATTCATCTCATTTAACCAAACCTGTATCTCTTATAGATACTGAGATCCCCATGCTGGAAAAGTTATCTGGGACACCCGGTATACGTAACTATTATATACCGTTTTGTATATTTCAATTTTCAAATTAAATTAAACTTTTTTACTTTTAATAATTTACAAAGTAAAATATTTGATTAAATGTAGGTACATGAGTTCTGAATATAAATTAAAAACAACATTTTTCAAAACCAAATCTTTTTTTACAGTGTGCGAGACGTATAACCTTAATATCTCTAGTTCGATTTATTTATGATTAGATACATTATTAATTAATAGATATACAAAAATTGATGATAAAAAATTATCTATAAAAATTTAAATAAAATTATCCTACCAATACTAATCAATATTAATCATTATGTAATTATTGATTATTTATTTATTTATAGAAATAAAACAATAATAATTATTGTTCGATTGATTTATGATTAGATACTATACATTATTTATTAATAGATATACAAAAATTGATGATAAAAAATTATCTATAAAAATTTAAATAAAATTATCTTATCAATATTAATCATTATGTAATTATTGATTATTTATTTATTAATAGAAATAAAACAATAATAATTATTTCTAGTCACATAGCAGCACGAGTGCAACAAAATAAAATATAATTTTCGGTAAGGTGTCGAAGTTCGCAAACAAAAGAAACTTTTAAACAAAACCGTTTGGTTTGTAACGAAACTGAAACGACTATGGAATAGTAAACATAACACAGGTGAATAGCCGTAGCAAGTGTGGGGGGCAGGGGAGTGAGCAAAAGTTACTTCTTACAGAAAAACAACTATTTCAAATTATAGTCTGTAGTATACAAATAAAAACTTATGGTTCGAAACCTTTAAAAAATATATTATTTATCAGTGAAAAGTAGTAAAAAAATTTGAATAAATGGTTTCCACACCATACAGTGGTCCTGTTTAATTATATAACTGGACAATTTTTTTAATATTATCTATAAATATCATGAAGAAATCTGAAAATTATTTAAAGTAGTCAGATGCACACTGTTTAAATTTAAATCACTATATTAAGGGGGCGGACCCAGTAAGAATTTTTTTTAAATCAAATTTTTTTTTATTGCATTTTCTCAAAGTAGAATATAAAATTATTCTCTACAAATTTCAGACAAATCGGATCATTATTTATGGAGATATATAGAGCCGTCTCTAATGTATATTCATGTAGGCAGGTAGCGGCAACTTTGCGCCTTTTCTCGAAACAAAAATTGCTCCTCATGTATCTGAAATTTCTCCAACTCTAAAAAAATGTAAACAAAAGTTATTAACTAAACAAAAAAAATAATTGTTATATGGTATTTTTGAAAAACTAATCGTTTTTTGTAATAATTCTTATGGTCAATCGATTTCTCCCTAATTGCTCCAAATTGCTCTCTAAAATTATCTTTCAAAATTATCAATATTTTGAAGTCAAAATTTAAATTTAAATTTTTCACTTTAATTGTTGCAAAACAGCATTAATAAGTATGCAATAGTATAGGTCAAAAAATTGCTCCTTAATTGTTTCTCATGTATCTGAAATTTCTCCAACTCTAAAAAAATTTAAACATAAGTTATTAACTATACAAAAAAACAAAAAATCCTAAAATGACATTTTTCAAAAACTAATCGTTTTTTTCGTAATATTTCTTATGGTCAAACAATTACTCCCAAATTGCTCCAAAATGCTCTCTACTTAGTTTTTCAAAATAATCAATATTTTTAAGTCAAAATTTAAATCACGGCAAAACACTTTTTTTGTACCCCTCCCAAATTTGTTGTATCCCACTTATTTTTTAATATTTTGCCATAAAAAAATTATAACATTTTCTGTAAATACATACATATCTTTCATATCGAAAAATATTTGTTATTAATTGTTTTAATGCGTGGCAAAAAAAATCCTAAAAAGAGGTTTTATGGAAGTCACGACTGGGTCTGCCCCCTAATACAATTTCAACTACAAACTCATTTGAATACAATTTTTATATTATGATAATTAGCTACTTAACACGTAGAAATGAAGATTGACATACTTTTTTGTAATATAATTAACTAGCGGAATCCCGTGGCTTCGCTCGCGTAAACTTCGAAACTAATTAGAACCTTCCATACGTGATAGGGGATGACATATTACATTTTTTATATTGATTTTTATTCATTACGTATAAAAAATAAATATATCGGATCTTAGTTAAAAATTGTAAAAACTAACCCCCTGTCTACCGCCGCTATTATAGGGATTAAATGTCGAAATTATTATTTTAATAGATGACTATTTTACCTGAATTTACCTTTATAACTGATATTTCGTAACTGTTATTTGTCTTGTGGAGTACCTACTTGTGCCATGTTTCATTCGGTGAATACAAAAAAAATATTTTACAAATTTTTTCACTCCCTAGCACATTTAGGGGTTAAATTTTGGGAAATGCTGAATTAATTGTTTCATTATTTAATTAAATGCGAACAAAAAAAAAAATTTTATATGAACTTTGACACCCTGTTTTAACCCCGTAGGGGTTGAATTTCGAAAAATCCTTTCTTAGTGGGTGTTTGCATCATAAAAGGAAGGCATCTACGAAATTTCACATTTTTAGGTCCAAGGGTTTGGGCTGTACGTTGATATATGAGTGAGTGAGTGAGTGGTTAAGGACAAACTCTTTTATAGATATAGATTGTGAACATCGCTATAATAATTATTTTATGAGTTATAGGAAATTGATTTGATTTCTAATTGCTATATTGTGCATCTCTCTCTACTATCTTTTATTACAAAATTCGAATTTTTAACTTATTAAAAGGCTGTAGCCGGGTAAGCATGCAAAATCGGCCTTTGCATGGATTTGGCTGATTATTTTTTTGAAAGTCACATTCTATGTAACAATCAACCTGACTAAATATTAGCTTCCAAAAATTTGTAGTTTTCGAAAAAAAAAAATTTTTTTGAAAATCAAAAAAAATTTTTTTTTTGATAATCCATCAATCGAATTTGATGGTGCTTGTGGTATATTATAGAGGTACTTATGACTCATCAGAGGTAATTTTATTATGGTCCTCTGTACATAGTAAACCAGAAAAAAAAATTAATAAAATTTAAAAAATTAAAAAACACTATGTTGTACTCAGGGGGCAATCACCATTTTTTTTATAAAATATACCTTGTACGTACCCAAACAACATATCAAAATCTCAAACTGATATGAAGGGTATAACATACTCGTATAAATTCGCATATGGTCGTATAATGAAAAAAAATGTGACTTAACTTTTCAATCTATGATAGGGGGGCCCAAAATATTTTTGACAATGTTCGTTATAATTTTCAGTGAAAGTACTAATTAAAAGCTACATTCTGAATTTTTTTCAGATTTTTTGAATCGATAGTTTAGAAAATAGAGGGGGGGGGGGGGACGCTCTGACAGCGATATTAAAAAGCAAATATTTCGTGAAGGGTTGAAATCAAAAAGTTATCTGACATTTTTTATTGCATTTTAGGAGACCTATTAAATGACACCCCACTCAATAGGGTAAGTGGGGAAAAATAAGAGAGTTCACTTTCCAGTCTATAGAAGGGGGGTCCAAAATAAATGTTGTACTCGGGGGGCAATCACCATTTTTTTTATAAAATATACCTTGTACGTACCCAAACAACATATCAAAATCCCAAACTGATATGAAGGGTATAACATACTCGTATAAATTCGCATATGGTCGTATTGGCGCGGCGCGCGCGTGACGCGGGTGGACTATATGGAGTGCTAGTGTCTTAATACTTTTAAAACATCTCTAATTTGTTGTTAAACAACATGGCTGAACTAGCCTGGAGAGATCCGGGGAATTTGAAGGGGCTCATGGCCTGACAACGATAAAATATAGAGGCCGTAGCCGGGAATGTATGGGACCCGCCATTGAATCAATTATGCAAATTTTTTCTCATAGGTTGCTTTTTAAGAAACATAAAATCGCCCTAATTGTATTTGTGCTTCAAAATATTTATGTTTACTAAGAACATTTTTATTTAAAAAAAAAATTCCTATCTATAACTTATTATACAAGAAGAGTCTTTAGTTCGCAGCGGCAATGTGATTTATTGCTACTAAAGACGATTATAACATTACAAAAGCGATCTGAGGCGATTTTATGTTTCTAAAAAGCAAACTATGAGAAAAAATTAGCATAATTGATTCAATGGCGGTTCCTATACATTCCCGGCTACGGCCTCTATATTTTATCTTTGTCAGGCCATGGGCCCCTTCAAATTCCCCGGATCTCTCTAGGTTAGTTCAGTCCTGTTGTTTAGCAACAAATTAGAGATGTTTTAAAAGTATTAAGACACTTGCACTCCATAAAGTCCACCTGCGTCACGCGCGCGCCGCGCCAATACGACCGTATGCGAATTTATACGAGTATGTTATACCTTTCATATCAGTTTGGGATTTTGATATGTTGTTTGGGTACGTACAAGGTATATTTTATAAAAAAAATGGTGATTGCCCCCCGAGTACAACATTTATTTTGGACCCCCCTTCTATAGACTGGAAAGTGAACTCTCTTATTTTTCCCCACTTACCCTATTGAGTGGGGTGTCATTTAATAGGTCTCCTAAAATGCAATAAAAAATGTCAGATAACTTTTTGATTTCAACCCTTCACGAAATATTTGCTTTTTAATATCGCTGTCAGAGCGTCCCCCCCCTCTATTTTCTAAACTATCGATTCAAAAAATTTGAAAAAAATCAGAATGTAGCTTTTAATTAGTACTTTCACTGAAAATTATAACGAACATTGTCAAAAATATTTTGGACCCCCTTTTCATAGATTGAAAAGTTAAGTCACATTTTTTTCATTTACCCCATTGAGTGGGGTGTCATTTGATAGGTCTCGTAAAATGAAATAATAAATGCCAAATGACTTTTTGATTTTAACCCTTCGGTCACGAAAATTTTGTAAAAAAACTCTTTTTTTATAAATCGTAGTGGGAATGACTACGGAACCCTATCATGTGCGTGCCCAACAAGCACTTGCACGTTTTTTTTTTTAAAGTTATTTTTTTTTCTGTATGACCCCCTGAGCTATCTTCCTGTCAAATTTCATTAAGATCGATTCAGTGGTTTAGCCGTGAAATGGTAGCAAACAGACAGACAGACAGACAGAGTTATTTTCGCATTTAAAATATTAGTATGAATTCAAGAAAAAAATGGTATTATTCCATTAAAGTAGATAAAATATTTATTATACAAAAAACCTAGGTAAATAATCGTAAATTCACAAAACTGTTTACTCTGAATTTTTCTGTAAAGAAAGAAAAATTTGTAAGTACTCGAAAGTTGATAAATATATACCCCCCTTGGGTATAATAGAAAAAGATGTAGTGTAGAAAGTTATATATGGGTCACAAAAGTTTGGTCAAACATTAAACAATTCTTTGCCTATATTGTCAAACCGAATTCTTATTTATAGCATTTATAATAGAGATTATAAACATAGGAAAATACTAAAATGTAGACAGCATTTTGTTAAAACTTTAGTAATAAAGGGAATATAAATAAAGAATTATTATCAATTATTACTTAAATAATAATATTGTTGGAAATAAAATATTGAAATATTTGTTATTGTAAAGTTCAATAATTCTGAAATAGAGTGCCACAAAAATTGACTATTATATGTTATAACTATATGTATTTTTCTGTTTATTTTTTCTATTAATTACAAAACTAACTACTGTTATGAACCCTTAGCAAGAGTTCTTTTAGAGTTATTAAAATAAGGTACAAATCCTACTGATTGAAATTTGAATTTTGACTTTTTGACACCCTTTAATACCAAGTATATATGATTTTAATTTTTTTTTTGTCTAGGGGTCATAACCGTTTATGTTTAGTTAAAATTTTAAGTTTCTAACTTATATAGTTTATGAGATATAACACACAGAAAAAAGAAACCTGAAGAATTACAGTTTTTCCTCTGTACATCCCGGATAGTAAGCGACAACCTATTATTATAAAATATATTTTACAGCCTGAAACTGTAATAATGTTAACATGGATAAACTGCAAACATTACAGTTTAAAATATATTATTACAATTTCAAAGAGTAAAATATATTTTATAAAATATTACACAGGAAAAAAACTCGATCTTTTTGATTTGAGATGGAAAAATATAACAATATATTCGCAAAAAATCTTGTTGAGGATATTTTATTAATTTGAAAAATATAATCTTCATGTTTATCTAAAAATCTTTTCATTTGTCAAATTAATAAATAATTTATTACACCAATTAACGAAACTCTCAAATAGATTAAACATAATGGTTGTATTAATAAATATTTATCAGTGTGAATATTTTTTACACCACCCAACTAATGAAAGTGCAATTTTCGATATGGTAAATTCAGTGATGTCATTTAAAAAAACATTTTTTTGTATTTAAAATATATGTTTTCAATACAAAACAAAATATTTTCACCGTGATAAGAACATTGTTAGTAATAATATACATATATCAATAAGATAAACGTGGATTTTTTCATATTGGTAAAAAATTATCATATTAACAAAACAACCTCTATCGGAGCAAAGTCGACCACGAATTTTTTACATTGATCACATTTTTTAACACATAAACAAATTATTTTTTTCTGTGTAGATTGTCGCTTACTATCCGGGGTTAATAGTGTTAAACTGTAATTATTTACGTTTTTTTTTTTCGGACAGTGAGAGATTCCCCCCCCCTCTTTTACAAAAAAAAATCCTTTATGGATACGAAGGGGGCCCCAACACACATCAAGTCCTACACTGTTCACAAGTTATTCTATCTAATGCAGCTATATGTACACATATCTATGCAGTGTAATAAACAAGAAGTCACGGCTTGAGGTATTCTTGTTTCTAGTTCATTCGTTACTCTTGAATTACCTGCCAGATTTATGCCTCGAGAGTTATTAATTAACGCAAACTCAACACACAAAGTGTCTCTCTTCTATAACTCTACACAGGTTACATACATACTGCTACAACTACACCTTGTTACAGACTCCATTCTGCTATGATTTATTAGGTATTTAATGTGAATAAACAGTTTACGTGTTAATTTTTAGAAAACGAATCACGGTAAAGCTTAAAAGTCTAATGTCATGTTGTAAATAAAGACGGTTTATTCAAAAAGGGGCTTTGTAAAGTGAATAGGGGAAAGTTCTGAAGCTCTCGTTAAAAACGACGAAATATAAGGTACTGGCAGCAATAGGTATACTGTTTTTTTTAATTTTCATATTACTAATAAAACAAGTAACCCTTTATTAAATCAATTTAATTACCGAAGTACACAAATTTATATATTTTTAATTATTGTAATTTTATTTTAAGTTAATGGGCACACAGTAATGGACACTTTCTAATGATTACAAAATGATAAGTACTATGTTACAAAAGTTATAAAATTAAGAATCGTAAGTTTGTTAATTATATAATAATTAATAAATAGATTACACTAATAATTACACAGAAAAAAACTCGATCTTATTGAAAATTTGAGATGGAAAAATGTTTAATAAATTTATCTTGTTAATATAACAATATGTTCTTAAAATAATAATAAAAAAATTCTTATTCAGAATATTTTATTAATTTGAAAAATATATCTTCGTGTTTATCAGAAAATTTGTCAAATTAATAAATAATTTATTACACCAACTAACGAAACTCTCAAATAAATTAAACATAATGGTTGTATTAATAAATATTTATCAGTGTAAATATTTTTTACGCCACCCAACTAGTGAAAATGCAATTTCCATATGGTAAATTCAGTGATGTCATTTATTAAGTATTTTTTTGTATTTAAAATATATGTTTTCAATACGAAATAAAATTTTTACCGTGATAAGAACACTGTTAGTAATATTATACATTTATCAATAAGATAAACGTGGATATTTTCATATTGTTAAAAAATTATCATATTAACAAACAACCTCTATCGGAGCCAAATCGATCACGGATTTTTTACATTGATCACATTTTTTAACACATAGACAAATTATTTTTTCTGTGTAGTTTAAATATCCACCATTTTGATCCCAATTGGCAGATTGTCATCAAATTAAGATGTTTTACAGTTAACTGTCTATAGATTATGGTAATAACAGTTATCAATTATCAATAAATATTTTAAAATTAGTATATTTAAGTAAACAAAAATCTAGCATTCTTAATTTTCGAAAAACATGTAGGTTAACAATATAAAGTATACAATATATCAAAGAGGGGGCATGATGTAAGATTGACTAATATAGCTTCAATTTACCGATACGTTTCACAAAATATTTATATTTTTCAACTTTTAAAGAATTTTACTTTCTAGACCAGCGGTTCTTAAACTGGGGTCCGCGGACCCCCGGGGGGGGCGCCAAACTCTTACGGGGGTCCGTGAAACATTTTTGGCAAAAAATTAATTTACATAAAGTACTTTTATATTTCAATTTATCAGTGATTAATTAGTATCTAACGACCTTTTTTGTTTTTCTATCAGGGATGGGGGTCCCTGAAAAATAATTGTTCAAAAAGGGGGTCCCTAGACCACATAAGTTTAAGAACCACTGTTCTAGACAATATCCGAAAACTAGAGAAACTTTGTGATAATTTTTTAAAGTAGAAAAATTACCGCATTTTACTTTGACATATGAAATGTCATTTTGATGTTTGCAAAGCAGAAAAATTTGGATTTAGGTAGATTGAAATTGTTAAAAAAATAAAAATATACGAAAAAATAATCAGAAAAAAAATTCGAATTAATTTATCAGTATTATTAACATTTAGTGAATTTAGCACGAGGAAACACTGTGCATTTACTTGCCAGATGTTTTTTACTCAAAAACCAACAGTTTTAGAGACGATAGTCTTTACCTGGATTTATTTTTGAAATTATTGATATTGTTATGCTTTATTTACACTTTCATAAGTAATATTATATATATGATAGTTTCGTCAATTAAAAAACGTTTTACGAAGTGAAATAAATGTCGGCTAGCTGGAATAATTACACGGTTATTTTAAAAGTGTTATAATTTGTCATTGAATGAACTCTAGAGTTCGTTTTAAAAATTATTGTAATTAGAAAGACTTAAAAAATAAAATTATAAATTAAATTAACAACGTTATTATATCATAGAAAATAAAAATAGAAAAATGATGTCCTATAAATAGGACACTGGGAAGCAATGGGTTAAAATAAGTGAAGAAATAGTATTTACTGTAAATATCGAAGTAATAATTGTAAGTTGTGAGGTGATTCACAAATCTGAACGTTTGATCTCATAATTAGACATAAATATTTATACATTCAAGTGCTATTCATTTTTGTGAATGCAGCGTTTTTTTTTATAACCCGCACTGAAATAACAAGTTTATATTATTTTTATCGATGTCGTCTGTTCTACATCCTTTATTTATTGATTCCTAGTTCTGTAAAGGCTTCGGGTTATTTTTATCTGTTCTTGATCATTGAAATTAAATACAGAAAACTGTTCGTGAAATAAATGTGCTAGTACTTATCCAGAAAATTCTCGAATGAAATGAAAATATTGCTTTATTTAATTCTGTGCATCGTAAGTTCTATTATTTTATGTTTTAGAAAAAAATAACTCAACGTACCCCATTTTTTGGGTGGTGGTGGTGGGGGGGGGGGGATTTTTGACAAAATTAAAAAAAAATATTCACATTTATTCACAAGGTAGTTTCCGACATGACATGAAAACTACTGAACCAATTTCGATGGGATTTTGACTATTAGAAAGTCTAAGACCCTAGAGTTAGTTAACGTCAAAAATGTAGGTATGTGTATATTTTTGATTCGGGATTTTAAAAAAGATAAAAAATGAGAAAGGAGTTATAAATTTCAAAATCTTTCAATATAGTTTTTTAACACCTTTTTCATTTCTATTTCTTTTTAGTGTAACTCAGTGGCGTAGCTAGGAAGGGTAGGCGTGGATCTAGGTCTACATAATGGGGGGGGGGGGGGGGGGTGGACTGTGAAATGGACAAAAAATGTTTTAAAAAAAATAGTATTTAATAAACATTTTTCTATTTGATTTGCTATAATTTTTGAGGTTTGGAAGTCATGTGCCCTATGTAGCGCTTATATGCTCGATTTTCTGTCCGTCAGTCCGTCCGTCCGTCCGTCTATCTATCTGTGTTTGACAACGAGATCTCGGCCCCCCGATCACCTAGAACAGTGATTTCCAAACTGGGAGGCGCGGACTAGTGCAAAGGGAGGCGCGAAAAGTTTAAGAGAAATTTAATTTTCATAACATCACATTAAGGTGTATAAATAAAAATATATAATTATAAATAAACTTTTATAACAACATTATATTTTTCTATTTCTAAAAGGGATGTTACTGTGTAGTTTTTGACTGACAACTATTATTGAAAAAGCAAAACTGATAGAATTATAATAAAAAATCAGAGTGAAATCACCCCCCTTAATAAGACCTAGATTTAATGAAGTTTGTACTAATAGACAAGCATATTCATCGCATTAAAAATAAATTTTATACGCAAAAAAATACATTTCATACCTTTTTAAAATATGTCTGTATAATTTTATGAAATAAAGGGGGGGGGGAGGCGCCAGAGATTAATTTTTTTTAAAGGGAGGTGTAGTTACATAAAGTTTGGAAACCACTGACCTAGAGACCTCGGGTTTTCGCTAAATAGTAGATCTGTGGTTCTAATTTAGCCCATTTAAGGAATTTTTCCGGTAATGACCCTCCGTCCGGCTATGGACAGGCATAATGTCCATTTTACTAATTTTTATTTTAAAAACTAGGATACTTACAGAAAAATGTTCCAATCAGTTAATTTTTTATTTTGACTTTAAGACACGGCTTTTATCTAGAAACGGAATACCTTTTATAATTAAAGAGATTCATAAATTAAGAAATATGACCTATATAAAAGAATATACTTAAATCTAAAATCAAATTACGTGACAATTTTCCGCGTTCGACTTTTAGTTACGCGGCATTATTCAGAAAGCTTTTTTATAATGAAATTACAAATAACATTAAACAAGGTAAAAATATTGTTATATTTCATTAGCGCTCCTTTTCGTGTTCGCTTTCACTTTGTCTGTGAATTTTTCGCCACAAAGGCGGTAACGTAAGTTGAAGTGATATATATTCTTTCTGTTTGAACATTGTACAAAGAATTGAAACCGTTTCTCTACTTTATAGGAACGGGTTGGATTCAATTATATTTAGAAATAAATGAAATACACGCTGTAAATATTACAAAAATTATATCGTACTCTCTAAACTTGAAATAGTGAAATTTTCACTGTTTTTCCCAGTGATCAACTAATTCACTGGAAAAAAGTGAATTTTATCTATAAATAGTGAAAATTTTACTTTTTAAACAGTAGATTTTTTTTTCACTTGTTTGACTAATGACTCAAGAGTCAATCCACTCTATGATTAGTGAAAAGTGGTTTCATCTTTTTACCGCGTCACTGAGAGCGCCATATCCTACGTGGTTTTCAAGTTCAGTTTTATACAAAACTTAATACTCGCTAACGGTGTGATTTCACTTTGATTCAGTATATATACGGCATTTTAGCTAATATTAATGTAGGTATGGTATAAGTAATAATATTACGGTAAGTAATAAGCTGATATTTAATTGATAATAGATATTATATATGCTCTCTAAACCTGAAATAGTGAATTATCACTAATTCACAGTGTATATTCACTATTTGCCACAGCTAAAAGTCGGCCACTTGGAATTAGTGCATATACACTCATTTACCCAGTGAAATGATGCACTTATGAAAACAGTGAAATTCACTGTAGTTATTAGTGGCAAATAGTTCTAATGTATCAGTGAATTTCACTGATACATTAGAACTATTTGCCACTAATAACTACAGTGAATTTCACTGTTTGAAATGAGTGTATATGCACTAATTCCAAGTGGCCGACTTTTAGCTGTGGCAAATAGTGAATATAGGTACACTGTGAATTAGTGATAATTCACTATTTCAGGTTTAGAGAGTAGATTACACGGAAAATAAAGAATTACAGTTATTTTCTTGTACATCCCGGATAGTGAGCGATAACCTATTATTATAAAATATATTTTACTTTCTGAAACTATAATAATATACATCCAATTCTGATTTAACACGGTCTAGAAAAAAAATGATTCCGTTTTTACACGATTTTATTCGATTTAGCACGATTAAAAAAGCTATTTGATTTAAATTTTAAAGAAATTTTTTTTATTAACCGTAATCTTTTAGTGCTAAATTTATGCCCCCATCTCCCATTCAAACCCACTTTATTAGTTTGTGTTAAATAAAAAAATGTGTTAGATAGAAAGAAAAAAAATATATTATAAATACTTTTATATTAATGGGGGTGGGAGGGGGTTGATTAATTTCTCTTTGAAACTCTTTATAGATACTATTTTTTACCTAGAGACAAAAAAGTTTCTCTTCAAAAAAATTTTTTTTCAACTTTTCTACACCTAAGTTTAGAGGGTCATACATATTTATTTAAAATATCAAGCTGTGTAATTTACGAGATATTTTACTGTTAATAGCGGACGACAAAATTAGATTAATAGGATTTCCACGAAATAGTAATTTTAGAATTTTCTTTTTAAACAAAAAAAAAATCAATAATTTTTTTTACATGTATTCGGGGCCCTTTATCATAGGGGCCTCAGGCAAGTGCAAAATCCGGCACTCGTTAAGACCTCCACTATATGGAACCCTATCAAAGAGACGTAAATATATGCATGTATAACAAAATATGAACCTATATTTTTTCACAGTTCAAATAGATGTTATTTTATATCACACTATAATATAAACATTGCGTATATTTATTTATTTATTTATTTATTTATTTGTATGTCTGTCGCCCGCTATATCTTTATAGGCTCGGAAACGGCTGGTTTGATTTTTGTTTGGTTTTTACTGTCGTATAGATACATTCTGACCGCAGTGTATAGGCATATTTTTATTTCTTCATCATGAGTAGTTTCCGAGTTGTGATTTTTTTCCTGACATACCACATGAAATTTTTACAAAAAAAGACGGTGAACCGATGGTCACGGTGAATAAGAGATAACGGTCATTAAACTAGAGCAAGTGAGATGACTATAGTAATTTTGTGTTTTTCACTATAAATTTATGGATTCATAAACGTTTCACTAGATTTTTTTCTGTTTTTCACTGTTTTTAGATTCGTTCTTGATACAGTGCTTAGGGTATATTTCATCTTTAATTTATTTATAGTTTCCAAGCTGTGATTTTTTTTGTGAAAAAAACGGAAAATATGTATTATAAGTTGCTCAAATTTATTTGTCTGGCTGACTGGACTGAATTTAGGAATTTCGACCATAGGCTTTTGTTTCAGAATATCTAGCATTTCGGTGTGCTCTGGTTGATTAAAATGACGTCAGACCTGTCATTTTTGACAACTGAGCTGTCACATTTTTTGACGTTTATAAAAATATAACATTTTTTATTGAAATTGTTCACAAAGTTTCAAATTTGTTCAAAAAAAGTTGTAGAATTGATGCAATTTATCTAAAAATTTATAATTAATAATAATAAAGCCAGGGACGGCGTTTTAAAAGTATTTAAATTTGCATTTTCTAATAAAATTGAATTAAATATAATTTTTAATCGTTTTGTTGTAGAGGGGTTGTCAGGGGCTGGTGTCGTTTTAAATATATGAAATTTTTGGGAACTGTCGCATTTCGTAACGTTTGTAATATTAGATTTTTTTAAATTGTTGAAAAATTATAAATTTCAGAAAAACATGAAAATTATAAAATAGATCAGTAGCGTTTCAGAAAAAAATATTTTACGATTTATTATTTTTTTTTAAGTTTTAAAATTGATATAAATTTATCTAAGAAAAATTAATAATAATTAAGTCAGGGGCGTCGCATAAAAAAAATTAAAATTTCTATTTTGTAAAAGTGACGTAAAAAAATTAATTTTGATTGAAATTGATTTAAAATTAAAAACTTTTGGGAATATATAAATATAAAAAGTAAAAAAATTTACATTAACTATTTTCTTATACAATTTTATAAAAAAATAGTTGTTTATCATTCGGTTGTTAAGAAATTGATGTAATTTGCCCAAATATTCATATTTAATAATAATTATGTCAGGGGTTTGGTCATGAAAAATTTAAATAAGCCTTTTTCTCATATGATTATAAAAACATAAAAAGATACACATACGAGGGTCGCAGCCGAAGGCTGAGACCCGAGTATTTTTGTGATACGGTAATTTGTACATGTAAGATTACTGAAAATTGTTATGTAAATGATTATCTCCACCAAAATAAAAAATTAACTTTAAAAAAATAGTGGTAGGTGAATGATATATACACATACGAGGGTCGCAGACCCGAGTAAATTTGTGTATAAAATATGACGTGAATGGGGGTTGGGGCGCGAAGCGCCCAGGGGCACAGCCCCTAGTTTTTCATTATATTACTCTTAAATTTTTTTATATGTAATAAAAAATGTATACTATATACCTTTAAAAACAATGTACTTTTCATATCACATGCATAGAAACAACTAGTTTTGAACCCAGTTTTGACAGTAGAAACAAGACAATTTCAGACCAATGCGATTGTACCGAGCAGAAACAAATAAACAACGTTATTCCTGACTAGCAAATTCATTCATTTTAAATCTGTCAGAATCGCTCGGGCAGTCAACTCTCGCCCTAGTCAGAAATCGTCTTGTTTCAACCCTTGCTACACAATATACTATTATGTTTAATAAATCAGTTTATTTTTCGTTCAGTTTTTAAAACTAATTTATGAAAAATTGTTTGAACCTATAATTTATTCATAGCACTGTACCTATGTTTATAAATATTTACAAAAGTTTCAGAACCACTGGTATATCCTATTGAAAAATTTAAGTGGAACGATATCTCGGTAAAATTTTATCAATACCGTTTGATAAATGAGAAAAACAAATCATAAAATTTACAAAATGAATACATTTCTTAATTTTCTGCCTTTACGAGTATTGAATAAAAAAAATGATACCATGTACAAAAAAATATTAAATAAACTGTTTGATTTTGTTTTATTAACCCAATGTCTTTCTAAAAATAGCTTCTCCTTCCTTTGGTATCGTTAACAATTTGCAATTAGCTTGTACAAACATCTTAGGTTGATTTTGATTTTGATACAATTAAAATATTTACTTAGACAGTCTATAAAAGAATACACGTTTTTTTACAAGTAATTGTAAGTAAGTATACATTTAAAATATTGTTGGTCTTCTTAATCTAAAAATGATATCCATTTTGGCCCATTACGTCAGGTTTTAATACAAAAACCCAGTAGACATAGATACATTTTATGAATGTGTTATATCTTAAAAGATTTTTTTTAATGTTTAGAATAAGATATTTTTTTTGTTATAATTTTTTATAAAAATTATCTGTTGCCGATTATTAATTTCAATCAGTTTTAATAAACATGTCAATTGAATAACTTCCATAATCTCCAATGTAATTTTTACAATACACTATTTTTACTATATTTACATGATTTATTCAATTAATTATTCTTAAGTCGAATTATTTGTTAATAAAGTGCTATACAAATTATTTCATTTCAATTAAAAGACAATAAATAAATACTACGATTGTGTAAAGTATTAATTCCATTAATAGTATATTTGTTTATTGGTATAACAAATTTAACTAAACCAATAACATAGATTTAGATCCTGCACGCAAAAATTACTAATTGATATTGTAACTTTAGTAACAAACACGTGGCTTACAATTAGCAAGAATTACAATATTTTGTACAGTTAACGTCAAATAGTAATATTTTTTTTAAAAATTGAGTGATTGTTATGAAATATTTTTCTTTGTGTAGGTACCTATTTTATTAACGACCCCAAATGAGTAGATTTTCATTTAAAAATTAATGGGGGGTGGGTGTTATAAATTAATCTATTCAATTTAATCTATATGTTACCGGCAATGTATGAAATCCGGCTTTGTATAGAATTCCTATAGGTATTCTGTAGAATGCCTAAAAATCATCAGGCAATGTATGAACTGAATTTAATTATATTTTCCTCGAGTATAGATTAGAAATATAAACATAAATAGAGTGAACCAACCAATTTTGGTTTAGGCACAGATATTGACTTACTTTATGTAATCAAATACTAAAATACTTGTTTGTAAGCACAAAAGCGGTACCTATCTCAGTAAAAGCGAGTTTCGAGAAAATCAAAGTTTTGTTAAAATAGTTTTATTTTTATTTTACAGATTGTTTTTTTTATTTATTGAATGGTATTTATACATTATATTGGGAATTTTGGCGGTATCAAAATATACGGTTATTCGCCTATTATATTATTAATATACCTCTAATTCTCTTAGTTATTTAAGGTAAACCTGAGGGAAAACTTTTTTAAGGATTTTTTCATATGTTTTAAATAAGATACCGCTATTTGGCTTACAGGAAAGATCCCGAGGTGTCAGACTCGGATTTTAATGAAACTTGGTAAAAATGTTCTTTGGGTAAAAATTAAGGACACCTATTTTTTTATACGTGCCCGTTTTAATATTTAGGGGGTGAAATCGGCCCTTGAAAATGAGGGTAAAATTTTTAATTTGTAAATAGCTCGTAAACCACTTGGAATAGTGACTTGTGTATAATGTAACATTTGTTTGGTATTACAAGAGCTATAAAATAGCATTAATGTGGTATCCCCTAAATATTTTATTTGGGGGGTATAATTGACACCCCTCATTTTTTTTCAAAAATTATTATTTTTTCTTTCATAAATCAATAGAGTGTAGTATTCTGAATACAATGATATCAAATTTCAAAATAACGTGTCTTCAAACTTCGGAGATATTCGCAGTTTTGTAGTTCGCCATATACTTTATACACTGTATAAAGATACTGCATGCCGCGCCGCGCACTGGTCAAAGCTAGTGGAACATTTTTCAAAGTAGTGTGGATCTATTATAAGGTGTGATATTAATTTGAAAATTCACAAATATCATTAATATTGGTTTATTTTAAATTATAAAGAGTACAAATTTTGTACTTTCATCGCTACAGGGTATGCAACCCTTAAATTGAGAAACAATGGAATGTAGCGATTTCAAGTATTGAAAAATTGGTTTTAAAAGTATTAATATAAATTATATAAATTAGTTACACTTACCCAAATTAAATACAGTAGAAGTTAAATATTAAAGGTAAATTTTATGGTTGAAAATATTTTTGAATTCTTTTAACCATATTAATAAACACTTTGTTTGATTCTATCAACCAATACCAATTATTTAAAAAACTATTAACATTTTCTCATATTTTCTTTGACTTGGGAGTGATGCGAGAGCGAGTATGACGTAAAATGTTAATTTATAAATTAGCTGGTACCTTAAGGATACAATGAACAATTTAAAATAAAAAACAATGTGAATATTATGAATGCCTTGGCATGAATAGTTTTAAAAACAAAATTTAACTCTTTGTAATTTAAAATAAACCCATATTGATGATATTTGTGAATTTTCAAATTAATATCACAACTTATAATAGATCCACACTACTTTGAAAAATGTTCCACTAGCTTTGACCAGTGCGCGGCGCGGCATGCAGTATCTTTATACAGTGTATAAAGTATATGGCGAACTACAAAACTGCCGATATCTCCGAAGTTTGAAGACACGTTATTTTGAAATTTGATATCATTGTATTCAGAATACTACACTCTATTCATTTATGAAAGAAAAAATAATAATTTTTGAAAAAAATTGAGGGGTGTCAATTATACCCCCCAAATAAAATATTTAGGGGGTACCACATTAATGCTATTTTATAGCTCTTGTAATACCAAATAAATGTTACATTATACACAAGTCACTATTCCAAGTAGTTTACGAGCTATTTACAAATTAAAAATTTTACCCTCATTTTCAAGGGCCGATTTCACCCCCTAAATATTAAAACGGGCACGTATAAAAAAATAGGTGTCCTTAATTTTTACCCAAAGAACATTTTTACCAAGTTTCATTAAAATCCGAGTCTGACACCTCGGGATCTTTCCTTGTTAGTTCATTGGATTCGTATTTTTTTAAGCTATTCGATGCCATAAAAATCAACTTTACGATTTTTTTGAGATACCGCTTTTGTGCTTAGCACGGCAGAATACTGATTATTTATCTTACTCAATACTGGCCTAATATATATGTTATTAAATGACTAAATAATATCTAATATTTTTTTATTTTTTTTATTTTAACAATTTTAAATCATGTACTTAATATTCATCTGAACTAATATTTTATTTTACATTCCCGGTAACATAGACACCTCGAACCTCAAATATGTACTGTTCTGGTACTATCAAGTAAGTACTAACATATAATAGTTTAGGTAAGTTCTACTATATGTATATTAAAGTTATTAACTAAGTAAACATTATTTACCACTATTTGCAAAAGACTACCCCATTTACTCTGAAGGGGGTTTGAAAGAACGTAACTAACATTTTATAAACGTCTGGAGCAATCAATCTTATTCACGATATTCATTCTGAATTGAGTTATAAAAAAACTCACCACAAACCTATGTATGTTTAAAAAACTATCATTCAGAATCTCGAATAGATTTTACTTCATTTCAATTCAATTCTGTTGAATCAAGATGATAGTTTTTTTTATATACATTGTTAGTTTTGTATTGAAGAGAAATCAGTTTGTTGATAAAATATTTCATATACAGTTATTGATGTCTTTATATCTAACATTTTAAAAAGTAAAAAAAATTGTACAGAATATGCGGGTTTCGTTAATGCTGGTCGATATCAATCAAAGTGATTTTCCTGGAATTACACGTTGTGGATGGACAGATAGACCGCTTATATGGTTTTCGTTTTCACAGAAAAAAGGGATTAGAAAAATATTTTTTTATTTAGATATTTTTAAAAGTATGTTTGTTCAAAAATATGTAAAAATAAACTCAAGTTGTTAAAATTTATACGTTTAGCACATTCAGGGTAGCCTGTTTCTGGAAAACCGGGAAAAGTCAGGGAATTTTGCTATAAATGTTAGGGAAAAGTCAGGGAATTTTTTATAAAAATGAAAAAACCACACAAATTCTCGCAAATATTTAAACAGTGACCTTTTTTTTAGGTTTTTTATCTAAATTTTAAATAAAAAACAGGGAAAAATTGTAAAAAATCTCCTGGAAAACCGGGAAAAGTCAGGGAAATTTGTTCCAAAGAAATACTGGTCACCCGGACATTGTAAAAATGATTTGGTTTCGAAAATTTTTGTTTTTAATTTATGTTCAGAACACATTTACTTTGTTTATTATTAAAAGTAAAAAAAGTTTAATTTAATTTGAAAATTGAAATAGACGGAACGGTATATAATAGTAACATGTACTAATTTGTACTGCTGTAATGGCAGAGCTAGTTTTTCATTTTTGAATAAATTACAAGTGAATCTATCTGTTTTATAATTTTTATAATGTTTAAAAGGTCACTTAAACTAAAAATGCACCTTAACCACAAAATTTATGTCACTCGACACGTGTTTCGACTTCACAAGAAGTCCTCATCAGGAGCCTAACGATTCCAGACAAAAAAATGTTTAAAAGGGTTGAAGTTTCGAATAATTAGTTATTAAAACGTCTCTATATAGCCGATTGTGTAGGAAAACTTAATTAATGTTTCTTCCTCTCAACTATTTAAAGTTATAGGTTCCTTTTGTATTTAAAGAAAAAAAAAAATGTAATTTAATAAATCCTGTGAAATCACTAATGAACCGATTTTTTTTAATTTTTGTAATTTCGTAAATCGAAAAATTGATAACAACAAAAAGTATTTATTTTTCTTGTTTCAATCGAAATCCGTGGTAAGAAATGGGTATTTCCATTAAAAAAAAGCGAATTCCGGTCTAGATCGGAAGTCGTAATAAAGACCTTTCAATGGCTCCTTCAGTGCCCTACAATTTTTGTCTGAAACTTTTTTCGAAATAATTGAGTCCAACCGAGATATTATTTTGTCTCAAGATAAATTCCCCATCCTGTAGATAAGTTTAAAAACGTGATTACCTAAAACTCAGAATTTTTGAGTTGTGCCACTCTTGCTTCGAGGTGACGATATATTATAAACTTACAGCAAGAAACTAACTGGATATTTATAAGCAATAAACTGTACTGAAATATACCCAAGAGTCTTAATTTCCTTGAATATGAAGTTATATTACATGTATATTGTACTGACCTGAACGTAGAGCACGATCTTGCAAAGAGCTGTACCCATGAACCAGGTCTCCGTGACGTCCCACAGGACTGTAGGGGGTAGACAGAACAGGATCACCATGAAGTCAGCAACGGCCAGGTTAACTAATATTTACAAATATAAATATATTGTAATATACAAATACATTTTTGGTTACATAGAACTTTGGTAATTATAAATCACACATATTTCAGATTGGTTTTAAAACGTTTATTATTTAGTCTAGTTTTTTGTACTGAAATTACAGATCGTTTTGATCAATTGTTTATTAGTTATAGCCTTTTAACCCTTTGAGTTCTGAGTTGTGCGGACTTAGACGCTAGGAAATAATTTATAAATAGGTGGTTCCAGTGCGAAGCTACTAGGACTCAAAGGGTTAAGTAAAAAATAGTATTTTTAAATTTTATATGCAAAGAATCGAGTCGAGTTTTTTGATAAAAATTACAGTTGCTGATTAAAAATATCAATTTTGTATCAAAAAATACTATCAGTTTTAACTAACGTACCTATTGTAAGAAATGAAATTAATGAATAGCGTAAATATTACTTTTTCAGAGTAAATAAATTTTAATAGGTAGGTACTGTTAAAATGTATCAGTAGGTATGTCATTGTAATTTTTAATTTATTTTATTTTAAATTCTAGCGACTTTTCTGTTAATTTTTTTCAGAAGTTGATTCTGTCCTCAGGTTCACAGCATTATCTGTTAATTTTTAAAAGAATATTCTCTATAATAGGCCTTTATTACTTTTATCTCACTTTTTCCTAGATATATTTTTATGCAATTTTTTAATTTCAATTTTTTGTTGCAGATATTTGCCGATACTGAAGAGTAGGGTGAGTAGAAAATATTACTTTTTTTACTGCTGATGTGACATATGATTTAAATAATAAATATATTAAAAATTAATCAAAACCCACTTGACACAACTCAAAAAATACCCTTGCCAATCGATTCATATTGATTTAGGTCCTGCACGCAATAATTACTAATTGATATTGTAACTTTAGTAACACGTGGTCTAGCAAGAATTATAATATTTTAGACTGTTTCAAGGTTACTACGTCAAATAGGAATATTTCTTTAAAAATTCACTTATTGTTACGAAATATTTGTCTCTATTAAAATGGCTCTAACTTCTAAATTATTTATCGAATTGATTTTAAATTTTAACAGATAAAACTAGACAATATAAAGAACATTTTAACACCATTATGAAGTATTTGTGATTTATAGTAACATAGTTCTATGTTACTAAATTTGAATCATTTATATTTATAGAAACAATTAATGTTTTCTAAATGAATAGTATCTTGTTAATGTAATGTAAAGGGTAGTCAGAATTGATTTATTAGGGGTTGAATTATATTTCAGTGATAGGTTTCAGGCGACCAACAGGCATGAAATTGCTTCTTGAGTTAATCGGCGTTACGCGACTACGTGTTTTCTGTGAATGCGAATGAGGTTACGATTTGGGGAAACAAACGGTTTTTTAAATTACATTTCCATTAAATATTATACAGGGTGTTACGTAAATCAGCATCCATTGTATTATTATTATTGTTTATTATACATTCTACACTAAAAGGTGTCTTGTATTTTTACACAGACAATGTTTTTCGTTAGTATTTTTGGGTAATGAAAATTAATTTGACAATAAAAATGCTCGCTCGTTGAAAAATTTAAAATTTATATAAATTTTGAAAACTTTTACTGGCTGTGATTTTTTTTTTGACAGATAAAAAGAATACCTTTTGTAGATTAGACTTTTCTCTTTAACTCATTAACGCACAAAAGAAAACAAAAACATGCAAAAGATTTTTTTAAATTAAATTAAGTACAAAAAAAATTCACCTACCCCATTGAGTGGGGTCTCCTAAAATGCAACAAAAAGTGTAACAGAACCTTTTGATTTTAACCCTTCAATCACGATGTATTTTCTCTCCAAAGTCATTAAAAAAGCGTCCCCCGCTCTATTTTCTAAACTATCAATTCAAAAAATCTGAAAAAATTCCAAAATGTAGATTTTAATTAGTACTTTCACTGAAAATTATAACGAACATTGTCAAAAATATTTTGGACCCCCATTTCATAGACTGAAAAGTGAACTCACATTTTTTCCATTGAGTGGGGTGTCATTTGATAGGTCTCCTAAAATGCAATAGTAAAAGTTGAATGACTTTTTGATTTTAACCCTTCAGTCACGATATATTTGCTTTTCAAAATTTTAATAAAATACAAATTCTGAACCCCTAGCACATTTTAAAGGTATACTACTTACAGTGGTGGATTTACTCCCCCCTCCCATATCTGAAAAAAAGAATATAATTTCGAGTTTTTAGGTTACAACTAAAATAAATGCTGTAAATGGGGGAGGGGGGTAATTTTTGTCATTATAGTTAAATACCTTTTTTTTAACCACTGTTAATATGTATAATATTAAACTTGAATGAAACAAAAGTCGAAGATTAAGAAAAAGAGAGAATAATCATTGTATAAAAACTAAATAATTAAGAGCTTTCTCAGGCAAGGAGGGACAAATTAAAAGATTATCGTTGAAAGATGAGAGCTTTTTGTGTTTACATTATTATCGTAAACAAACAAAAAATATAGGGGCGATTTAAATCATGATTTTAATACTTTATGACTAGATATTTTACTACGTATAATGATTAAAGATGCCTATGACATTTTTCTTATAAAATATTAATACTTATATTGATCAGGTGCGTATACAAGCGGGGGGCGGGGTAAGGGGTCATATAAAATGTTATATAATTTTTATAAAATAAAATATTTAGGGATTTATTTATACGTTTATTTCAAATATACATGGTGATCCATTTTAAGTGCACAACTCTGATAACTTTTTATGGTGAAATGTTATCAAAAAACTTTTCAGATAAAAGTTATACGGTTTGGAGGGGGACATTTTTATTTGAACAACTTAACATTTCCAAGATATCTAACAAAATAATTCGAGATTTTGAACTTTCAATATTTTTTTATTCAGAAACCATCAATTTAAGTGAAAAAGTACAAGATACAAAAAATGTTTATTTTGATCTAATAAGACTTGAAGAATTATTTTTAAAATTTTTTAAAACTTTTTCAATTTATTTTATATAAGCAAAAAAAAAGGATTGTGTGGTTTTATGAAACCACGGTAAAAGGGAATTTTTTTTCACATTATAGACATTTAACTAAAAATAACTAAAATCTTTTTTCCTTTTTCTATAAGCACGTGCTCTGTCGGCGTTCTGTTTTTTACGGCGTAAAATTAATTCATCGTCATTCATTTTTGCACTATTCTTTGCTTTTTCCTCGTTGATCAGTTTTTTGGACTCACTAGCTGTGTCGTTGTTTACCAAAAGCAAATAAATAACAACATTTACATTAAACACTGACAAAACAAACAAAATAGCGTGAAGCACTGGCACAAATGAGTAATAGTCTATACACTACACGGTCAGCTTATGCGAACTATAGGCGCCGCCATATTGGCCTCGGCTGCTCTGACGGATTTATCCCTACTCCGCGGCCGACCGTCACGCGACATGCAACACACAGACGAAAAAGTTTGAGACGATGTAATAAAAGTTTCACTTTAAAAACTAATGTTAATTTTTTTTTAATAACTCTTTAGATCAAAATAAACATTTTTTGTATCTTGTACATTTTCTCTAAAGTTGATGGTTTCTGAGTAAAAAAAAAGTTTAAAATTTCGAATTTTTCTAAAAATTAAATTTATTAAATTTTTTTCTGTATGACCCCCTTAGAGTAATTAGTTTGTATACGCGCAGCACTATATGTACCATTATTCTAAAGTCTATGAACTTACCTATAAAGTAGTTAGTGACAGTCCTCATACTATGGTTCCTATAGACAGCCACACATACCAAAGCATTCCCAACAAGCCCTACAACGAATACAGCTGCATTCAGGGCTACCAACACCCATTCATAAGGTGTCGGCAACATGTACTGTCGTATCATATCAAAGTAATCTTCATCCGAAGCGCAATAATCATTAGTGCAATTAGTATTATTAAGGTGATAACCTTCGTATACTGGCGGGTCTACTTCTAATGTGAGACCGTCATCTACGATCGGTAATTCTGAAGGTTTTGGTCTAGAAGAGATAGACGTGAAGCTAGTGTTAGAACGTGGGAACGATATGAAGTTATCGACTTGTTTGCCACTTTCAGTTAGGTTGCTTGTTGACTCTTCACTGAAGGATTTAAGAGATCTTTTATTGAAAAGTTTTGAATTAGATCTTTTATTTTCAATGTCAAATTTTTCCTGTTCTTTCAAATATTTTTTTTCATAGTTCTTCTTAATTTTATCATCATTAAGAAGCTTTCCCCTATAATTATTTAGTTTTTCACTTTCAGTATTCATTAATTCGAATTCTTTTCCATCATTTTCAACCTCTAAATGTCTATAATAACTACTATTACCTCTATAATAGTTACTCTTTTCAATTTCCTCTCGATTAGATTTTTCCTTCAACAAACTACTATCCCCCCATTCCCCTATTACATTTATTCGATTCGATTTATCGCCGTCTTTTCTACTGAATACATTTACTTTTTCTGCACCAACTCTGTTTCTGACATTCGAAAACTCAATTCTCAAACTGTCATTTGACGTAATATTTTTCTCCAATCTATAAAAATTAACATTCTCTGCGATTTGGTCCCTATCAGATACTGATGTTGTAAATGCTATTATTTGAAGCACAGTTAATACTGTGTAAAGTAAACGAACAGAATTAATTAGTGGTAAAGTTGTAGTGACAGTGTAGCCTGTACCACCAGATGCTGAGGTCTGGGAGTTCATGATGGCTATGTACGTATCTGTTCAGTCCCTTATTGACTTGTTTATGTTACATCAATATGGTAATTATGTTTGTTTTCGATTTGGGTTATTTATTATATTGAATTATTGTTTATATAGATTAATGCAGGTGTATCCATCTTGAATATGCATGTATGATTTCTCATATAGTGTATTTATTTATATATTTTTTTTGTATAGATACGTAAAAATCTGTACAGGGTAGATTATACACATATTTTTTATAAAATTGTTGATATATTTAAATTGCAATATTTTATTTAGAAATTACGCTTTATTTGAATTTTTTTTTTACAATTTAAATTAGTTCACTTTAGTTATTTTGGTATATTTTTTTACATATTGATATGTATGTGTATTAAATTTTACTGTTTTTGAAAATAATTTTGTTTATTTCATTCAACACATAGAATTGGTCTTCTGTTAAAATTTAACACGATTTTTTTTTTAATTTATAATTCATTTATTAAACGTTTGTTGCATATGACTTATATTTAAGTATGTTGAAGCTTATGTTGTTTATGGTTTAGTCGTGTGTACTGTATTCTTCTGAATCTGCTCACGTTTTAATAGGTGATGTTCGTTTCAATAAATACTTCAACACTTATGCGTTTGGTATTACTGTTGTTTTGTCAAGTACTGTATACTTCTAAGACTCATTTTGATGCATATGTACATATGAACTATGTGGTGACATACGAGGAACACGAAGTAGAAACTGTGACGTAACTTCTGCATTTGTTTGAGCGCTGGTGGTAGTCGCCGGATGTGATTCTGAAACAATACAGAAAAAAATTATTTTTATTTGTTGTAAATGTGTTAAGGGGTTATATACATTCAGAAGGAAAAAAAGGGGTTTTTCAAGAATTTTTTGAAGAGAAGACTTTTAAATTTATTAATGTAAAAGTTTGTACACATATTATGGTAACTTTTAATTGTATTCTAATATTTTTTATTTGTAAAAATAATAATTTCGAAAGCTGCTACAGCTGTTCTCCAGGAGGTCCTCTCAAAAAAGGCGCCTTGCGGTGACCACGATATCTCTGGATTGGATCATTTAATATAAAAAACCCAAACGGATTTCGTTAAAGTATTGTATAATCTTGTACTTAATCGAAGGGAAAAGCAAAATAAATTTTTTTGAAAAAAAAATTTGAGCTTAAATTGTTTATAAAACAAATATTTATCGGTGAGAAAAAACCTTCGATTAATTACTAAAAAATATACTTAAGAAACTTGTGTTAAAATTTGAGACTGATCGGTTCAGCCGTTTCCGAGGAATCGTGGTTACCGACTTTAAAAACACAGACTCCTACATTCAAACGCTCTGAGACGTCTTTACAAATATGCGTGTAACTTCAAAAATTATCGCCGGATTGACTTGAAACTTTCTGTGCGTGTACTTAAATATATGTACATTACGAAAATGAATTTAAAAAAAAATCGATTTTTTGAAAATTCTAACTGTATATAACCCCTTTAATATTGTGGCAAAATGGTTTAATAAAACAAAGTTATCAATTCAAAATAAAACAATCGAATCAATTGAAAAGTCTATAATATAAAAGTACGGTACAGGACACTAATACGTGAAGTTCGACTCACAATTGACACATTTTTGTTTATAATTATATGATAATAATGTCTGTCTGTCTGTCTGTCCGTCCGTCTGTGCGTAATGTTTGTATAGTTGAGAAACCAAACAAATAACAAATCGAGTGCGACGCATCTTTCAAAATACAAAAAGGTTACTTGTAGGTACCTAATACTTTATAATAACTTCACATTTGGGTTAACGGAGATTTCGGAATATATTTGAAGTATATGATGAATAATGTATGTAATGTATGTATTGTAGAGTCAGTACAATGCAGCTATGTACGCTTTTATTATAACATTTCTTTATTATTATCGTAAGCCCATTATAATATCAATATTTTGTACCCAAAAATATCCTTTTATCTTCTACTTACTGCCGATATCTCTATTATATAAAATGTATTAAATTTGTATAGATTTATATGTATTATCATATCATTATTTTCTTTTTTAAATTATTCTATACTACATACATAGCTTTGTCCGCGGTTTCGTTCGCGGCTTCTACCGCGAGAACTACATGGTTTGTATTTTTTTAAACTCTGAACAATATGTCGAAAATTTGTATTCTCAATTAATGGAAACTATAGGCCGTCCCGTAATTCAGAACTGGGAATTTTAATATTTTTTTATTATCTTATAATTATATTTATTGTTTAGTCATACTATACCGGGTGTCCCAGATAACTTTTTTAGTATGGGGATATCAGTATCTATATAAGAGATACAGATTTGGTTAAATCAGATGAATTATTTGTAAGCAAGGGGTGAGTATTAGTACACCAAAAAATATTCATAATTCTATGTGGTTTAGGCAGTATACCCAAAAAACTGAAAATTCGGAATTTCTTTAAATGGCTATAACTTTTTTGGTAAAGTAAATAAATACTTTTTGTTTGCGGTTTCTTAAGGCACTTTTTTGTGTAGAATTGATTGGTGTATTTAGAATTTTTATATCACTTTTAGTTTCCGAGTTACAAGCCTTAACTTTAGTTTTTCTTATGGGCCACTAAATTGGTTATAGCATATTTGAACGTGTTACAACGATATGTCACTTGCCATATTTATTATGGAAAAAAAAATTATAATGTATAATGTAAGTGATCTGAGTAGATCTCTACAGATCTATAATTTTTTCCCGGATTGTTATTTTCCCTTTTGATTATGATTTAACCCTTTGTAGCTTCATGTGGCATTTCTGTAACAAACCTCAAAAATCCCGCTTATATATAATTTATACTAATTGTAAATATATTTAGTTCATACAAATATGTGTAACACTACTGTAACATACCAGTCAATAACTTAGTATCAAGTCAAATTCACAGATGGCATAACCTATTAACTTAGGTATTATTACGTAACTATTGGCAGTAAGGCAGGATCAGATCCGGTTATTGGCCGATTTGGGTAGAAAAAAGAATACGTTGTAAGTTTTCCCAGTGTACTGACGTTTCACAAACATTTTGCAAAAAATGCGGTGTAGCATTATGCTACAACAAACTAAATAATTGCTTCAAATCCTGCCATACCACATAAGTGTTTTTTTACGATTAACTCACAGTAATGTTACTCTCAAAAAAGTCGAATAAATATTTTTAAATTTCTGAAAAATACGTGTTTTTTATATGCCTAAACTTTTTTTTAAGATCTTGGGCTACAAAGGGTTAAAGAACATCCTATTTTCTGGATAAATGTTTTATTTATATAATACATATTTATTATATTTAAACAATTCATTTTTAAATTAGATATTTAAGTACTAAAATTTTAAAAATACATATTTGTAATAGATTTAATAATAGATAAATCAACATTTCATCGCTGGTTTGATATTCTCTGAAATGAATTCAGTAGAATGTAAAATAAACACTGAAAATGTAGATATCTATAAATAAATCTTAAAGATTTGATTTAACATTTTGCGCAATTTTAATGAGCGTCGTATATACATTATTTAGTTGTTCTTGTATTATAATATACGAGTACATTCAAGAATTCGTCTCTCTTCAAGAAATGTTTAATTCAGTGAATTTATTTCAGACCCGCCACAATTTATATGTAAATACTTAACACTTTATTAAAATTTATCTTTTTATCAAGTCCTACCCAAATTGCCTGTGTATGGAAAGGGTAAAGGTGCACTTACACGCTAAAACTTTAACTTTAATATAAAGTCGAAACCAACTAACGATATTGGTTAAGGGGGTATACAGTTAGAATTTTCAAAAAATCGATTTTTTTTAATTTCATTTTCGTAATGTACATATATTTAAATACACACACAGAATATTTCAAGTCAATCCGGCGATTATTTTCGAAGTTACACGTATATTTGTGAAGACGTCTCAGAGCGTTTGAATGTAGGAGGTCGGAGCGGCCGGCAGCTCGTTTTTTCTCAAATAGGTGACCACGATTCAAAATTTTAACACAAGTTTCTTAAGTATATTTTTTAGTAATCAATCGAAGGTTTTTTTTTCACCGATAAATATTTTTTAATAAACAATTTAAGGTCAAAAATTTTTGTCAAAAATCGATTTTTTTTTTGAGAAGTCGCCATTTTGTCAAAAACTTGTATTTTGCTTATTCCTTCGATTAAGTACAAGATTATACATTACTTTGACGAAATCCGTTTGGCTTTTTTATTTTAAATGATCCAGTCCAGAGATATCGTGGTCACCGCAAAGCGCCTTTTTTGAGAGGACTTCCTGGAGAACAGCTGTAGCAGCTTTCGAAATTATTATTTTACAAATAAAAAATGTTAAAATACAATTAAAAGTTACCATAATATAAGTACAAATTTTTACATTAATTTTAAAAGTCTTCTTAATTTATTTTGAAAATTAATTTATAACATAATATACCTACATTTAATTTTTATGAAAAAGCGTAAAAAACTTTAAAAAAATGTCGATATTCGAAAATAAATTTATTCACTACAAAATGACGTCCTTAAAAAAATGTTCATCATGAGAAACAGGACCTCTCCTCGCAGCACCTATTAGAATTATACTACAGGGTAATCCTTGTGGGGGGGGGGATTTATTTTGGATCATAATAAACTACCTTATTTCCTAACGAGAGCGAAGAAAAAAAATTAAAATTTTTTTTTATTTAAATAATTTTTTTTTTAATATTAATATAATATAATTAATCAATATACTAGTTCGGGACTATTTCCACCTATATTTCACCGTTTTTTACCGATTTTATTACATTTTGAGATTAATCAAAGCCGCCATTTTATATTTTGAATTCATAATAACCTGTATATGTAATTAATGATCGAAACTCAACATTTGAGACGAATATAATTAGGTTAAATGTCAAAAACTCTAGTCAATGTCTTGATTTTTCATTTTCAGTTTTCAGCCGCCATATTGGATCCGCCATGTTGGATTTCGCCAACCTATCTATCCAAAGAACGTCCCATATGTTTTCTTTTATTTTGGTTTTCATTTATTTTACAAAATCGTAAATATCTCGGTTTCTATGGGAGATAGGGGGTTGTTTTTCCCCCTAAAACCTCTCCCGTAGTATTTTTCCCGCCGGATCAAATGAAAATAATTACAACCCTTAATATGTGACAGGGGGTGAAATATTTCCCATACAAATATTTCCACCCCCTTGCAATTTCTTAGGGGATGAATTTTTGAGATTCGAAATAGCCTATGTCCTGTCTCAGGATGTAAGCTATCTCCCTGCCAAATTTCATCAAGATCGGTACAGCGGTTTAGCCGTGAAAAGATAACAAACAAACAAACAAACAGACACAGACACACACTTTCGCATTTATAATATTAGTATAGATTACTTTCTTTGTCCGTATTTACCTCAATATCATAAATAATAATAATAATAATAATAATCTTTATTCTGTGTTGCTTTTATAAGCATAGAATGCGTCACACAAAGAAGGAAAAGTAATTCTACAATAATATAATACATCATAAACAAAAATAAACAGTTATGTAGATTAATATTCCAAAATTTCATAAAATTAACACCCCCTTGCAACTCCTCAGGGGTTGAATTTTAGGATATGCTGAAATACATTTTTCATTATTGGTAATGTAGTGTGGATTTTAAGATTCCAGTAAATCCATCGAAAAAATATTTTTCCCATACAAAAATTTACACCCTCTTTTACCCCCGTAGGGGCTGAAATTCGAAAAATATTTCCTTAGTGGGTATTTACGACATAAAATAAATACACCCCTGAAATTTTACGTTTCTAGATTTAGGGGTTTCGGTTCACAATCAGATCATTCAGTATGTGCAAATAGCCAATTGCTTGCACATAGTGTATGTTCGAATAGCCAATTGCTTGCACATAGTGTATGTTCGAATAGCCAATTGCTTGCACATAGTGTAAGTGCAAATAGCCACATCCTTTTATTTAACAGTTCCTAGAAAAACTTAAGAATGTAAGGCCCTCACTACATACAGGTGAAACTGAAGGACAGGGGATATCAAATTTAAATTGGCAAAGAATACGCTAAAAACTTTGCCCTCATTAACTTCACGGAATGAGAAAATGACAAAAAGTAAAAAAAAAAACTCGATAAGACAAGCTGTTAGTACAAGTATCATGATTGAAATTGTTTAAAAAAAGTTTATATTGTAGGGGGAGATGGGGTACAAACATAGATACACGGGGTACATAGATATACAGTGGTTGTTAATTAGTTTATAAAACACGACTGCATAAGTACGTACCTCTTAAACTAGTGAATCACACAACAGAATTGTGTCTACGTACAGTAAGGCTTTCGCTGTTAACAAGTAAATAACTGTTGACTAAACGTGATCATTTAACTTACAATGGGATGTGTTGTACCACATTTCATTTAATCTATGGTAAATTATATTACACGATAAGTAAATTCATTTCTAACAATAAGTCGAGTAAAAGTAGTGTTTTAAAGTAATCTATTACCGTTTTCTTTTTACTTTTTGTTAAATTCTAAATGATTATATGGGGCACATTGATACATTAACATGGAGGCACTTTGATACGTATCAATATTGTATTGTAATAGTAAAATTAGAACAAAAGAAGACTGTAAACACTTTGTTGACAAAATTATCTTCAGGGAAAAGTATTAGAAATGTAAATTTCACGTTTTTTATTTAAGGCGTAAAGCTTCTGGAGTCTATGGCTATCCGGACATAAAAAAGATTGAGGCTTTTAAATTAAAAGTCACCTCCCACCCACATTCAATAAGTTTAATTTTTTCGAATTTTGACAATTGCCATTCGAAAGAGCATAAAAAATCATGAAAATTTTGTATTGTAGATTTTTTTTAATTTTCATTAGTTTCAGAGTTATTTGAAAAAATATGATTATTTTGCACATTTTCATAGGGGTGTTTCACCCCCTTAAACCGTTTTACCGCAGCTAAGATAATTTTTTTCTTACTTACCTTGACCTCCTCTACCTATATACAAAGTTTAAACTCGATACGAATTTTTGACTTGAAAAGGTTCCCTTGTCAGATAAACATTAAAAAGTACAAGTAACTATACAATCATTAATTTTAACTGTAATTTTATTTAAAATAAACCGTAACTATCTGCCCCCAGTCCCCCTACTCTTAAATTGTTAACAAGATACTATTATTGCAATATTTCGATTATTTATTGATGAAATTTAAAATCAATTAGTTTTATGTGATATGACCTCTCGACGTTTAGAATTTTAATGTCAAACTATCATAATAATCACCGATATGTGATAATGTTACATAAAATATAGCTAGGGGCTGTTCCAGAGGGTAGTTTGTGCTCTAACCCCTTATTTATAATTAAAATACTATTATTCAAATGTATTATTGAATTAATAAATAGCAGATATTGGTTGATGAAATTTAAATATTTATTAAACATTATAATGATAACAGATTGTATGTATGTAAATATGGAATACCTACAATTACCCCATTTTTGCCCTGTGGGAATGGGTAATTGTTTTTCTGATTTCATAATTTTTAAATTTTGACTTTTAAATAATAACTTTCTTATATATGTATATTGTATACATATAGTAATGTGCAGACCCAGATAGAGAGGGGGCTAGGACGTCCAGGTGTCTCAGGGGCCCCGGCGTCCTGAAAATTATTTATATTTTACATATTTTTTGATACTTATACACTATTTTTAACAGAGGTTATTTAAAAAAATCGGAGAACAAATTTTTTTTCTCGTTTTAAAACGATAACGAAGCTTCTCGTATCTTCGATATTGCGAGGAAGCAATATAAATATACCTACTACAAAAAATATACACCTTGTGGAAAAAGTATTTTTATAGTGATTGAAAAATAAAATTGCGTTTTTTACAAATCGCTATTTTTGTTTTTTTAATTTTTCACAAAATTTTTAAATGTAAAGGTACCTATTTAAATTTTTTATCTATCACAAAGTTCGACTCAATACAAAAAAACTGAGCCCCCTAAAAGTTAAAAAATCGAAAATTTCTACGATCAATTTTTCGATTGAAAAAATTTAATTTTTTTTCGAAAAACGTTAATATTTCAGGAAATATTTAACTTTGAAATTCTGAATAGATCGGTAAAATTAAAGGACTTCAAAACATACATTTTATGAAAATTTCAAGTATTTTGAAATTTTTTTTGATATGAAAAACTCGAAAATTCAAAAAAACGGTATTTCGCCATTATCTCGGAAAATTTGAGGTTATGTTGTAATTTGGTTTGAAACAAAATTGTAGATTTATTGTTTATCTACAACTTTACTGTAGACCATTTTTCGATAGAAAGTCGTACTTCGCCGAAAATCGCAAAAAACCATTTTCAACCCTTAAAAACCACACCCTTCGAAACCGCTACATGTGCAGAGGTGCATTTTTTCCCCTCTTTTTGTAATCATCTTTAGCAACGATTCCCACCATCGTTATCCTGTAGAGTAGTGTAGAGAATTTTTTTTCTCCTCAAAGGCTTTGGCACTGGGCTAATTAATATAATTAAATTTAGTATTTATTGTATTGTCTTTTAATTGAAATTAAATAATTTGTATAGCACTTTATTAACAGCTAATTCAACTTAAGAATAATTTATTGAATAAATCATGTAAATGATATTTACTACGATTATAGTAAAAATAGCGTATTATAAAAATTACAATAGAGATTGTAGAATTTACTCATGTTTGTTAAAACTGATAATATTTTTTGATACAAAATTGAAATTTGTAATCAATCGGCAACTGTATTTTTTATTAAAAAATCGACTTAATTTTTCTCTGTGCGTTTATTTATTGAACGTTTATTATTTATAGAAACATTTAACAAAATATTTACACAAACCTGAAAATATGAAACTTTTGATATATTCGAGTATTTTAAACAAATCAGTTTTTAGTTTATTCAAAATATTCGTGGCATTTAAGACTTTTTGTTGGTTTTGTATGAAACAACATGAAACTTTTCTGCAAGTTAGTGTTTGTAATAATTCTATTTGAAACGTTATAATTTAAATACAACCAGCATGAAATTCATCTTGAAATATGTATCTTTGTATCAAATCAAACAGAGGTGGATTTTGTGTAGCAGAAAACTCACTAATTGTCTGACAATATTGCTAATTTCATTACTATTCAGTTTGTATTATACACAGGCTGTCCCGAATGTAGAAACACAGGTCTTTTTTATTTTAAATCTAAAACATTTTTTAAAGAGTATAAACAGGGTGGCCAGTTTCTGGAAAACCGGGAAAAGTCAGGGAAAAATGCAAATTTGTATGAGACCTTTTTTTTAGCTTTTTTATCTAAATTTTAATTATAAAAAACAGGGAAAACGGTAAAAATTCTCCTGGAAACCGGGAAAAGTCAGGGAAATTTGTTCCAGAGAAATACTGCCCACCCTGTTAAATAAAGACAATTTTGCATCGCATCTGATAATAAAGTAAATATTACTTTCTTATACGTATGAAATACACATTATGTATAAGGTATTAGCACCAGTTATGGACAGTTTCAAAGCAAGGTATACTGTTTTTTCTTTTGGGATTAATTTTTGTAATAAATAAGTTCATGTTACTAATAAAACAACTAACTCTTTATTAATCAATTTAATTATTAAAGTCTATAAATATATCATACTTTTATTTTATTAATGTTTTTTTCTCTAGTAGGTAATGGGCGTAGTAATTAGTGATGAACACTTGTTAAAGATTATGATAAATTGATAAGTACTAAGACACAAAATTTATAAAAAAAGAGTCATAAAATTTAAAATAATGTAAAACATTTACATAAGAAAATACACTTTTCTTGATTGTGTATTGAACCGCGATAATTATTTGTCAACTGTTTTTAAACAAATAAATCAATTATCATCAAATCATGCTGTAAGACAGTTAAATGTATATAGACATAGGTGGGCACAGTTAATCGAAAAGTTAACTTCGTTAATCGTTAATCCGTTAATAAAAAAGTAAACTTCGTTAACCGTTAAAGCGTTAAAATTCCGAAAATGTAACAGAAGTTAAAGATAACCGAAAATTCGAAAATTTAACGAAAGTTAAAGTTAATCGTTAAAAAGTTAACCATCCAAAACGTTTGAAGACCTTTTTTTTTGCTATTTCGACAACTTTCTTATGTACTTTTCATCAAATTACAATGTAACGGACTGAAGTTAACGGAAGTTATATTTAACGGAAGTTAACAAAAGCGTTAACATTTTTTTGAGTTAACTTAAAAGTTAATCCGTTAACCATTTTTTTAACTTCGTTAATTAACGATTAACGGATTAACGAGTTAATACCCACCTACAGTGGCGTATAAAGAAAAATTTTCGGGGGGGTGTTAATACTTTTCGGGGGGGGGGGGGGTATAGACATATGTTTTAAATTTTGGAAGGTATTTTGAACAAATATTTCCTCAAAACAAACGTTTTTTAAGAACACTGGACATTTCGGGGGGGGGGGGGGCAAACCTTCCCCCCCGTTACTACGCCACTGCCCACCTATTATTTGTTTCTGTTTGCTGCAGGGTATACAACAACTTTTTAAGGGTAACTTGGACACGTGAATCTAAAAATGACCACGATTTTGTAAAAAAATGTTTTTTTCGATATGCAAACATTCAAATTCGTATATATATATATATTTTAATCAATGACATTAACCAGAGATCATTCAGAAGCTAAGTTTGGGTCCTAGTTGAACTAAAAAGCCTTAAATTATACACATTCATAAAGTTATTCCTTTCGAAAATCATGTTTTGAACAAAAAAAATACAATTAAATCAAAATATATATATTTAATACATTTACTAATTAATAATACAAAAATATCGACGTTCAAGGTTATTTATAAAATAGAAATGTGTCGCAGTAAGGAATTACATAAGGCCCTTATGATATTTATTAGAACAAGTACGGAATAGTTTAGTCAGTTAGCGTGGTTTTAACTTTCGCGCAGTAAACTGCTATATTTTTAAAGTATTATTAAGGACAATTTTGAAATGAATATGGGTTGCTTATGCAGTTAAAACATTTCTTAATAAAAGTAACAGTGTTAACAAAGTGATAGTGGGTTAACTTATCATAATATATGTAAGTTTTTAATATTTTTTATGCCATATTTTTTAAATATTGTTTTCTGCGAATGCTTGTACATAACTATATTTTGTGTTTCGTTGTATTAAAGTCTTAATTATATTAGTAATATTAATTTTTTAAAATCATTTTGTAATAATTGATCTTATTTTTTTTTTTTTTTTTCAACTTATAATAAACATCTCAACAGATGATATTTTTTGGGTAGTGTATAGTTAGAAAACATGTCTTAATAATACGTGATAAAGTATGTTTTTCTTATTTTCTTAACTTTGAGTTGTTTGAACCATAACTTTGATTTTTTTTTGTCTTACACTTTTAAAATAAAACTAAATTATTATTATTATAAAGAAAAAACTGAAAAGTTAAAAATTTGAAACCGTAGATTTATATCTTAAACCGTTTTTGAGAAAAAGCCTCTCGGATTTTTTTTTAAATTTAAAAAAACGGTCATAACTTTTCAATCAATGATCGTAATTGATTTATATTGATAGATTTAAAACCAGCGTGTCAAAATCTGTATAATTACATCTATAATATTTCAAAATAAAAAAAAAATTGGTAATAAATCAACATTTTTTAGGTGGATTTTTTTGTCGAATTTTGTAGTGTATTTAACTGCCCCCATTCTCCCTGCTTTGTTTTAACCAACGAGTGGCGTTTTATAAGTCAATTTTCCCCGTATCCCCTTCCTCAAAATATCCTGGATACGCCACTGCAGACGAGACTTACATACCTAACTATCGTATCTTCTTATGTTAATGTTAAGGTTGTTGTTCACTGAAAGTTGTGGCATCTAGCGAAATTTAGCATGAACTACAGGGTTTTGATATGTCGGTAAAAAAGAACAAATAGATCTGGCACCTATTTACAATATTAGACAAGAATAGAAGATTCATTTTTAACAATATTATAATTATTACTGTTGCTGACAATAGTAATAATTATAATAACAACAGTAACTATTATTATTATAAATAAAAACATTAAATGTAATCAATAATCACTTGATATTTACAACGCGCGTCAGTTGTCAGTTCCACGTTTTTATATTTCAAAGATCGCGCCGAATGCGCTGTTGCCATATCGTATATTTACGTCATTTGTTCGGGAATTTATCCAAGTTAAAAATTAATAATTATTTAAGGAGATGGTAAATCATTCTAAAATTTTACATACACATTCCTTAATTACCAATCTATAACATATCCGTTTTTGGTTAAAATCTGACGTTTAGTTTTAATACACGAATTAAATGAATATCGAATTCCAAGTGGATTCCTATGCTTGCAATGTATAAGAGGCCAACTTTGCACGTTTATAATTAATAAACGAAATGGTAAACTGACATTTTTTTTACAAATGCGAACTAGCTTATACTTAACACAATATTAAAATTTTAACAAATTCTGTAGTGATCGATTTTAGTGAACAACAACCTTAAAACCTATTCTTCATTTACAAATTAGCATTAAAAATTCAAATAATAAACACACTACATTTGACTGAAGAACTATAAAATATTCCTTATGCAAACATTTCTAGGAGAAAAGTATTTTTCTTGATGACAGTAAAAAACCGGAACTCATAAGAAAATCAGTAAACGGGTGGAAAAGCCAACACGAATATTAAACGACATGAAAATTAGCATAACTGTTTCATGACCTATATATTATTAAGATTTTCTTAATTGAAATAATGAAGGTTACACATTCAGAATTATAATCCTTTATTGTTACACAAGTTTAAGCTTTTCTTTGGTCTTTACTTGCATCTATTATGGTATTAATGAATTTATATTTGCATTTTGTGTACATTGTTTAAATAACTAACCAAAATAATTTTTTTAAACATAATTTATAAAAAAATGTCGGTGTGTTTGGTCACATAGAACTTTGTATCTATACATCGCACAAACTTCAGATTGGTATCAAAATGTTCGTTATATAGTCTTCTTTAATATGTGTAAGTTTCAAATTATTTTGTTGTGTTAAAAAATAGTTACAGCTTTTTGAGTAAAGTACATAAAAAATTAAAAGATTTTATTTTAAATCATTTTTTTTAATTTAAAATTAGCGCATTTGACCAGGTGTTACACGGGTTAATATCTTCAATCATACAAATAAATATTTATTTATATAAATAGAGATATATAAATAATTTAGAAATTGAGCTTTTTTAAAATTATTTGCACTATAGTCTATTTCATTTTAAATTGCAGTGATTGCCGGGGATTTGACGGTATGAATAGTTAATCGTACTGTCAAATCACTCAGTAACCACTACAAACATAAGGTTATACGTCTAGCACACTGTAAAAAAAGATTTGGGTTTGAAAAATTATGTTTTTAATTAATATTCCGAAAACATGTACCTACATTTAATGAAATATTTTACTTTGTTAATTATTATAAGTAAAAAAAGTTTTAATTTAATTTGAAAATTGAAATAGACAGAATGGTACATAATAGTAACATGTACTAATTTGTACTGCTGTAATGGCAGAGCTAGTTTTTCATTATTTTGAATATATTACACGTGAATATATTTATTTTATAATTTTTATAGTATTTAAAAGGGTTGAAGTTTCGAATAATTAGTTTTTAAAACATCTCTATATAGCCAATTGTGTAGAATTTCAATAAATAGAGCACTTTCGGCAAGTGTTAAAAACTCTATTTTTAATATCCAATTACTCAAAAACCATTCGTCCAATATTTTTAATAAAAGTTGGTAAAATATATGAGTAATCTATAAATAACATATTAAAATATATTATTATTATTATGTTATATATTCAAAATGATCGAATAATCTTAAATAAAAAAGAGTAGAAGTATTTAAAAAAAAAACAATAAAAATAAGATTAAAAAAAACTATGTAAATATTTATTATTTGTACAAAATAATCTACGTGTTTTTCTTCACAAACATACAACAAAAACATACATAATTCTAAAAAGTTTTTTCTTACAGTGTTTATAATGTGTGTAAGAACTTGCAGATTGTATTTCAACTGGAAACAGAAAACGGATATCCGATATATGTAAAATCAAAAGTGTTTGTTGCGAAAATTTATTATTTCTGTGAACATACATATATCTAGTAATTTTATTATAATACATTCAAAAATAGTAACACCAATGACGTACCCATTATTTTTCTTTGGGAATATGTAAATTGTATAAATTTTAATATTAAAACAAATAAATTAACCCATTACTTCCCAGTTTGTTTTCGATTTTTTTTCTGACATAATGAATTCTATTTACAAAAACATGTGAAAATATTATCAAAAAAATCGAAGAAAAAAAAGTTGGGAAGCAATGGGTTAAAAGGTTTCGTATTTGGTAACATAGAACTTTGATATTATAAGTCACACGAACTATAATTGTAAAGATTCAGTAAAAACAATAATTGAAAATTACTTTTATAAGTATTTTTAAAACTTTTGGATTTTTTAAGACTTTTTTTTTCACTATGATCAATGACTTACGGGACACCTATATACACGTTTAAAAACATACATATCTGGTTTTGCCATAGATAGAAGCACAGAATTATAATTTTTTGTCGCAGAACATTTATGTTCAAATATCGATTGTGTCCCGTTACAATTGAGTAGGTGTATGTGACAAGACAGACAGACAGACAGACAGACATTCAGTTGTCTGTAACAATTGACAATGGCCACAACAGAGTGACAAAAGTATTTCGTTGTGCATTAATCATTGCTGTCTCTGATCCCTAACAAAGTCATTAAATATAGATGGAATATTTTATGTCTATGGTTTCAACTTAACAGTTTTATTATAGTTCATCTCTTATTTATTTATTTATTTATTTATAAGGTATTGGCACCAGCCTTAGATACTTTAAGGGAAATGTATAATGATTGATGGGCTTCATTTTTGTAATTTTCATTTATTTAAAAAATAATAAAATTCCATTAATATTTAACGAAAGTTAACTTTTAGTAAAACAATAAAATTTGAGATCAAGTCGTTATATTTTTTAAACAATTGAAAGTATGAAAATTTTTGTTCTACAAAAGTTTCTTATTTTTTATGGTCTATACAAATATATACTTTTGAATATACCGTTCCATTTGATTTTACTGAGAAACAAGCATGTACCCCCCAAACTACCCCCTAAAGCGCCATTTTAGGGAGTTGAAAATATTTTCCTGAAATTCTTTAGGGTCAATAGTCAATTTTTTTTTCATAAAACTCTATCTTCAATAGTTTGGGCGTAAAATATAGTGGACGGGTGATCTGGAACATCATGTATATATATTTTTAATGATAGCCTTTTATTTATTTATTTTTTTCTCCAGTAACGAACATTTACTAATGATTACAAAATGATAAGTACTACGATACAAAAGTTATAAAATAAAGTCATAAAATTTGAAAAAATATAAAACATTTATATTTAAAAATACACTTTTTTGATAGTGTGGCCGAACCGTGATAATTATTTGTCCAATGTTTTTAAACAAAATAATATTATTATCAAATCATGCAGTATAACAGTTAAATTAATGTATTTATAATTTCTACTTTTCCTGTTTATTTTTTCTATTATTTATTTTATTATTTTTTCTCTATATTTCACTATTTCTATACTTTTATATTTTATTTTTATTAATAATTTCTAATGACATGTTCTACACTCGTTTCAGAGTAACTAAACAAAAAATATTAATACTATCATCCAGTAATGGCAGTTATAACAAATAAAAAAGAAACTTAACTGTACCTATGTAGTTAATAAGTTTAATAATAAAAATCAACTAACTACACAATTTGAGACTATTTCGTTGAACTGGGAAAGTTATTAAATTCCCAATGTAAACTTCATAAAAGGAAAGGAGTTGTTGTCAAAGGGGTTAAATAAAGCGTAGGAGTTACATAGTACAATGTACCTATGACCTAAGTTCTTGGAAAAACTAGAGCTATTCTCTGATAAATAAAATAAGTCATGATTTTTTTTTAATTTGGAAATCTTTTTTTTTTTTAAATCTATAAGGGAACGTCCATTAAAAACGTAAGGCTTTGAGGGAGGGGTTGTAAAACCTTCCGTTGTAAGGGGAGGGGGTTGTAAAATATTACATTGAGGGGGATAGGGGTTAAAAGTGTTACTTACGTAAAATACGTTAATGGACAGAATCGTTGCTTATCTAACAACATCGCTCAAGTCGAAAATAATTAACGGTTTTTACATTTTAATGTCATTGGATAGAGCTACTCATTGCGCGTCGATCTACCAATCACATTCTAGACGTTTCGCACAATAAGAGACCAATAAGAGAATAGTGACAGCGCGCAAGCCGGTAGTCTATATAAAACATAGACGGTTTTTTCGCTCTCCTGTTAAGTTGGTCAAAATGATTTGAGCGGGGTTGTTAGATAAGCGAAGTTTCGGCTATTGTAATCGCTTTTTTTATTTTGAGGAAATCAAGAAATATATGTACATATGTGTATTTAAAAAAATAGGGGGGGGGGGTCACCTTATACTTCCGGACCCTTTATATTACGCACCATTTAATAAATTAGCTTTTATATTACGGCTCATATAGAACATTTGTACTACATTTCATACAAAATCACTTTTATATTTATCAGGTCAATTTTTATGATAATTTCTTCTTTCATTAAAGCCATACCGCAGTAAAACCCGGTTAAACGTAAACAATAGGCGTGCATACAAAGTGACGCGACATATATTTCACTAATTAACATACTTTTGTACGTGCGTATGTCATATATTAACACGTTTATCACCACGCGGGACTGTCAGAATAAAGTCACTTGTATATATGCATGTATATCGGTGATAAGAAATAGTATTGTTCACTTTTGTAAAGGAAGTGAAGCGGCAAATGAATATAGTTTTTTGTTTTAATTGTTATCCTTTAAGTACTCGTGTGGTTTTTCAATATTTTTTATTAAAAATAAATTTAACTTGCAGAAAGGTTATACAGGGTGTTTGGTTCGGCGATACGAATATTTTGAAGGAAGGTAGAATGAATCATTTGGATGTGATTTAAGCAAATATACCTATATACAAAGTGCTACAGTTTTTTTATATCGGCCTTTTTAGTAAATTTTTGAAAAAACCCAGGTTTATACATATTAATGACGAAAGTTCAAAAGTTAAAGAGTCCATATTTTTCAAACAAGATTTTTATATTACTTAAATGTCTATGCTACACTTTCAGATCAAAATAAAATTTATGAATACCAAAAACAAAGAATGGCTGTAGGTTAACATTTGAAAATTTATAAAACTTTAATAAAATTATTTCTTTAAAAAATTATTTTATAAAATCGAGTACACTTACAGATGTTCAAATGGTCTTAAAAACTGCTCTATTTCATACCTTTTCGAAAAACCTACCATATTACCTACATGAACGGGCTACTTTTGTGAAAAAAACTTAAATTTATCTGAGAATAAGTAAGATTTTTATATTTTTCCAGTGAGTTGATCCTAGTGTGCTTAATTTACCAAAATTTACCAAAAATCGAAAAAAATCGTCATTAGTCTGAAGGGTCATCATTTTCAAGCATTTGTACAGGAGTAAGTGTTACTCTGTCCAATGAGTATAAAAAAAAATGTTTGAAAAGTACACCGCACCATGTTTTTTTACGACTTATTAAGATTAGCATACTTGGATCAACTCACTGGAAAAATGTAAAAATCTTACTTATTTTCACATAAATGTATGTTTTTTTCACAAAAATAGCCCGTTCATGTAGGTAATATGGTAGGTTTTTCGAAAGGGTATTAAATAGAACAGTTCTTAAAATCATTTGAAGATCTGTAAGTGCGCTAGATTTTATAAAATAATTTTTTAAAGAATTAATTTTATCCAAGTTTTAAAAATTTTCAAATGTTAACCTGCAGCCATTTTTTGTTTTTGTTATTCATCAATTTTATTTTGATCTGATAGTGTAGCATAGACATTTAAGTAATATAAAAATCATGTTTGAAAAATATGGGCACTCTAACATTTGAACTATTGCCGTTAACATGTATAAATCTTTCAAAAATTAACTAAAAAGGCCGATATAAAAAAACTATAGCACTTTGTATATAGGTATATTTGCTTAAATCACCTCTAAATGATTCATTCTACCTTCCTTCAAAATATTCGTATCGCCGAACCAAACACCCTGTATAAAAAGAAAACACAAATAAATGACTAATTATTTAAACAAATTACTGATAAAATTAATATGAATTACAGTTGTCTTTTTTTATGCGTATCTTTTTACGCGGTTCGATATTTTATCAAAATTTGAGTGAGATATCAAATGAAAGCGTTGACGATTTAAGAAATTTAAATATACAGGGTGATTCAGCACTGTCGTGCCAAACTTAAACAGTAGATTGAGAAAAATATTTTAAGCAAAAAACTTCCAATAAACATGTATCCATAAATTTTTTCTTAGGGAACTGCAGCCCTCCAAAGATTTTGCTCAAAATGAGTTTTTATTTAATATCTAGAAAACCCTTTGTGATAAAATTATGAAATTTGGTATTCAGTTTAGTAATAATAAGTGTTATCGATTTCTCATATTAAACAATTATAATTTAGACCAGGGATGTATGTGGCCAGTGGGCCAATCGATAATTTATATAGTATTTTTTGTTCTTTATTTTTTTTATAAAGTTTAGCACTGATTTAAGGTTATATATATGACACAAAATGCACAAAAACATACTTTGCTTATTTGTCATAGGATAAACCGTTTTTGAGAAATATTGATGGAAAATATCGCGAGTGGTTAAAGGTAAATAGTTAAATAATTAACAATATAAGTCCGCTCTATACAAAAGTGAACCATATTAGTTTCCCTCAACACTTTTTTCCTGACTGCTTATAATTATTAACACTTACAGCACCACACAAAAATAAATTAGTAATATAACTGTACTCTATACAAAAGTGCACAGAGTAATTTATAGTGACGAGTGGTTCCGGACGTTGTGCATTAATTAACACTTACACTGCCACACAAAAATCATTAACTGCATGACGGAAAGAGGAGGGGCTTTGCTATATTAATTGACGCAAGCGGGTGGTCTATTTATATAGCGAGTTTATGCTAATTCAGATTTAATTCTGGATCGAGTTCCTGATTTATAAGTGGGTACAATGATAAAGTTAAAAATGTTTTTTTCTTTGCGTTTAATTTATTTGCTAAGGCAGCTATTACACTATCAAATAAATATGTCAAAGATCTTTGACAAAGATTTGATCAAATATTGAGATTGTTATTATATATGATCAGAGAAATATTATGAATATTATAAAAGATGACTTATTACAGTGTCATATTTTTTTAATTTAAGGGGTTACATATAGTCAGAAGGCTAGAAAGGGTTTTTTTTCAAGAATTTTTTAAGAGAAGACTTTTATAATTTATTAATGTAAAAATTTGTACACATATTATGGTAACTTTTAATTGTATTTTAACATTTTTTATTTGTAAAAATAATAATTTCGAAAGCTGCTACAGCTGTTCTCCAGGAGGTCCTCTCAAAAAAGGCGTCTTGCGGTGACCACGATATCTCTGGACTGCATCTTTTAAAATAAAAAACCCAAACGGATTTCTTTAAAGTAATGTATAATCTTGTACTTAATCGAAGGAATAAGCAAAATAAAGTTTTTTGACAAAATGGCGGCTTCGCAAAAAAAATATCGATTTACGACATAAATTTTGACCTTAAATTGTTTAAAAAATATATATTTATCGGTGAGATAAAACCTTCGATTAATTACTAAAAAATATACTTAAGAAACTTGTGTTAAAATTTGAGACTGATCGGTTCAACCGTTTCCTAGGAATAGTGGTCACCGACTTTAAAAATACAGATTTGAGAAAAACGCGCTGCCGCTCCGACCTCCTACATTCAAACGCTCTGAGACGTATTTACAAATATTCGTGTAACTTCGAAAATAATAGCCGGATTGACTTGAAATTTTCTGTGTGTGTATTTAAATATAGGTACATTACGAAAATGAAATAAAAAATCTTTTTTTTTTAAATTCTAACTGTATATAACCCCTTAACTCCGGCCTCCTACATTCAAACGCTCTGAGAAGTATTTACAAATATGCGTGTAACTTCGAATATAATAGCCGGATTGACTTAAAATTTTCTGTGTGTGTATTTAAATATATGTACATTACGAAAATGAAATAAAAAAATTAAATGTTTTGAAAATTCTAACTGTATGTAACCCCTTAAGAAATTTTATCATATTTAACATAGGCGGATATTACACTAACAAAGAAATGTGATAAAATTTATTTGATCAAAGAAATATGACATTTATTTGATCAAAGAAATATGACATTTATTTGATAGTGTAATAGCCGCCTAAAAATTCTTTTTTTTTCGTTTATTATATTTTTTTCTTTATACATACCTACCAGATAATGTAAGTTTGATGCATTAATATTTCATTACTAGAAAATTAGGTACTAGCACCAGTCATGGACAATGATACCCCAGTGCTGGACACTTGTTTAATTAAATGTACTAAATCAGAAATATTTGTTGATATTTGATTACTGTCATTACTGAATTATAATCTGTTATAGACAGTTAACTGTAAAACAGCTTAATTTGATAACAATCGGTAAATGGGTGTCAAAATATATATTATCATAGGATCTGCTTTACATTGTTTAAAATTGTTTGAATTTTTTTACTATTTTATAACTTTTGTGTCATAGTACTAATCATTTTGTAATCATTAGTGTTCATCACTGGGTATCCATTACTGGTTTTACTTTGTCAATTACTGGAGAAAAAACATATTATATTTGCGGACTTTGGTAATTAAATTGATTTCATAAAAAAGTACTTTTTATTAGTAAAAAAAAACAACAGTATACCTTCTGAAATGAATTCGTGACTAACGAAATACGAGTATATACAAGCTAAGTCATGGTGGAATCGATAGCTAGTACTTAGACCTTCATTTTTACGTAATTTTTTTTTAAATTTGGTTGCATAGAACTTTTTTAAATCGCGAAAAGGTTGATTTTTGCGTTTTTTTTTTAATTTTTAATTTTCCAATTTGAAGCTCGCTGTATGTTTTTCCCCTTTTGAGTTGAGCAAAAAAAATGTTTGATCATGATTTTACTTAGTTCTTACCAAAAGTAATAGTGTAGTTTTTAAATACCCAACAAGACTCACTTGTAAATAAATTATTTATTAAAAAAAGTTTAAAGTACGGTTAGTTTTTTTTTCAAACACTTGGGGTGTCGAGGAAATTTTCAAGTATATTTTTAAAAACTATACAGTACTATGAAGTACTAGTTGATATGGTTTTCTGTGAAAAATTAAATTTTTATAAGCAGTACAAAGAAATGGTGAGCGTTTTAAAATATGGAACGCCGTGCGATGCGGCGCGACTTGCTTAGTGCGGACGTAACCTCGGCACTCGTTCGAAAAAAAAAACACATCTAAATCTAAGAGGAATTAAAAAAAATTAAAACTGAAAAAAGTGATTTATACATTACTGAATCATAATCTATTATAGACAGTTATAATCGACCAATGAATGTCAAAATGGTGGATATTAAAACTAATTATTATTTATTAAATTTGCCTTATTTAAGGTAGTTGGTCCGTAAACATGTTTTCGTCAGATTTTGTTTAAATTGCACAGGAATATTCCCTAGATTAATATCTGAAAAATAGCCCATTTTTATTAAAATTGACCATCTCAAAGTCATGAAAAATGATCTCAAAGTTTATATTTTTAACACAGCTTATATGGACTAACCGTACATTAACGTAACGTTTTATTAGATAAAATTTAAACGTAGCGTCAGTTTTTCATAAAAAACTGACATGTTGTATATTTATATGAAAGAAAACAGTATACAAAAAATTGGCATTATTGACCATCCCGTTATTAAGATTTAACCAGATTTAACTACCAAACCATCACATAAATTACAGTATTGTTGACAATGTGGCAACAACGTATTCATTTGATTATAGTAAAAAATACACGAAATAATGAAATAATTTTGTACAAAATATGATAAGTGGATTGAAGGGAATTATAATCGATTTCATTAATTATTAATATATTCTGTGGTAGTTTAGATGATAAAATATAATCATTTGACAAGTAGTTAATAGTAGATAATGTACAGCGTTGCCATGATCATTTCTCTAAATTAAAAATATGTACTCATAGCCTAATGTGATCACATTATGATGGACCAACTACCTTAACTCACCGCGATATTTATTTATAATTTATTTATTTATTTATATGTTTGTGGCAACGAATCATCTATATATACCAATACAATTAGAAAACACAGTGATAACGAGAGTTAAGTTACAACCGAAATATCCAATTTCCATAGATACATGTTTTAAAAATACCATCTGCCACTACTGTCAGTTGAAAATATTTTTTATTATTGACATTAAACAACGATAGAAATAGAAGTAAATGAAGTAAATCTATTCAAATCAATAAATATATATGTACCATAATATACGTGATGTGTTTTAGTGATAATTAATATATAGAAAAAATATAACTGTATAATGATCAGTACTAACGTGATATAAAAATGAAATTAAAAATGATTATTTGTTGGTAAAGATTCAGGAGGTATGTTAACATGAATTTTTTTGAATTTTGTTCTTTGTATGTGTTTAACTAAAAACTCAAAAATAAAAAATTATAAAAAAAACTTTTTTAAAAAACAATTTGCCTTTGAAAAACCAACTAAAAAGATGAAAATAAAATCAGGTTAAAAAAAGTTGATTTTGTTCATACTAGAAGCTATTTTTTTTAACTCTTCTAGTATGAACAAAATCAACTTTTTTTAACCTGATTTTATTTTCATCTTTTTAGTTGGTTTTTCAAAGGCAAATTGTTTTTTAAAAAAGTTTTTTTTATAATTTTTTATTAATTATTATATTATCAAAGCATCTGCATTACATTGTTTAAATTTTTTTATTATTTTTTATTTTATAACTTTTGTGTCGTAGTAGTAGTCCAGTAACTTTAGGTTTTCACTAGGAATAAATTCGCATAGAGCTGAATTTTTGTATACACCTTCGTTTTGCCTTTATAAATAAGTTACCAAAAGTCCCCATCGATCCCCTGTGAGCATACTTTTTTACAGCCCACACAAGGTGCTAACAATTAGTTTTAGCTAGATATCTCTGTATATATTGTCTCTATGACTAAAATAGTTATTATCAAATAGAAAGATTAGAAAATTATCTACAACAAAGATCTAATACCTTTTTTCGTACAAGTAATTGTTTTCACATAGTATGGGGGTATTTTAGTCTAAAAATGTAAAATATCGATTTTATTTTTTTGCATTTTTTTAATAAATATGAGTTCAAAAAAGATATGTACAAAATCCTATACCCAAATTCCCAAAATTGACGAAGTTATAGTGAATTGAAAGATATATGTAACATTGAATAGCCAACTATACGTAAACTTTGAACGCGTTTTTCTCGAAACTAAAAACTGAAATTGGCTGCCATAATAACTCAGGATGTACTGAACCGATTGACTTCAAATTTTCTGTGTACACAAGCTATTACTATCTGTAACAGAATTAAGTAAATCAAATATTTTTGTTTTACGGCCAATGAAAGATTGAGAAAATAGTAACGAAAATTCTATAGACACTTTTCAAAACACCGCCATTTTTTTAATTTTCAATTTTTTTTTAAATTTTTTGCCACCCGCTATAGCCACACTTATATAGATAAAGAAATTTATTGGTTTAGTTTTTTCGGATGAACAGAAATGCTATAATCATGGCAATCATTTGGAGACGTTTTTTTCACGTTGTACGTGGTTTCTGTACAAGCGTAATAATTACTTATTATTATTATTTTTTTTAATTTGTATAGCTTCTCTAAACTTATATAAAAGTAAATACAAAAAATCTATAGTAAAAAGTTATATACTTTTTTGTCAAAAAATTCCCAAAAAAATCTTAATCAAAATTCATTTCTATATTATATTAATATAACATATACTTTTTGGCTATTGTAAATATTATGACAAATGTGTGAGGTGCCAAATTTTGTCAGTAGTTAGAACATACAAAGATGTATATTTTCTGCAAACTCCCTAGTAAAGTAGGCCCCGGAACACCCTCATCGAATAACCCAAAATATCGTTGTATAAGGATTTTATAAACAGACTGTATCTAATAAACGGAATGTCCGATCAATATCGTCTTTCACATATAAGACAGTTAATTATTTTTTACAAACATTTTGATAGTATTTTAACTAAAAATTAACGAATTGTTTTCAAAATGGCGGCCAAACTTTAAATTTTTCTTAAAATAAAATATTTTTTTTAGTTTCACCGCAATTTTGAAAGGCATACAATTTAATTTAGATAAAATATTAATAAAAAGGTTGTAGAAGATTAAATTATCTGTCTAAAATGTGAAAAAAGATGTTGATCGGACATTCCGTTCACTAGATACAGCTGTTCACAAAATCCGTATATAACGAAAATTTGGGGCCTTCGATGGGGATGTTCCGGGGCCTACTTTGATAGGGAGTTTTCAGGAAATACACATGTCGGTATACTCTAACTATTGACAAAATTTGGAACCTCGCACATTCGGCATAATATTTACATTAGTCAAAAATTCTACATTTCTTGTGTTAGTAGTATTTGCTTGAGTCGTCTCCTTTGCATCCAGTTTCCGTGAAAATTATAGTTCGTAAGAAAAACTATGAATAACCTTTTTTGTAGAGAATTTTCTATTCTTCCCATTGTTATATGACTTTCACTATCGTAAAATCTATAAATACAGAGATATTTACATAAAACCAATTATTAGCACCTTTTGAGGGCTATAAAAAAGTATGCTCACAAGGGATCGATGGGGACTTTTGGCATATTATGTATAAAGACAAAAAGAAAGTGTATACAAAAATTCAGCTCTATGCGAATTTTTTCCTAGATACAGCTATTTTTCGTCTAAATGCTCTGGACTATAGGTAGTGTAGGTACCTACCATTTTGTAATCATTAGCAAGTGTTCATCACTGGGTATCCATTACTGGTTTTAATTTGTCAATTACTGGAGAAAAACATATTATATTTACGGATTTTGGTAATTAAATTGATTTCATAAAAAGTACTTTTTATTAGTCCAAAAAACAGTATACCTTACTCTTAAAGCGTTTTAAGACTGGTGTCAGTACATTACAGACAGACAGACACAGGTGAAAATACTAAAAAAAAAATATTTTCATCAAACTCTCGATTTCGAAATCTTCAAGATCACTTTTACTTTCTTATACGAGTGTAAAAATATATGGAATTGGAAACTGCTCTTGAAATCAAAACCATGTAATCATTGTTCACGTACTTGCAATTTACTGAAGGCAGAAATGAACGAGAACCTGGTTAGAGAGGAAAAAAAACACAATTCCACCGCAAAATGTTTCATATATAAAAACTATAAAAGTTTAGTGCGATCTCTTAAAGGTCACATGCGTGGGAGAGATAAATAATTTGCTGAAGATTTCATTCGCCCCTTTTTTACTACACCAATTTTACTCTCCACATAGTTTAATCAAATGTTCCCCAATTATCTGCAGATTGGGGGGTGTTTTTTTTTATAGATTTTATTGCAAATCTGAAAAAAAATATATTTATGTTTTGAGTTATGATTGCACATTGCTTCCTTGTGCTAAATTCACTAATAGGTCATCCATAAATGACATCACACGTTATAGAATGAGGGGGGGGGGGCAGTCACAAGCTTTGTGACGTCATATTTAAAAAATCAAAACAATTAATTTTATATTAATTTTTAGAGCAAAAATGTCAGGAGAAAATATGTTGTTTGTCACTTGAGACCGATGAAGAGTTTTTGGGAAAATTTTTATACAATATTATTTAAAATTTCAATCTAAATTTAAATTTTTCTGGTATGCAAACGTCAAAATGATATTTAATTTGTCAAAGCAAATAGCGGTTTTAAAAAACAAATGACAATTTTTAGGGTTCCGTAGAAAAGTAGGAACCCTTATAGTTTCTCCATGTCCGTCCGTCCGTTCGTCCGTTTTGAAAAAATTTGTCATAATAAGATGAAATTTGATATACGGTCGTAGATTGATGACCCAAAAACAGAAATGATAAGATTTTTGAAAATACAAATTTTTTAGACCCCCCTTTAATAAAATGAAAAGTGTTTTAAAAAAAAAAAAATCACCTACACCATTAAGTGGGATGTCGTTAGAAAGGTCTCCTAAAATGCAACCAAAAATGTAACAGAATTTTTTAATTTTAACCCTTCGATAACGATGTATTTTCTCTCCAAAGTCATTAAAAAAGCGTCCCCCCTCTATTTTCTAAACTATCAATTAAAAAAATCTGAAAAAATTCTAGAATGTAGATTTTAATAAGTAGGTACTTTCACTGAAAATTATAACGAATATTGTCAAAAATATTTTGGACCCCTTTCATAGACTGAAAATTGAACTTTTTTTCCCACTTACCCTATTAAGTGGGGTGTCATTTAATATGTCTCGTAAAATGCAATAAAAAATGTCATATAACTTTTTGATTTTAACCCTTCAGTCGCGATATATTTGCTTTTTAATGTCGCTGTCAGAGCGTCCCCCCCCCTCTATTTTCTAAACTATCGATTCAAAACATCTGAAAAATTCATAATGTAGCTTTTACTTAGTTCCTTTACTGAAAATTATAACGAACATTATCAAAAATATTTTGTTGGAAGCCAGGGAATTCTTATAAAAATGCAAAAACACACATTTTCGCAAATATTTAAAGTGATGTTTTTTTTTTTAGGTTTTTTATCAAAATTTTTTAAATAAAAAGCAGGGGAAAACGGTAAAAATTCTCCTGGAAAAATCGGGAAAAGTCAGGGAAATTTGTTCCAGAGAAATACTGGTCACCCTGAAAACAATTAATTTTATATGAATTTTTAGAACAAAAATATTACGAAAAAAATATGCTGTTAGTCACTCGAGACCGGTGAAGAGTTTTTGGGAAAATTTTTATACAATATTATTTAAAAATATTTATTCGACATTTTTTTTAATACACACCTGATTATTTTTTCGTATCTTTTTTATTTCTTGACAATTTCAATCTAAATTAAAAATTTTCTGGTATGTAAACGTCAAAATGATATTTAATTTCTCAAAGCAAATAGCTTAAAATAAGTATTTTTAAGGAAATATTTTACAACAAACGTTGTGGTCAACTAAATTGAATGCTCTACAAAAAAAAATTCTATAAAATTTTCACGTAATATAAATGTGCCTTTTTTTAGATATCTTCAAAAAATAAATCTTTTGAGATGTCATCCCTCCCCCATTTTGAAATGGTACCGTCCTCAAGCCAGACCCGACCAACAAACCAAGATTCATTAATATCGGTTCAGTGGTTCATGAGTTATGCGTGTGACAAGAATTCAGGAGACAGGCAGACAGACAGATACGGAACAAAAAGTGTTTACCTTGACCTGAAAAAAAAGATCGAGTTAAAATTTTGAAATCGGAGAACATTATTTTTCTCATTCTTAAACGATCACAAAGTTTCTCGTATCTTCGATATTGCGAAGTACAGTTTAAAGTAGTATCAAAGTTATCATTGAAACTGATAAAATATATTATGTTGAATTTATTGTCTTAAAAACATAATTTGTGAGATATAAGTTATATCTTGTTATTGAAAATTTGAAAAAAAAAATTACATTCTTAGATAAGTTAAAAATACAAGTCGGCAACCAATGACCCGTAGATTACAAATATTGCAAATATTATAGTTAACACTTTCACTGTCACATTTACATGAAAAATAATATGAGCATTTTTATATTCAAAGTATAAATAAATAAGTAAAACTTCAAAACAAAACAAAAATGAAATGAAAAATTAAAAACTCAACCTATTTACAGTATTATTATAAATAAAAATAATTGATTGACTTTTATATATATTTTTTATTAATCAAAATATTAAAATTTATGTTATTACATATAAATGATAGATCATACATATTACATACTTAGATATTTACTTACATTGATATAATTTTACATACATGTAAAATAAAAGTTACCTAAACAAAATAATTATTTATTAAATCAAATTACATTTACCTACATTTTGAAGAAATGATTAGTAAAGAATGTTCTATATTATACCTATTTATATTTAACAACTTATTTAAATACATACAATAAGTATATTAAAGTTACACATTCAAAATAAACTTAAAGTTAAAGTTGATTTCCATTAGGAATATAATTCAAACAAACCTTCAATTGAATTGTTTCTTTCAATTTCTTCTTGAGTTTTTCTGTTTCTAGGATTCTTGTACGTATGTATATCTATATCCAAACGTTTTTCAAATGTGAGAGGATTTGTTTCCATCTTGGACATGTCCAAGATTTGTTATTTAGATTTATTACTTTCAAATCAATATTAAAATTACAAATATATTGTGCAATTTCAATACTTTTCATATTATTTGATCTAAGATCAAGTGACTCAATTGATTTTAATTTCGACAAAAGATCGTATTTTATTTCTGTTAACTTATTATTGGCCAAATTTAAAACAGTCAAACTTTCAAATGTCGAATCTTCAAACGTTTGTATAACATTATTCTGCAGATGTAGTTCTTGTAGTTTTGGTAAGTTGGAGAATACATTAGCTGGTATTTTACTTATGTTATTGTTTTGTAAATATAAATATTTTAACGATGATAATCCTTGGAAACATTCATTTTCAAGTGTTTGTAACCCGAGTCCAGACAGATCCAGTTTAGTTATTCCAGTTAATCCACGAAACATCCCTTTTTTGGTATTGTTTAAAGATCCTTCAGGTAAATATAACTCGAGTACATTTTCCAAATCATTAAAAGCTCCTGTTTCAATATTTCTAATAGGATTATTCTTCAAGTCTATCTGTCTAATCGTAAGAGTTGGTAAGTTGGAGAATACATTTTCTGGTATTTTACTTATGTTATTGTTTTGTAAATATAAATGTTCTAGTGAAGTTAATCCTTGGAAACATTCACTTTCTAGTGTTTGTATCCCGAGTCCAGATATATTCAGTGCAGTTATTCCAGATAATCCACGAAACATCCCTTTTTTGATATTGTTTAAAGATCCCTCAGGTAAATACAAGTCAATTACATTTTCCAAATCATTAAATGCTCCTATTTCAATATTTATAATAGGATTATTTCTCAAGTCTAGCTCTTTGAGGTTTTTTAACGATTTGAAAGTATTTGTTTTAATTTCTGTTAGTTTATTGTTTGATATATTCAGTTTTTCTAACGCCCCCATGCTGTAAAACGCTCCCGGTTCTATTTGTGATATTTCTTGATTATTTAGTTGTAAAGTTTTTAATTTAATTAGACCAGTAAATGTATTGGGCTTAAGTACTTTCAATTTGTTGTTTGTAATATCTAGAAACATCCCTTTTTTGATATTGTTTAAAGATCCCTCAGGTAAATACAAGTCAAGTACATTTTCCAAATCATTAAATGCTCCTGTTTCAATATTTCTAATAGGATTATTCCTCAAGTCTAGCTTTTTGAGGTTTTTTAACGATTTGAAAGTATTTGTTTTAATTTCTGTGAGTTTATTGTTTGCTAAATAGAGTTTTTCTAACGCCCCCATGCTGTAAAAAGCTCCCGGTTCTATTTGTGATATTTCTTGATTATTTAACTGTAAAGCATTAACTTTTATTAGGCCAAGAAATGTATTGGGCTTAAGTACTTTTAATTTGTTGTTTGTAATATCTAGATCAGTCACATTGTTTAAATATTCAAAAGCAAATGGTTCTATCTCTTCTAATGCATTATTATTTAACCAGAGCCCTGTTAAATTTCTTAATTTTCCGAAAGTGTTCCATTTCACTCGGGCCAAATGATTATTTTGTAAATACATTATTTTTAAATTTTCTAATCCGTTAAAAGCACCCTCTTCAATTTCTTTGATTTTATTCGATCTTAAATCAAGGTTTTCTAGACGTGTTAAATATGAAAAAGTGCTGTTCTTCAATATTTTTATCCCAATATTATCAAGATCTACAGTTGTAAGATTTGTCAAGTTTTTGAAATGTTCCTTATCTAATATTTCTATTTGATTATAACGTAAAGTTAAATATTTCAAAGAATCTAACCCGTTAAATGATTCTCCTGTTATTTTTGTAATTTTATTATTATACAAATATAATTCCGTTAATTTTGAGAGTCCAGTAAATGCGTTTGTTTCAATTATTTCAATGCCGTTACTGTCTAATTGCAGTTCTTGAAGTGTATGAGTGTCACTAAAAGCATTTGCGGGTATTTGTTTGATTGTATTGTAATGTAAATGTAACTCCTGTAAACTTATCAGCCCTTTGAAAGTATTGTCTGTTATTTCTGTGATTTTGTTGTTTTCTAAACGTAACTTTGTTAATTTTGACAGTCCAGTAAATGCGTTTAGTTCAATTATTTCAATGTCGTTATAGGATAATTGCAGTTCTTCAAGTGCATGACAGTCACTAAAAGCATTTGTGGGTATTTGTTTGATTTTATTGTAAAATAAACGTAAATCCTGTAAACTTGTTAGCCCTTTGAAAGTATTTTCTGTTATTTCTGTGATTTTGTTGCTATATAAACGTAATATTGTTAATTTTGACAGTCCAGTAAATGCGTTTAGTTCAATTATTTCAATGCCGTTTCCTTCTAAATCCAGTCTTTTAAGTGCATGACAGTCACTAAAAGCATTTGTGAGTATGCGTTTGATTTTACTGTTATATAAATCTAACAACTGTAAACTTGTTAGACCTTTGAAAGTGTTTTTTGTTATTTCTGTGATGTTATTTCTTAATAAATATAATTTTTTTAGTTTATTCAAGTTTACAAAAGCTCTGTCTTCGATGTTATTTATTTTGCAATCAGATAAATGTATTTCTTCTATCGAGTTGGTGCCTATTTCTTCAAATGCTCCAGTTGTTATTGTTTGAATTGACGATTCCTCGACATTTATTTTTTTAACATTTACGTTGTTTTTGATATAGTTTACAAGTTCATCAATACTGGTGCTCCTACATTGTACAGTTTCTTCATTAGTGACACAACTGCCAAGTATTGAAGGTAGATAACATATTGTGAAGTAGATTACTAAGATATTTGTTATCTTGGCGGCCATTTCTGTAAAATAATGTATTTTTGTTAGAATAAAGCCTTGGTATTTAGTTTAATTATAATTTAATTTAAAATCGTTTCGAAATTGAATTGCTCAATTACATTATGTTTTGATATAACTAAACCAATTCTAGAGTTTTGAAAAGTGAAATTCCCGTTAAAATCAGTTTAGTTAATTTTCTGTCATATATTTTATAATAATAAAAAATAAAGATGTAGTACAAATTCAATGTTACTTTATTTTGAATAGTTATTCTGATAATTATATTGCATTGTTTCTTCACAATTCTTTTATTACAAATAGATATAATTATCCTCTAAACTCTAATTTATATGTAAAGAATACTTTTTAAAAACAAGCTTTTATAATTTAGGTATACTAAAATGAAAAATAAAAACGTATAGTTTTAAGTAGTATCAAAGTTATGACTAAATAAAACGGGCAAGTGCGTGTTGGGCACGCACATGATAGGGTTCCGTAGTCATTCTCACTACGATTTATAAAAAAAGAGTTTTTTCAAAATTTTCGTGACCGAAGGGTTAAAATCAAAAAGTCATTTGGCTTTTATTATTGCATTTTAGGAGACCTATCAAATGACACCCCACTCAATGGGGTAAATGAAAAAATGTGAGTTAACTTTTCAATCTATGATAGGGGGGTCCAAAATATTTTTGACAATGTTCGTTATAATTTTCAGTGAAATTACTAATTAAAACCTACATTCTGAATTTTTTTCAGATTTTTTGAAGCGATAGTGTAGAAAATAGAGGGGGGGACGCTCTGACAGCGACATTAAAAAGCAAATATTTTGTGACGGAAGGGTTGAAATCAAAAAATTATCTGACATTTTAGGAGACCTATTAAATGACACCCCACTCAATGGGGTAAGTGGGGAAAGAGTTCACTTTTCAGTCTATAGAAGGGGGGTCCAAAATATTTTTGACAATGTTCGTTATAATTTTCAATGAAAGTACTAATTAAAAGCTACATTCTGGAATTTTTTCAGATTTTTTAAATTGATATTAGAAAATAGAGGGGGGGGGGCATCATCGTGATTAAAGGGTTAAAATCAAAAAGTTCTGATACATTTTTTGTTGCATTTTAGGAGACCTTTCTAACGACACCCCATTCATGGGGTAGGTGATTTTTTTAAACACTTTTCATTTCATGGAAAGGGGGCCCAATAAATTTTTTTTTTCAAAAATCTTATCATTTATTTTTTTGGGTCATTAATCTACGACCGTATACCAAATTTCATCTTATTATCTCAAAATTTTTGAAGACGGACGGACGGACGGACATGGAGAAACTATAAGGGTTTCTAGTTTTCTACGGAACCCTAAAAAGTGACGACAAATTACAAAAAATAATAATAGAATGAATGGGACATAACTTATAATATTCGTTACAACAAGTATCAAATGATTTTTTAACGACTAATGATAGAAGGATGAAATTTTATATATAGGATTAATTTTCGTCTGGGAAAACAACCAGCTACGTTTTAAAACGATCATTTAACCGGAAACGGACATTTTTTCATCTCAATTTCTAAATTTTCTTTCTTATTTTTGAAATAAGAAAAACATGTTTTAAATAAAAATTGTCGAGTATGTTATTATCAGGGTGGCCAGTTTCTGGAATACCGGGAAAAATCAGGGAAATGGGGTATATAGGGAAAAGTCAGGGAATTTTTTGTAAAAATGCAAAAACCACACAAATTCCCTCAAATATTTAAACAGCTATCTATTAAAATTTAAAAGAAAAAAAATTTCAAAAAAAATATATTGTTAACCAAAAAATTATGATTTATCGCGTGATCTATTTTTAGAACTTTAACTAATTAGAAATGTACCACACTTTAAGCAAAGGTTTAATTGTTGATGTATATTAATGGTTTTTAAGTGTTGATAATAATTTATTATGTGATTTGTAACTGGAGATAATATTTATATTAAACACAATTTCGTGAAATTTGATTTAAGAGGACACCTCAAAATAGCCTGTTTTCAATGCTTAATCAAAAATTAACCATTTTGTAAAGAAATTTGATACTTTGAAATTAGTATATTGGAAGTTCTGTATTCTTCAATATAACATGTAAAATATGCTTGGATTTTTTTTAAATAAAAAAACAAGGAAAAACGTAAAAATTCTTCTGGAAAACCGGGAAAAGTCACTCGTCTATTATAATCCCCGTTGTTTGAAAAAACTAAAATCACTAGGAACATAACATAATAAGGTCATAGATAGGCAAATGTCATGATAAAATTAGCGCCAAGGCGAGTAAAGTTTGCACTATTAATATCAATATTTTTTAATAGGTAATTATTATACATATAGCCATAGGTGTTCTGTTGCTAATTACTTTATGAAAAGGTAAAGATTTAATCATTTTGAGTTACAATTTTGGTAAGAGCAATCTATTGGGGCGAAAGGAGATTAATATAGTACACTGCCGTGCAAAAGTATTTGGACACTCATTTTATTGTAAATATAAAACTGGAAACATTGTTGATAAAAAATCTTAAATGTTAATAAGAGTTCCTACTTAATTACAACTTTTGTAATAATCCTATCATATCTAAAATACAGCATTTACAATTTTCCATATTATGGAAATTTTTTGAATTATGTGCCTGAAAGGTCAGGTTTACTCAAGTTGAAAGTATTGACGCACAGTGTCTTTCAAGGTAACGAGAAATTGCTTTTTTTTTATTTTGACTGCGAGTGAACATTCTTTTCACTATTTTGTGTATTTTTATTAAAGATACTTTCATCCCTGCGGGTGTCCAAAAACGTCTGCACAGCAGTGTATAAAAACGGGATTCAATCTCTGCTGCAATTAACTGTTTTTTAATAACTTTGAAAAATAAAATACATGTTCAAATTAGTTAACAAACATTTTCTTGACTGAAAATTCTTTAATTTAAATTTTAATAATCAGTAATAAAAGCAAAAAAAAAAAACATTAAAGACTTATAAATTGGAATTTTGCAATAAAAGGCAGTAGTGAGAGGTACACAATTAATTTCCTATAACTCATATAAACTAATTATTTTAGCGATGTTCAAAATTAATTATATTAAAAATAGTATGTCAGTTGTCATAATAATTCAAAATTAATATATAATTTTTATTCAAATAATATTGTAGTTAAAAATTTATTAATAGATAGTGATTTAAACTCATAATTAGCCTATGTTCATCTGACTTTAAATACCTAAGAATAAGTTTCAGATTTCTTCATAATGTCTAGTATATCTTTTTTATTATTGAGGGGGGGGTCATGACCCCTTGATCCCCTCCCCTTGTATACGCCACTGCTGCGACATATATAATATGTATAATAATAATTACCTTAATTACCTATTTAAAAATATTAAAATCAATAGTACAAACTTTACTCACATTGACGCTGATTTCATCATACGAGCTACATGACATTTACCTATCTACAGACTAATTCTTTTTCGTTCTTAGTGATTTTAGTTTTTTCAATCAACATTTATGATTTAGCCAAAAACGAACATTTACTCGTATCAATTTAAATATTTTCTTTCTTAGTTTTGAAAAAAGAGAAAAATGTTTTTAATAAAAATTGTCGAGTATGTTATTATCTATAATTTATATACCATACATTTTTTTTCAACAGTCATGATTTAGCCAGAAATTTTTTTTTCATAATTAATTAGTATCACCCACACTGTTCATTCTGAGTATAACACGTATAAGAAAGTCCCATTACACCAGGGGTCCCCAACCGTTTTGTATCTAAGAGCACATTATAGAATACCGGTCTAGCGGTGGACATAATTTTTTTTTCAAGGTGCCTGCGGTTTTGATGCACTCTCAAACTAAAATACATAGTTACACATGTGCCTTTGTCGACTTTTTTATAGAAAATTTCGTAATCTACAATAAAACGTTCTGAGCCATATGTTCATATATTGTTTAGTTCTCTCTACATAAGCCGTGACAACAATGATTTGCACATGTTGTGCAATTAGTGAATACAATACCGGACCAAAATCGTAATACCGGTATTACGGTATTTTTTTAGGTCAAAACCGGGATACCGGTATTAATACCGGTATTTAAAAAAAATTAAAGATAATACAGGGTGACCCATTTTAAGTGCACACCTCTAATAACTTTTTATGGTGAATTGTTATCAAAAAACTTTTCAGATAAAAATTACACGGTTTGGAGGGGGACATGGACGTACTCAGATGAAATTTTTTTAAGTGGTGTTTTCAGGGTGATATGAAGGTCAACATCATTTTTTTAAATGGGAACCTATAGTTTTAATTAAGTAATTTTATTTTACGTGAAAAAACACGCATCTTTCATTGAAAACTTTTTTTGAAAAACTTAAACCTTTCCAAGATATCTAACAAAATAATTCGAGATTTTGAACTTTAAATATTTTTTCACTCACAAACCATCAGGTTTAGGGAAAAAGTATAAAATACAAAAAATGTTTATTTTGGTCTAATAAAATTTATAATATTATTCTAATTTTGTTTAACAATTTTTTTTTTGCTTAAATAAAATGAATTGAAAAAGTTTTAAAATTTTAAAAATAATTCTTCATACAAGCAGGTTTCATAGACAAACACCCTTTTTATAAAAAAATATATAAAACATAATTCTTCATGTCTTATTAGATCAAAATAAACAACCAAAAATGGTAATGGGGCTTTGGTGGGACTATCATAGGATAGGTGTGGTTTAGTTTCTTGATCACGACACTTTTTTTGTGGCGCTGTGTTATGATAAAACTGTCGGCATTAGCATTACCCGACGTGCACCACAAGGAGGTTGCCGATCGGATTTTGCACATCATTTGACCCTAAAAAGAGTCGATTCAAATTTACTGTACTCGACAAAATTACATGAGGTGCTCAAACAAGTGTTTACATGTTGTCTGTTTATTTATCAATTGTAAATAAGCAAACACACAAAGTATTAACTTCACTATGGCAGGTTATACTACTGACTATTTTACAAAATTTAGTATTACAATGAACGACTTCGATTATGAATGAATTTAGAGATTATTTTGTTTTCTAATTTGTGAATATTTATAATTTCATTAATGAACACGGTTAAATCTCTAAATTGTGTAAAATCCGATTGGCAACCTCCTTATAGTGCACGTCGGGTAATGCTAATGCCGACGGTATTCAGTTATATCATAACACAGCGCCACAAAAAAGTGTCGTGATCAAGAAACTAAACCACACCTATCCTATGATAGTCCCACCGAAGCCCCATTACCATTTTTGGTTGTTTATTTTGATCTAATAAGACATGAAGAATTATGTTTTATATATTTTTTTTATAAAAAGGGTGTTTGTTTATGAAACCTGCTGGTCTCTTTAGACAGCTTGTATGAAGAATTATTTTTAAAATTTTAAAACTTTTTCAATTCATTTTATTTAAGCAAAAAAAAAATTGTTAAACAAAATTAGAATAATATTATAAATTTTATTAGACCAAAATAAACATTTTTTGTATTTTATACTTTTTCCCTAAACCTGATGGTTTGTGAGTAAAAAAATATTTAAAGTTCAAAATCTCGAATTATTATGTTAGATATATCTTGGAAAGGTTTAAGTTTTTCAAAAAAAAATTTCAATGAAAGATACGTGTTTTTTCACGTAAAATAAAATTACTTAATTAAAACTATAGGTTCCCATTTAAAAAAATGATGTTGACCTTCATATCACCCTGAAAACACCACTTAAAAAAATTTCATTTGAGTACGTCCATGTCCCCCTCCAAACCGTGTAACTTTTATCTGAAAAGTTTTTTGATAACAATTCACCATAAAAAGTTATAAGAGGTGTGCACTTAAAATGGGTCACCCTGTATATCTACATATACGTATATGTATAGTATAAGTAAGTATAGTAAACGCGATTTTTTTCGAAATCCGGATTTTGATGGAATTATTAATTTTGACCTTCCCTGAATCCATTCTGACTATTTTCGCCATGATGTCTGTGTGTCTGTCTGTCGGTCTGTCTGTCTGTCGATCTGTCGGTCTGTCTGTAGACGCTGTAACTCAAATACGACAAATCGTAGAAAGGTGGAATTTTATACTTAAGATTGATTTTTGCCTGGGAAGAAAACCTCCTATTTTTGAAAACGATCATTCAACCGGAAACGGATGTTTACCTACATCGATTTTTGAATTTTTCGAATTACACTGAAACAGTGCGAATTAGAGAAAAATGGCCAAGTTGAAAATTGTAGGTAATATTATTATCTATAATTTATGTTCTATTCATTTTTTCGAAAAAACAAATTTAATTTTTTTTTTTTTTTTACTAAGTATTCGATTTTAAGTACATTTCAAATGGTTCATAACAGAGAAGAAATATCTGCCATGAGTGTCATGGGACTTTCTTATACGTATTACAGAGACTGTACGTGTTTGCCATATGTACCATGGGCCTTTCTTATACGTAATACTGAGAATAAACACTGTATACTCTATTTCATTTAGTTTGCAGTGGTCGCCGTGCGACTTGACGGTATTAGTCGTGATCCGTACGGTCAAAGCACCCAGCAACCAGTATAGATTATTCTAAATAATGATTTTAAAAAAATATTTCTGGCTAAATCATAAGTGTTGGAAAAAAATGTATGGGGAATAAATTATAGATAGTAACATACTCGACATTTTTTATCTATAACATTTTTGTCTTATTTCAAAAAATTAAAAAAATTACATGAGTAAACATCCGTTTCCGGTTTAGTGATCATTTTAAAAATAAGGTGGTTGTCTTCCCAGATGAAAGATTATTATAAATATAAAATTACACCCTTCCATCATCAGTCGTTTAGGAGTTATGGGTATTTTTACTTTCTTATACCAATGTATATGAAATATACATACAGGGTGTCCAAGATAAGCGTGCAATGCATGGGGATATCCTAAACGGTAAGAGATACAGATGTGGTTAAATGAGATAAATTATTTGTAAGAAAGGGGTGAGTATTACAACATCAAAAAATATTAATAATTTTATGTGGTTCAGGCGGTATACCCAAAAAACTGAAAATTCAGAATTTCTTTAAATGACTATAACTTTTTTGGCAAAGTAGATAGGTACTTTTTGTTTGCGGTTTCTTAAAGCACTTTTTTGAGTAGAATTGTTTAGTGTATTTAGAATTTTTATATTACTTTTAGTTTCCGAGTTACAACCCCTAACTTTAGTTTTTCTTATGGGCCGCCAAGTTGGCTATATCATACTTGAACGTGTTTTTTACTCGACTTTACAACGATATATCACATGACATACTTATTATAGAAAATAAGTCGAAGTACTAAATATTGGTGATATTTATAAAGTATTTTATTACAAACATTAAGGTAAGCCATGAAAAACAAAAATTGTTAAACAAAAATCGCAATAACAACAATGAAAATAACAAATGCATATTTAAAAACAATAAACTATTACAAAAAAAAGGTTTTTACTTTTTTTTAATAATAAGTATGACATGTGACATATCATTGTAAAGTAGAGTAAAAAACACGTTCGAATATGATATAGCCAACTTGGCGACCCATAAGAAAAACTAAAGTTAGGGCTTGTAACTCGGAAACTAAAAGTGATATAAAAATTCTAAATACACCAAACAATTCTACTCAAAAAGTGATTTAAGAAACCGCAAACAAAAAGTACCTATCTACTTTGCCAAAAAAGTTATAGTCATTTAAAGAAATTCTGAATTTTCAGTTTTTTGGGTATACCGCCTGAACCACATAAAATTATTAATATTTTTTGATGTTGTAATATTCACCCCTTTCTTACAAATAATTCATCTCATTTAACCACATCTGTATCTCTTACCGTTTAGGATATCCCCATGCATTGCACGCTTATCTTGGACACCCTGTATACAATTATAATAAATGTAAAAAATAAATATATAAAGTTACATTTGCATTTTTTATTAATAAAAAATAAAAACAATTAAATAAGTATAATAATAAAGTTTAATTCTGTTGAAAATAAATGTAAATATTATAAAATTTTATAAATAAAAAAATATTGTAGTTTATTTTAAAGTGAAAGTCATTAAGAAGAAATTATACATGTGTAGAAAATTTCATAAATATCAGACAACTTTGTAGAAATTGATTTTTTTAAGTATACCTTCATATGTATGATATTATAAAATCTTTATGTACCTATACAATATTGAATTTAAACAGTTCACAACGACTTTGATAAAAAAATAATTAATTTAATTAATATTGAATTTTAATATTTTTCTTATACCTTCATTAAAAAAATAATTTCGATATTGTTGTAAGTTGCCATTGGTATATTATAGTATTTATATTATAAATACTGAAGAATATTATTTTTTTCGATAAAGTTTTGTTATACATACATAGATATATTATTATAGTATACATAGAACATTCAATTTTGTTTTGTTATTACACCTATTCATGGATCAATCCAGGAATCGTAAGTAGAACTGGGGGGAACCATAATTTTTGAGTGGAGAGCTAAAGCCCCTTAAATCCGTTACTACACGTATCGTGAATTATTTAAGGCAAAAATTAAAAATAATAAATATTTCATATATTTATTATGAATTATGTTTATTATAGCTTTAAGTCCATTGACATGACTGGACTGATTATAAGTCAAACATGATGGCTAAAATTGAATATTTCCTAACAACCGAAACAGGTTGTGCGCATGCGTCAACGGACGTTCAAAATTCATATTTATCAATTTTTTTCGTTAAATATACAAATAAAACCATACAATAATATCAAATCAGTGCTTTAACCCCAAACATACTTATGATACGTATGTACCTGGATAAATAGTTATCAAAGATTTAAATAATTTAAAATTAATTAAAATGAACTATAATTTTTAAAATAGGCGCGCAATTGTTTGTTGCAAACTAATTTTAGAAGGCATATAAAATAATTAGCTCTAAAATCTAAAAAGTTTTACATTTAATTCTGAGCGAGACCGTTACTGCAATGATGTATAACATATTTTTCCGAAATATGATCTAGGTGCATGTATAATATTAATAATATAAATATATTATCAAAAAAAAGTTTGGTTATATTTAACAGATTGTTGGCAGTTATCAGATGTACTCGTTTTAAAATTCTTAATTTGTATGTTTTAATTTTTTTTAAATACCGAAAATATACCGAAATACCGGTATAATTCGACCCAATACCGGTATCGTAATACCGGAGAAAATTGACCGGTATCCCGGTTTTCGGTATTTCGGGATACCGGTATTGTATTCACTATGTGCAATGTTTGTTATATGCACAAATGTTTTTTTATTATTTCATGAACAAATCTGCATCAACAAAATATTTTTGTTTTATTTTTAGAATAAATATAATATATAAAATTCTCGTGTCACGGTGTGCGTAATTGAACTACTCCGAAAAGGCTCGACCGATTTTCGTGAATCTTAGCGTGCATATCGGCTAGGGTGGAGAATCGGACAAAATCTATTTTTTATCCCCCTAAATGGTGGTCCACCCTTAAATTTTTTTTTTTTTGGACAAATTTTTATTTTTTTATTTTTTTATGATACATCATACAAAAATACATACAACCCTAAATTTTCACCCCTCTACGATCAACCCCTATTTTTTATTTATAAATTAAAAACTTTAATTTTTTTTGGCAAGATTTTTATTTTTATTTTGTCATGACCTTAGAATAAAAAAAAATCATATTACTCTTAATTTTCACCCTTCTACGATCAACCCCTATTAATGTTTAATTTTATAGTAAAATATTACCAATTCGAATTCAATATTCATAGTTAAGACAGGACAACGTCTGTCGGGTCAGCTAGTTATTTTAGAAAAAATTGCTGTACACTACGGTGCGTTTGAGAGAAGAAATGTTGTAAAGTGATACAATGTATTTATAAATAAATATAATTATTTTCAAATAAATACGCTTATATTTATCTCTTAATATTTAAAAAATTAAATAACATTTTATTGAAAATTAGTTTTTTTTAACGATGCCTGCGGGCATAGGGTTTGGGACCACTGCATTACACTAATGAGATATATTTCTTCTCTGTTATGAATCATTTGAAATGTAATTTTTTTTTCAAACATTTTTTTAAAAATTGAATAGAACATAAATTATAGATAAAATATCAAATATTTTTAACTGGCCTTTATTTGTAACAAAAATACTCGTTACCGGGTGCGCTGGACCCAGTCTAATATCAAATGTTTATTCCAAAACTGCAATATTCAATCATATATTAATATTTATTGTTTTTACTTAATCAAACAGTCATTACAAAAATAAAAGGAATTTTTCCATACTTTTATGACAAGATTTAGACTAATTGTTGAAATTTCTGTAATTACTTATTTTAAACAAAATCTTCTATATTTTCATACACAACTATAATGTACTTCTATAAATTAACAATGAGAGATCAATCATAGTGAATACAATACCGGGTAAGGTGGGCCGAAAAAATTGTTTTTGGAATTTCAAGTGAGGGTAGTGGGGAAAAGTTGTCACATGTGAACAGTGTATTCCACAAAAAATATATTTTTTTTTGAAAATATCTAGCCGGGCCCATGGGGACACAAAAAATTTTTATTTTATTTTTTTTTTATTTTTTTTTGAGGACAAAAAACAGTACTACTGTATTTATTACATATCTAAAAAAATATTACTGATATATTTCAACTTTTTACCGCGCACCTGATCACTTAAACATACTTAAGCAAGCAAAGAGATGCACAATAACTACACATTGTAAATTATTAGATAGTAAAACAACATATTTTTATCTATTTGGGTGCTAAGGGCCCATGTTAAATGTTGAAATATATTAACACATTTTTTACATGTATATTAAACATACATAGTGGTAGTATTTTCTGCGACATCATATGAAAAAAAATTGCATTTTTTTAAAATTATTTGGACCCTAATGGTCCCGGCTAGATATTTTTATAAAAAATAATTTTTTTTGTATAATACACTGTTTACATAAAACAACATTTCCCCACTACGCCATTGAATTCTAAAAAAAAAATTTGTTTTGTCGTTTTCGGCCCACCCTAATACCGGGCCAAAACATTAATAGTGGTATTTCGGTATTTTTTATGTTCAAAACCGGGATACCGGTATTTAAAAAAATTCAGTTGTCGAATTATAGTAAGCTACAAAAAGTTTGAGAGTGGTATTTTTTAGAAATACTTTCAGTTACTTTATTGAAGAAATATGGCAATTTTTAGCGGTTATAATAGAAATACCGTGAGTTCTAGATGACGTCAACAATAAGTATTTAAAAATTGAAAGAACTGACTAGGAACAGGAATGTCAACATCAAATAATTGAAAAAAAAATGAAATATTAATTTTTTTCTAACTTTTTAACATTAAATCTCAGGGTTAAAAGAATTGATGTCATTTGCGATACAAAACTCAATTTCGAAAAAATTGTCGCTTATAATCTGGAGGTAAAATCTCGATATATGTAATATTGCTTTAAAAAAAACTATTTGATCTTCTATTATTGCCCTGAAATTAAAATAATTTTTAACATTGAGAGTTGTTACTTTTTTATTAAAAATAAAATATTTTCTTGTAAAATCTATCTCATATCGGGAAAATATTATAATTTGACACTTCAATTACATATCACAAAAAAGTTTAGCTATTTATAAGAAAATTTAATTGTAGAAATCAACTCTTTATCGGTTATTTAAACGTATTTTAGTACTAATTATAAATACTGAAATACCGGTATTATATGCACTAATACCGGTATCTTAATACCGGAGAAAATTAGCCGGGATCCCGGTATTGTATTCACTAATCAATCATTATAAAAAAAAACTTTGAAAATTAACAAAATTAAAATATCTTCTTTGGGATAAAATCACATCTCAAAATTGTTCAGTCGCTTTCTGTATCAAAAGTTATGACAATTTGAACAAACTGACGACTATGACCGTCATCTGCCGTGCTATTCTATCGTTGAAAAGTACTTAAAGCCGCAACGTCGCACACTTCAAACTTTAAAAAGATTTTAACTTCCGTTAGACTCATTAAGTGTTAATTCTCATTTTTTTTAAATAATTCGGAAAATTTAAAAATCGACATCAGTAAACATCCGATTCCGGTTGAAAGATCATTTTCAAAAATACGAGGTTTTCTTCCCAAATAGAATTCGTGAGCGTGCATGATCGTGAACAAAAATTACCCATACACTTAACTCAATCTAACCCACAGTACGAAGTTTAACATGTGTAGTGTTAAATAGAAAGAGAAGAGAAAATTAAGACTATTCAGAATAAAAGAATAATAAATAAAATATAACTTACCAATAATAATGTTAAAGTGCCTTTCTTATAACTTCAAATGTAAATCAACCACTCACGAATACTAACTTTGTGAGATTGAAAAATATTATGCAGTTGCTGCATTTTTAAATACGTTAATGACGCAAGTCTATAACCTATGACCCGTAGATCAGCGCTTCTTAAACTTTTTGACGTCGCGGCCCCCTTGCAGCTCATATTGATAACTCACGGCCCACCTATTTTTTTTTTGAAACCCAGATGGGTTAAAAATATTTTTTTTTTTGTTTCATTTTTATAATTTAAGCGAGTGCATAATTTTTATATTTAAACTTATTTAACGATATTAAAATTATTTGTTATATTCGCAGTTCTTCTCGGCCCCCTTGTGGGAATGGTTCGGCCCCCTACATTAAGAGGCCCTGCCGTAGATTACAGAAACTGCAAACATAATTAACACTGTTACATAAAAAATAATATGAGCATTTTTATATTCAGAATATAAATAAACAAGTAAAAGTTCAAAACGAAATTAAAAATGATATGAAAAATCAATAAAACGGGCAAGTGCGTGTTGGGCACGCACATGATAGGGTTTAAAAATAGTTGATAGGTATAAAAAAATAGTTATTTCAAAATTTTTGTGACTGAAGGGTTAAAATCATAAAATCATTTGACTTTTTTTATTGGAGGTATAAGAGATATATCAAATGACACCCCACTCAATGTTGTAAATGAAAAAAAAATGTGAATTCACTTTTCAGTCTATTAAATGAATGTCCAAAAATATTTTTGACAATGTTCGTTATAATTTTTAATGAAAGTACTAATTAAAAGCAACATTCTGAATTTTTAGAAAATAACGGGAGGGGGACGCTTTTATAATGTCTTTGGAGAGCAAATACATCGTGATTGAAGGGTTAAAATCAAAAGGTTCTGGTACATTTTTTGTTGCATTTTAGGAGACATTTCCAACGACACTCTGGGTTAGGTGAATATTTTTTTTAAAACACTACATTTTATGAATGGGGGATCTTAAAAATTGTTTTCCAAAAATCTTATCATTTCTGTTTTTGGGGCATCAATCTACAAGCGTATACCAAATACACGAATGTGACAACTTGTGATATTAAATATGAGTGACGTAATTTATGGATGGTCCCTAAAGGTAGTTAATTATCAATCAATTTTATTTACTATTTAATTCTTATAAAATTTTATTATAAAATTATTAACTCGTAAAAATATCTTAATACGTGCCTGAGTAATAACCATATGTTAAAAAAATGTTTATACTAATGCAATTTTAATCTAAATATAAAAATGATATAAATACATCAAAATGACATTCAATATGTCAAGGTTAAAAGCGAAGATTGAAAAACAAAGCAAATTAACCCTTTGTTGCCGGATTTTTTTTTTTAAATCTGCATGCTTGTTGTATCCATGTAAAACCACTAGGAAACTAGAAATAAATTATTTGATAAGTCAACAAAGGGTTAAGATAAATCTTTGTATTCTTAATCCAAAAGTTGTGGTGACCTTTTTTTAGGATTCCGTAGGAAACTAGGAACCCTTTATAGTTTCTCCATGTCCGTCCGTCCGTCCGTTTTGTAAAAAATTTTACAAAACAAGATGAAATTTGGTATACGGTCGCAGATTGATGACCCAACAACAAAAATGATAAGATTTTTGAAAAAAAAAAAAAAAAAGTTATTAGATATTTATTCCATAAAATGAAGTGGTTTCAAAAAAAAATTCACCTACCCCAGAGTGTCGTTGGAAAGGTTTCTTAAAATGAAACAAAAAATTTATCATAACCCTTCAATCACAATGTATTTGCTCTCCACAGTAATTATAAAAGCGCCCCCCTCTCTATTTCAAAAAATTTGAAAAAATTTCAGAATGTAGCTTCTGTCCATCTTGAAAATTTTTTAACATAACAAGATGAAATTTGGTATACGGTCGCAGATTGATGATCCAAAAATAGAAATGATAAGGTTATTGGAAAAACATTTTTTAGACCCCCCTTTCATAAAATGAAGTGTTTTAAAAAAAAATCCACCTACCCCATTGAGTGTCGTTAGAAAGTTATTCTAAAATGCAACAAAAAATGTAACAGAACCTTTTGATTTTAACCCTTCAATCACGATGTATTTTCCCTCCAAAGTATTATAAAAGCGTCCACCCCCTATATTTTCTAAACTATCAATTCAAAAAATCTGAAAAAAATTCAGAATGTAGCTTTTAATTAGTATTTTCACTGAAAATTATAACAAACATTGTTAAAAATATTTCATAGACTGAAAAATGAACTCACATTTTTTTATTTGCCCCATTGAGTGGGGTGTCATTTGATATGTCTCCTAAAATGCAATAATAAAAGTCAAATGACTTTTTGTTTTTAACCCTTCAGTCACGAAAATTTTGGAATAACTATTTTTTTATAAATCGTAATGAGAATGACTACGGAACCCTATCATGTGCGTGCCCAGCATACACTTGCCCGTTTTATTTTTTAAATTCATTTAGTTTAAAAGCTAGTGATTTAGGTATTGAAGTACCACATATCCAGTAGTGAAGACAGAAAAATGCCTAAAACTGAGTTTCGATTACAGTAGCTAAATAATACAAGAAAATATCATTGTTGCTAATTGTACCTGATATGTCACTCATGTTCAAAGATTTAAATCTGATGCATTAATTATGCTTTGTTAATTTGAGTAATAGTAAATAATTGAAAACCTGATTTTAAATAAAATTAAAAATAGGTAATATATCTTATCTTAACTAACTAATATTCGTAATAATATGTTAAATAATAATTGCAACAGCGGCCCCTACATGAGCGGATGGGGGGGGGGGGTAACAAGGCTCTAACCTGGGGTCTAGGAATAAGGATGACTCGACGCAGCGAGAAAAAAAAAATCGGATAATGGTATATTTACGTATTTGAATTTTTAATTGAATGGTCGAAAAAAAGGTAATTCATACTTACCTATGAAATTTTTGTTATTGAAAAACCGAAAAATAACCTGGTCGAGAAAAAAATGTGCATTATATTTTGTATTATAAAATTAGAATACATTATATTATAATAAATTAAATTCTTTATTTATTTCCATCTCATTTAAACTCTAAATAATATAAATTCAATTTGGATCTCCTTTATTATTATTATAGACTTCACGAATGAAACTCAAATTCCATTTACTCCGCTAGAATATTTTTATTTACACATTGCGAGTTCGTTCATTTTTATTTGAATTTAAATAATTTTGCAACTACATAATGACAGTAGAAACATAAAATTATTTATCAATCGAAGAAAAAAAAACATATGATTGACTTTTTTTCAAATCGGAGAACAATTTTTTTTCTCATTTTAAAACGATCACAAAGCTTCTCGTATCTTCGATATTGCGAGGAAGCAAAATAATACAAATAATAATGTTAGTGCCTTTCTTATACATCATATCAGTTAGTCACGAGTATACTTACTTTGTTGTGATATAAGTTATATCTTGTTATTGAAAATTTGAAGAAAAAAAAAATACATTCTTAGATAAGTTAAAGATGCAAGCGGCAACCTATGACCCGTAGATTACAAATATTGCAAATATTATAGTTAACACTTTCACTGTCAGATTAAGATGAAAAATAATATGAGCATTTTTATATTCAAAGTATAAATAAATAAGTAAAAATTCAAAACAAAATAAAAATGAAATGAAAAATTGAAAACTCAAAAACACCTAATTAAATAATACCTATTTACAGTATATATTATAAATAAAAATAATTGATTGATTTTCTATATATTTTTTATTAATTAAAATATTAAAATTTGTGTCATTCCATATAAATGATAGATCATACATAATACATACTTATTACATATGTACATAGATATTTACTCTTGCTTTAATATAATTTTACATACATGTAAAGTAAAAGTTACCTAAACAAAATAACTATTTATTAAATCAAATTACATTTACTCACATTTTGAAGAAATGATTAGTAAAGAATGTTCTATATCAGCGGTTCTTAAACTTATGTGGTCTAGGGACCCCTTTTTTGAACAATTATTTATCAGGGACCCCCATCCCTGATAAAAAAACCAAAAAAATTTATATATCGTTATATACTACTTAATCACTGATAAATAGCAAAATAAAAATACTTTATGTAAATTATTTCTTGCCAAAAATGTTTCACGGACCCCCGTAAAAGTTTGGCGGTCCCCCCGGGGTCCGCGGACCCCAGTTTAAGAACCACTGTTCTATAATATAGGTATCTATTTATATATAAAAACTTATTTATGATTTAAATACATACAATATATTAATGTTATGTACAGTGCCGGATTTACCATTAAGCAAAGTAAGCAACTGCTTGGGGCATCCGATCCCTGAGGGCACCATCAGAGTGATTCCGGGGGGCACCAGCAGACTATTGCAGTTAATAAAAAAAGTAAATAATAAAAAAATCAATATAATTTTTTTTTGGTAATGATTAAAAAAAAGGTCATAAGAATTGAAATGAGGGCGTTCAGATGATTAGTACTTAGGGAATCACATAGTCTAAATCCGGCACTGGTTATATATTCAAAATAAACTTAAAGTTAAAGTTGATTTCCATTAGTAATATAATTCAATCAAACCTTCAATTGAATTGTTTCAATTTTTTCTTGAATTTTTCTGTTTCTAGGATTCTTGTACGTACGTATATCTATATCCAAACGTTTTTCAAATGTGAGAGGATTTGTTTCCATTTTGGACAAGGCCACGATTTGTTATTTGGAAAATGAGAAGTATAATTTTGGGGGGTGATTTTTTATACTAATCCCTGAATTGACGCCTACCAAAAAATACAGTTTATTTGTTTATTAGATAGCTATTATATGTAAAAATTGCAGAAGGGTCGAATTGGTGGAACATAGTAAAAAAAAAAAAATGAAATTCATATCAGATAATCAGATATCCATATAAAATAGTGTATTTGTAGAGCAGTAACGTTTTGAAGATTCCCATGCAATGTGCATACATAAAACATTGCGCAATTATTTAATTTTATAAACAACTGGTGCAGTTTTTTAATGCTTATCCGGCTAGACGCTTTTTTGTTATGCAAACGTCAAAATGACATTTAATATGTCAAAGTAAATAGCGGTTGTAAAAAAACAAATTACAATTTTTTAAAGCAAATTAAGATAAATCTTTGTAAGGGAATATTTTACAACACACGTTGTGGTAACCTATATTATAGAGAATTGAATGCTCTACAAAAAAGATTCTATAACATTTTTTGCGTAACATATATGTGCCCTTCTTGATATATCTTAAAAAAAAATATTTTGGGGTGTCATCCCTCCCACTTACCAACGATTTTAATAATTTTAAAATGGTACCGTCCTCAAGCCAGACCCAACTAACCAACCAAGTTTCATTAATATCGGTTTAGTGGTCCATGAGTTATGCGTGTGACCTGAAAAAGATCGAGTTAAAATTTTGAAATCGAAGATTTTTGTTCTTATTTTACAACGATCACAAAGTTTCTCGTATCTTCGATATTGCGAGGAAGCAAAAGTACAGTTTAAAGTAGTATCAAAGTTATCATTGAAAGTGATATAATATATTATATTGAATTTATTATCTTAAAAACATACTTATTTTGTGAGATATAAGTTATATCTTGTTATTGAAAATTTGAAAAAAAAAATACATTCTTAGATAAGTTAAAAATACAAGTCGGCAACCTATGACCCGTAGATTACAAATATTGCAAATATTATAGTTAACACTTTCACTGTCACATTTACATGAAAAATACTATGAGCATTTTTATATTCAAAGTATAAATAAATAAGTAAAACTTCAAAACAAAATTAAAAATGAAATGAAAAATTGAAAACTCAAAAACACCTAATTAAATAATACCTATTCACAGTACCTATATATTATAAATAAAAATAATTGATTGATTTTCAGTATATTTTTTATTAATCAAAATATTAAAATTTATGTTATTACATATAAATGATAGATCATACATATTACATACATAGATATTTACTTGTATTAATATAATTTTACATACATGTAAAATAAAAGTTATCTAAACAAAATAATTATTTATTAAATCAAATTACATTTACCTACATTTTGAAGAAATGATTAGTAAAGAATGTTCTATATTATACATATTTATATTAAACAACTTATTTATTATTTAAATACGTACAATATATTAAAGTTATACATTCAAAATAAACTTAAAGTTAAAGTTGATTTCCATTAGGAATATAATTCAATCAAACCTTCAATTGAATTGTTTCATTCAATTTCTGCTTGAGTTTTTCTGTTTCTAGGATTCTTGTACGTATGTATATCTATATCCAAACGTTTTTCAAATGTGAGAGGATTTGTTTCCATCTTGGACATGTCCAAGATTTGTTATTTAGATTTATTACTTTCAGATCAATATTAAAATTACAAATATATTGTGCAATTTCAATACTTTTCATATTATTTGATCTAAGATCAAGTGACTCAATTGATTTTAATTTCGACAAAAGATGGTATTTTATTTCTGTTAACTTATTATTGGCCAAATTTAAAACAGTCAAACTTTCAAATGTCGAATCTTCAAACGTTTGTATAACATTATTCTGCAGATGTAGCTCTTGTAGTTTTGGTAAATTGGAGAATACATTAGCTGGTATTTTACTTATGTTATTCTTTTGTAAATATAAATATTTTAACGATGATAATCCTTGGAAACATTCACTTTCTAATGTTTGTATCCCGAGTCCAGACAGATTCAGTTTAGTTATTCCAGTTAATCCACGAAACATCCCTTTTGTGATATTGTTTAAAGATCTTTCAGGTGAATACAAGTCAAGTACATTTTCCAAATCATTAAAAGCTCCTGCTTCAATATTGATAATAGGATTATTCCTCAAATCTAGCTCTTTGAGGTTCTTTAACGATTTGAAAGTATTTGTTTTAATTTCTGTGAGTTTATTGTTTGATATATTCAGTTTTTCTAACGCCCCCATGCTGTAAAACGCTCCTGGTTCTATTTGTGATATTTCTTGATTATTTAGTTCTAGATCATTAACTTTTATTAGGCCAATAAATGTATTGGCTTTAAGTACTTTTAATTTGTTGTTTGTAATATTTAGATCAGTCACATTGTTTAAATGTTCAAAAGCAAATGGTTCTATCTCTTCTAATGCATTATTATTTAACCAGAGCGTTGTTAAATTTCTTAATTTTCCGAAAGTGTTCCATTTCACTCGGGCCAAATGATTACTTTGTAAATACATAGTTTTTAAATTTTCTAATCCGGTAAAAGCACCCTCTTGAATTTCTTTGATTTTATTCAATCTCAAATAAAGATTTTCTAGACGTGTTAAATATGAAAAAGTGCTGTTCTTTAATATTTTTACCCCAATATTTTCAAGATCTGCAGTTGTTAGATTTCTCAAGTTCTTGAAATGTTCCTTATCTAATATTTCTATTGGATTATTATGTAAATATAAACCATGTAATTTTGAGAGTCCAGTAAATGCGTTTGGTTCTATAATTTCAATGTAGTTATCGTATAAATACAGTTTTATAAGTGCATGACAGTCACTAAAAGCATTTGCGGGTATTTGTTTGATTTTATTGTAATGTAAACGTAACTCCTGTAAACTTGTTAGCCCTTTGAAAGTATTGTCTGTTATTTCTGTGATTTTATTGTGTTCTAAATATAATATTGTTAATTTTGAGAGTCCAGTAAATACGTTTGGTTCAATTATTTCTATGTCGTTATTGTCTAAGTCCAGTTGTTCAAGTGCATGACAGTCACTAAAAGCATTTGTGGGTATTCGTTTGATTTTATTCTTATAAATGTGTAACTCCTGTAAACTTGTTAGCCCTTTGAAAGTATTGTCTGTTATTTCTGTGATTTTATTGTGTTCTAAATATAATATTGTTAATTTTGACAGTCCAGTAAATACGTTTGGTTCAATTATTTCTATGTCGTTATTGTATAAGTCCAGTCTGTTAAGTGCATGACAGTCACTAAAAGCATTTGCGGGTATTCGTTTGATTTTATTGTTATATAAATATAACTCCTGTAAACTTGTTAGCCCTTTGAAAGTATTGTCTGTTATTTCTGTGATTTTATTGTGTTCTAAATATAATATTGTTAATTTTGACAGTCCAGTAAATACGTTTGGTTCAATTATTTCTATGTCGTTATTGTATAAGTCCAGTCTGTTAAGTATATGACAGTCACTAAAAGCATTTGTGGGTATTCGTTTGATTTTATTTTTGTCTAAATCAACGTAATCTAAGTTTGTTAACCCTTTGAAAGTGTTTTCTGTTATGTGTGTGAGGTTATTTCTTAACAAATATAATTCTTTTAGTTTATTTAAATTTACAAAAGCTCCGTCTTCGATGTCATTTATGTTGCAATCAGTTAAATATAATTTTTCTATCGAGTTGGTGCCTATTTCTTCGAATGCTCCAGTTGTTATTGTTTGAATTGACGATTCCTTGACATGTATTGTTTTAACATTTGCGTTGTTTTTGATATAGTTTACAAGTTCATCAATACTGCTGTTCTTACATTCTACAGTTACTTCATTAGTGTTACAACTGCCAAGTATTGAAGGTAGATAACATATTGTGAAGTAGATTACTAAGATATTTGTTATCATGGCGGCCATTTCTGTAAAATAATGTATTTTTGTTAGAACAAAGTCTTCGTATTTTGTTTCATTATGATTTAATTAAAATCGTTTCGAAATTGGATTGTTCTATCGCATTATGTTGTGATATAATTGAGCTATTTCAAGAGTGTTAAAAAGTAAAATTCCCGTTTAAATCATTTTAGTTTTTCTGTCATATACCGGGTGTTAAAAAAAGAGTGTAAAATATTAAGAGGTAATAGTATGGACAAAATAAGTAACAAACTTCTAATAAACAGTGTCCGGAAATTTTTTGTGAGGGAACTACAGTCCTCACGGATGCTTCAAATTACAAATAATTAATTTATATTCTTGTTCTATGATAAAAATTAACAATTAATTAATAAAAATGCATCCTTATCAACAAATATCCATTTTTTATTTCGTTTTTTAGTCAAGTTAGTAAAGTACGTGTAACAGTAATAGAACTGGCTATAGATCTAAGAGGATTCATATTAGGAGGTTTCTTTATATGAACTTTTTTTCTTACTTTTAATCATAGAACAAGAATTATTACTAAACCGAATACTAAATTTCATAATTTTACCAGAAAGGGTGCTCTAGATATTAAATAAAAACTCATTTTGAGCCAAATCTTTGGAGGGCTGTAGTTCCCTCACGAAAAATATCTGGACAAATATTTATTAGAAGTGTTTTGTTTATTTTGGTCCATTCTTTTCCCTCTTTAAATATTTTACACTCTTTTTTTAATACTCGGTATATTTTATAATAATAAAAAATAAAGATGTAGTACAAATTCATTGTAACTTTCTTTTGAATAATTATTCTGAATAATATTGCATTGTTTCTTAACAATTCTTTTATTACAAATAGATATAATTATACTCTACATTAGGGTGTGCCAAAAAAAGGCGATATTTTTTTTCTTCGCTCTCAGCCCAAAATATCTCAGGAAATGCCCAAACAAAGCTCCTGTTAAAAGCGGAGCTCAAAATTCCAATTTTAAGAGGTCCTCCACGGAAGTTGAAGTTTTCCCATCTAAATAACATGGGAAACGGGGTTTTTTAACAGTTTTTTGTCCTGCAAACTGTGAAAAAATTATTTTTGAAAAAAAATGAATGAATGGATCTTTTTGAGTATTAAATTTAGTACAAAAAGTCCCGTTGAGTCAAATTTCTATATTCAATATTTGATTTTTGACAGAGCTTTGAAGTTCAAATTTTCGCATTTTTTCGCGTTTTTTGCATTTTTCAGCTAAACTATCCGAGTTAGGGTAAAATGTTAACTAGCAAAATTGTAGTACGGTTGACATTCTATAAAAAAGTCTCCATCGACTTTTTTGTATTATGAATAACAACAAAGTTATAGACCCATAAACATTTATTTTTTTAAATATTCGCTTTTATGAACTAAAATATTGATAATTGAACAAAGAATTTTATGCAAATTTGTTAGTACATCAAATTTGGAACAAAATTGGATAAGATTTTTTGTATTATCAGTAGTTAAAAGTTACAGATTTATTTAATCATATTTTTATGATTTTTCCACAAAATTATGAAATATATTAACAATAAACATGACATTTTATTAAAATATAAAAAGCACAATGTCGTAGCCTTTATCCCTTTTAGGCTGGTTCCAATAATTTATATAACTTTGTTGTTATTCATAATACAAAAAAGTCGATGGAGACTTTTTTATAGAATGTCAACCGTATAACATTTTGCCCTAACTCGGATAGTTTAGCTGAAAAAAGCAAAAAACGCGAAAAAATGCGAAAATTTGAACTTCAAAGCTCTGTCAAAAATCAAATATTGAATATAGAAATTTGACTCAACGGGACTTTTTGTACTAAATTTAATACTCAAAAAGATCCATTCATTCATTTTTTTCAAAAATAATTTTTTCACAGTTTGCAGGACAAAAAACTGTTAAAAAACCCCGTTTCCCATGTTATTTAGATGGGAAAACTTCAACTTCCGTGGAGGACCTCTTAAAATTGGAATTTTGAGCTCCGCTTTTAACAGGAGCTTTGTTTGGGCATTTCTTGAAATATTTTGGGCTGAGAGCGAAGAAAAAAAAATATCGCCTTTTTTTGGCACACCCTACTCTACATACATATATATGTAAAAAATACTTTAAAAAAACAAGCTTTTAATATTTAGGTGTACTAAAACGAAAAATAAAAACATATAGTTTAAAGTACATAGTATCAAAGTTATGACTAGACAAGTGACTTAATACTGACAAATTAATAAAAAAATAGAACAGAATTTATGGTATGGTATAATAAACATTAAAAAAAAAATACATCAAAATCGGTGCTGTTTCTGAGGATTTTGAAATTTTGATCATTTTCGAGCTTCATTGACTCGACTAATTAGGACTATTCAGAATAAAAGAATGATAAATAAAACTATAACTTACCAGTAATAATGTTATAGTGCCTTTCTTTTAACATCAAATGTAAATCAACCACTCACGAATACTAACTTTGTGAGATTGAACTAATATTTCCAGTTATTACATTTTTAAATATATTAATGACGCATGTCTACCAACCTATGACCCGTAGATTACAGAAATTGCAAACATTTTTACTGTCACATTAACATTAAAAATAATATGAGAATTTTTATATTCACAATATAAATAATGAAGTAAAACTTAAAAAAAAACAAAATTAAAAATGAAATGAAAACTCAAAAACACCAAGGTTAATTTAATTTATTACAGGATGATTCATTACTGTAGTGCCAAATTTAAACAGTAGATTGAGAACAATATTTTAAGCAAAAAACTTCCAATAAACATGTGTTTTCGCAGGCCTGTGTAATTATTATGTCTTGTATTAAAATTTATGTTTCTGGTCATATTTTAATCAAGAATTGAGAACTTGATCAAAAAATTTGAAGAAATAAAAACTCGGGAAGTAATGTGTTAATATCTCTTAAACTATTCTCCTAATGACAATGAAAGGACCCCGTAGAATCCTTATGGGAAAGGGGTTTCGGTCAAATTCTTTGAAACTTTGGATTCTGATAGTCCTTGATGAGTAGATTAAAAGTGTCAATGGGCACTAAGTCCTAAAAACTCAAACTTTTAAGATATAGCCCTCTAAAGTTGGGGATCATGTTCGCCTTTAATTTACAATAAAAAAATTTGTAGAACCTTAATTTTCGCACAACTATTTGTATGTGTTCCTAAAGACTTATATAATCGATTGTCACCATAAAAAAGTAAACTTTTAAATTCTTTAGCCAAGTACTTAAATCTTATTATTACGTTTTTTATTATAAACTATTTTTTTTATTATAAAACAACTGGATTTGTTTATAATTAAAAAAACGTAACAATAAGATTTAAGTGTTGTCATTTCTCAATAAATTGAAAAGTTGACTTTTTTATCATGGCAATCGATTATTGATGTCTTTGGGAACACATACAAAAAGTTGTGCGAAAATTCAGGTTCTACAATTTTTTTTATTGTAAATTAAAGGCGAATATGATTCCCAACTTCAGAGAGCTATATCTTAAAAGTTTTAGTGCCCATTGACACTTTTGATCTACTCATCAAGGACTATCAGAATCCAAAGTTTCAAAGAGTTTGACCGAAACCCTTTTCCCATAAGGATTCTGCGAGGTCCTTTATCAAGGATTTTTTAATATAAATGTCTTGTTATTTTTAAACTTTCATCGAAATCTCTCTGTTATTTTCCTATAGTATCAACCTTCTTAATTTTATCGATTACAAATGAATTTTTAATTAAAGTTAAAACACAAAATATGCACTGAAAATTATTTATCATATGTCAGAAAATTAACGAGACTAAAGTTAGCGCGATGAAGTTCGCTCGCGTCTGTATTAATGTTTTAAAAGCGCTGCTTTAATTATTCAATATACGTCACTCGGCGACAATAATTACAAAATCTAATTTATGACCTTTTAAAAAACGAGACGTACTTCATATTTTCTCAAAGTTTCCGAGACAAATGATTATTTAAGTGTCTTCAAGAATATAGATGATAAATAATGTATTCTCGTTTAAAAATAACTAGCATTCATGTTATACTTATATATTATTTTATAAAAAACACTTCTAATGTAAATTATTTCGCAAATCAACGATCATTATTTGATTGCTATGAATTTGTATTTAACCCATTAAGGGGGGATCCAGCTTTATGAGGCCAAAACAAAGCGTTTTTTGGGTTTTTTTTTATGACACAAAAAAATAAGCAAGTGTAGCGAACTTTTCAGAATATTTTATTGCATATTTGAACGTTAAAAAAATTTGTATTAAGACAAAAATATTCAAACGCAGCCAATTTTTATATGTACATTTGTGCAACGCCTTGCAATCGCAGTCTCCAATCGGCGGGAAAGATGAAGCTCGTAATTTTTGTCTGAGACAAAAAAAAACAAAATAAATTTTAATTTTTATATATTTTTCTTCGAGGTGAACTAAGAAAAAAATTGTAAAATTAAAAAAAAAAAATACGGTTTGAAAAAAAATGAGCTTTTTGCAAGAAAAAAAATCATTTCAACTTGCTAAAAAAGTTGTTTAGAATTTTTTTCATGAATCTTTTTAGTTCAAATAGAAGAGAATTTAAAACTGAAAACAACAAGCTTTGGTTCATTTTGATTGGTCGTTTAGTTTTCTTGCAATCACGCCCGCCAGTTTAGAAAAATGATAAAAATTAAAACTCGAGAAAACGTGCTTCAAAGTTTACGGTCTACGGTATACCTGCTCGACACCCCACTGCGTTTAGTGCTATATCTTTGAAAATATTTCGAATTTACCTATAAAACTTTACAGACATATTCTTAGATATATTAGGAAGAGATTTAAGCAACAAAAAAAATGGATTTTTTGAGACTCATAAAGCAGGACACCCCCTTAACGCCCAAAAAAAAAAAACTAAAACATGCTAAAGATTTTTTTTTAATGAATGTCATCATAAGTCATAAATATATATGATATATGTATATGATAATATATCTTCAAAGTAGTTTATTTCGGTATAGAAAAATCGCATAGTAAAAAATCATTTTAAAGAGAAAAGATAGTATTATTCGAATTCATGAAAGAAAACTTAAAAAAAAAATTACCTACTTAGTAATAAATTCCCCAACATTGCCAAAATCGTCATTTTTGGGACTTACGTTCGGATATCTAAAAAAACAGACATGATGGAATCATTTGAGCAACGAATTCGGTTTTAGCATGACAAATACCTTCTAAATCACTTATTCAAACTGTGAATTTTTTGTTGTTGCATAGTGTTATTGATTTTATTAAAAACATCATTGTTTTTCATATGGGACTGTATTATTATTATTATTATTGTTTGGTTTCAGAAATTACTAATAGAATTTAAAACAATAATATTCGTGATATGTTCGCCGATTTTGTTTTATGATTTTATTGCGACATTTCGTTTATTACAATTACTATGATTTATGTTAACTATATTTAATTAATTACATTCCAATCGAACACACACACACACACACACACATACACACACACACAGCACACACACACACACACACACACACACACAAATTGATTAAAAGTAATGATTGTTATTGTAGTAATAAGTCAGATGAAATTTTATATATTATTTTCAATTTTGTTTGAAATTATTGAATTTTATGCGCATGCAATAATTTTTATTGGATATGAAATACGTAAAGGAATTAATAACAAGATCAAATAGGCATTCATCTTAAATCAGGTATTGGGTTATTTAAAATCATTAATAAATTGATAATTTGTAATGAATAAATTAAATAAAAAAAATGTTTGTTTAAATAGTTTTTTATGGGTTCGATTTATTTATTTTTATTTAAAATTCTTGATGTTTACCAGTTGTGCTTGGTTTAATTATATCCTTAAAGTTTCTGAATTATTATCTAGATCTGTGGTATTTAAAAATGGGTGATATTGTCCCCTTTGGAGTGCTGGATATATCCAGGGAAGAAATGGTGGGGGTAGTTAAATAAATAATTTAATACAGTGTAGTATCATTCACAATTTTCATACAATTTTATCAGATACGAAATTTCAAAGATACGAACTGGTTATTAAGTAGGAAATAAAGTACACTGAAAAAAATTACTGTTAATTTTTAACATAAAAAACATGTTAACGGGAGGACGAAATTTCATTCTGTGAAAAATTTATCGGTAACGTAGTAATATTTTATACCAACAGTATCAAATAAATGTTAAAATAATTATAAAACTTAAATAATTATTTTAACAAGTTATTAATAGTCAGATGAAAAAATTTCAATAACATTTTTATTTATTTACGATGCGTAGGAATGGGAAAAAATTAAAAAAATTGCATAGATTGATGAAAAAAATTTTGATCCTAGAAATTTTTAACACCCGACATGGTAAAATTACTACTACTATTCAATATACTGTATATATACTGTATAGCAGTTTCTATGACGGCGATAGGCCAGATATGAAAAGTAATATAGAAACATAGTAAAATTATAGAGAATGAACGTGAAATTTTCCCAGTATGTCATTGTAATATTTCATTTACTTTATTTTAAATTCTACCGACTTTTCTGTTAATTTTTCTTCAGAAGTTGAGCGTTCTGTTTTAATATTACATATGTACTAAAAAATAACCGCTTATGTTTAAAATACACTCTCAGGGTTTCTAAAAGACAAAATACAATAATAAAAAAATTATATGCAGTAAGTTGTGAGAATGTTGACGTAGGGATCTTGGGTTTATGTAGATCAGAGTAGATTTCCCTAGAGAGTGGAGGGGGGGGGGAATCTTTGAAAATTGCTATTTAGCAAACAAATGCAAACGCTTTAAACGTGGTATCGGATTCTGTTAGATTTTTTGTGTATTTTAGAATAGTGGAACTTGAATCTTTTAAAAAATAATTAATAATATATAATAACAATAACTATGTATATGTAGCTGTGCCCGCGGCTTTGCTCGCGTGGACTACAGAATTATTGTTTAGACATTTTGAAAAATGTAGTTGAAAAAATATAGATATTTTTAATTGTACATAATTTTTTTTTTAAATATAAATAATTTGTTATTTTCAAAGCTTCATCGAAATATCTCTCTTATTTTTTGTGGTATCAATCTCTAAATACTTAGGCAAATAATATATCTATGAAATAAAAAACAAAACACGTGAATCAATGAAGTTGTTTTCGAGTGATAAGCGCATTGACGGAAAGACAGACAGACAGAGAACGTTGTGTTTTATAATAAGTATTAAAGTTATAAACGAACCTGCGTTAAAAACTAGAATTTTTATAATGTTCTGACACAAGAATAGACATTTTTCTCTCTTTATTTTGACATTTGTTGATACTTGGAACAAAAAGTGCATTATCACAAAACATGCAGTAGAAAAATAAAACAAAAGGTCCTTGACTCGTTGTTTTTCAGCTTTTGTGTTATTTTCTTTTGCATGGTTTCAGTTTATATGCGTTCTGAAATCTAAATATACACTACAATGGTGTCAAGACGATTTTTTGGAGGGATGCCATGGCGTAAACTGTCAGAGAACTATATAGAAATTGATTAAAAAAATAACGTAATTATTGTATTTTTAAGGGGGTTGGGGCGTACAGCCTGTTCTAAATTGATTTTTTTTATTATTTCTTACTTAATATGTGCACGGAAGAAAAAAGAAATATTATTTGACGTAGTAATCAGAATCTTGAAACGGTCCAAAATATTGTAATTATTGCTAGGGTAGGTCACGTGTTTGTTACTAAAATTACAATATCAATAAGTAATTAATAATTATAATAATAATACTTTATTTCGTAAAAACAAATAAATGGTATAAAATGTGTCATGATAAAATTATAGGAACATTTATAAAATAAAATATAAAAATATGGAATAATAAAACGGGCAAGTGCGTGTTGGGCACGCACATGATAGGGTTCCGTAGTCATTCTCACTACGATTTATAAAAAGTATTTTTCAAAATTTTCGTGACTGAAGGGTTAAAATCAAAAAGTTATTTGACGTTTTTTATTGCATTTTACGAGACCTATTAAATGACACCCCACTCAATAGGGTAAGTGGGGAAAAAAATGAAAGTTCAATTTTCAGTCTATGAAAGGGGGGTCCAAAATATTTTTGACAATATTCGTTATAATTTTCAGTGAAAGTACTAATTAAAATCTACGTTCTGAAATTTTTTCAGATTTTTTAAATTGATAGTTTAGAAAATAGAGGGGGGGGGCGCTTTTTTAATGACTTTGGAGAGAAAATACATCGTGATCGAAGGGTTAAAATTGAAAATTTATATTACATTTTTTGTTGCATTTTAGGAGACCTTTCTAACGACACCCCACTCAATGGTGTAGGTGAAATTTTTTTTTTGAAAACACTTTTCATTTTATGAAAGGGGGGTCTAAAAAATTTTTATTTTCAAAAATCTTATCATTTCTGTTTTTGGGTCATCAATCTACTGCCGTGTACCAAATTTCATCTTATTATCTCAAAATTTTTCAGGACGGACGGACGGACATGGAGAAACTATAAGGGTTCCTAGTTTTCTACGGAACCCTAAAAAATGGATAACATTATTGTGTGCAGGATCTAAATCTATATTATTGGTATAGTTTAATTTGTTATATCGTAAACCGGGGTTACTTTGATCATAAACATACTTTGTGAGATATAAAGTATATCTTGTTATTGAAAATTTGAAGAAAAAAAAATTACATTCTTACATAAGTTTAAAACGCAATTCGGCAACCTATGACCCGTAGATTACAAATATTATAATTAACACTTTCACTGTCACATTTACATCAAAAATAATACGAGCATTTTTAGGGTTCCGTAGAAAACTAGGAACCCTTATAGTTTCTCCATGTCTGTCCGTCCGTCTTGAAAAATTTTTATATAATAAGATGAAATTTGGTATATGGTCGTAGATTGATGACACAAAAACAGAAATGATGAAATTTTTTAGAAATCCCCTTTCATACAGTGTATTAAAAAAAAAATTCACCTATCCCATTGAGTGGGGTCTTTAGAAAGGTCTCCTAAAATGCAACGGAACCTTTTGATTTTAATCCTTCAATCACGATGTATTTTCTCTCCAAAGTCATTATAAAAGCGCTCCCCCCTCTGTTTTCTAAATTATCGATTCAAAAAATTATAACGAACATTGTCAAAAATATTTTGGACCCCCCTTTCATAGTTTGAAAAGTGAACTTACATTTTTTTTATTTACCCCATTGAGTGGGGTGTCATTTGATAGGTCTCCTAAAACGCAATAATAAAAGTCAGACGACTTTTTGATTTTAACCCTTCAGTCACGAAAATTTTGACTCGTTTTTTTATAAATCGTAGTGACAATGACTACAGAACCCTATCATGTGCGTGCCCAAAATGCACTTGCCCGTTTTATTATATTTAGATTATAAATAAATAAGTATAGTAAAACTTCAAAACTAAATGAAATAAAAAAAAAACAAAGAATTAAATTTATTTTAAAATAATTGATTGATTTTTTATATATTTTTACAAGATTTTATTAGTTTTACAAGCCACCAGGAACTAATAAGTAACGATTAGAACTGAATTGAAAAGTATAGCAACGAAATCAGTGTTTTTAATTTCAAAAATGCAATTAAAAAAATTTTTTTTTCCTTGTACTAAAAATAAAGAAAAAAAAATTAAAATTTGTTGTGATGGACTTTTTGGCCACCCTTGATATATAGTACATACATGGGTGTACATTAAATATTTGTACATATATGATTTCAAACGAAAAAATATATAATTTCAGTAGTTATTTTTTTACCCAACAAATATATTAAATACACTTTGCTGCATCTCTTTCATAGAAAATAACGGCGCCAATGAAAATGGGTTTCATATTCATCCATATTTATGAATTTATCTACAAGAAAGAGTCTTGCATTTTAATTTTGTAACGTGCTTTGAAATTAGATCTTTAATTTAGCATGGATTTACTTCGCGTTGACATTTTAGCTACGAAAGCGAATGATACGTTATAATATGATACCTTGTGCTTTATAACTATTATGATTTATTCATAAGCTATGTATATTATTAACTTTAAAAATAAATAGAAACAGTGCAGCCATACCCCGAACTTACGTCACATTTGTTTCAAAACGAAAAACCAAAAATTTTCGATACAGGACATTACCTTTAGAAATTGAGAGTAAATGAATGTGTGCGTAATTCGAAACGACGTAATTCGGGGTATGGCTATATAAAATAGGTGGAACACTTGGGGGTAAATGCAAGTTTAAAAGAGGTCTATAGTATTTCAGGGGACTATTGGGAGTCTATGGTTATAATAATCTATATCTATAAAAGAGTTTGTCCTTAACCACTCACTCACTCACTCACTCACACAAATATCAACGTACAGACCAAACCCCTCGACCTAGAAACGTGAAATTTCGTAGGTGCCTTCCTTTATGATGTAAGCACCCATTAAGTAAGGATTTTTCGAAATTCAACCCCTACGGGGTTAAAACAGGGTGCCATAGTATATATTTATATAAAAAAATATTTTTTTTGTTCGCATTTTATTGAAAGTTATCGAACACACTCTACAATACAAATAATGAAACAATTATTTGTATTGTAGAGTGGTTAAGGTGTATTTTTAACTTCCCAATAGGGAGTTATTGTAATTGGTCCGAAAATCGAAATCAAAAATTTTAACATATTTTCTTGTTTCAAGGGCATTAGAGTATATTGACACTATTTTTAGAAAAATGTCTGTGTCTGTGTGTGTGTGTGTATGTACGTACGTACGTGTCATTTTTTTCCGGGACGAAATCTCGCGAACAAAAAATGCTATTGACTTCGTTGGGGTGCTAATCGAAGCGTCTTGACGTGAATATGATCTGAAAGAAAGGATTTTTCGAAATTCAACCCCTACGGGGGTAAAAAGGGTGTTTTTTTTCATTTTTATTTTTTTTTTTGGTCGAATTTAGTCGGAACTTAGAATAAATACTATACAATACAAATAATGAAACGTGTATTTCAGTATTTATTTTTTATATGGGTCCAAACAGCCATTAAAGGGATGAAAACCACCATCAAAATTTGAATTTCATACTAATAAATACATCTAATAATTCATGTTGCCTTGGAAACAACACAATTCAAAATTCAAACTGTCAGATTAGTTTTTCTAAAAATGTGCATTATATTATTGACATTATTAGGATATTAGAAAACTAATATTCATAATACAAAGGCTGAGTTTTATTTCTGATAAATTCCATTAAAATTTTTCATATACATATTAAAAAAAAAAATTTATAAACTATAAGATAGTAATATTAATTATGGAAACAATAAGTAATCAGTATTCAAGTATTGTTAGTCATACCATCTTGGGAAGTTGATTGTGTGGACCTAAAGGATCGCACCCCACAGCATTATACGTTATATAGTTTAATTTTATATCCCCGGGTAAAATTGGATCCGACAGCTAGTTAGTTTAAGTGACTAAGAAACCACAGTTTCTCCGTTTTTCAAGTAAAAAAAAAAATTATTTCAGTATTTCCCAAAATTTAACCCCTAGGGTGTTAGGGAGGTGGAAAAAATTGTAAAATATATTTTTTTTGTATTCACCGAATGAAACATGGCACAAGTAGGTACTCTACAAGACAAATATCAGTTAGGAAAATTCAATCCCTATGGGAATGAGGGGAAGGGGGTAAAATTTTGATATATTTATCTTCATAATATCATGAACAATTATTGTTCATGATATTAGTAAATTAGGACAAATTAATATTCAATTAAAAATGAAAGTTCGATACTCAAGCCCTAATAGCATGGGACGGGGACGAGAATAGATTTAGATATATTTATCTGCATACCTGCTTTACTTATAAAGGTAAATTCGGGCAAAATAGTCATCTATTAAAATAAAAATTTCGACATTCAACCCCTAATGGTGAGGGTAGACAGAGTTTGTGTTTTTGATATGTTTATCTGCATAGCTGCTTACGTTATAATGGTGGAGTCGGGCAATATAATATGCAATAAAAAATTCGATATTCAACCCCTAATGGCGAGGGTAGACAGTTTTTACAATTTTTAACTAAGATCCGAGATATTTACATTTTTTTATAGGTAATGAATAAAAATCAATAAAAAAATGTAATATGTCATCCCTTATCACGTATGGAGGGTTCTAATTAGTTTCGAAGTTTACGCGAGCGAAGCCGCGGGATTCCGCTAGTATATGCATACATAAATACAGTTTAAAAGTAAAAAAAATGATTTTCTTCATAGACCCCCTTACATATTACAATTAACATATTTTTGAACGAAATACAATTAGAAAAGTACAATGACCTTTTTTGGTACATTTTTCAACAATATAAAATGTAAGGGGCTCTATAAAAAATCAAAAGGGGCCTATGTGCAAAAAAGGTAGGGAACCTCTGCTTTAAGGGTTAAATACACAATCTGTATGTAAAGTAGGTATCTTGTGCTGTATTAGGATTGGCGAGAGGGGGTTTCATGTATCGTTTACCTTTTAAATTCGGATCGCTTTCGGAATACAATTGAATCAAATAAAAAGTAATGGCGTTTAGGTTGGAATCAATAATAAAACAGTTTGAATAACACTGATGAGTTCGGAAATAATCTTGATCGGTTTAAATGTTGAAATACATTAAATGTATCTATTAGTTTCACTTATTTGAATTCTTGATTATTTAAAATAAAAAAAAACAAGGTTCGATTTTTCATTTATTTAGGTATCGATAAATTTTTACTACTTTTTTTATGCTACATGAAATGTATTGTATAATAAAATTCAATGGGTTTACAGGTTTATGGGGTTCCTTAATCTGATATGACCATTATCTTAGTACCTATGTCTATCTGTCTGTGAAGCTGAGCACGTTCTATAAGGGTAAAACTTATAGAAATATGATTTTTTTGTAATTTTAATTTGCTATTAATTGCTTCCTCGCAATATAATATACGAGAAGCTTTGTGATCGTTTTAAAATGAGAAAAAAAAACTGTTCTCTGATTTTAAAAATTTTACTTGATCTATCCGTTTCAGGTCTGTCTGTCGGTCTGTCCCCCACTCCTTGCCACACGCATAATTCATGAACCACTGAACCGATATTGATGAAACTTGGTTGGCTAGTAGGGTGTGGCTTGAGGACGATCCTATTTAAAAATCATTAAAATCGTGTGAAAGGGGGAGGGGTGACACCCCAAAATATGTATTTTTTCAAGATATCTCAAGAACGACACAAGTTACGTGAAAATTTTATAATCTTTTTTGTAGAGCATTCAATTTCTTATAATATAGATCACCTACGTTTGTTGTAAAATATTCCTTTACAAAGATTTATCTCAATTTGCTTTAAAAAATCGTCATTTGTATTTTCCCTGAATCCATTCTGATTATTTTCACCATGATCTTTGTGTGTCTGTCACTCTGTCTATAGATGCTGCTAATGACAAACTACGGAAAGATGAAATGTTATATTTAAGTTTAATTTTCGTCTCCTTTTTTTGAAAACAATCAATTTTTAAATTTTTGAGTTTAATATAAAAAAAAATGTAAATATAAATTCTATGCATTTTCTGATGTACATTTGTTACCACTGCTTTTGGATCGCTGAATCATTCATATAAACTATATTATTCATTACAACTTGCTGTCGTTTATATTAAATACCTCACAAATAGTGTTAACTGAGATATTTAGTTTCGTTTCAGATAAAATCTTCTGTAAATGAAAATATTAAAATGGGTAGGTATCTACATCTACCCATTTTTATAAATGGAAATGTAAAATATATAAATATATATACATATACAATTTACGCAAACAATTCTTTATGAAAAGAGATAATTTAAATACACATCAGTGGCGTAGAAGCCGACATAATGATATTAACTCAACAAGAATGCAAATTTTAATTAAGAAAAATATTTTTTTGTGACGTATATAGTTTTTCAAATCTCAGCAAATGTTTTTTTTTTAGATTATTGGAATAGGCTGAGATATCTACATGTACAAATGTACATATATACCAAATTTCGATTAAATCGGTCCAGTAAATGTTGAGTAATGTTTCGGATGAACGGACTGACGTATGTATATGTACAATTTTTTTTCTCTATTAAGTCATTAATTCCCATTGTTGCGTAAACGAAACATAAATTTTTTTTTTTTAATATCTCATGAAATGACTTTTTTTGCTGTTAACATCGTTATACAAACTGTTTTAAATATTCCACACTAAGTAATAACTTCTGTTTTTCCAACGTTTTGTAAATGCAACATTTTGTTGAAAAAATAAAAAAAAACATGATTTTTTACTTCAAAAACAGTTCTTTGAGTATATATTTAGTTAAAACATAAAATTAATTTTATTTTCTACCCTTGAAAATTAATGAGTTAAAGTTTTGACGGAATCCTAGATAAGAAATTTATTATTAATATTAAATTAGAAAAAAAAACGTAAAAATGTGGTGCGACACTGATTCTTATACAAATATTGTATGTTTTGTAGAATACAATGTAAACATAATGTATGTATTTATATTTCATACAAATTTATGATGTTTGTGTTATGGATAATGTATTAATGTTCATTTTTTTCATGTAAAAAAAAACCTTTTAGCATATTGAGGATAAATTATAATAACCTACAACTGATTAAGGTATTGTATAGGAATTATGTATACAGGGTGACCTAAGTAAAACGAAACGATCGCGCTTTTGATCATTTAAAATAAGATTTTGAAAAAATGCTCGAACACGTCGATTTTGCATTCGAGGGGGATATTTTTTGCTATAAAATTTTTGCAAGAATCTTTTCAACTCTCAGAGCTATGTGCACAACCCTTAAAATTTTAAATAGCATGATAGGGCATGTGATATCTTATTTGAAAGGTTTTTTCATTCCAAATAAGGTGCTTTTTTTATAATCTGTTTACATGTATAGTTTGGTCAAATTAAAAACGCTTTACTAACGATAAGTGAAAAAAATGTAACTTCAAATATCGGCTAGCTTGAATAAATAAATACACGGTTACTTTAAAAGTGTTATAATTTGTTATTGAAGAACTCAACTTCTTTTAAAAAATTATTGTAAGTAGAGAGACTTAAAAAATATTAGTAATGTAAATCAAATTAACAACGTTATTATGCCAGAGAAAAAACTTAGAAAATATGATGTCCTATAAATAAGACACTGGGAAGTAATGGATTAATATTTCGTTTAAAATGCTCTTCATCATTTCTTACTTTATTAAAAATAAAACACGTTTTAATCGTTTTGTAATCTTTTAAGTCAATACTCGGAAGTATCAAAATTAGAAAATATCAAACTTAATCGTTCATATATAACTTTTAATATACAATTACAATGATATTAGTATTTGCTCTGTCTGGAAATATGCCAGAATTCACTAGCAGCTAGCTTCTTTATAGAAGTAGCGAGTAATAAAGTGCACTATATCGATTAACTGTACCACTTGATTTGTAGTAAGATGACACAAACTGTGTGCCAATGTCGTAGCTCCATCGTTAAATAACTCGTCTGATTTATTAACACGTTCACTACCACACTAGAAGAAAATCTTGACTTTAAGCTGCTGTGGTTGATATTTCGACTAATGGGTCGATTCGCGGTAATCGATACTAGATACTCAAAATAATATTTTATGAAAATGAATAAGTACTAAAATATAAAATTAACAGGCTATTTAGCATCAATTTTCATAAGCTAAAAGAAAATTAGAAAAGTTTTAGTTAATTTTTAAAATATTTCAAAATAGACAACGAAGAAGGTGAAATCACAATAACTTACTTAAGAATAAGTGACGATCGTGGCAAACTATTAAGTCTTTGACAATTACATATCAGACGTAACGGTTGGCCAAATTAAAAAAAAGTTACCCTCACAAACATTAATGACTAAGGGTGACCACATTTATTATAAATTTAACGAGTATAGTGATGTATTTGATAAATAATTGTTGTAAGTATTACCTAGTTAATAATATATGTATTATCAGTTAAAAGGGGAAAAGCTACTTTGACGGAATTTTTTATGCATTTTTTTAATGTACTATCTCCATTTTGTGAAAAAATAAAATAAAATAAAATAAAAACAGAAAACAAATTTCAAGAATGAAATATAGCGGATTAATCGAACGCAAACTAGACAAAATAGTTTTTGATGACGTAGTACGTAAACATGTGCTTTACAATACGGATTAACCCGGCAGTAGGCACGTTATATTATATAAATGGCACTGTTGTTTGTAAAATATTAAAATAATTTTTTTGAATATTTTTTATAATTGAATATTTATTTTCTCCAAAAAATTTAAACCAAAAAGTAAAATCCATTACTTTTGTGAGGGGTCATTTTTTTTTACTGTACTGCTCGTTTGTGGGCATGGGTTTATTGAGAAAAAAGCGATTGTTTTAATGTCAAATACAGAAAAAAAGTCGATCTTATTGGAAATTTGTGATTGAAAAATGCTTAATAAATTTATCTTGTTAATATAACTATATTTCCTCAATATAATAATTAAAAAAATCTTATAGTTGATATTTTATTAATTTGAAAAATATATCTTCATGTTTACCTAAAAATCTTTTCATTTGTCAAATTAATAAATAATTTATTACACCAACTAACGAAACTCTAAAATAAATTAAACATAATGGTTGTATTAATAAATATTTATTAGTGTGAATATTTTTTACACCACCCAACTAGTGAAAGTGCAATTTTCGATATGGTAAATTCAGTGATGTCATTAATAAAATATTTTTTTGTATTTAAAATATATGTTTTGAATACGAAACAAAATTTTTACCGTGATTAGAACATTGTTAGTAATTATATACATTTATCAATAAGATAAACGTGGATTTTACCATGTTGATATTGGTAAAAAATTATCATATTAACAAAACAACCTCTATCGGAGAAAATTCGATCAGGGATTTTTTACATTGATCACATTTTTTAACACATTATAGACAAATATTTTTTTTCTGTGTAGACTACTTCTGAAAGTTTGTCGGAATGTTTACGGGACACCTTGTATAATATGTATATTTTTACCTCGTAACTAAAGAATATATAAAGAAGATTTGTTTTATTTTAATTTGCATTGTAAAAATTCATGGTTGTATTGATTTAAATCAATTAACAATCAATGCAACCCAACTGTAATGATTTTTTACATTTTTTTAATTAATATAATTTTTTATTTTTTTCAGATAACGGGCTGGATTTCAAGCATACCTTTCTTAAAGAAAGAAAAATGAAAAATCATTCGCGATGTGTGGACCCTATATTCGGGTAACAGACGAATAAGGTAATGGCCTCAGTCTTGAATACTTTAAGGTTAGGTCTAGCCAGGCCCAGATAGAGGGGGGGCTAGGAGGGCCATATGGCCCGGGGGCCCCGGCGCCTTGAAAATTATTTGTATTTTACATATTTTTTGATACTTATACTATTTTTAACAGAGGTTATTTAAAAAACATAAATATACTGCAAAAAAGATACACCTTGTGGTAAAAGTTTAAGTAGAAAGCAAAATTTTCTTAAAAAACCCCTGATTTTTAATACAAAAATAATATCAGAAAATTATTAGAATTTTACCAGTACGAAATTTATTTGGAATGTCCTTATGCTCGGTGGGGGGGGGGGTATGGGGCCCCCAAAATGTGAGGTGGCCCGGGCCCCGTTGAAGCTCTCACAGGGCCTGGGTCTAGCACACTGTAAAAAAAGATTTGGTTTCAAAAAATTTTGTTTTTAATTTATATTCAGAACACATTTTTTTTTTAATTGATGGGATTTATTTTTGTAATTCTCATGAAGTCATGTTACTAATAAAACAACTGCCTCTTTATTAAATAAATTTAATTACCAAAATCCGCAAAATCTTTTATTTTGTATGTTTTTCTTCAGTAATGAAAAAAGTGATGAACACTTGCTCTTGCTAATGATAAGTAATCCGACACAAAAATTATAAAATAAAGAGTCGTAAACTTTAAAACAATGTAAAGCATTTATTTAAAAAAAATATACTTTTCTTGATAGTGTGGCCGAACTGCGATAATTTATTTGTCCACTGTTTTTAAACAAAATGATCAATTATCATCAAATCACGCTGTAAGACAGTTAAATGTATATAGATTAAGGGAGTGTCCTGCTTTATGAGTCTCAAAAAATCCTTTTTTTTATTGCTTAAATCTCTTCCTAATATATCTAAGAATAGGTCTGTCATCATTTTTCTAAATTGGCGGGTGTGATTGCAAAAAAAACTAAACGACCAATCAAAATGAACCAAAGCTTGTTGTCTTCAGTTTTAAATTTTCTTCTATTTGAACTAAAAAGATTCATGAAAAAAAAATATCTAAACAACTCTTTTAGCAAGTTGAAATTTTTTTTTTCTTGCAAAAAGCACTTTTTTTCAAACCAGTTTTTTTTTAATTTTAAATTTTTTTGGGTTTTTCTTAGTTCATATAGAAGAAAAATATATAAAAATTAAAACTTACTTTGTTTTTTTGTTGTCTCAGACAAAAATTACGAGCTTCATCTTTCCCGCCGATTGGAGACTACGATTGCAAGGCGTTGTACAAAATTTCATATAAATTGGTTGCGTTTGAATATTTTTGTCTTAATAAATTTTTTTTAACGTTCAAATATATGCAATAAAATAATCTGAAAAGTTTGCTACACTAGCTTATTTTTTTCTATCCTAAAAAAATTCCCCAAAAAACGCTTATTTTTTGGCCTCATAATGCAGGATACTCCCTTAATATTCAGCAATGGCAGTAATCAAATATCAACAAATATTTCTAATTCAGTACATTTCATTAAAAAAAATGTTCACTACTAGGGTATCGTTCAAGGTTGGTGCCAGTACCTTATTTGAGTGAATTTTAGGCATTAAATATTAATAGTGAAAAAAGTGTTTTTAAAAATGAAGTGCAAAGGGCAATTATAAAAAAGTGAAGTGCTTACATAAAATATTGTGTTTTGTGTTTTCACCATAGAAGTCACCTCTTCTAGATCTTCTTCAAGGTTTGAATTTTAAATATTAATAGTGTGCTTAGTAGGTATCTGGTCCAACGTTTCACCCCTTCCCAAGCGGTCGTAGGGCTTGACCAGTAAGCCCTCCGCTTAGATACAGTTCTATTTATTGTATCGTATTTCACCAAACAGATACACTACCGCTCAAAAGTTTGAATACACCTAGTTAAATCAACGAAAATTGATATAAACCTGTATTAATCATTAATTATTTAGCAAAAAAACTTACAAAAGTATTTTTTAAAACAATGTGACTAAAAAATAACTGTATTTTGTAGTTAAATATAATAAAAAACACTAAATATAGACCTCATCCAAATATCCTCCTCGAGCCTTGATAATTGCCTGACAAATTCATGGCATTCTAGAAGTGAGTTTATCTAACATATCTGCTTTTATATCCTTCCAGGCATCTTGCAATGCTTCCCAGAGTGTAGTTTTGCTATTGGGAGCTATTTTTCTGACTTTTCTATCGAGTTCCTCCCAAAAAAATTAATCAGAGATGCATCATGCGATTGTGGCGACCACATCATCAATTTCAATTGTCCAGCCTTTTTTTTCGACACAAAATAGTTCTTACAAAGTTTAGATGTATGTTTTGGGTCATTATTTTGTTGAAATACAAAATCATGACTCAAAATTTTTCATCCCGTAGGGATTACTTTATTTACAAAAATGTTATGATATACCTTTTTGTCCATAATACCATCTATTTTTACTAATTACCCAACTTTTTTCCCTCCAAAACATATCCACACCAGAACACTATCACCACCATGTTTCACTGTGCAAATTAAGCATTCTGGTTAGAAGCGTCCACCAGCTGGCCGACGGACAAATTTTCGACGCTTTGACTCAAATACTTCAAACTTCGATTCATCCGTCCAAAGAACTTTACGCCGCTAGTCTAATGTCCAATCCTTATGCTGTTGAGTCCATTTCAGTCTTTAACAATATTTGATTACCTTACCAGAGGTTTTTTTGCAGTCACTCGAACATACAACCCTGTATTGTAAGGCGTCTCATGATAGTTGAAATTGAGACAAGTTGTTCTCTGGAGTTATTTATATCTGTGGTAATATCAGTGATGGTTAACTTTAATTATACATTGATAACATTGCTTACTTTCCTTCTTCATGTATTGTTGTCACTTTAGGCCTCTCAGAGCGTAGCTAAGATTTATTTTTGACAGTTTCTTCAGCCCTAGCGAGCGAGCGCTGCATAGCGCCCAGATAATTCTGCAATTTTTTTGTAATATTTCGAAGAGAAATCTTTTCCTTTCTCACAATAACTGTCTGAGCATGAGTTTCTACGCTTTATTCAGTTCTTTTTAGCTTCATTGTATATAAATTTTGAAAAAATATGTATTTTTTTTAATTTTGTTAATTTTCACTATGTAAAATCAATTTGACTAGTTGGAAAAATGTAAAAAAGCCTTCTAATGCTTTATATCACTTTATGTACTAAAATTGTTTGCCATACAATTATATTATGCTGAATTAAACACTAACAATAAACAGAAAATTGGCAACAAACAAAATTGAAAATAGTCAATTATGACAAACGTGCACATAATAAGAACAACAATGATAATTTCTTAACAAAATAGTCAAATCTAGTTTAAAGGGATAGTTTCTTACTATTAACCACCTTAGAAAACTAGAAAAAAGGAAAATATTGCATTTTTAGCTGGTGTATTCAAACTTTTGAGCGGTAGTGTACATTGATCTGTTTTGCGACTTACGAATTTATTTGGTATATTTATTTATAGCTGTCCTTCCGATTTAATTGTTTTCCGGTCTAGCGATGAACCCTATCTGTTAGTTTGGATCTAGACGGTCCGTTATCGGATAGTGTTGATCGTTGGGCTCTATAAGGGACGCGGAATATTCAAAAACGACGTACCGTGGTCCGCTGCCCATTTGGAATGTCTTAGGTAGGGACGCAAAAGGTAGACTTGGTTGATATTTTGTAATACGTCAATGGGCCTTAAGTTAAAAACAAGTGTTAAGTGATCTTGTCTAGGTTATCTTAAGCGATATCTCACTGAAAATGTGATATATAGTGATTAGATGATATATAGGTATCGCTGGAAGGTACTAGCAAGGAAAGTTAATACTTATATCCTTGTTTTTATGCTTGAAAAGGTCTTAGACGATGTCTGCCTTGAGCGGGTGCGTTTGGGCGGCACAATATTCAAAAACGACGTACCGTGGTCCGCTGCCCATTTGGAATGTCTTAGGTAGGGACGCAAAAGGTAGACTTGGTTGATATTTTGTAATACGTCAATGGGCCTTAACTTTAAAACAAGTGTTAAGTGATCTTGTCTAGGTTATCTTAAGCGATATCTCACTGAAAATGTGATATATAGTGATTAGATGATATATAGGTATCGCTGGAAGGTACTAGCAAGGAAAGTTAATACTTATATCCTTGTTTTTATGCTGGAGGAGGTCTTAGATGATGTCTGCCTTGAGCGGGTGCGTTTGGGCGGCACAATATTAAAAAACGACGTACCGTGGTCCGCTGCCCATTTGGAATGTCTTAGGTAGGGACGCAAAAGGTAGACTTTGTTGATATTTTGTAATACGTCAATGGGCATTTAGTTTAAAACAAGTTTTAAGTGATCTTGTCTAGGTTACCTTAAGCGATATCTCACTCAAAGTGTGATTAGATGATATATAGGTTTCGCCGGAAGGTACTAGCAAGGAAAGTTAATACTTATATCCTTGATTTTATACTGGAGGAGGTCTTAGACGATGTCTGCCTTGAGCGGGTGCGTTTGGGCGGCACAAGTAGACACACTTACCTCTACACAACCAACACCTTATATTGTAAAACTTATCCACTACACACAATTGTATGTTTATGTATGTATTTATTTCAGGATTTGGACTCTGCTGTGTCGTTTTCCAGACACGGCGGCTTCGAGGGATTTTAAAATAAATTTTTGATTTATAATTTTAAGGATGAGTGGCAGGTATCTAATTTTTATGAGAAATAGTTTAAATTTGGATAAGTTATTCTTTAATAAATCTTTAGGAATCACACAAAAATTTAGAACGTTTTACCACATAGTTATTTTTTTTTAATAATTAGCATGGGCTCTTATGGCAAAAAAGTGTCACAACTCAAAAAATGATTCCAAACTACTATATATTTCTACTAAAAATTGTAATTAATGTACTTCGTATTCCTATACAGTCAAAACTAGCATATTCTGAAAAAATGTCACATTTTTTATTTTATTTTTTTAAATAAATCACTAAGCCTTTTAATAGTTACTATTTTTTAGACATTACATGAATACTGAAATATTTAAATTAAATACTGTGAATCAGTCATTTTCATATACAATACCTTTAAAATTTTGATTTACCTAAATTGTTATAATTTCATTTATTCCTATTTCCAAAAAACTACATTTTTTGAATTGTTACACTTTTTTGCGGGGGTGCAGCGTGGATTAAACAACGATTTTTTTATTTTATTTTTATAACACGTAACTTACGTATTTAGCAACAAGTTTCATGAAAAATTTTATACATAAACAATAAATAAATTTCTAGGAAAAAATAATAATTGTTGAAAAATATTAAAAAAAAAATGTCGTACTCAAATATAATGATTTTTTTTATTGTACCTACACTTTTTTCATATATCGTATGTAAACATAAGAACTGCAAATATTATTATTTTCATGGCATTTGTATGTTCCACGTATTTCTGTTCTAAATAGTGTTATTTAATAATATTTTAATTTCTATCATTTATAATAATACTAGCTGATTTTCGCGATTATCCCCTTAGGGGTTGAATTTCGGGAATTTATGAATTTTAGTGGGTGCTAACATCATAAAAAGGAAGATACATACGAAATTTCACGTTTCTAGGTCCAGGGGTTTAGGCTGAACGTTGATGAACGAGTGAGTGAGTGGTTAAGGACAGAGTCTTTTATACATATAGATTTATTTTTTCATATTATCAACACAAATATTCATTTTTTTGGTTAAAATTCTATAAATTAATTTTTAACTACGGGTAAAAGGTTTTAAACCAAAGATAATGTAGTTTTTAAACGAATTTGACTTTCATACAAGCATTTAAAGAGAATAATTCATTATTTGATTTCTTACTTCCATGTTCGAAGAAATGGAAGTATTGTAATACCGTCAAAAAATCATGTCCGAAAAAAAAGCAGATTCTGATTGTACTAACTTCAAAACGTAAAGAAAAGTTAATTTCCGCATGCCGGCTGTGCGTGTGTCTGGATGTAGAATTTTCTTCCGTGTACGATAACTACTGTAGATATGCACCGATTTGAATTATTTTTGGGGAAAATGTTTGCCTCAGTGAGTACTCCAGACCTATTGATTTTGGTGCTAATCGGTTTATGGGTTTCCGAAATATTCGAAAATTTTGTACCAATTTTCGTCTGAAAAGTGATTAGTATCTCACCAATTTTGATAAGACTTGGTACACTTGTAGTTCAATCCAATCTAAGGGGCTCTTATTTCATAAACGTGCCGAAATAGCCACTGAAGGGGTGAAAACCACCCTCAAAATTTTAATTTTAAATATTAATAAATTCATGTTGCCATGGAAACAAGCGCAGTTAAATTCAAATGTCAAAATTATTATTCTACAAAAATGTTAATTATACAACTGACATTAATGTCTAATTAGAATATTAGAAAACTATTATTTATAATACAAAGGTGAGTTTTATATTAAAAATATTGTAAAATATATTACAGAACATGGAAGTCATGTATGGTTCTCCATACCGATATTTAATCGTTCTTTGCATCTATATAGATTTATATTATTTTTGATTTAGGTTGTACCTGCCATACATCCTTAATATTAGTCAGTTTGTAAATTAGAATATATCGTGTTACTTTTCCTCCAGAACAGATACTGAATAGCACACTTAGGTTAAAGCGGATTTGCTCTCTTCTTAGCGACTACAAATATGTATTTATTTACTTTATAAGTCAGTTTAATCTTTTTTACTTTACAGGTTTTTATAGGCAACTTCTGTATTTTATACGTTATTTATTTCTAATATGTTATATCTTAAAGATAAGGAAAATAAAACTCAGTAATCTTGTTTTATTTTTTAATCTCGTTGGTAATTTTTTTATTATCTATTTGTAATTGTAAAAATATATACATATTTTCTTAAAGATTACTGAGTTTTCTGTTTCTGGTCATTTCTAGGAAGAGAGTTTTTTTTATTTCAGAAAAAGTTTGTGAAAAAAAAGTATTTACAAAAAAAAAATAATAATCAAAATCAGTGTTTCTCAAATTTTTTTGTTAATTAAATTTCAATAATATTATCATTATAAAAATGTCTATACGAAATATATTTTGAATTTGAAAAAAATATATCATTGAAACGAGAAACACTGTTTATATGTTTTAAAATTTAATAATTTTATATAAATATAAATTTTCTTTTTTATTTTAGATAAATAATCGATTGTATCATAAGAATATTTATATCTTTTATCTATATAAATTAAAGTTATTTAGACATTTCGAGTTCTGAAATTTTTAAAACAAGAAAAATGGAATTCAATAAGAGCAACAAAATGTATACATTGGATTTTAAAATAATTAAAATAGTAAGTATAAAAAATAAAATCGTAGAACAATTTTTTTTCATTTTAAAATGAACACAAAGCTTCTCGTATCTTCGATATTGCAAGGAAGCAAAACAATTAATTTTTATTTTTCAGATTATAATTTTATTAAAACCAAAATATTTCTATGTGGGCTCCTTTTATTTTAGCTTGTTCTGGGTTAATAATTTTTGGCATTTGTAATAATTATTATGAAGGAGTCGACTTCTCACAATTTTTTAAATATAGATAATAATAATAAATTGAACGCGCACCTACTGCAGGGTTAATACAGTTGTGTAATTGAACCCAAACTATGAGGTAGGAAATAGTGATTAGTAAGTTACTAATTGGGTCCGGATAGAATCATGATTCGTTTTCAAATCAATTCAAGTTTTGCTGGTATTTGTATCTATTTAGGCATCGACTACATTAAACATATTTACGAGTTTAGAAGTGGGCGAGTTAGTTAGTACGATAGTGATGATGATACACAAAACATTCTACTCGCTCACTAGCAACTAGCTAGCGAGTTTAAACCACGTGTTGTGAATAGGAATAATCGGGATACTCGTAGCTAGTTCACTAGCAACACACGACTAGTTTACTAGCTAACAAGTCCACACGCAAGCGAGTAGTGAGTAAAGTAGCCCGGCTTTCAACTTTTGTCGCAGATTGTTTACAATCTGCTTATTAGCTAGTGAACATTATTACACTGGGCGAGTTTACTAGCAGCTAATAAATTCGCTTTTCGTTTGTAAACTCGCTTAATGTATTGTGTTATAAAAAAACATTATTTATTTCTATTCTTATTTCTATCTTTTTTAGTGTTTTGTAACAAATAAAAAAAAAATACTGTATCTGTCAGTCTGTCTGTGAAAGTCTTCTTACTACTGAATGATTTGATCTAAATAGCTGAGATTTGGCATAATTATAGTAAAAAATAGTGGACCAATAAACAGACTTGAGTTTTAGAAATATTTTTTTATAGTTTTGGAACTTTATAAAAAGTATTTTTTAAATAAAATATTAAGTAGGTAAATAATATATTGAAGTAAAATAACGAACACTTTAACACCATTTTGAAGTTTCTGAGTTCTATATTTCCAAAGTTCTATGTTACCAAACATGAAATGATTTTATTAAATTCAGATAATGGTGATTTTTATTTAAATGAACGTTACTTAAAAGGTTGTAACTATTAAACGAATTTACGAAATGAATTAAAATTTTATTATATAAAACTATACTATATAATGAACTATTTTGACATAAATCTGAAGTTTCTAAGATCTATATTTCCAGAGTTCTATGTTATCAAACATAAAACGATTTTATTAATTCAGATAATGGTGATTTTTATTAATAAACGTTACCTAAATGGCTTCGAATTTCTGAAATGAATTAAAATTTTAATACATAAAACTGGACTATAAAAAGAACTATTTTGACATAAATCTAAAGTTTCTAAGATCTATACTTCCAGAGTTCTATATTACCAAACATAAAACTATTTTATTAATTCAGATAATGGTGATTTTTTTAATGAACGTTTTCTAAAAGGCTATAACTATTAAACAAACGTTTAACGAATTTGTGAAATGAATTAAAATTTCAATATATAAAACTAGACTATATAAAGAACATTTTGACACAAATCTGAAGTTTCTAAATCTATACTTCCAGAGTTCTATGTTACCAAACTTAAAACATATTTTATTTATCTATATTTAGAATAGTTGATACATTTGTTGATAATCCGAACCGTTTTGTGTTACGTTGAACCATATTGCCCGTCATGAGTATAGGACATTCAAAATTTCCGGTTTGTAACGCGCACATACTCTCTCTGTCTGACGCGTAAAGGATCAAACCGGATGTGGACGTGACCAAACATAAATTATGAAAACTTTACAACATCCGATTGCGCTTCGGTTAAGAGTCATGTTAAAACGGCGTCTGTTATAAGACATACATAGCAGAGTATCTCGCTGGGTTCGTAATACGTCACCGTGCGTATATAACCGTCAAATATGACGAAAGGGCAATTAACTGTTCGTATTATAATACGTGGAAGATATAGTTCTGTAAGTTGTATGGCAGTGGTTTCCAAACTTTATGTAACTACGCCTCCCTTTAAAAAAAAATTATCTCTGGCGCCCCCCCCCCCCTTTATTTCATAAAATTATACAGACATATTTTAAAAAGGTATTAAATGTATTTTTTTGCGTATAAAATTTATTTTTAATGCGATGAATATGCTTGTTTATTAGTACAAACTTCATTAAGAGTAGGCGCACACTACAGACCAAACTATCGGCCGATAGTTTGGTCGGATTGGACTGTACCCCCGCACACTACTACAACTAAACTGTCGGGTTCATAACGTTAATAAAGTTTGAAGGGAATCGTACAGCCTTTCAAACTTTTTGATCGGCCGATTTCGAATCGTTATAGTGTGCGCACTCGCATATATCTCAATGGTAATTAAGAGACCGATCAAACTATCGGCCGATCAAAAGTCTGTAGTGTGCGCCTACTCTAAATCTAGGTCTTATTAAGGGGAGTGATTTCATTCTGATTTTTTTATTATAATTCTATCAGTTTTGCTTTTTCAATAATAGTTGTCAGACAAAAACTACACAGTAACGTCCCTTCTAGAAACAGAAAAATATAATGTTGTTATAAAAGTTTATTTATAATTATATATTTTTATTTATACACCTTAATGTGATGTTATGAAAATTAAATTTCTCTTAAACTTTTCGCGCCTCCCTTTGCACTAGTCCGCGCCTCCCAGTTTGGAAATCACTGTTGTATGGTGTTTATGTTACCGGCAATGTATGAAATCCGGCATTGTATAAAATTCTTCGGTATTCTATAGAATGCCTAAAAATCACCAGGCAATGTAAAATTGAAATTAATTATATACAATTTCCTAGGCAATGTATAGACATAAATAAGGTGAAACAAACAATTTTGGTTCAGGCATACATATAGGCTTATTTATTGTAATAAAATACTAAAATACTGATTATTTATCTTACTTAATACTGGCCTAATATGTTATTAAATGACTAAATAATATCTAATATTTTTGTATGTTTTTTATTTTAACAATTTTAAATCATATACTTAATATTCGTCTGAACTTAATATTTTATTTTATTTATTATAACAATATATAAAAATTATTTCATACTTTGCTTGAAATCGTTAGGCATTATATAGAATTCCTAGGAATTATATAGAATATATAGTAAATATTTAATATTTTTCAATAAAAAATGATATTAAATAAGTTGAATATATACTTAATAAAACGTCCTTTACCTAATTCAAAAATAATTAGTTATATCTGTAAAAAAAAATCCCAAACATTGACAATTTTTTGACCCGTCATAGTGTCTACCCCCTTTAAGTACTTAGTTAAGTAGTAGGATAATATTCTAAATACATATGACAACAATATATTTCTTGTACAATGAACCAGAAGGGCTGGAGAAAAGAACATAGTGCCCTTACCTCCAACTTCAGTAACTTGGAGATTGCTTCCAAACAGTAAAATTACGAATTAAAAATTCCAATCTCGAAATAAAAATTATACATATGTACATACCGGGTGTCCCAGATAACTTTTCCAGCATGGGGATCTCAGTATCTATAAGAGATACAGACTTGGTTAAATGAGATGAATTATTTGTAAGAAAAGGGTGAGAATTACTACACAAAAAAATATTCATAATTTTATTTGGTTTGGGCGGTATACCCAAAAAACTGAAAATTCAGAATTTCTTTAAATGTCTATAACTTTTTTGTCAAAGTAGATAGGTATTTTTTGTAAACGGTTTCTCAAAGCACTTTTTTGTGTAGAATCGATTGGTATATTTAGATTTTTTATATCACTTTTAGTTTCCGAGTTATGAGCCCTAACTTTAGTTTTTCTTATGGGCCACTAAGTTGACTATAGCATATTTGAACGTGTTTTTTACTCTACTTTGCAACGATATGTCACTTGCCATATTTATTATCGAAAAAAAAAAATATAACGTATTTTTTTTAAATAGTTAATTGTTTTCAAATATTCATTTGTTATTTTGATTGTTGATATTGTGATTTTTGTTTACAATTTTTGTTTTTCATGGCTCACTTAAATGTTTGTAATAAAATACTTAATAAATATCATTGGCATTTAGTACAGCGACTTATTTTCGATAATAAGTATGGCAAGTAACACATCGTTGTAAAGTAGAGTAAAAAACACGTTCAAATTTGCTATAGTCAACTTAGTGGCCCATAAGAAAAACTAAAGTCAGGGCTCATAACTCGGTAACTAAAAGTGATATAAAAAATCTAAATACACCAATCGATTCTACACAAAAAGTGCTTTGAGAAACCGTCTACAAAAAATACCTCTCTACTTTGACAAAAAAGTTATAGCCATTTAAAGAAATTCTGAATTTTCAGTTTTTTGGGTATACCGCCTAAACCACATAGAATTATGAATATTTTTTTGTGTAGTAATTCTCACCCTTTTCTTACAAATAATTCATCTCATTTAACCAAGTCTGTATCTCTTATAGATACTGAGATCCCCATGCTGGAAAAGTTATCTGGGACACCCGGTATACTACATACACGGAGAAAACTGGAACTCAGATTTTAGGATAAATTACAATTCCTAAATATAAATTATAATATTTAATTAACAATTACAGTTCGTCTGTAAATTATTGCAATAAAGATAGTAAAGTTTATAGAATATGAATTTTCACAGTTCAAAATTTTAATAATTACTTGAAGGCTAAGTAATTTTTCTTATCCCACAATAAAGTTATAATAACTATTCGTATGCAGCAGTACATAAATTTTACTATACAGCAGATAGTAAAAAGTACAAATAAGAGTATAGTCAAAATATGTATTAAATATTGTGATATAGCAAGCCGCAGCACGGTTCCTAAACTGTGCTAGAAATTTTACTAACCGTTTAATAAATTCTTATTACTATCTAGTTAATAATATTAAACTTTGACTGCATTTGTACTCCTAAAATAATGCATGGTACTGCGTAGCAACAAAACAGTATTGTTTCGACTGGCGATGTATTCGTTTGTGTTTCGAAAAAAATACTTTTTTTATAAAATTTTTATATTTTATTAGCAATATAGCGTGATTTAACGGTCATTAATGAAAGTGATTTCGAATATTAAATGTTGTAACAGTGTTATTGTATATTTATAATACTTCAAGCTTCAACGGTCATTTTTTCTTACAATAAGAATAAAGTGATTTTGACTAATATTACTATGAATCAAGTTGATATAAAGTTATTAAAGTCATGGGATTTATCACATTTAATTCCATAATTTGAAGGTAATCATTAAGCGTTCATGTAATTCGAATGAGAGAGACACGTCTAAGTGATTTCGCATGTTCTAGAAAGAGATGGACACACATACTTGCAAACAGTAAGTAATATGCTTATTATCTGTTGAAAATATATAATTTTTGCTTTATGTTGTATTACTTAATAATTAAAACATACAAATAATATAAGTCCTGTTTTATTATTTGCATCGTTTTATTAATAATTAAATACTTTTTTAGTAATTGAAACGCATAATATATAGTTTATTACAAATATATTTTTCTGTAATAGTAGAAATATATTAATAAGTGAAAAACCATATTATATGTACTTATTTAGTTTGGTGGAAAATTTTAATGCCACTTATTTCTGTCGTTTTTGCTATATCTACTAAACGAAAAGATATTAATAATATTTTTAATAAAGAGAATTTATATTTAAGAGAAAATATATTTCACTAAATTAAATTTTTGTTTTCATCTGACATAATAAGTGAAATTTTCATTATATTTAAATTTTCTATTTTTATTATTTGTTCATTAATTAGGTTTAATAGTCTTAATAAAATATATTTGTATAACCTACATATTGTATTCCATTTAACCTTTGTTTATTATTTATTTTAAAATATGTACATCACTTATAAATACATAAAGTTGCTCATAAATTATTGTATGTAATAATGTATGTATATCTGTATTTTTTAATTAATTGTAGATTTAGCTTGTATTTTAGTATATAGGTGACAAGAATGTATATTTGCAATATTTTCAATGTTTCAAACAGTATTAATCAATTTGGTTTCATTGACTATAAATTATTTATTGTTATCTACTTACAATAAATAAACAGTAGCCAATAATACTAAATTGTTTATTACTATATGAGGCATTAAAAATATTGCAAATATACATTCATGTCACATATATACTAAATTACAAGCTAAATCTACTATTAATTACTAAATTCAGATGTATATACATTATAATTATTATAAAAAAAAATAATCAAAATTAAATTCTAAAATTGAGAAAATCTAACATTAAATAATAATAAGTTTTACCAAGCAAATAAAAAATATTTATAAATCGAGTGTTAAAAGATATTATTATACAAAGTATAATCATTTTTACTAACTGAATAGTAGACATTCAAACACGGCTATCTTTAACGATTACTATACGTCGGTTAGTAATTTATCTTTTGTGCTTCGGATGTTTCGCTAGATTTCAAAAGTGTTTTCGAATTACTATATTTTTAGTAACTTTTTATCAAATGGTACGGCAAAGTTTGTATATATTTCATGCTTCATTTTTCTCCGTGTAGTTTCTTGATTTTTATTTTATTTAAAAAAAAAATAATTTGTCTTTAAGATAATATATTTTTAAATAATATATTATGATAATTATGATCCACTTAATTATTATACGTCCCTGGTAAAGAAGAGATGGTTAAAGAAAAGCATGAAGAACATGAATTACATTTCGCACGAACCATTGATTCCGAACACTGTTCGCATTATTAAACGTGCGCTAATGATCTTACACCGTGCACTGTCTTATAAAAATACATCCACAATTTAATTGGGTAGAAATTGTACGTTTAATTTTTATGAATTTATGACTGTAATTAATTTATATCGATCTGGAATATTTAAACTGTCTATATAGATCTTTCTTGACGTTAATTTGTTCTGAAATTCTGAAAGATTGAATGGATGATTAAAAATATCTTACTTTATTAATTGTAAGATAAATAATCTAAAAATAACTCAAGATATAACGTTTTTTTATCTCTTAATATGTCGGGTATTAAAATTAGTTTTCTATAGCACACTGAAAAAAAAAATTTGGTTTCAAAAAATTTTGTTTTTAATTTATATTCAGAACACATGTACTTACATTTAATGGAATATTTTACTTTGTTAGTTATTAAAAGTAAAAAAGTTTAATTTAATTTGAAAATTGAAATAGACAGAATGTTATATAATAGTAACATGTACTAATTTGTACAGCTGTAATGGAAGGGCTAGTTTTTCATTATTTTGAATAAATTACACGTGAATATATATGTTTTATAATTTTTATAGTATTTAAAAGGGTTGAAGTTTCGAATATTAAGTTTTTAAAACGTCTCTATATAGCCAGTTGTGTCGAATTTCAATAAATAGAGCACTTTCGGCAAGTTCTCTCATTTATCGTGTGTTAAAAACTCTATTTTTAATATCCAATTACTCAAAAACCTTACGTCAAATATTAAAAAAAAATAGTATAAAATATAATATGAGTTATTCATAAATAAAATTTTAGAGTTTTATCTATACAATGCTCAAATGATCGAATAACCTAAATTAAAAGCTAAATTAACGCTATCTGTGAGGTGTCAATTTTTATAAATCTGCTCACGATTTGAGAGCAGTGAGCTGCACTTGTCACCACAGCTGTTAGATCTCTGGTTTTCTATTAATTTGATCACAACTATCAGTAGGCTTTAATTTAAATTTGACACCTCGCAGATAGCGTTAGCTTAGCTTTTTTTTCAGAGCAAATTCTTAATAATACCGGACATGCCGATTTTTTTGTTTATATTTTTATGGGCATTATTTAAAATTGTTAAAAAATCTATTTATGTAAATGTTTTTTGTTTATTTCATTCTGACGTGATGTGAAAACGACTTAACCGATTTTGATGGGACTTTTACGCTTCGAAAGTCTGGAATCCCAGAATTAGTTTAAGCTATATAATAATTGAATTGGGGCAGGGCAGTGTTCAAGAAAGATACTTTATATATTTTATGATAATAATATTAACTTGATACAAACACTAATGAACCGATTTTGATGAAATTTGTATTGATTCTAAGTATCAGACCCCAGAATTAGTTTGAGTTATACATTGATTTAATTAGAGTTGGTCTGTATCTAGGAAAATTTACATTTAATATATTTAAATAAATTTTTTATGTAATAACTAATAACACAAAAAATTAATTTTAAATAAATTATGTCAGGCATATTTTCAATCAAAAATAATGTTAATATTTTTTAAATGTATATTAAAATAAATATCGGTATGGAGAACCATACATGACTTCCATGTTCTGTAATATATTGTACAATAATTTTTAATATAAAACTCACCTTTGTATTATATAAATATTAGTTTTCTAATATTCTAATGTCAGTTGTACATTTTTGTAGAATAATAATAATGTGACATTTGAATTTAACTGCGTTTGTTTCCATGGCAACATGAATTGAATAGTATTTAAAATTAAAATTTTGATGGCGGTTTTCACTCCTTCAGTTGATTTTTGGGCACGTTTATGAAATAAGTGCCCCTTAGATTGGATTGAACTACAAGTGTACCAAGTCTTATCAAAATTGGTGAGATAATACTCACTTTTTAGACGATAATTGGTACAAAATTTGGTATATTTCGGAAACCCCTAATCTGATTAGTACCAAAATCAATAGGTCTGGAGTACTCACTGAGGCAAACATTTTCCCCAAAAATAATTCAAATCGGTGCATATCTACAGTAGTTATCGTACACGGAAGAAAATTCTACATCCAGACACACAGACACACACACAGACACACACACGCACAGCCGCCATGCGGAAATTAACTTTTCTTTACGTTTTGAAGTTAGTACAATCAGAATCTGCTTTTATCTCGGACACGATTTTTTGACGGTATTACAATACTTCCATTTCTTCGAACATGGAAGTAAAAACGGTATGGAGAACCATACATGACTTCCATGTTCTTCACCCACTTCTCACCCTTTCAGTGGCTATTTCGGCACGTTTATGAAATAAGATCCCCTTAGATTGGATTGAACTACAAGTGTACCAATTCTTTTCAAAATTGGTGAGATAATACTCACTTTTTAAACGATAATAGGTATAAAATTTCGAATATTTAATAAACCCCTAATCCGATTAGCACCAAAATCAGTAGGTCTCGAGTACTCAATTAGACAAACATTTTCCCCAAAAATAATTAAAATCGGTGCATATTTACAGTAGTTATCGTGAACGGAAGAAAATTCTACATCCAGACACACGTACAGCCGCCATGCGGAAATTAACTTTTCTTTACGTTTTGAAGTTAGTACAATCAGAATATGTTCTTATCTCAGACACGATTTTTTGACGGTATTACAATAAAAAGGATTTCATAAAACGGGAGCGAATTTTTCTTTGTTCTTTAGTACACAGTTTAAATAAAATTGTTAACGAAATATACCAAGAAAAACAAAAAAAATCTGTTAGAAAAAAGTACAAATAAATGACCGAAAAAAATGTAATAAAATGTCCGTATGATTATATTTGAAGAAAGTTATTTACTTTCTGGTAAAAAAAAAGTGTATAACAGAATAAAAGAAACAATTCGTTCATAAAAAAATAATTGTCTAACTATTAAACAAGATATCATTAAATAGTTTGCGAACAAAGCAAATAAAAGATGTTCTTTTTAGTTAGAACAGAGAATACAAAGCTGTATTATGTAATGAATATGTACACAGCATTTTTATGGTGATTGTAAAATTGTTATTTCCTTTTCCGTTTGTTTCCTTGTATAGGTATTATTTAAACAGTACCTACTATGTATAGTATAATAATACAGTTTGGTCATAGGATTTTTTATATATCTATACGCAGTTTTCAATTTTGGTTGAAAATATTATGAAATTAGTTGTACCTATGCCTGGTTTATTAATTTTAATATATACAGTATGTTCACAAATACAGAGTGGTCATTGCTAACTTTGTTATTATTGGAGTCGCTAGAAATCGGGTTTTAGTTTCTTATAAATTTTAATTCTTATTTAAGACTTTTTAAATCTATTAATTTTATGTCCGGTATTATAAACGACCAAATTAATAACATTTATTTTTTACTAAAAAACTTTACCTCTTCTTCTTTGAACGTAGCGAGCCACAGGTCGGCCGAAAAACAAATGAAAAGAAAAGAAAATATTCTGTCCGCGCAACCACCGCGGTAAGCGAATTTTATTTGATAAAAAAAAAAATAAAAAAATAATTAAATGTGTAAAAAAAAGTTGGCTCTGAAATTTTTTAAATTTTTTATTGATTATTAACTTTTTACTCTACATAATAAACAAAAAAATAAAATAAAAAGCTTGTAAAAAAAAGTTCCACATCGGGACTCGAACTCGGGATTCTTAGTTTACAATCTCTACAATATTTTTTTTTGTTTTTAAAATATCAACCAAACGGTACTTTATATCGAAAAATCACAAGAGACACAATAATTTTGTTTTATTGAGAGGATTCCAAAACATATTTGATATTATCAATCCGATATTTAATACCCGAGATATGATTTTTTTTCGGTTTTAAACGACCGCCATTTTGAAATCCATAAAGGAATTTCGTTGACTAACGAACTTAACCGAGGTATTCGTGAGATCGATTTTTCAACCAAGTTTCAAAAAGATCGGAAGTAATCCTGGAAGGCTAGAGTCCACTCGAAACGGCAGATATACATATGTATGTATATATATATATATATATACATAAAGTTTTTAACGAACCTCATTTTCGTGATCTCGAGATCAAGTTTGATAAAGATATATAGTTCTTTTTCCGAAGTTGCGTCATGATGAAAAATATGATGTTTTGTTGATTTAGCATTTTTTGTATGTATGTAACGGTATTTATAATTAGTAAAACATTAGTTTACCTATTCCTTTACGTTGGATTCATCCGTCTATATCACCTTAGTTCATTTCTCTTTAGTCCAATCATTGTATTTTTTTGCCCAAGAAACACAAAATCTGTCTGTCTGTCACAAGTGACTTACTTCACACCTTTCTTCCAAGCAAATTGTGTTCCACAAGCCTTCTCCTAACACTCCTTCCTGCCAATTTTATTCCATGAACCTGCATCACTTCAGAAAAGAGTTTTTTAAAGTTTTTTTCCTATTTTGTAGAGTGAGTCGCTCCAAAATACGGTCCTGTCTCGCACTGGTTTTTCAATTTTGACCACTTTTAATTCGATTTATCTTCCCAAAAATCATTAAGGCATCTTATAAAAATATCTATAATCCCCAATTCCCCTGAAATCTGTTAATTTAAGCAGTGTCTAAAATTCTAAAAGACATATAGATTACCTATAGACTGCAAAATCCAAATTCATAACCCTAGATTGTCGGGTTTGAATAGAACTAAACGAATTATTTAAATGAAGTATAGAATTAATCACTTTACTAAGTAATATCAAACTGATATAAGAAAATTCCCTATTTTTATCATATTAGATAAAAGTCGATATGACCAATGATTAGTAAAATATTTGTGATAAATTGATAATTTTGTTAATAAATACGTTATACGATTTTAGATATTTGCAAATTAAATTTATTTTAATCAAATAATTCATGTGATAAAATTAATTAAAAGCAAAAGTAAAACAAGCAATAAGTAAGGACACTCCGGTGCACTGTATGAAAAAATCAACACAACAATTTTGTAAGTACATTTACATATATACAGGGTGTTACCTTAAGTAAAAAAATGTTAAAAGTTTTTTACTAAAATATGCTAAAACTGCATTTATTATGTTAGGTACGTTTAATTTATAATCCCATAGGATTAAAAATTGTTTCGAACAAAAGTTTCTTATTATTTTCACGTAAAATCATAGATCCTAAAAAATGTATAGTCTCATCTAAAAAATCATATTATATCAAAAAACACAAATATCCACAAATAATAAATTTTATGTGAAAAGTTAACATGTAAATTTCGAAATAAAAAATTTTAATGTTTTTTTTTTTTTTGAACAGCCTGTATGTGTTTAATTTAAATTAAAAATAATGTCGAAATTTGAACATTCGATTTTATATTTATTTTAGTTTGAAATGGAAGGTGAAAATGTTCCACTTCACAGCAAAAATACATTAAATCGCGAGTATCCGCGTTATGAAGAGAACTCTCTTTTAATACAAAAATATGAAGAAAAATTAATAGTTGAAGTATTAACACAATTAACATTAATTTGTGTTCAAGTTTCGGTGTTTTTATACTTTGTTATACATGTTATCATACAAATAATTAAGTTGTTGACATACTTTTATGATGAAAATCTATTTATACTTAGTGTTTGCATTATTTTGTTATTTACATTTATAAAAAAAGATATTAACAAAAAATCAAAATATACTTTTTTATTTATATTTCCTCAGTCATATATATTACAATTAGTACTGTCAATTTTCATTACATTTTTTATTAATTTTGTATACAATTTAAGTAATATTTTTTTTGTTCTGATAAGTGTAAGCCCTATTTTGTTATTTTTTTCTTACAAAAATGATATGGATAAATTACCAATATTAAATAGACAGTTCTTGTATTTATGTTCAGTAATTTTATCGCTTGTATTATATTATTTTTCACTTACATCGAGGATTATGTTTGTATACATTTTGAGTACAATATATAGTAATTTTTTTCTTATAATAAGTACATGCCCTATTTTCATACTTTATTATAATAAAAAAAATGATATAAATAAATTACCAGTATTAAATTTACTATTTTTAATATTATTTTCAACAATTTCGTCGATTGTATTATATTTTTCACTGACAATTTTCAGTATAATAATAAGTATATTATTGAATTGGCTTTTAGATACTTTAAACATAATTTATAATAATAGTTGCTATTTTAAAATAAGTATATGTACTATTATATTACTTATAGTTTTTTCATATAAGAAAAATTATATGCAAAATTTGTATTGTTTTACACGAATTATAATGTTTAGTGATGATAACCACTGTACTCTCTGCACAAGTATACTCAATAAGGAAGACATTTGTATTGATAATTGGATCGATATTATCTTACAGAAAATGTTACCAGTATTAAAATTATTATTTTTAATATTATGTACAATAATTTCACTATGTTTATTAGTTAATATAGTTTTAATTTTCTCTACAAATATTTGTTACTTGTTAAGTTAATTTTGAATATTTTTGGCTGTAATATATGTATGTACAATGTATGTACATAAATTTAATATTAAATGTCTTCTTATAATCTATATTTTTTATAAAATAGGTTGTCCTAGTTATTTATGCCATGCCCTGCCCAAACTTCTGGACCTAGAAACATTGTCTTTTTGTGACGTAAGTTTTAATTAATATGTTGTTTTTTTTTTCGAAATTTAAATCAAAATACTTGAGTATACCCCTTAATTTGAGTCTTATAATAAATTTGCTTTAGAGCAAAAGCTAAACTAACGCAATCTGCTAGGTGTTAAATCGTTATGAATTTGCTTGGGATTTTAGAGTAGCGGTAATAATAATTTTATGATGTACACTTCTCACCACTGCTTTTAGATCGCTGATTTCTACTTAACGCGCATGTATCAAGGTTATTCATATAAAATGTACCATTAATAAGAATTGTCAGTTGACTGTCATTTATATTTAATACCCCGCAGATAGTGTTAGCTTAGTTTTTGCTCGAGAACAAATTCCTTATAATATCGGGAATATTACCAAAAAAATTAAATTGTTCCATTGTTCGGGAATTCAATCTCTGCCTTGGTTAGGGCAATCTATTGAGGCGAAAGGGGATTAATATAGTATAAAAACGGGGATCCGATTCCCGCTGCAATGAACTGTTTTTTAATAATTCTGTTAAATAAAATAAACATTAAAATTCCTACAGTTCGTTGCAACGAATATTGAATCTCCGTTTTTATATACTATATTAATAATCCCCTTTCGCTTCAATAGATTGCCCTAACCCAGTGGTTCCTAAAGTGGTCCCCAGGGACCCCAGGGGGTCCCTGGCATCATTCAGGGGGTCCGTGGAAAATTAAAATCAATTTGGGGGTCCCTGAACAACGTCAGGGGGTCCACGCACATTTTTATTAATATGGAAGTTAAAATAAATAACAATGAATAAATTACACTGGCCGACAGCCATTTTGCTGCAGGGCATACAACAACTTTTTAAGGGTAATTTGGACATGCTGAATCCAAAAATGACCACCATTTTGCTCAATCAGCTCTAGTTTTTGCAATATTGCAAAAAAATGTTTTTTTCGATATGCAAACATTCAAATTCGTATATATATTTTTTGAATCAATGGCATTAACCAAAGATCATTCAGAATTAAGCTATGGGTCCTAATTGAACTAAAAAGCCTTAAATTATATACATTCATAAAGTATTTCCCTTCGAAAATCATTTTTTAAACGAAAAAAAATCTATTTTTTAACAAAAATTTTCAAAATTCAAAGCGCATTAACACAAACAATTTTCGTCCAATTTTAATGTTATTCACTAAATTAGTAGCTTTATCTATCTTCTTTATTGTGTTAAAATTTCAACGTAATCGAATAAAAATTGGCGAAGTGGTACTAAAATCAACTGCGCGTGACAAAATTTAGTAGTTTTTCACCCAGGGTCCGTGGGAAAGTTTTGACTATGAAAGGGGGTCCGTGGGCAAGTTTTGACTATGAAAAGGGGTCCGTGGGCCAAAAGAGTTTGGGAACCACTGCCCTAACCAAAGCGGAGATTGAATCCCCGCTTTTAAACTAAACTATTCTACAAAACGGCTAGCCGTTTTATAAAGCGGCTCAATTTACAATCCGGCTACGACATATGTACATTATTCTGTCCCCAATGATCTTTTACTATGAGTCATTATTTATTTGCTGAAGTGTACTCGGTTATCTTATTTTATCTTATTTGTGTTTATCGTAAATGAATCATTATCATTTTTTTTATTATAGAATATTTTAAGTATTATTTATTACACATTTTTTTTTCTCTGGACATAAACTTTCTGAGCTCTTTTGATAGCAACTAAATATATTATTTAAATCATATATTAATCAATTCAAATGTAATAGTTACAGTCAAAAAACAAACATGTGATATCCTGTTGTGATTTTTAGTAAGTAAGTAATTTAATTCATTTTTAATAATATTAAAAAAATTTATATTTAACATGTGTAACTTTTTTTAGATTTAAATAAAAAAATATTTAAAGGCATTTTATTATAACTACAAGAATTTAGAATGTATTCTTACAAAAGTGATCAATATGTGATTATTCCCAAAAAAGAGGACGTAGGCATTGATGATACGATCGGTGATATCTTTGTATTTATAATACATACAATATTTCATGTTTTTTTGTGTGTTATGCTGTTTCCTTTCTTCATAATTACATTTTTGTCATGGTTTTTAACTATTCACGAGTTGGTGACAATGATGACATTCTATAGATATGAGGAACGGCATATTTTAATATTTGTATACATTAATTTGGTTCTTATAATTTTTTCTTATAAGAAAAATTATATGAATAAATTGTATTACACTGTGCGAATTTTATTCGATGAAATTTCATCCAAGTGGCCAATGGCTCAAGCATTATATAAATCGTATGTATTATTAACAATAACTGTATTTTTTTGTATATTATTAAATGAAGTGGTAATTTTCGTTAAATGTATATCTACGCTATGGGATCTGTTTATATATATATTTATATTGTATAAAATTTGTTTATTTGCTGATAGTATTTAGAGTTTCAGCTGGAATTTGTGCTTCAATCAAATAGTTAATTCAATATTAAGGGGGCAGATCCAGTTGCGACTTCCAAAAAAAGCTCTTTTTAGGATTTTTTTTTAGCCAAAGATATGTATTTACAGAAAATGTTATAATTTTTTTATGGCAAAATATAACAAAATAAGTGGGATACAGCTAATTTGGGAAGGGGTCTACAAAAAAGTACCGTGATCACTACTGCTCGTCACTGAATCTTTAGAAATAAAAAAAGGGATCATTAGTTAATGATATAATGTTCCGGATGGACGAAGGGATTTGAAACATTTTGAATTTTCACAAAATGGCGGATGTTGAAAGTCAAAATTCTTTATTTGACTAAAATTACACTCGCATTTTCGTCTATAAAAAATTAATCGTCCAAAAAAAATAATCCTTCGTCCACCCGGAGGACAATTATGTATAGAATAAGTTAGAAAAATTTTAAACCGATCGGCAAAGCCGTTCTCAAGTTACAGTGATCACCGACTTCGAAAACATCACCCAAAAAAGAAATTAGTAAGTATTACAGTGCGGTATGTTGCAAAATCGCTTCGAACCGTCAAATTGTAAAATTTACAAACTATTACTAATGAATCCGGCCAAGTGCTAGGAAAATGAGCTAAAATTACAATGTAGATACTGTATCTACTGCTTATTTTCCTTGTATTTACTTGATTTACAAGACGAAGTTGTAATTTTTGCTTAAGTTCTTGTAAATTTTACAATTTGACGGTTCGAAACGATTTTGCAACATGCCGCACTGTAATACTTACTAATTTCTTTTTTGGGTGATGGTTTCGAGAAAAAGATTTTTTTAAATTCTAACTGGGTCTGCCCCCTTAACATATTAATAATAAACAATACATGTGTAAATGTATGATAATAAACTAATTTTCTATAATAATGAAAAAATAAGAAATAATTAATAATTATTTCGGTATTATAAAGAATTAACTTAAGATCAAAAGTTAATTTACTTCTGGCTAATGCTATTTGCTATAGGTATTAGAGATTCTTAAACGTATATGGTCTAGGAACTCCCGTTTGAACAATTATTTTTCAGGGACCCATCCACCCTGATAAAAAAACAAAGAATATCGTTAGATACTATTTAATCACTGGTAAACATAAATGCATTTGTAAAAGTACTTTAATTTATGCCAAACATGTTTCACGGACCTCCAGCAAAAGTTCGGCGGACCCTAGTTACTAAATATAAATGACAAATGTAGTAAATGAAATGAAATATAAGAATAACCTTGATGCATGCACGTTAAGTAAATAAGTGCTGATAATTGTACCTTTTAAAATTAGGTTATTATACATTTATTAACATATCACTGCTCTAGAATCCCGAGCAAAACAACGATTTGACACCTTGTAGATAGTGTTAGCCAAAAGCTAATTAGCTTTTGGTCTCGTGCAATTTTTATAATACCGAATGTTGAAAAATTGTAGGTGATGAAATTTTTTTTACAAAACAAAAATAAGTAAAAATATTCGTTGCCTCGGAGCAAGAGTGGCACAACTAAAAAATGCAAAGTTTTGGGAAATCACGTTTTTAAACATACATATATAATTGAATGTTACTTTATTTTGATGTTTTAGAAAATTGCTAGTGAATCCAACTTTTACATGCTTTATAGTACTAACGTTTGAGCAAATTTTACCTATGTTTCACCATCTTACCACCCTTAAAGGCTTTGACCTGTGACAGTTTTTCATAAAAAAATTTGATCAAATTTTGCTCCCTGGTGGCCACACATGGAATTAACAGTTGTGAAACTCTTGCATATAAATCTATACCATTTTACTATTCTTCTAATGAATTTAGTACAAATTCGGTATTTTTTGAGTTGTGCCACTCTTGCCCCGAAGCGACGATATCATTAGTTTAAATGCAATAATGAATTAATCACTAAGGCATTCAAATTTGTTGTGTATTGATAAAAGTTCAAAATACTTATCATTTTTATCTAATATGATAAAAATGATATCTACTTTTAGAAATCCATTTGTTTAGTTGTGTATTGTGCAAATATTATATCATATAATTGTGAAAGTAAAAAAATAATATCCGTAAGATTTTAAATATTTACTAAACAATAAAATTATAAATTAATAATAATAATTAAAACAGATATGTATGTAAAAGTATAGAAAATAACGTACCAATACTGAAAACGAGATAAAGACATTATAAATATGCTGTTTATGGGTATTTTCTTATTATTTTATAACATGTAAGTAGGTGAAATTTACTTACAATTGTAGTTATATTTTTTATTTATTTTTATAATTTTAGTTGAAATATAACTGAAAAGTTTATATGAAGAAATTGTATTATATTACATGAAAAATCATGTCTGAATTCCTACTGTTACGATCAGAATTATTATTTTCAATAATATGGACAATAATTCTACCGTTTATATTAAATTTTACACTATTTATTTTCACTAGACTTATAAGTGTGTTGCTGATATGGTTTATAGAAATTTTGAATATAATATATAATAATAATTGTCTGTTTATAACATGTATATGCACTTTTGTATTTATTTTAAACTATTGTTATAAAAAAAACTATATAAAAAACTTGTATTATTTTATACAAAATGTAATGTCTATTGATCAAAGTCAACTCTCTGATTACGATATTGGAGAGAGGATTAATATTATTTTAAAGGAATGTCTGGTACCAATATTAAAATTATTATTTTTAATTTTATGTGCAATATTAGTATCAAGTTTTTTGGTTACTGTGCTCTTAATTTTCACCAAAATTATATGTACATTATGGATTTTGTTTGTAGACATTTTATATTTAATATATAATGATAATTATCTACTTATATTAAGTATCAAAACTTTTCTATTTCTTTTAAACTATTCATACAAAAAAAATTATTTAAAGAAGTTACTAATATTAAAGTTACTATTTATAATATTATGTGCAATAATTCTACCGTAAATTTTCATCAAAGTTATAAATGTGTTCTGGATTTGGTTGGGTTATATTTATAATGATAACCTTCTTATTTTAAGGTACATTAAATTAGCACAACAAATGTAGCACACATTGATAAGAGAAGAGTACCAAATTAGAGCATATTTAGTGCTAATTTAGTACGCAAAAAAAAATTTATAACTCCATTATTTTTTAAAATTTCATGCGAGTGTGCCAGCTTAAGAGTTAAGCTAGCACACTCGGGTAAAATAAGGTTAAATCTTAACAAATCAGATGACAAACATTTAGTGCTAATTTATAACCTACATTAAACAATTCAGAAGCAATTATTTATTAATATATTTAAAAATAAACATGAGGAGGCGCTGACTTAAGACTTAAATTAGCACACATGCGTCGAATTGATCGTTCGAAAACGAAATTAGCATAAACATATTTAGTGCTAATTTAATACTCCGAAAAAAATAACTTTGGAGCGATTAGTTGTATTTTAGCTCATGTATGCTAGCTTAGTGTTTAAGTTAGCACAAATCATTGTCGAAAACGCAACCAAAGTGGTGTACTAAATTAGTGCATATTTAGTGCTAATTTAGTACCTTCTTAAAAAATGTATAACTCTCATTTTTTTTAAATTACAAGCAAGAGTGCTAGCTTAAGATTTAAGCTAGCACACTCACATAAAATGACTCAAAATTTTCAAAATTCTCGTGTCTCGTATTTAGTGCTAATAAGTTACAACAATCAAATAATTTATTACCCATTCAGTACCTACCAATTTTTTACTCTCCTGTCTTTAGTCTTCCTGAATTAATCATTATTGACGTGAATATATAACATCAATTTTGGCAACAACGTAAACATTTTCAAGTTGGTAAATACAGCTGTCAAACAATAATAGAATAATCATGATATTATATATTATATCAGTTATGCACTTTTAATTGCACTGTGTACTTAAATTCTTTCTAATTTTCTAATTTATATTTAAGAAATATAAAATATTACCTAATTATAAAAAAAGTAATTTTTTCATAACTAATTTACAAAAAATACATTGTTGCCAAAAATATTCGCAGAGCGGGAAATTTAAAATTTTGTTGCATTATAATTATTGAATTTAATTCAAATGCATTTGTCCAGCTCTGTCACACTGTGCGCCACCAAAAAAAGTAAGTTACCTAATTTGCTATACATAAAATATTAGTGAAAAATTAGTTATGATCATATTTTTGTAGAAAATTTGACATGATGTGATATGGTTATAACTACAATCAGTACAGAATATTAGATGCTCAATTATGACAAATTTTAAATCCTTTTATGTTAAAAAGCTAACTTCATTACAACAATGTGTACTAATTTAGTACCTACACCACTTTTGTTACGTTTTCAACAATGATTTGTGTTAACTTAAACACAAAGCTAGCATACATGCGTTAAAATACAACTAATCGATCCAAAGTTTTTTTTTCGTAGTATTAAATTAGCACTAAATATTTTTATGCGAATTTCATTTTCGAACGATTAATTCGACGCATGTGTGCTAATTTAAGTCTTAAGTCAGCACACATGTGAGTTGATCTTGAAAAAAATAGGTACTGAATGGGTAATAAATTATTTGTTTGTTGTAATTTATTAGCACTAAATACGAGACACGAGAATTTTGAAAATTTTGAGTCATTTTATGTGAGTGTGCTAGCTTAAATCTTAAGCTAGCACTCTTGCTTGTAATTTAAAAAAAATGAGAGTTATACATTTTTTAAGAAGGTACTAAATTAGCACTAAATATGCACTAATTTAGTACACCACTTTGGTTGCGTTTTCGACAATGATTTGTGCTAACTTAAACACTAAGCTAGCATACATGAGCTAAAATACAACTAATCGCTCCAAAGTTATTTTTTTCGGAGTATTAAATTAGCACTAAATATGTTTATGCTAATTTCGTTTTCGAACGATCAATTCGACGCATGTGTGCTAATTTAAGTCTTAAGTCAGCGCCTCCTCATGTTTATTTTTAAATATATTAATAAATAATTGCTTCTGAATTGTTTAATGTAGGTTATAAATTAGCACTAAATGTTTGTCATCTGATTTGTTAAGATTTAACCTTATTTTACCCGAGTGTGCTAGCTTAACTCTTAAGCTGGCACACTCGCATGAAATTTTAAAAAATAATGGAGTTATAAATTTTTTTTTTGCGTACTAAATTAGCACTAAATATGCTCTAATTTGGTACTCTTCTTTTATCAATGTGTGCTACATTTGTTGTGCTAATTTAATATACCTCTTATTTTAAGTATATGTACTTATGTGTTACTATTAATGCTTTTCCTATCTGATAATGAATTTCGTTATAGGTTTAGACGTGACTCAGTATTAATTAAATTATTTTTCTTGTTTTTGTTAACAATACCATCATTTATATTATATTTTGCACTACCAGTTTTCATTACAGTTACACGTATTATTTGGATTTGGCTTATAGACATTCTTAGTAATATTTCCATTGATTACCTTCTTATATCCACTTATGTGTTACTATTAATGCTTGTCTTATCTAATGATAATGAACGTTATAGGTTTAGACGTGACTCAATATTAAATAAATTATTTATATTGTTATTATTAACAATACCTTCATTAATATTATATTTTGCACTACCAGTTTTCATTACAGTTATACGTATTATTTGGATTTGGTTTATAGACATTCTGAATTATATTTCCAATGATTACCTTCTTATATTGAGTATATGTACGTATGTGTTAGTATTAATGCTTTTCCTATCTAATAATAATGAACGTTATAGGTTTAGACGTGAGCCAATATTAGGTAAATTATGTTTCTTGTTATTGTTAACAATTCCATCATTAATATTATATTTTGCACTACCAGTTTTCATTACAGTTATACGTGTTATTTGGATTTGGCTTATAGATATTCTTAGTAATATTTCCAATGATTATCTTCTTATTTTAAGTATATGTACGTATGTGTTACTATTAATGCTTTTCCTATCTGATGATAATGATCGTTATTGGTTTAGACGTGAGCCAATATTAAAAAAAAAAATTATATTGTTATTATTAACAATTCCATCATTTATATTATATTTTGCACTACCAGTTTTCATTACAGTTACACGTATTATTTGGATTTGGCTTATAGACATTCTTAGTAATATTTCCATTGATTACCTTCTTATATTGAGTACATCCACTTATGTGTTACTATTAATGCTTGTCTTATCTAATGATGAAAATAGACGTGAGCCAATATTAAATAAATTATTTATATTGTTATTATTAACAATACCATCATTAATATTATATTTTGCACTACCAGTTTTCATTACAGTTATACGTGTTATGTGGATTTGGGTCATAGACATTTTGTATTTAATATACAATAAAAATTATGTTTTTACATTAATTTTTTGTGTTTTTGTTTTACTTATAAACGTTGATTCAACACGAAATGTTAACTATCGTGCGAATGTATTTGTACTAAATAGAACTATCAGAGATAATGCTCACACTATGAGAAATTCAATAAATAGAAATATACCATCATCAAAATTACTAACTGCAATATTATTTGCTATAATTTTATCGTTTATATTATATTTTATTATGCCTTTCTTTATCACGGTTCTAAGTATGTTGTTTAATTGGCTTTTAGATATTTTGTATATAATATTTAATACGAATTGTTTTTATATAATATGTATGTACATTATTATATTATTTATAATTTTTTATTGTAAAAATTTATTTTGTCTGCCAAAAGTATATAATGTTTTATTTTTAATTTGTGTTTTATCTGTACTATATATAATTTTAAGGGATTGTGTATTAGACACAACATCAATATCATGTTGTCAGATTATTAAATTTGAAAATACAATTGTAATTGCTTTAGCAACATTTTATATCTTTATATACTTTGTATATGCTCTTACATTATAAATTATAATAATTATTATCTATAATATTATAATAAATATTACTGTAATAAAATTTGTGAATTATTTATATGTGATTATAATAAATACACATTTAAAATAAAATTAAAAGAAATTAGAGCAAAGTCTTCATTTTTACTAAATAAAGTATTTAAATGGATGAAATGTGTTATATTTTTCCTATTATATTCTGTAAATAAAAATCAGTAGAGATTAGTGCATGTAATGTATAATATGTTACTTACAAAGGAACCTTTTCAAGTCGAAAATTCGTATCGAGTTTAAACTTTGTATATAGTTAGAGGAGGTTAAAGTAAGTAAGAAAAAAATTAACACAGCTGCGGTAAAATGGTTTAAGGGGGTGAAACACCCCTATGAAAATGTGCAAAATAATAATATTTTTTCAAATAACTCTGAAATTAATGAAAATTAAAAAAAATGTATAATATAAAATTTTCATGATTTTTTATGCTCTTTCGAATAGCGATAGTCAAATTTCGAAAAAAATAAACAGTTAACCCCCACCTCCCAGTCACATTCCATAGATTTAATTTTTTTGAATTTTGACTATCGCCATTCGAAAGAGCATGAAAAATCACGAAAATTTTGTATTGTAGATTTTTTTAAATTTTCATTAGTTTCAGAGTTATTTGAAAAAATATGATTATTTTGCACATTTTCATAGGAGTGTTTCACCCCCTGAACTGTTTTACCGCAGCTATGATAATTTTTTTCTTACTTATCTTGATCTCCTCTAACTATATATATACAAAGTTTAAACTCGATACGAATTTTCGACCTGAAAAGGTTCCCTTGTAGGTACTTTTACTTTCGTAAAGTTTTCTGTGATATCAACCATGCTATACCACTTGATGTGATTTTCAAAGCGCGGTAAATTTAAAAACTATCTAATTTCGACATTTTTTTTTATAAAACTTTGTTTAAAGTTATTCGTTTTATTTGTGCAAGATTAAATAAATAATTGACATTATCGAAACAGAATTCTAGTTTTGTTACTATTTTTTTTGAAACAAAACTGTATGAAGCTCTGACGGAAAACCGCGTTAAGAAATGAGACCTTCCATGTAAACATAAGCGCTGTTTCTTTGAGAGAATGCAATGTGTCATTAGCAGTTGATGTAATTTATGGAGTCCTAGATAATACGCGTGTTATCCGTCTTTGTCTAGGTCGGGCCGGAAATTACTGCATAGACAAGAAGGAAGCTAGGGGTTCTGGCTTATCACACCACATAATTATTCTGTGATATCAACCATGCAATACCTACCACTTTATGCGATTCTCAAACAAACTGAGCTGAATTTTAAAACTATCTTATTTTTATGACCATGAACTTAGTGAAACACCTATTGCTAATCAAAATGAAATTAGGTGAATTATTTGTTTCTAATTAGTTACGCTGATTTTGATTTTGTTGCTCAATTTTTTCTTTATTTTTTTAAACTTATTACGTCACTTAAACTAAAAATACACCTTAACCACAAAATTTATGTCACTCGACACGTGTTTCGACTTCACAAGAAGTCCTCATCAGGAGCCTAACGATTCCAGACAGTCTGGAATCGTTAGGCTCCTGATGAGGACTTCTTGTGAAGTCGAAACACGTGTCGAGTGACATAAATTTTGTGGTTAAGGTGTATTTTTAGTTTAAGTGACTAAGAAACCACAGTTTCTCCGTTTTTCAAGTAAAAAAAAAAAAAAAAAAAAAAAACTTATTACGTATTAGAGACGAGAGTTACGGCAATTTCGTCTCGTCCCAGGCTCCATATTTTCGAGTGAACTCGAGAATATGTCTATTCGAGTTTTTCGTTCGAGATATTAAATCTCGCATATCAGGAGTGGTCGAGATTTTTCATTCGACATTTCTAGAAAAAAAGATAATACGGTATAATTTACACAATCGAGATTCTAGTAAATAACTTACAAGGGAACCTTTTCAAGTCAAAAATTCGTATCGAGTTTAAACTTTGTATATAGTTAGAGGAGGTCAAGGTCAGTAAGAAAAAAATTATCTTAGCTGCGGTAAAACGGTTTAAGGAGGTGAAACACCCCTATGAAAATGTGCAAAATATTTATATTTTTTCAACTTACTCTGAAACTAGTAAAAATAAAAAAAAATAAACTATAATACAAAATCTTTAATGTTTTTTATGCTCTTTTGAATGGCGATAGTCAAAATTCGAAAAATTAAATCTATGAAATGTGGCTGGGAGGTGAGGGTAAACGGTTTAATTTTAACTATCACCATTCGAAAGAGCTTAAAAAATCATGAAAACTTTGTATTGAAGATTTTTTTAAATTTTCATTAGTTTCATTGTTATTTGAAAAAATATGATTATTTTGCACATTTTCATAGAGGTGTTTCACCCACTTAAACCGTTTTACCGCAGCTAAGATAATTTTTTTGTTACTTATCTTAACCTCCTCTAACTATATACAAAGTTTAAACTCGATACGAATTTTCGACTTGAAAAGGATCCCTTGTTAGTGACTTTTAGTTTTAGTTTTGTAATCTCGAATGAGAAAAAGCCGAACGAACTCGATAAAAGAGGCCCTGAATTGATAATCTTGCGTCTAGATCACGTCTTGTGAACATTGAAGCTATACGAGTTCGAAATCGAGATAATTCTTGTCTTTTTAACGCACTCTCGTCTCAGTTTTGTTTGTAAGTTAAGGACTCTAAAATACAGTATTTACAATTTTCCATGTTGAGGAACATTTTTGAATTATATGCCTGAAAGGTCAGGTTTACTAAAGTTAAAAGTATTTACGCACAGTGTCTTTTAAGCTAACGAGACATTGTTTTTTTACTATTTTGACTGCGAGTAAACATATTCTTTTCGCTATTTTGGGTATAATTGTGAAGTAAAATACCATAGTTTGAGTAGCACTGGTATCATAAGAAATATATAATAATACTAGTAAAGATTACCTTTATCATGAAATATTATAATGAATCGGAAATAGATTTGACGTAAATGTTTTAGTAAAGTTGAAGGAATATAATGAAAGTGCATAGATAATAGACAACGGGATATTAGATAAATCGATTAAAGTATTAATAAAAAATAAGGAAAGACGTCTTGGATGCTTTAAGCATAAGGTATACTGTTTATTTTTACTTTTTTTATTGATGGGCTTCTTTTTTGGTAATACCCATGAACTCATGATACTCATGAAACAATTTAAGTTCTTCTTTATTAAATAAATTTAACTAAATTATATTTTTTTATTTTATTTATGTTTTTTCTCCGGGCACCCATTTTAAAAAAAGAATCGTAAGATTTGGAACAATGTAATGTAGATGCTATGATAATATAATAATTAATAAATAGATTGCACTAATAATTAGTTTAAATGTCCACCATTTTAACACCAATTGGCCGATTGTCATCAAATTAAGCTGTTTTAGAGTTAAGTGTCTATAGATTATGATTCAGTAATTGTAGTAATCAAATATCAACAATTATTTATAATTTAGTACATTTAAGGGGGATAGCCACTGTGATGGGTCAAAAAATGGTCAATGGTTAAGAATTTTTTTCACAGATAAAAGTAACTAATTATTTTTAAATCAGGGAAAGGACGTTTTATTAAGTATATATTCAACTTATTTAATATAAATTTTTTATTGAAAAATATTAAATATTTACCAAGTTATGAGCGTCGATGTGACGACAAATTTTTTTTTTTTTTTTTGGTTCACTGAAATTTCGAGAAGAGTTATATGAAACAAAAATAAATAAAAATGTTATCAATATTTATATAAATGTAGCTATCGTTGCACGCAGCCGTTTTTTTTTTTAATTTAATTTTTTCACAAAATAGCGATCGTTCGAATTTTTATTTTTAAGACCTATTTTTTTTATTAGAGCGGTTTTAAAAATAGTGATTACAAAAATTATAAAAAAAAAATGAAATCGGTTCATTAGTTTTGAGGAATCGTGTCGACCAGGTCGAAAAATATCATTTCGAGTTAAAAATGTTTTTTTGTCATAACCGGCCGTGTTACCTCGTCTTACTAAATTGTCTGTAACTCCGTCAATTTTCAGAATTTAAACTCAATTTTTTTATACGTATTTATGAATATGTATACTTTAAAAAAATGTAAGAAAAAATATTAAATAATATTTTTCCGTCACAGTGACTTTCCCCCTTAATTAAACAAGAATCCATTAATCCAACATTGGAGTATGATCTAAGACTGGTGCTAGTACCTTATTCTATTTTTAAAATAGAATAAAAGTTATTAACAATGTTCAATATCGATAGTTATCTAGCTGTTATATATATATGAATATATGACGTATGTGAACTTAGCATTTCAAAAATAAACTTCAGTTCTGCTTGCATCCAGCATAGTTCTATAGTTCCTGATAAGTTTTAACAATAGTTGATTTTCCCATAAAAAATAAATGTTTTGAAAAAATGAGATGCTAACTTCGCGTAACATCTCATAGCATCTCAGCGGAATTCAACGATTTAACTTCAAAATAATATAATTCCGGAGAGTTCCACAGTCTGTATGCATCTTATCAACAGTTCTGTGGAAAAAAACTTAAAAAAAAACAATATATGTATAGATTATATTTTTGCAGTAGTAAATTTAATTTATTTGTCCATATAGATAATTAAACGAGGGCCACTGTGTACGTTCGGGATGTTCCAATAAACGTTCAGATTCTAATTTGTTTACAGATTATCATTCGCTATATGAGAGAGAGAGAGAAGGTCACCACTTTGATCATCGTGAACTTTTTTTGCCGTTCCCGGTTCATTTGAAGTTAATTCGCAAACGGGAGTTAGGTTTATTTGTATAAAAGCGATGTTTGCCGATATGAAAAATCTCAAAATTAATTTACAGATTCAAGAGAGATTTTAATATTACTTTTGATCTCCTGGTGGATATAATATCAATAATATGTGCAGGGTGGTTACAATTTCGTATTCATTTTTATTTGCTTTCTTATATGTACGGCCATAAAAGTGTCACAACTCAAAAAATTAGTCAGTATTTTAGTTAAGGGGTTATATACAGTCAGAAGGCCAAAAAAGGGGCTTTTCAAGATTTTTTTAAGAGAAGACTTTTAAATTTATTAATGTAAAAATTTGTACACATATTATGGTTACTTTTAATTGTTTTTTAACACTTTTTATTTGTAAAAATAATAATTTCGAAAGCGGCTACAGCTGTTCTCCAGGAGGTCCTCTCTAAAAAGGCGCTTTGCGGTGACTACGATATCTCTGGACTGGATCATTTAAAATAAAAAACCCAAACGGATTTCGTTAAAGTATTATATAAAAAAATACTTTTTAAAAACAAGCCCTTAGTAAAAATACACTAAAAAGTAAAAAATAAAATTTTAGCTAATAAAAGCGCGGGGCGCTATAAAGACAAATGTATGAATAAAAAAATTTATGCAAAATAAGAAATGAAGTATAAATTGATATAAAATAAGAGTAGAAAATTTGCACATTAAATCAAATAAATACATATATAGAATTTTTGATAAACTACTTAACAATTGTATAAATACAATAATGAAATAATTAATTAATTAAAAGCTACAACTACATTTGCCTTAGTGAGCGCCTCGCGCTTTTATTGGTTTTAGTCATAAAAACCTGAAATTTTTGTGATAGCTGAAAATTTATTTTTTTACTTTTTAGTGCATTTTTACTAAAAGCTTGTTTTTAAAAAGTGATTTTTTATATAATTTTATTCAGATTAAGAATATGAAACTTATACAAAACATTTTATGTATAATATTATTATGTTTTTTAATTTTCTACTAAAAATATCTTTTTAGACATTTTTTTGTATAGAAAAAAGATGTTTTGTTTGTTATGGCAGTCTCTATTTTATTGCCACATTTCCCCCTATCAGTATTAAATAAGAATATTTAATATAAAACAGATTTGACAGAGTTTATGAGTATCTTATAAATTGCTTTTCGTTTAATCTTTCGAGAAAATAAAACTTGAAAATATGTAGAAAATAATGGAAGATAATTAAGAACTTTTACTTGGAAATAAATTTTGAAATATTGTAAAATTTGTTAAATCTGTATGTTGAGGTTAACTCAGATGGCAAACCGAGTAATTTCATTTTAGTAGTTGATATATGAATATAAACATAAATAAAATGTGCAAGTGCATGTTGGCCACGCACATATGATAGGGTTCCGTAGTCATTCTCACTACGATTTATAAAAAAATGTGAGTTCACTTTTCAGTCTAAAAAAGGGGGGTCCAAAATATTTTTGACAATGTTCGTTATAATTTTCAGTGAAAGTACTAATTGAAAGCTTCATTCTGGAATTTTTCAGATTTTTTGAATAGATAGTTTAGAAAATAGAGGAGAGGACGCTTTTTTAATGACTTTGGAGAGCAAATACATCGTGATTGAAGGGTTAAAATCAAAAAGTTTTGATACATTTTTTGTTGCATTTACCACTCAATGGGGTAGGTGAATTTTTTTAAACATTTCATTTTATGGAAAGGGGATCTACAAAAATTATTTTTTTCAAAAATCTTATCATTTATGTTTTTGGGTCATCAATCTACGACTGTGTACCAAATTTCATCTTATCATGTCAAAATTTTTCAAGACGGACGGACGGAGAAACTATAAGGGTTCCTAGTTTTTTACGGAACCCTAAAAATCTTGAAAATGTGTATACATTCTAAAATACACCCTTATCAACAAATACTTAGCTAGTTTTAGTATCGTTAAAGTAATGCTTAAACTCGAAGATTTAAGAGAGATGAAGAAAGCTAAGTTTGATCCAAAGAAAAATTAAAATAAAAAATGTGTTGAGTTTGTTATTTATTAGCTTATAATTTTATTTTATTTTGTTTATTTTCTCTAATTTTAGCTAAACCAAATTTTATTATAGCTTATAATTTTATTTAAACAATAACATAGTTCGATTTAAAAGAGGCGAAGACAGAAAAGTAAAAAACGAGTTAAATTTTGATAATATTAAGTATTTCTTATGGTAAAATATAGTTTGTAGTTTTATTAAATATTTTTTTTTCTTTTAAATACCCAGAACTTGTTATCTTTTAGGTCCTTAAAATTTTTTGGAATGTTTTTGTCCTTAATAGTAAGAAATAATAGCGCAAAAACATAAAAAATATACGTCTAGATTAAACGTTAAGAAATAGAGCTAGAAAATTCCTCTTTTTGGTCTCTTTTTTCAAGAAAAAGGTACTTACATCCCTGTATAAAGTATTTTTCTTATCTTCATACCACTATAATTTTTTTTTGCATTTAATCCATTACTTCCCAGTGTCCTATTTATAGGACATCATATTTTTTAATTTTTTTCTTTGTTATAAAAACGTTGTTAATTTGATTTGCATTACTTATATATTTTCTAAGTCTCTCTACTTACAATCATTTTTAAAACTAACTCTAGAGTTCATTCAATGACAAATTATAACACTTTTAAAGTAATCGTGTAATTATTCCAGCTAGCCGACATTTATAGTTACATTTTTTTCATTTCGTAAAACGTTTTTTTATTGACGAAACTATATAGGTATAATATTACTTATGAAAGTGTAAATAAAGCATAACAATATCAATAATTTCAAAAATAAATCCATGTACAGATTATCGTCGTTAAAAGAGTGCTGTTCTATAAATATGACATTGGGTTCTCATGATAATAATTTAGTCTGCGATTGTTAATTATTATGTTTTGTATTGAATTTATCTTTTTGGTCATATTTTCAACAAAAATTGAGAACTTGATCAAAAAATTCGACGAAATAAAAAGACGGGAAGTAATGGGTTAAAATAACACATTTTTTTAAATGCCACTTTGCTTAAATAAATGTTTAATTATTCATAAATTTCAATAACTTCTTAAGAAAAGTTAAAGTTCCGTAATAGTACTTAAAAAAAGATCTTGCAAAACTTATGACGGTAAATGTAAATCCATAAAATATTTACCCTTTTTTTTATTGAAAGTTTCGTATCTATTTTTTACTTTTTTTCTTTTAACAGTTGATGTTTTCATGTTGATCGTAGTGACCTTTGTAACTTGTCTGTAATGTTTTGACGTTGTGAAAAATAAAAAAATATCCTTCGTCACTGCTTTTGAGTGTGGGTATGGACATACAAAAGAAAACACGGTGGAAATATGTTTTATATAATATAGGCTGACAAAAAAATACCTAATGTTATAAACAATCTACTGTATCAACCTACAAAACTTTCTTAAATTATGGGGCGTCTAAATAATTACCATAAGGATGATTTTAGAAATTATTTACCCCCCCCCCCTCCCCATGGCGACACGATTTTGTAAGTATAAAGTGACCCGAAATATATTAAAATAAAATAATACATAAAATATAAATTATTCTTTTTATTTTATTATTATTATTTGAAAATTCTAGTAGTATGAGTTATTAATAAATATATTTGGTAAGGTTTTACGAACCCCCTTTTCTCCCCAAAGTTTTACATAACTAATTAACACTCCCTACCAAGAAAATTGTCCAAAATATTTAATTTTTGTAACAATAATAATTTTAAGTTAATTTGTATAGACTCGGGAATTACTGAACCGATTTCAATGAGGTTTTCACCAATAGTTAGATAATTTATCTGTACATTATCTTACATTTACATAACATTTTTTAGGTGTCCCCTTAACCCTTTAACGCCGGAATTATTATTTTTCATTATATCATTGTGAAATTTATATGTTTATATGTTTATAAGACCCTAAATAACCATAAAAAAATACAAAAAAAAAAAAAAAATATATCAACTTTTGAAATTTGAAGTGTGATCATATAAACACGCTAGGCGCTTATGATAGCAAAATAAACACACAGCGTTTTGTATACTAAAATTTAGTTCAACTGTCGTTTAAGTTTATTTACATTGAATAAACGTTATGTTTATAATAAATAATAATTGAAATACAATTTTTCATTAGTTTTTCTCACTTGGTTTCAAATATTACAAAACATTCAATGCAAAGACACACTTTACACATTGAGTTCGCATAGTACTTCAACATTCAAGGGCGGCGCGACGTTTGCTATAAGGTAAAAAAGATGTTCAATTCCATTTGGACGAATATCATTAAATATTCTGGTAGAAACACTAATCAATTTTGATACAGAGGGACGGCCGGATCCGGATGGTGCGTTTTTATAAGTATGGAGATAGTTAGATACTACATATAGCGCGACAAAATTCAATTGTTTCTATTTTTTATCATTAATAACGATGAATTTTGTATTATAGTGTCCAACATCATGTAAATAAGGACCAGTACCACTTTCACCACGAATCCCTATTTTATAAAACGATATGTTTCCATCCATCCGGTCGGTACCGCCCATATATTTATTATAATTCGTTATGACGGCAGGTTGCGATATGCTGATTCTACGTTTTTCAATACGATAATTCAACTTTTTGATACTCCTGCTTCTTGAATATGTTCGAAATCATAGTATGTCGTCTATAGACTGTTTTTTGATAAAGATATTTACGCTACGCTTTGAATATGACGACCGCTCAAATTATTTATCAATCCGCCCTTGTCTTCATCTAGGGAATCTTCATCAGATTTTACTGTGGCCTACGGAAATTCGATAAAAATAACTTTAACTTCATAAATTTCCCCGGTTACCAAAAAATCAACAGCTTCTTGTAGTGTTTAATCTCCAAAAAAAAATAAAAAAATAAAATATGTATATATGAATTTTGACAAGGTAAGCGCCTAGCGTGATCATATGAACACGCACAAATGTTTGTATGAATATATCGTTATGTAAGAATAATATTGATACAGATGAAATACTAATAGTAACGGTGATGTTTTGACATACATATTTCATACTTATCAAAATTATTAAATCATAATTGCAAATGTACTCATCTAATGTTTATATCTACCGTCGCCGTCATATCAATAAAAAAACTTGTACTCACTTTCAGTATTCACACAGAACTAATAAAATAAAATTTAGACTATGTAAGGCATTGAAACGTTTCTTTGAAGTGTTAATAAACATTCCCTTTAGATAAAAACATCTTTATCTAAGAAGCAATTGATCAAAGACAATTTTTGGGCACACGTGTTTAGTGTGTTCATATGAACACGCACGGCGTTATTGGGTTAATCAATGTGTTGAGTGTATAATAACTCTTCTAATAATGTATTATTATTTATGTAGGTACAATTATTTTACGAGCAATCACTGAAGAGACGAGAATGAGAGAGATATAGAGGGGGGGTCATGAAGTGAAGTCGGTAATCTCATTGGGATTTAAGACGACCGCGTCCGCGTTGCGCTTGTTTAAATCTCATGGCCGCATGTAAAAGTTTCCAGTATATATTTCTATTACTGAGTTAATGACGGTACTGCTGCCATCTGGCGAGACGACAGCTTGTAACAGGGAATTGCTGTGTGATAATAAACAGATCGCTAGTATATGTATGTAGAGTAAATCTCATTCTTGTAATTTGAAATTTGTTTTTTATGTTCACGCGGGGTATCATCTTAATTTTATTTATTGGTCAGAATTATTTGAATGTATGTGGTGGTTTGGTTTTAAAAAAATGATAGACAAGTGCGAGTGGGACCTACGTCCTGGGGGTTTCGTACCGTTATATAGAACAGGAAATAAAAGAAGAATTTAAAAAAACTTAAAAATACTGAAAAGTATATTAATAACACCGGCACACACCAAAAAAAAAAAAAAATTGTCTGTACACCGGGCGCCACCTATATATCTACGGGCATGTTTTTCGACCCGCTGAATACGAATTTTAAGTCAGTTTAGGCCGTCCAGCCTTCAATTTCGAGTAAATTGCAAAAAAACCCAAAAAATAGCGAAAATTCGATGTTTTGGCAAGAAAAAATTTTTTTAGATCTAAGGCAAGCATAATTTTCATGTATTTTGATCTGTTAAATACTATTTTCGATCGTACTTTAATCATAAACCGTTTTAAATCTAAAAAAATTGTAAAAAATCATCAAAAATTGGAAAAATCGAAGAAAATTGGGATTATCTTGGTATAAAAAATTTTGTGGACCCGGATTGATGAAGATTTTCATGAAATTTAATCTGCTTGATCTGATTCTGCAATAAATTTGGCCCATAGTCCCTTCAAACATTCATAAAATTGCAAAAAATCGATAAAATAGCAGAAAATTGCTGCTGAAAAAATGGAAAAAAATCTTTTAATCACAATTAAATAAATTTCTTGTATTTTTTATTAACAAAATACAAGATTAAAATCTGAAAATGCAAAAAATTGTAAAATACAAGAAATTTATTTAATTGTGATTAAAAGATTATTTTCTACGGAACCCTAAAAACCACTACTCTTTAAAATACATACGTACAAGCCATATTTAAAAAGCCATAAACACAGTTCATATATGCACTGCGCTCCATTATTTTTGACACACATCCGCCGTTTGTCATTTGTCAAAGACGGGCCCGACAAAATATTAGTTTTCAGAAAACATGAAGAAATATCTTCACACACGGGAACACGTGATTGAAATAATAATAAAACATTCCGTAACTCGAGAATGTAATTTGTTTAGTATTTGTTCTTATCACTCAACCCCTACCGCCCACCCAAACTTCACCCCAATGTGCGTAAATCTTTTTATCTCGGATTATATTATTGATTATTATATCACGGAGTATCAAAAGTAGGAAAAAATATATATACACCCAATTCTGTTTTTAGACGGTTTTGATTTAACACGGTCTAGAAAAAAAATGATTCCGTTTTTACACGATTTCATTCGATTTAGCACGATTAAAAAAGCTATTTGATTTAAATTTTAATGAAAAATATTTTTATTAACTGATTTTTTTTCTATTTATTTATAAAATATGTAGTTAAGGAATTTCTCTTTCTAATTTATTTTCATAGCAGCTTAAGTATATAATTTAGTCTTGTACGAGTTTTCAGTTCCTAAACTTGCAAAAGTTTTATATTTATGTTACTTTTATTTTAAGAATTGAATTGTCTTTTATTTTTATGAATGAAACTGTACATGAATGTACATAAAAATTTAATTTATATATATTTTTTGTATGAATCATTTTATTTTACCTATTTTTACAGGGTTGAAGGATATGGAACTAATCCCATTTTTTTCTATGTACTTCATGACTTTTTTACACGGTTTTTCTGGAACGTATCTACCGTGTAAAAACAGAAGTAGGTGCATTAACTGTTTCTTTGAATATTGATCTTGGCTAATGGGTACAAGCAGTGTCAACGACGAAACGTTGGCCAGTATAGTGATCAAATTGACGCGGTTTACACCCAGAAGCAAGATTCGTATTAATATTATGCGTAAGTTTGAAAAAGCTTGTATTTTTTAAGTAGGTACTTAAAATTGGACCTTGAATAAAAGTTTTATTTTATTAACACTTAAGGTGATACGTCTAGCACACAGTAAAAAAATTGGCTTAAAAAAATTGTGTTTTTAATTTATATTCAGAACACATGTACCTACATTTAATGGAATTTTTTACTTTGTTAGTTATTAAAAGTAAAAAAAAAGTTTAATTTAATTTGAAAATTGAAATAGACAGAACGGTATACATATAATAGTAACATGTACTAATTTGTACTGCTGTAATGGCAGAGCTAGTTTTTCATTATTTTGAATAAATTACAAGTGAATATATTTGTTTTATAATTTTTATAATAATTAAAAGAGTTGAAGTTTCGAATAATTTGTTTTTAAAACGTCTCTATATAGCCAATTGTGTAGAATTTCAATAAATAGAACATTTTCGGCAAGTTCTCTCATTTATCGTGTGTTAAAAACTCTTATTTTTAATATCCACTTACTCAAAAATCATACGTCCAATATTTTAAATAAATAAGTTATCCATAAATAACATTAAATTTTTAGACTTTTAAATATACACAGAAAAAAAAAACTGTATTGAACCAAGAAAACCTTGTTTTGTATATAACGAAAATAATATTTTCTTAATATAAGAAACATACTCTTAATCCAACTACGTTATTCCTTCGTTCAAGAATACTAGTTGGTTTAAGAGATTATTGCTTATCTTAAAAAAATATTGTTTTCGTTATATACAAAACAAGGTTTACTTGGTTTGAGAAATCATTTCTACCAGTGTACATTGCTCTAATTATCAAATAACCTTACATAAATGTAATACAAGTTTAACGAAGTTTCTTTCTCCTAACTATTTAAAGTTATAGGTTCCTTTTGTATTAAAAAAAATTGTAATATAATATATTCCTGTGAAAAGGTCAGGGCGTACGTCAAACACAGATACATATAAAGTTTATGAATGATTTTCATTTCGTACTACGAAATCCATTGAATACTTAATGAATAACGTTCAACTTGAGAATTTTCAAACTAAGTTTCATCTCGTACCTATATAGTACCATAAGTTTTTAATTTCATTAAATATTTAATACTGTCTTGCCTTTTTTTTCCTTTTAATTTTAACTTCAAGATGTTCGTAGTTTTACTTTAATTGGTTACGTATTTAAAAGTAAAATTTGATTATTCAGTCGCTCTCTTGAATTATTTTATATTTTATTTTAAATAAATTATATATTATCAGATGAAAACTACAATGCAAATCTATAGATTATTTAAATTCGTTATGTTCTGTTATTGTGAATGAATTGAAAAATTCGGTTTATTAAAAATACACTATAGGATGTTCCATAAGTTATGATCCATAGTTTTTTTTTATATAATGTTGAACTAGCTGTTCCCGCGGCTTTGCCCGCGTGGACTACGGAATTATTGTTTAGGATTTTTGAAAAAACGTAGTTGAAATTATATAGATCTTTTTACACAATTTTTTACTACATTATACAAAATGACTTTTCAAAAATTAAAGCGCTGTTACACAAACAATTTTTGTCCAATTTTAATGTTATTCACTAAATTTGTAGCTTTATCTATCTTCTTTATTGTGTTAAAATTTTAACGTAATACGTAATCGAATGAAAATTGGCGTATAGGTATTAAAATCAACCGCCCGTGTCAGATTTTGATTAAATAAATTCGTTAAATAAATTCTTTGAACAAAGTTATGAATTGAAATACGTATTAATTCGAGTTTCGAAACGAAAATTAATGACACTGTTTAACAAAATAAAAATAAAACTATACAAAACTTGCCCATAAATTAAAAAAAAAAATCATTGTGTGTAAGAAAAATTCCTTTTCAGCGATTATCTTGACATAGTAATTATTATTTCTGAAAAAAATGTATGAAATAAGTAAAAATTTATTCATTACCCTGTTCACAGAATTTATTTTACGAGCCATGCATATGCAAGGAGTGAAAATTACCGAACTACCAATTTTGACACGCGCAGATGATTTTAGTACCATTTCGCCAATTTTCATTTGATTACGTTGAAATTTTTACACAATAGAGAAGATAGATAAAGCTACAAATTTTATGAATAACATTAAAATTGGACAAAAATTGTTTGTGTAACAGCGCTTTGAATTTTGAAAATTGCCGAATTTTTGCTAAAAAATCGATTTTTTTTCGTTTAAAACATGATTTTCGAAGGAAATAACTTTATGAATGTATATAATTTAAGGCTTTTTAGTTCAATTAGGACCCATAGCTTCATTCTGAATGATCTTTTGTTGAGGTCATTGATTTTAAAAATAAATACATATACAAATTTGAATGTTTGCATCCCGAAAAAAGCATTTTTTTTACAATATCGCAAAAACAAGATCTGATTGAACAAAATGGTGGTCATTTTTGGATTCAGCCTGTCCAAATTATCCACGGTTACTTTAAAAGTGTTATAATTTGTCATTGAATGAACTCTAGAGTTCGTTCTAAAAATTATTGTAAGTAGAGATACTTAAAAACATATTAGTAATGTAAATCAAATAACAACGTTATTATGTCTGAGAAAAAAATTAGAAAATATGATGTCCTATAAATAGGACACTGGGAATTAATGGGTTAATATCAATCCTATGTTTCTATGATTTTTAATACCGCTAAAACACGGGACATTTTTAAAAATAAATTCTAACCAATTCAAAATATTTTAATTACTTTTATGTAAATTTTTAAATACAACCAATTTTACGACACAATTTGTTTTTTGTAATTCCCTGTTAATTACAAACCACATAAAATATAAACAACATTTTATATTTGTATGCGGATAAAAGTAATAAAATTAATTAGGGATAATGTAGTCCATATTGTTTGGTAAATAACGGAAAAAAAGAGAATACCGATTATAACATAAATATTCTTTCATTTCGCATGGAAAATGTGTTAAATAATGAGGAAGTCCATCGATGAAGCGGAATAAAACCATTGCTATTAACAACAGATGTTCTGTGATTAAAGAAAACACAAATAAATGCATTGTATTAAATCAGGGGTGTACAAAAAACTATTTTTAATTATCTTTATATACGGAATAAAATATACTGTAATGCCTAATTTACATGGGACTAGTACTCGACCTAGGTATTCGTTTTGCGTCAAGTTTCAAAATACTTATGCAGTTTTTTAAAAAGTTAAAAAATGAAAAAATACTAAGGAACAAATTAAACCTTCATAAAGTAGAGTAAATTTGCTCCATTTAAGAATGAAAAAAAAAATCATTTTTGACCAAGTTACAAGGGTTTAAAAACAAGTTATTTTTTAGGTGTCCCCTTAATTAAAGTGCAAAATGTATATATACTATTATAATATTTTATAATGACAATTAATAGCATATTAAAAATATATATTTACAAAATTCAATTGTTTTTCTCTCATAAACTCGAAGAATTTTGTTGTACTTCCGGTTTTGATCAGTATAGAATATCGAAGATGAAAGGTTCTTCTAAATATTTGCACCATACTTAGTTCTGGATTAGTCCGGATTTCCCCGTAATATTTTTTTTGTTAACATTCAAAATCTAATAAAAAAGTAAAAAAATCGTATTATTCTTTAATTTCATTTAAGGACCATCTAGCATAAAAATCAAGACTCAAAAACATTTTTACGATATCTGAATATTGGACAGTGCCAAAAATTGTATTATTTAAATTAGAATATCATATTGAAGCTTATATAAAATAAAATACCTTTAAAAATAATTGTGGGCAATTTTTTTATGCAAATACTCCTATGTGTGAGGAGACATAGTTCTACACTGCTTGTCACAATTAGTGGGACACTTTTTCAATGTAACACAGTTTTGTTAAAAAATGTCATATTAATATGAAAATTCAGAGAAATCATTAATGTGGTGTTGATTCAAAGCCTCAAAAGCTACAGCTTTGTCTCTTCGTCAACAGGGGGTGTGCAACCCGTACAGTGGTGAAAATAGGAAAATGGCATTTTCAAGTATTGAAGAAAAAGTTTGAAAAGTGATTATTCCAAAATAAAACTAAAATTCAGAATAATTATTATCTTTATAACTTCTTTGCACCCTTAAGGTACTATCTGATTAATTTTAAAAACATTAAATTCTTTTTACTTTTTGGTATCACCCCCTAAGTTTAGGTCAACAAAAATATAGGAAGATATGAAGCAAATTTAAAAAATGTTTCAAATTTCGTTTAAAAAAATCACAGTTAATATAAATTTACAATTTCAATAAAATCCAATTATTTTTAATATTTTTTCTTCCCTTAATTATTTCAACCCCATTACATTATAATTAATTCAAACGACATAGGTAAAGATACAATTGTGAAATTTACAAAATGGTTAATAAACTTCGTATACAATGGTATCGTGTATCAAAAAACACAAATAAGTTATTAGGGTAGGCATTAACCCTTAAATACTAAACCACCCCCAATAATAAGGTAAAAGATTGAATTCAAGTATTATTTCATAAAAAATCAATGAGGGCGGTTATTTAACGATCTTTGTGAAAATTTTGTGCACCAAAACTCACCCCTACAGAATTAGCTACCCTTAATTGAAAAAATATATGCTTTTTTTTAAATCATCATATCTAAAAATTCACCGTAATTTTTTTCTATCCTTATGTGAAATAAAAGACCAATATTTGGTCTTTCATCACCGGTAAAATTAAAACAATACAATATCTGGAACAACTCTAAAAAAACATTTGTCTTAAAATTAAAATAGTTTTTATGCCAATTTATATTGAAAATATAGGTAACTATGGATATTTATGAACATTTTACTAATTATTTTCAAGTTTGGATAAAATTAATTTAATCGTTCGGAGACGTTCCTGAAAGAAGATTGTTTTAATTTTACCGGTGATGAAAGACCAAATATTGGTCTTTTATTTCACATAAGGATAGAAAAAAAATTACGGTGAATTTTTAGATATGATGATTTAAAAAAAGCATATATTTTTTCAATTAAGGGTAGCTAATTCTGTAGGGGTGAGTTTTGGTGCACAAAATTTTCACAAAGATCGTTGAATAACCGCTTTCATTGATTTTTTATGAAATAATACTTGAATTCAATCTTTTACCTTATTATTGGGGGTGGTTTAGTATTTAAGGGTTAATGCCTACGCTTATAACTTATTTGTGTTTTTTGATACACGATACCATTGTATACAAAGTTTATTAACTATTTTGTAAATTTCACAATTGTATCTTTACCTATGTCGTTTGAATTAATTATAATGTAATGGGGTTGAAATAATTAAGGGTAGAAAAAATATTAAAAATAATTGGATTTTATTGAAATTGCAAATTTATATTAACTGTGATTTTTTTAAACGAATCATGAAACATTTTTTTAAATTTGCTTTGTATCTTCCTATATTCTTGCTGACCTAAACTTAGGGGGTGATACCAAAAAGTAAATAGAATATAATGTTTTTAAAATTAATGAGATAGTACCTTAAGGGTGCAAAGAAGTTATACAGATAATAATTATTCTGAATTTTAGTTTTATTTTGGAATAATCACTTTTTAAACTTTTTTTTCAATACTTGAAAATGCCATTTTCCAATTTTCACCACTGTAAGGGTTGCACACCCCATGTTGATGAAGAGACAAAGCTGTAACTTGTTAGGCTTTGAAACAACACCACATTAATGATTTCTCTGAATTTTCGTATTAATATGACAATTTTTAACAAAACTGCATTACATTGAAAAAGTGTCCCACTAATTGTGACAAGCAGTGTACATATATCGGTATTAAATTTACCTAGTTTGGTCATCCCTGTTTTGGCTAAAACATTTATTGAGTTTATCAGTTTTATTTTTAGAACAATACAACCGTTAGTAATCTTAATGGTTTTCTTGATTGTATTGGGATTTTTTAAAGAATACATAAATACATTATTTTGCCGGTGACGTAAATAATTATTGTTTGTATAGATTCTATTTTTGATTATTGAATTTGAATGAACGTAATTTTATGTTTTTTTCCTTCTTTGATTTGTCGTAATCAGTGAAAAGTTCCTCGAATATCGATTGAGAACTACTTATGAATGTAGCTAAATGTTTGATAAGAATGTTAAGACGTGACCTATATCTAGAAACTAGAAGATTTCCGTTTTTAATCATATTTTTTTGTTAAGTAAAATTTTATAATTGCATAAAATTTATCGTAATATCAAATGCTGGAAAAGTATTTTCAAACTTTCTGAATTTAAAGTAATATTAAAGTTATAATATCGAGTTCATTTTACTGGGATAAAATATACGTAACCATGATCCAATAAAACAAGGTCTGCAATATGACAGCCGCCATTTTATATAAATATCTTGTAGATGACGTATTACTAATTAATGTGTTTATTGTACATTTATCAATAAGATAAACGTGGATATTTCCATATTGGTAAAAAAATTATTATATTAACAAACAACCTCTATTGGAGTCAAATCGATCACGGTTTTTTTACCTATGTGAAGTTAGCCCCCCAATATGTGCGAAAATTTTTTTAATGAATGCCATTGATTGCTCGGCGTTTGCTCGTGATTGCCATTTAAAAATTTTCGTTTGCCCCTTTTAAGTTTAGAAATTAGGAAGTTTTCAAATTTGGGGGGGCCAACTTCCACCACAAAATGATAATTTCGGATTTTTTTCGTACAAAACTTGTAGCATTTCGTTTGCCCTTTAATGCCCCATACTTAGTTTTCGAGTAAAAAAATTATCAAATTAGGGGGGGCCAATTTCCACCCCCAAACATGAAAATTTTTGATTTTTTTCAATACAAAACTTGAAGCATTTCGTTTGCCTTTTAATGTCCTATATTTAGTTTTCGAGTTAAAAATTTATCAAATTCGGGGGGCCAACCTCCACTCCCCAAAATGAAAATTTTTGATTTTTTTCAATACAAAACTTGTAGCATTTTGTTTGCCTTTTAATGCCATATATTTAGTTTTCGAGTTAAAAATTTATCAAATTCGGGGGGCCAACCTCCACTCCCCAAAATGAAAATTTTGGATTTTTTTCAATACAAAACTTGTAGCATTTTGTTTGCCTTTTAATGCCCTATATTTAGTTTTCGAGTTAAAAATGTATCAAATTCGGGGGGCCAACCTCCACTCCCCAAAATGAAAATTTTTGAGGAAAGACAGGGTTGATCAGATACAACTAAGAATATTTATCTCCTAATTAACAAAAAAAAAAATTAAATTGCGGCGGATATGATGTATTTTGGTTGTGTACAAAGGCATGTGGCACGTCAAAATTTATAATCGAACCAGTGAAATTTGTCTCTCCCTTCTTGCTCGGTAACTATTGACTCAAAAAATCTTAACATTTTTTGGTAATGAGGTATTAATGAGACTACCAATGACAAATACTAAAGTCAACAATATCATTTCAAATTTTTTAGAAATTTTCATTTTTATATCAAGGCATATGGGGTGTCAAAATGCAGGTCTCAATTAGTGAAATATAACGCTATTTTTATTTTTTTTTTTCAAAAATGCATCTATGGTACCAAAAAGTCTACGTAGTATGTAGTTCGGAACCATTGATCAAATTATTAGTATAGATTTTGTTTGAGAGATGAAATATTTTGGAATATGAATATGTAGGTACATTAGGGTGGGTCAAATTGTATGGGGCCGAAAAAATCTCTATGGGCACTTCGCGATTCTGTTACTATGGGCCATAGCAAGTATTTTTGCAAATGGAACCATACCTCTAAAATCATTTTCGAGCCTGCCGAAATTTGTCTGAAGATATTTTCCAAAATACTCAAAAATCGATATATTTAGTGCATTTCGAATTTACAAAAAAATTATTGAAAATGTGTATACGGGGGTTTTTTGGGTCGGGAAATTCATTTTTCACATTTATTTTTATTTTTGGCTGCCGCCAGGGGGCGTTTTCGTGCATTTTTGTGGATTTTTTCACCTTTTGGGGGAAAATTGACGAAATTATTGCACAAATCGACGAATCTTTGACTTTCCCATATTTAAAACAGCCCAAAATGTTCAGCACTGATAATTAGGTGGGGTACCCATACACGACCTACATCGATTTCATTCAATTTAAGTCGACAAATTCGTAAATAAAAAAAATATATCGAATTTGTTGACTTAAATTGAATGAAATCGATATAAGTCGTGTATGGGTACCCCACCTAATTATCAGTGCTGAACATTTTGGGCTATTTTAACCCTCGGAGCCTATTATGGGTCAATTTGACCCATACACCGACTTTGATCGTGAATAACGCTCAGGTATTTTAAAAAGGGGGGTACCACAGCCTTACAGGTATAGTTCGAACTCTTGACTATATGTTTCGACAGTTTCTATAGGCTGCGGAACCATTAGTCGCCGTTGAGAAGCTTTCAAAGACGGAGCAGGGTCTGGATGACCCATGTTTGTACTAGTTGTCGTATCAAAGAAAATAAATAATGGCTTATAATTTACGTTCGCGTGTCTGCGACGCTTAATTACGAGACAAATATTGGTGAGAAAGATAAACCCGAAGTAATCTAGTACTATAACAAAACAAAAAGAGGTACCGGTTTGTAAGCATGACACAGTTTATCAAACACATCGGTACCTCTTTTTGTCTTGTTATAGTACTAGATTACTTCGGGTTTATCTTTCTCACCAATATTTGTCTCGTAATTAAGCGTCGCAGACACGCGAACGTAAATTATAAGCCATTATTTATTTTCTTTGATACGACAACTAGTACACACATGGGTCATCCAGACCCTGCTCCGTCTTTGATAGCTTCTCAACGACGACTAATGGTTCCGCAGCCTACAGAAACTGTTGAAACATATAGTCAAGAGTTCGAACTATACCTGTAAGGCTGTGGTACCCCCCTTTTTAAAATACCTGAGCGTTATTCACGATCAAAGTCGGTGTATGGGTCAAATTGACCCATAATAGGCTCCGAGGGTTAAAATAGCCCAAAATGTTCAGCACTGATAATTAGGTGGGGTACCCATACACAACTTATATCGATTTCATTCAATTTAAGTCAACAAATTCGAAATATTTTTTTATTTACGAATTTGTCGACTTAAATTGAATGAAATAGATGTAGGTCGTGTATAGGTACCCCACCTAATTATCAGTGCTGAACATTTTGGGCTGTTTTAAATATGGGAATGTCAAAGATTCGTCGATTTGTACAATAATTTCGTCAATTTTCCCCCAAAAAGGTGAAAAAATCCACAAAAATGCACGAAAACGCCCCCTGGCGGCAGCCAAAAATAAAAATAAATGTGAAAAATGAATTTCCCGACCCAAAAAACCCCCGTATAATCATTTTCAATAATTTTTTTGTACATTCAAAATGCACTAAATGGATCGATTTTTGAGTATTTTGGAAAATATCTTCAGACGAATTTCGGCAGGCTCGAAAATGATTTTAGAGGTATGGTTCCATTTGCAAAAATACTTGTTATGGCCCATAGTACCAGAATCGCGAAGTGCCCATGGAGTGAAAATAATTGACCCACCCTAAGGTACATATATTTAAAAAAAAATTTGTAAATGGTGATTGTAGTTTTTAAATTCCAACAATTAAGTTTCATGTAGTGGCGTCAAATTGGCGCCGAATAGTATTATATGATACAATTGAATCTCTATAAGACGTATAAATAATGCAATTTTGAGCAACTTCTCCTCTATTTTGTTAAGCTAAGCTATTTTGTTTTGTAGAAGTAAATTATTATCACCATAACAGCCTTTAACTTCGCAGATAGTGAAGGTACATTTTTTCATTATTATGAAAAAATAAAACACAAAAATATCTGTTGATATAAATTTTAAAATTAAAAATTAAAATAAACAGATTTGTGCTAAGAAAACATGTGAAACAATAAATTTTTAACTCCAAAACTAAGTATAGGGCATTAAAAGGTAAACGAAATGCTACAAGTTTTATATTGAAAAAAATCAAAAAATTTCATTTTGGGGAGTGGAGGTTGGCCCCCCGAATTTGATAAATTTTTAACTCGAAAATTAAATATAGGGCATTAAAAGGCAAACGAAATGCTACACGTTTTGTATTGAAAAAAATAAAAAATTTTCATTTCGGGGAGTTGAGGTTGGCCCCCCGAATTTGATAAATTTTTAACTCGAAAACTAAATATAGGGCATTAAAAGGCAAACAAAATGCTACAAGTTTTGTATTGAAAAAAGTCAAAAATTTTCATGTTGGGGGGTGGAGGTTGCCCCCCCTTAATTTGATAATTTTTTTACTCGAAAACTAAGTATGGGGCATTAAAGGGCAAACGAAATGCTACAAGTTTTGTACGAAAAAAATCCGAAATTATCATTTTGTGGTGGAAGTTGGTCCCCCCAAATTTGAAAACTTCCTAATTTCTAAACTTAAAAGGGGCAAACGAAAATTTTTAAATGGCAATCACGAGCAAACGCCGAGCAATCAATGGCATTCATTAAAAAAAATTTCGCACATATTGGGGGGCTAACTTCACATAGGTGGTTTTTTTACATTGATCACATTTTTTAACACATAGACAATTTTTTTTTGTGTAGTTTAGCTTTTGTTCTGGAGAAAATTCGTTTTTAAATTGAAATTCTTGAAATTTTTAATATTTACAATTTTTTTTTCTCCGTGTGTCCATCCCCCCTTCTAGCCCGGCGCCCTGGACGGTCACTCCCCCCCCTCCTTAAACCCGGTATTATTTATAACTGCAATGATTAAAAAAGTTAAACGTCTATTCAAAAGTTATAAGACACTGTCTGTTTTTTTATTTAATGAAAAAATCTAGATATAATAATACAAAAACTATTTTCTATAGTTTGATTTATTGAACAAATTCAACACTGCACCATAAGTTGTTCTATATAATGTAGAACAATAACTCAAGCTGGGTAATGGAACTATAGTATAATAACTAACTACATGTACTAGACATGGGCGTCCGCAATCAGGGGAAAGTTAGGGAAATTACCCTAAACGTACTATATAAAGTTAACTGAATTTTCTTATACACAATACATGTATCTAATTACAGTAGAATCTAGTTAATACGATTTTGAACGGAGTGAGGGGAAAACATGTACTAATGAGAAAAACGTACTAAAGAAATATTTTAACATGGAGTCTTGATTTTTAATGCTGGGATCTAAAAATAATGGCGTACTATTGCGAAAAACGTACTGAAGAGGTTTAACTGTATATAAAATAAATCTTTCTGGATAAGTAACCATCAATATATTACAAAAATATAAAATAATATTAGAAACACTTGTGGGGGGGGGGTCTGCCCTGTGGGTGCTTCGGAACATAACCTAAATTTTTTGATCTATGAAAATTTCAATTCGTTCTACAGTTAGCTTCATGCGTTTACGTAACAGTCAAATGCGAAGTCTACACAGAAAAAAATAATTTGTCTATGTGTTAAAAAATGTGATCAATGTAAAAAATCCGTGATCGATTTGGCTCTGGTAGAGGTTGTTTTTTTTAATTTGATAATTTTTTACCAATATGAAAATATCCACGTTTATCTTATTGGTAAATGTATATTATTACTAACAATGTTCTTACCATGGTGAAAATTTTGTTTCGTATTGAAAACATATATTTTAAATACGAAAAAATACTTAATAAATGACATCACTGAATTTACCCATATCGAAAATTGCACTTTCACTAGTTGGGTGGTGTAAAAAATATTTACACTGATAAATATTTGGGCCTTTCTCTACTAACAGGAAAATCATGGTCCAAGCATGTTTTTTTTTTATTTTGGCTATATTAATGCATAGTTCTATTTATCAAAACACATAATATATAACCTGTTATTTAAGGAGCCAAGCTGAATCAATATTTAGAATCATAATCATTTCATAAATTCGGTCTAAAAGCCACTAAAAACAGTCCTCTGTTATGTCCTAATTCTGGATCGAGTATGATTCGGTTCGGTTTTTATTAGTTGTATTTAAAAATGTGAAATCTTATTACTCTATGAACATAAAGAATATTGAATGCATGTGAACAAAAAACAATTATAATTTTAGAGAATTTTTTTGTACTAAAAACTAGTGTTTGAATTTTGTCCGATACATTTTTGAACAGTCCTCTGTCACAATTTGAATATCGCGCCACAAAAATATTAAACACTATTGTGGCTACATTTCGCGTCAAACGGAACATTAACAGTGTGAAGTTTGCTCGGTTGCCATCCTAAACAAGTCGCCGCCATTTTTCCCAGTGACAACTCCGCGTCTGTGTGGGAGCCACGTCTCTGTAGTGTTGAGTGAACATTCCTCTGGTAAGTCTATTTTACGGTATTTTATGTGTTTTAATTATATTTATTTTACAAAAAAAATTGCTCAGTGTGATAATTTATAGCTGTTTCTGTGTTATGAATTAATATTTAAACTTATACGTGGTATGACATTTTTTACGTAAAAATAACAGTCCTCTGTGCAACAGTCCTCTGGAAATTTATAACACAGAGGACTGTTCAATGTGACAGAGGACTGTTTTATTTGACGTCCGTGTATTTTATTAATATTCTTTATAGTCTGCACTAACCTACTGCTTGCCGATAGCCTCTTTCTTTCTTACATTGGCCTGTCACGCTAATTCAGGTCTTTTGTTTTCTATTATGGATTTTGGAATATAAAATAATACGTACCTAGTAACTACCTGTTTTTAAACCCTTACGGTTTTTTTTTTAATATTGAAAGTATGTTTTATTGTTTTAGTATTGCCGCAATGCCACCAAAGAAGAAACCTAAAACCAAAGAAGAAATAAAAGAGCAGAAACGAATTGCAGAAAGATTAAGATATCAACGGCTAAAGAATGACCCTGTAAAAAGAGAGCAATTGAAGGAAAAAGAACGACGAAACTACCAAAGAAAGAAGGAAAAAGGCATAAGAAAGTCAGTTAAATATATGAGTCGACGTGAACACAAAGCTGTGACTAAAGAATGGAGAAAGCACTGTGCTACATATCGCGCAAAAAAAAAAGCTTTAAAAGAAATTACAAACAATTTTGTACGACATAATACGCCTGAATCCGAGGGTTCACCTTCTCCTCAAAGTTCTGTCGCTCCATCAATACTACCTATGACCACTCCACGAAGTGATGCAAGTAATGCGAGAAAGCGTAATGCTAGAAAGAAACGTGACAAAATTATAAAGGATAAAGACAAAAAGATCGAGTATTACAGAAAAAAATCCGAGAAGTATAGGAAGAGATTAGAACGTTTGGAAAAAGCTAAGACAAAGAAAAATGTAGACACACCTAACACTAAACTGACCGAAATGTGTGATTCGCCAGGAGCTCGCAGAGAAGTAGTCAAAAAGGCGCTATTCGGTGAAGTGTTGAATGCCCAGCTGAAAGAGAACTACGCTAATTTAAAAACCTGCAAAGAGAAACAAATATTCGGAAAAGTCGTGTCCGGTAAACTAATACACAAGTACAAGTTATGGCGAAGCAAAGATAGTTCCATATCTTATAAAACAATTCAGAAGTCAGCGCGTCAATCGGGTTTAGTACCCAAGCTTCGGACTCGCAAAGACAAAATTTCATCTGATTGCATAAACACTGTACGAACCTTCTACGAAAATGATGACAACAGCAGACTTGGCGCAGGAAAACGAGAATGCCTGACCAGAAAAGGGGTTAAAAAACAGAAAAGATATCTATCGGATAGCATTGGAAATTTATACAAGAAGTTTCAAGCTGAACATTTTAAAATAAGCTACCCAACGTTTTGTCGTCTACGTCCTTTCTGGGTCATAACACCAAATGTAAACGAACGTAACACGTGCCTCTGCATTAAGCACGCGAACATCGATCTGAAACTGTCAGCATTGCACAGAAGAAGAATTTTGACTTACAATAGTCACACTGCACTGCTTGAAAAGACATGTTGTAATCGCTATGACGAGCTATGTTTGTCACGAACCTGTCAACGCTGTATTGACAAAAATCCTGACTACAGGGAGTTTGATGACAGCAAGCCTATTGAATTTAAACAATGGATATCTGAGAAACAAACTTACAACGACCCCAAGACCAAGAATGCTCGAACAGTTACCAAATACCTAAAGAAAATGTTCACGGTTCGCCCTCGAGAACTAATAGAAGAGCTGCACGAGGATTTGGAAGCCTATTATCAACACGAGAGAAACATTACCCATCAATACAATGCTATCAAGAAATACAAACAAAACCTTACCGACGAAGACGCTATCATACATATGGATTTTTCAGAAAATTATTGTTCCAAATACGGTGAAGAAATACAAGCATTTCATTTTGGAGGGTCGAGACTTCAGCTAAGTCTTCATACTGTGGTAGTGTATACCAAAAAGTCTATCAAGTCTTATTGTACCGTTTCCAAAAATCTCACACATTCACCAGCTGCTATATGGGCACATTTGCGGCCAATCTTTAAAACTCTCCCACCTAACATAAAGAGCATCCACTTCGTCAGCGATGGACCCGTAACTCAATACAGAAACAAAACGATGTTTTACATCCTGGCATCAAGGCTTCAACAAGAGGTTTCAAATGTGAAGAAGTTTACCTGGAACTATTCAGAGAGTGGCCATGGCAAAGGGGCCCCTGATGGCATTGGAGCGACCTGCAAGAGAACCGCTGATGCCGTCGTCGCTACAGGAGGTGATATTGATAACTTGGAATCATTTGTAGAGGCCATTGAACGAAGATGTTCCGCAATTACCTTGTTCACAATCGACGATAAAGCCATCCAAGAATTGACAGACGGCCTTCAAAATGAAACAGTTAATTTAAACAGCTTTAATGGCACTCTTAAAATACATCAAGTAAAGGCTGAAATATTAAGAAGTCCTCTGGAATCAGCACCAAAGGCCGCTAAACTCATAATGAAAAGTTTAAGTTGCACTTGTGAAGACGAGTGCCAGCATTTCAATTTAGGAGTGTTAGAGTACAAAAACAAGACAAAACTTAACGTAGATGATATTTACACAGACTCTGAAAGTGAAAACATGGACAACTCACAGAATTCCACAATGGAAACCGAAGACGACGGTGCACTGGCTGGACCTAGTTCAATCAACCAACAGAATTACACCATCGGTGATTACGTCTTGGTTAAATTTCTAGTAAGAAATACTGAATATTGTTATGCTGCAGTAATCAATAAGATAGACACGGAAGAAGGCGAACTAACAGTAACCTTCTTAAAAATTTGTGATGACAAAGGACACACATTCAGAGTCGATGAAAATGATGTTTCTGATGTGCCCTTTGACCAAGTAATAAAGAAGTTGCCAAACCCAGATGTTGCCCTAAAAGGGAAACGAATATTTTATTATTTTAATATACCTGTACCTGTTTTTGAGAAATAAGTCTGCATTGATAAGTAAACAAGACTGATTCTTAGTACCTAAGCTTAATTTTGATTATAATTATTTTAATTTGTTACTTAGAGAGCTAAGCTCGCAATTTGTTCCTGATTTATCATCAATACTTATGAGTATTTAAATTCTGTATGTGATTTAGTATTAAATAAAGAAGAGAATTTATTTGATTACATTTAATAATTAATATTTTGACATAAACTGTTCTCTGGGTGGCAAAACAGTCCTCTGTCGCATTTTTTTACAAAATTGCCTATAATTCGAAAAATAAGGGAAAATTACAATGGTTTCTTGTTTATATGTACTTATATTATAACTATCTATCGACTTAACATATAATATTTTTAATTTTCTAGAAAAATAGGGTTGGGACAACTGTCAATAGACAAGTTTCCAGTTAGTAGAGAAAGGCCCATTTATTAATACAACCATTATGTTTAATCTATTTGAGAGTTTCGTTAGTTGGTGTAATAAATTATTTATTAATTTGACAAATGAAAAAAGATTTTTAGATAAACAAGATATATTTTTCAAATGAATAAATTTTTTTTTATTATTATATTAAGGAAATATTTATTGTTATATTAACAAGATGAATTTATTAAGCATTTTATCAACACATCTTATCGCTAACTCCCGGCCCAGGATTTGCGTCGGGGTCCGTCCCGTTAATAAAACCTAAAATAAGTATTATTTTACGATGACAAAAAAATTAGTCTAATTAGTATTTTCAAGGTTCGTGGTTTAACCCACCCCTGTACTGATACATAACAGGAGCCTCTGCTAACGCCATTAAGCGCACGTTAGAATCACTCACTCACTCTCTGAACGATATCCGATTTCTATACGCAGGAGGCTTCTCAAAAACTTCGCCTCAAATTTATTACTTGCTCTCTAACTAAAGCGAAAATATACACATTAGACATGCTGCATGTAAATATATATGTATATTACACTCATAGTAAGTAACTATTATAATAAATTATGTAACGTGCACAGAAAAACTTCTTATCCAAGTTTAAGTACCTAAGGATCTCTACTTATATAACCTTTTTACAAAATTATCTAGATGTGTATCGATTTATTAATGAATCTTCATCAGGAGTCAGTCTAATATTATTATTATCAAAATTGGCAGTTTTCTAATTTGATTTCAAAACTTTTTTACGTCTATAAAAATGTCCTTTAGTTATTTCCAAAAATCATCCTTTAAGAGTCGTTTTCTTTATTTGTAATAATATTTTTCATGTATAAATGTACATATTCTTATAAACGGATGTCTGCCAAATGATTATATTACAATAGATTTCGATTTTTTTAAATAGATAAGTGGAAAATGTGCTTGAAACATCGCCCATTTTGCTCTGTTCCGACGTAGTAATTTTGGTTAATTTTTGTCTAAAGTATTGTCAATTAATGTACTTTCGATTCTTATGAAACAGAAAGAGTTATCTCAATCTTGCTGGTTATGTGGATTATATATGTTTAAGCTGCATTATCTATATATTATATTTTACATAAAACTATATCGTATGCCATGGAAAAGTGCGCGGAGTTATAAATAACTCTTTATAATTCATGAGCGGTTTCTCCTACAAAAAAACTCTGAAGTTTGATTTTGTAGTAAATTATCTCAGCTACAAATTAGTAAGATACAGTTTTTCTCGAAAAGGTCACCGTTTTGGTGATACTTGAAAAATATTGTTTTCGTGAACTTTGACCCCACAAAATTGACACTTGCACACGTCAAATCGATGAGGAACTTTCACACATTATTAAGTACCTTTATACTAAGGTGTATGCAAAAATGTAGCCTGTTACAAATTTTTTCCTTGTTGTATGGCTATTTTTCCTGTGTTTTACGATTTCAAAATAATGTTAAATAAGTGACAGTATTTTTAATGTAACTTTTTATATTACGCACAAGTTGAATTCGTTATTAGTTTTCATATTTAATAATAATTACAACGAAATGAACATAAAATAATATAGTACAATGAAATTAGTGTGAGACACCAAGTTGCCCAATTAGTGAAGAAATACCCTTATTAGCCATTATTGGCGTTTTAGTATATATTGCTCTACGATTATGTATATATTAGTTCCAAGGATACTACCTTTCAAAGTGTGACATCCTTAATATATATAAAGCTCTCTGTCTGTCTGTCTGTCTGTCTGTCCGTTAGTGCGCTTATCACTCGAGAACCAGTTATCCGATTTACGTGATTTTTTTTTTAATTCATAGGTACATTCTCTGACCAGGTTATAGGCTATATTTTATTACGTTAGGTAACATAACAACTAAGCAGTGACGATATTAGTAAATCAAGTCGGAAAAAATTTTACCGACGGCACGCTGTTTTGCGATACTAAATATTAAGAATTGTGTAGAATCAAAAGTGCTACAATAAAGTCCGCGACACCATATGTCTAACTTTTATATTTAAGCCACAATGACTGCTTTTATGTTACAAAGAAAACATAAAATATTTGGGTTATGTTTACATGGACTTATGACCTGCAAAACTTTAATCCTTATTGAAATAAATGATTTCATCGTCATAAGTACTTAATGTAGATATAATTTGCCCTTTACAGCATCCAATTTGGTGGTATAGTTTAGGAAATAACATTAAATAAGTTTTATATGGTAAAATATTAATAACGCGCGAACTAAATACGCCGGTATTCGATCTCCCTCGGCTCGGCCGTTGTCATTTGACCGTCAGTTTTGTTTCAATAATTAAATTTAAATTTAAGTGTTGTTTTTATTATTACAATAATAACTAATCGTGTTTGTACTTAATTTGTACTTAATGCGAGCGAAGCCGCGTGGGTACATCTAGTATTTAATATATATTAATTTGAAATTACTTTCTGATTTTTAGACTCAAGTTTTATTTAATAAATATAAAATAAAATAAATAAAACTGTAAATATTATTTTATAAAAGTCGATTATAAAACTAATTAATATTTATTTGTTTAAAGGATTTTTGTAACGACAGTTTATTAATTATTAATTATTGTTATTTACAATCTGTTTGAAATATATATAAAAATTATTAAACGTAAATAGAAAAAGTGCGTTTGAATATTTGAAATAATAACAAGCCTGAAGCAATATTTTTTTTACGTCAATTCGAGAATTATATTTAAATTTAACTTATACTTTTAAATACTCTATGGCCTGAGGTTGGTTGATTTTATCTTTTTACCCCCCCCCCCCCCCCACATTCCCTTAATATACTACTAACAAGATTTTAAATACAAGTGAATACCTGCGCTATTGGATGCTCTTCGAACATCAGCACCAAAATTTAATTTTTGGACATTTCTATCTATACATTATCATTACTTATGTATTTAAATTTCGTTAATACATATGTATATGTTTTAATTAAATTATCATATACTCTAATTTGACTAATAGATTCAAGAGTATTAGATTTTTGAACAGTGAAAGTTTCATCAAAATCGGTTCAATGGTTTTCGTGTCAAGTGAGATATAGGCAGAAAAAAGATTTTTTAATAATACATACTCAAAATATAATTTTATTTGGATATCAAATTTATTCTTCGTGATGTAAATATTGCTTTTTTATATTTTACTTTTATTAATAAAGTGTCCTTTATTTCCAGGTATTCCTTTAACAATTTCGTATCATGTTTCTATCATATTTATGTATGAAAAAATAATTTAGTTTTATATTATATTGTTTTTTTTTTTAAATCAATTACGTTTAAGATAAAGAAAAGTATAATTTGATTTTAACTTTTTTATTTAAAAATTATCAAATATACCTATCATATTTCTGAGTGCTTCTACATGGTAGAAATTTAATAAAAAAAAAAAACAAAATTAGGGGTGAAGTTAGAAAAATTATTTTATTTTTGAGTTTAAATTGTTTAAAAGCAAAATATTGTTTGAATTGTTATATGACTGGAGATCTTTGCGAAAAATTGTTTTTTTTTTTTTGAGGAAATGGCAGATAAAGTTATGAAAAATATAAATTTTCGAGATTGAAATTGAAAATTATTATTTGTATTACTTACGCCCAGTATTATCAACATTAACTAAATGCTCTTTTAACTAACTGTCATATTAACAACAGATCCAAGCATAATATATTTAATTAAATAGATTTTAAATTATTTGCAGTATTTCTTTACAACGTATAATTATGTCTATTTTTCATTGAAAGCTTAAATATTGATTTAAGTCACGTTTGTAATCCACCAAATTTACTTTAAAGGAGCATTTAGCGTTAAAGGAGTTTTAAATTGGTTGATAATACTGGGTATTAGAATTTTAAATGTTTTTTAATTTTTTACATTTTTTACGATTTTTGAGAGGGGGGGGGGGGGGTGCGGTTAGATTTTTTATTCAAATAGAAAATCACGTGAAATGTTAAAATTTTCAAACCGTAGTTCTGTATCTCAAATCGTTCTTGAGACACATTCAAAATTTGATATATTTATTTTTTTTCAATTCTACGGAGAAAAACGTCCGTAACTTTTGACCGGATGATCAGATTTGATTTTTGTTAACAGTTTTGGAACCAGCGTGTCATGGTTTCTTAATTAAATACGTAAACAATAATAAGTAAAATCATTGATCGAGATAAATATATATCTTCTCTTTAATAAATCGAAAAATGATGCATGAAATTTTAATAAACGGTTTTTTTGAGGGAGGGGGTTATTTGGGTAAAACTACGTCCATAGTATATAAAATCACATAAAAAGTTGAAAATTTTCATCGGCAAGTCCATATCTAAAACAGTTCTTGAGATATGTAGGAGCGTCTCAAAGTTTTAATTTTTTTTTTTTTTTCAAAATTCTGAAAAAAACGTCCGTAACTTCTAAACGGTTGATCAAATTCAATTTTCGTTAACAGTTTTAAAACCAGCGTATCAAAATCTATATAACTACAGTAGAAACCGGTTATAACGACATCGGTTAATACGTCGTATCAGTTTTAACGACTCAAAATAAAACTCCAACTGAATCCCATATAATTGTATTTTTACCGGGTATTATGACTATCCGCTTTTTACGACCAAAATGTCATTATCACCGATTTCTGCTGTACACGGAGAGAATATTCTTTTAGAAATTAACAGAAAATGCTGTGAACCTGAGGACAGAATCAATTTCTAAATAAAATTAACAGAAAAATCGCTAGAATTTAAAATAAAGTAAATGGAAAATTACAATGACATACTGGTAAACTTTAACATAGTACCTATTAAAATTTATTTACTCTGAAAAATTAATATACGCTATATATTCTTAATTTAATTTCTTGCATATGAAAATTTCACGTACATTCTCTATAATTTTACTATGTTTCTATATTACTTTTCATATCTGGCCTATCGCCAAAAAAGAAACTGCTATACAGTATATTGAATTGTAGTAGACGTTCTTTTAAATTTTACCATGTTGGGTGTTCAAAATTTCTAGGATCAAAATTTTTTCCATCAATCTATGCAATTTTTTATTTTTTTCCCATTCCTACGCATCGTATATAAATAAAAATGATAATGAAATTTTGTTATTTGACTATTAATAACTTTTTAAAATAATAATAATAAGTTTTATAATTATTTTAACATACGGTATAGTAATTTTTGATACTATTGGTATGGAATATTACTACGTTACCGATTAATTTTTCACAGAATGAAATTTCGTCCTACCATTAACATGTTTTTTATGTTAAAAATTAACATTAAATTTTTTCAGTGTACATGTATAATATTAAAATATCATTAACCGAGATAAAATCCTACAACCTTTTCCGATCCACAGTAAAAATCAAATTATCTACAGGTAAATCGATAGGGTTACTCGTAACATAATTAAATAAAGTATCCTCGGTCATTTTTCATCGACGGTGTAATAAATGACGTAATAAAGGTACCTATATACTATATATATATCGCATGATACAAGGGGTTTATTGCCAATTGCCAACTATCGGGGTACAAATACAAAACGTATATACCGCTAAGATTAATACCGGTAACTCAATCAGAACATGGCCCACTCTGATCGGGATTCGGGGTTGTTACATTCTACTGATTCCCATATAGGTACTCTAAAGTTAGATGTATTACTACAGGTAATGACTATCTCGGTTTTGTGTAATTGATTGATTTTGTAATACAGGTTGTTTTGTTGATAAATTAACATCAGTGGACACTACTTCACACTACTATTCAGAATTTATATTACGATGATTCATTAAAACTATTTATATATGATATTACAATGGCAGTTTTTGTGTACTAGATAACTTTTTTAATTATCTAAATACAGTGGTGCCTCGCATAACGAACTTAATTCGTTCCGGGAGCAAGTTCGTTATGCGAAAAGCTCGTTATATGAAACGCGTTTTTCCATAACAATACATGTTAAAAATTTTAATTCGTTCTGTAGCATAAAATATGGTACTGTAACATAAAAAAGATTGTACACATGTTTTTTATTTTTTAGTCAGAATCAGATTTAGGAGAGTCTACCGAGGCTTGCAGAGTCAAATCCTCTTTCTAATTATTTCTTGTTTCATTTCAACAAAAATCATCTTCCTTCTTTTTTTAGAACTCATAATATAGACACACAAAATTACATTTATTAAAACAAACAGGTGTGTGAGTTAAGCACAGAAAAGAACGACGCGCGTTGATGCATGTTCATGCATGTTTGAGCATCGACTGCGTGCGACCTTGGAAGTTCGGGCGACTTCGTGATACGTAGGAGCGTTCAGGCGGCAAAATTAAACATGATGCAGTTCGTTGAGCGAAGCGAGGTTCGTTGTGCGAGTTGCGCAATGAACGAAAAGAAAGTTCGTTATGCGCAGCGTTTGTTAAGCGAGGCGTTCGTTAAGCGAGACACCACAGTATCATATATTTTTTTCGTAAACGTTTCGTTCTTTGTTACATCAGAATCCATAGACATTCTGTATTAACATATAATGATGTAACATTTCTCCAAAAAGTGAGAGAGAGATGCAGTGTAGTTTGAGATATATCTAGAGTTGCCAGATGCTTAAGGTGTGAAAAGAAGACAAGTTCATTAAAAAAGGAGGACAAAAATAGGTCAGATTGAAAAGAAATAAGAAAGTTTAGATTTTTGATCTTGAAGACATTTTTTTTCTTGAATATTTGTTTCAAAAACATTACAATCAAATGTGAGGACCTTTTTTATAGAAATTTTGACGACTTTTTTACGTACATCAACTTCTTAAAAAACCCGGACGCTGTCCGGGGTAAAGTGGACGGATGGCAACCCTAAATATATCTATCTTTTTTTCTAAGAAGAATGAAATAGACACTCCTGTTTAAATAAAAACAAGTATATTTAAAATCATTTTCTATCTTTTTCTTTGACACGAGAATGTATGTCTATGTAATAAAAATTGTTTATACAAAAATAAATAAAAAAAAAAAAAAAAATAATTATAAAAATATTAAAGTTTTAAACAATTTTCACTTCAGAAAATTCGCTCAAACGTAAAGTATTTATAAAATAATTAAATTACAAAACCCAATACAAATAAAAAATATATTAAAATTCCTGTAACTAAAAAATTCAATATTTAAAATTCTTTCAAAACCATTATCACAAAGATATTTAAAATATCTCGCATAAAATTACCAAAGTACATAAGTTTCATTGCTTATTATTTAAAATATTAATTAAACCTCGTGGAAAAAGAATATAATTTAATCAGAAAACTTTTCTCTCTGTCCGCAGATTCACTTTTTTTTATCTCGTGTTTAAGTTTGATGAAACAATTTTTAAATACAAAATTAATTTAGCTGACAATTAATAATTCTGAAGCACAATTAAAAAAATTATCTTCATACAAAATAATGAAATGGTCCAGACAAGATTAAATAAGATGCTAGAATTATAACGCTCTAATAATTTTTAAGTTTTATAATTTTAAGTGTTTCATTTATTTAGCTCTGACGAGTATTAATAAATCATTTAGGAAAAAATACAGTGATAGGTAACCTAGATTAATTTTTCTATGTTATGACATACTTAATTTTTCAATTTAATTTTTTATATAATAATAAAATAATCTGAAAATGTGTGTATTTTTCTTGATGTGATAAAACTCAATATATAACCAAAATTCTTGAAAAATACGGAGAAAAAAATATACCATGACATAGATATTTGTTTAAGCTTTCTAATTTTATAATAATTCTACAATTTTAATTAGAAAATATTGAATGTAAGTCTAAAAACATAAGAACTAGTTCTATCCTTTGTAGCTTCATCTCTGTTTAATTTCGAGAATATCCCATTTTTCATTCGATCGTCAATTGTCACTGAATTACTTGTATCTGTTATTTCCCCTCAGGGCTAGACTTGTGCAAATAATTTTTGTTTTCTACGGTGGCGACCGACGTCTCGTAGAATTTAGTTTCGGAAAAATCGGCATGAACAGCCTTAATAACGATTTTTTATAGTAATTAATTTCTTCCAATCAACTTATCAGAATACGTAGTTTACTTATTTGAAATATTGGCACCAGTCTTCGACGTTTTAAGAGCAAGGCACACTGATTTGGGGGGGGGGGGGATGGGCTTCTTTTGTGTAATTTTCATAAACTCATGTTACTAATAAAAAAAGTACCTATTTAGTAAATCAATTTAATTACCAAAGTCTGTAAATATAGTTTGTTTTTTTAATTATAGCTTTTTATTTTGTTTATTTGTTTTTTCCTGTAATGAACAAAGTAAAATCAGTAATGCACACTTACATTTATGATAACAAAATGATAAGTTTTACAAACTACGACACAAAAGTTTTAAAATAAAGAATCATACAATTATTAACAATGTAAAACATATGCTATGATAATATAGTAATTAATAAATAGATTACACTAATAATTAGTTTAAATGTCCACCATTTTGATACACATTACCCGATTTTCATCAAATTAAGTTAATTTAGAGTTAAGGGGGTTAGCAAGTCTAGCGCCCCTGAAAATACTCAATATTTGGGAATTTACTGTGGTCAAATAAAACAACGAATTAAAGCTTAATTAACACAGCTGTTTAATCACTATTTAAAGTACATTTTAATTTATTTTTATGAATGAAAATTATTAATCTCTGGCCGATGGTAGGTTTTCATCAAAATTTGGAGTTGACACCTTCCGTAACTACTTGCTTTTAGCCAAATGGTCAGATCTGGAACAATTTTACAAAGTGACTATATAGTTTTTGAAACTATCCTCTATGGAATGAACCACTTTGGTTGGAAACAAAAAATCCTGTAGATTTTTATGGCCAATGAAAATTACAGTTTAAATAAAGCTTAAATTTTAGAGTATAAACATACCAATAATTATTGAAATATATAACTCTGAGGTGTAAAAGTGGTTCATTCCATAGAGGATAGTTTCAAAAACTAAAGTCACTTTGTAAAATTGTTCCAGATCTGACCATTTGGCTAAAAGCAAGTACGGAAGGTGTCAACTCCAAATTTTGATGAAAACCTTTCATCGGCCAGAGATTAATAATTTTCATTCATAAAAATAAATTAAAATGTACTTTAAATAGTGATTAAACAGCTGTGTTAATTTAGCTTTAATTCGTTGTTTCATTTGACCACAGTAAATTCCCAAATATTGAGTATTTTCAGGGGCGCTAGACTTGCTAACCTCCTTAAGTATCAATTGATGATGATTCAGTAATAGCAGTATTCAAATATCAACAAATATTTCTAATTTAGTACATTTACGCCCAGTATTATCAACTTTAACTAAATGCTCCTTTAACTAACTGTCATATTATCAACAGATCCAAGCATAATACATTTAATTAGATTTTAAATTATCTGCAGTATTTCTTTACAACGTATATTATGTCTATTATTCATTGAGAGCTTAAATATTGATTTAAATCACGTTTGTATTACACCAAATTTACTTTAAAGGAGCATTTAGCGCTAAAGGAACTTTAAATTAGTTGATAATACCGGGCATTAATAAAACAAAAATCCAAGACTGGTGCCATTACCTTATTTTGTATATGCTAGACAGCCCCCTCCCCTTGTGGGGGTCATAAATGTAAGACCTTCTTTTATTCATACAAAATAATTTCGTATTGTATTATTTGAAAAGTTTTACATTTTTAAAATGCCATTTAAAACAAAATAAAAATTGAAAACAATATAATAAAAAAAAACAATACGGTTGTATTTTTAATTGAAACAATGAATTCTCGTTAAATTGAAAAATGATCGTACTAATGGAAACATTTACAAAGTTTTTCAATACAATTCGTTTTTTAGTGAATGAAACAAAATATATTTAAAAAAAAATATGTTCCATATTGTTTTACAAACATCGAAAAGTAACACACAAATAAAAAATAACGTTATAATTAAATTAAAAATCCATCAGTTGAATTTTCTATTGTACCCAACATTCTGCTACTTTTTTCATCATAAAAATATATAACAAGAAAAATCAAAGGGAAGTTAGGGGAATGTAAGAACAAAACTGGGTAATTTGATTTTATATTTTTTTCGCCGTAATTTATTGATTTAATTCATATTGTCATGACGTTTAAAAATGGGTGCTATGTGCCATAGGACTTTCTTATACGATGTAGATGTAGAGTATATGTATTTATAGTTATAAATATAGATAAAAAATAGAGTAAATTACTGGGACATAAATTATATAAACACATTTTTTAATTTTTTTTTCGAATTTGGACCGTTTTAAAAATAATACGAAAAATGTGAAAATCCGAATCTGGTTGTAGGATTGTTTAAGGGGCCATAGCAGTGTGAAATTTTCAAAAAATCATTTTTTTGCCTTTTTGGAGAGTTTATAGTTTCAAAAATATTCTGTGAAAATTTCAAGGCTGTATCTTTAATACTCTCCAAACAGCAGCCTTCTAAAGAGCGACCGCTCGCAGATATGAAATCGATAGTTAAATCATTAAATGCGTTTTTCTCGTAATGAGATTTTTCAAATTTGCTGACATTGTAACTCAAAGAGCAATTATCCGATTTACTTGAAATTTGAACTGAATACTCTTGAATATATTTACTCTACGATGAGCTAGGATATTTTTGATTGGATGAAAATTGACGATTTGGCATTAAAAATATGACCATTTTATAGGCAATAAAACAGACACTTTTTTCATAACTACGCCATTTTGTTAGATTTTGATATTTTTCGAAAATCTTAGATCATCGTGCAGGGAATACCTTCCAGTTTAACGACATTATTTTTTTCTTCAATTTCAAGTACTCCATCGTCCGGAATCATGGCCGCAGTGGAGGAGATTTTTTTTGGCGCCTCCGAAGACAGCTTAGATATAGATATTTTTACGTGAAAGAATTATGGAACACACGTCTAATATAGCTAAATATATTCTCAATTTTTTAAAATATTTCATTGTATTTTTCTTCTTAAAAATTTCCGAAAATCACTCAAATATAGGTTTTCTTCCTATTCTTACTTTACACCGAGGAAACAAAACAGAAACACGGTGTTTTTTTGACAAAACAGCAATAAATCCTATACATTTTTAAATACGAAGTATTTTAGAGACACGAAGTTTCTGTTTTTACTTCCATGTTCGAAGAAATGGAAGTATTGTAATACCGTCAAAAAATCATGTCCGAAAAAAAAGCAGATTCTGATTGTACTAACTTCAAAACGTTAAGAAAAGTTAATTTCCGCATGGCGGCTGTGCGTGTGTCTGTGTGTGTGTCTGTGTGTCTGTGTGTCTGGATGTAGAATTTTCTTCCGTGTACGATAACTATTGTAAATATGCACCGATTTGAATTATTTTTGGGAAAAATGTTTGCCTTAGTGAGTACTCCAGACCTATTGATTTTGGTGCTAATTAGATTAGGGGTTTCCGAAATATTCGAAATTTTGTACTTATTATCGTCTAAAAAGTGAGTATTATCTCACCAATTTTGATAAGACTTGGTACACTTGTAGTTCAATCCAATCTAAGGGGCACTTATTTCATAAACGTGTCCAAAAAGCCACTGAAGGGGTGAAAACCACCATCAAAATTTTAATTTTAAATACTATTAAATTCATGTTGCCATGGAAACAAACGCAGTTAAATTCAAATGTCACATTATTATTATTTTACAAAAATGTGTATTCAACAACTGACATTAGAATATTGGAAACCTAATATTTATAATACAAAGGTGAGTTTTACATTAAAAATTATTGTAAAATATATTACAGAACATGGAAGTCATGTATGGTTCTCCATACCGATATTTTTAAATGGCTTCTAAAATTTTATTCTTAATTATGATAATAAGTTAATTTTAAAATAGTATATAGAGTCGAAATTGGTTATTTATGTCGTAAAAGTCGATAGTCGTAAAAACCGGTAAGAATTAGACAATTACATATATGGTATTCAGTCGGGACTTTTATTTTGAGTCGTTAAAACCGATATGTTGTATTAATCGATATGTCGTTATAACCGGTTTCTACTGTGTATACATAAAGCATTAATTTCAATACTGCTAATATTCAAAAAATGTTTTGTTTAAAAGAAATTCGTTCATTTGTATTCACTTCATTGAATACAAATATTTTTATTAGTTATTGAATCAAAACCAAATAATTATAACTTTGGCCATTGAAAATGAAATATTTTCTCATTATATTGCGATCAAAAACAGATATTTTTTCTTTATTAAATATATTAATAAAGTTCGAGAGTCTTGAACAAAATGAAATATATCGAAAATTAATATAATTTGTGATTTGCTCATAACAAAGTGTTACTATATACTATATATATAACATATTTTACCGACAAAGTATGAAATCCGGCATTATGTAGAATTCCTAGGTATTCTAAGGAATGCCTAAAATCACCAGGCAATGTATGAAATGAATTTCATTACATACATTTCCTAGGCATTGTATAGACTAGAAATATAAACATAAATAGGGTGAACAAACCAATTTTGGTCCAGGCTTACTTTATGTAATAAAATACTAAAATACTGATTATTTATCTTACCTAATACTAGCCTAATATGTTATTAAATGACTAAATAATATCTAATATTTTTGTATGTTTTTTTTTTTAATTTTAAATCATATACTTAACATTCGTCTGAACTAATATTTTATTTTATTTATTACTAGATGTACCCACGCGGCTTCGCTCGCATTAAGTACAAATTAAGTACAAACACGATTAGTTATTATTGTAATAATAAAAACAACACTTAAATTTAAATTTAATTATTGAAACAAAACTGACGGTCAAATGACAACGGCCGAGCCGAGGGAGATCGAATACTGGCGTATTTAGTTCGCGCGTTATTAATAATATTTTACCGTATAAAACTTATTTAATGTTATTTCCTAAACTATACCACTAAATTGGATGCTGTAAAGGGCAAATTATATCTACATTAAGTACTTATGACGATGAAATCATTTATTTCAATAAGGATTAAAGTTTTGCAGGTCAAAACTCCATGTAAACCGAACCCAAATATTTTATGTTTTCTTTGTAACATAAAAGCAGTCATTGTGGCTTAAATATAAAAGTTAGATATATGGTGTCGCGGACTTTATTGTAGCACTTTTGATTCTACACAATTCTTTAATACATTATTTTGTTTTTATATTCAACGGTTTAGGCAGCGTATTGCAAAACAGCGCGCCGTCGGCAAAATTTTTTCCGACTTGATTTACTATTATCGTCACTGCTTAGTTGTTATGTTACCTAACGTAATAAAATATAGCCTATAACCTGGCCAGAGAATGTACCTATGAATTAAAAAAAAAATCACGTAAATCGGATAACTGGTTCTCGAGTGATAAGCGCACTAACGGACAGACAGACAGACAGACAGAGAGACGTTGAGCTTTATATATATTAAGGATAACAATAAATAAAAAATATTTCATACTTTGCCTGAAATCATTAGGCATTGTAAAGAATTTCTAGGAATTATATAGAATGCCTGAATTACATACTTTGCCGGTAACATATATCTACATACATATATACACTATTGTACACTGTCTATTCCGGATACCAATGTATAATGTGTATGTTTGCAGATACATACTCAATATAAATTGATGAATAAACTGCAAACATTACAGCCTAAAATTATATTATTACAGTTTCAGAGAGTAAAATATATTTTATATAATAATATATTGTCGCTTACTATCCGGGATATACAAGGATTTTTTTTTTAATTTCTTTAGGTTTATTTTTTTTCGTGTAAAATGAAAAATACATTGTACACATCCTGTATATGGTTGTACATTGTATACATGTGTCCAGAGTTAATAAATTCTAAAGGTACTTTAATTAATACGTCACAAGGTGGGGTTATGAATAACTAATTTAACTCAACTTTTTAACACACAAACATTATCCAATATATTACTTTCTAAAAATGTGTTTTGTATTTATATGGTTGTATATTATTTAAACGCTTTATGAGTTTTACACTAAAATATAATTTTATTGAAATTTAACAACTAAAATTAGCTATATCTATCTATATCTATAAAAGAGTTTGTCCTTAACCACTCACTCACTCATTCACTCACTCACTCACTCATATATCAACGTACAGCCCAAACCCCTGCACCTAGAAACGTGAAATTTCGTAGGTGCCTTCCTTTTATGATGTAAGCACCCACTAAGAAAGGATTTTTCGAAATTCAACCCCTACGGGGTTAAAACAGGGTGTCAAAGTTTATATAAAAAAATATTTTTTTGTTCGCATTTAATTGAAACTTATCGAACATACTCTACAATATAAATAATTAAATAATTATTTCAGCATTTTTCAAAAGTTAACCCCTAAGGTGTTAGGGGGGTGGAAAAATTAAAATTAGTAAAATATTTTTTTTGTAGATCACCGAATGAAACATGGTACAAGTAGGTACTATACAAGAATAATATCAGTTACGAAAATTCAACCCCTATGAGTATTAAGGGGGGGAGGGGGTAAAATTTTGATATATTTATCTTCATAACTGTTGATGATTTTAAAGTAAATTCGGACAAATTAACATTCAATTAAAAATTAAAGTTCGATATTCAAGCCCTGTAGTATGGGACGGGGACGAGGATAAATTTAGATATGTTTGTCTGTATACCTGCTATACTTATAAAGGAAAATTCGGGCAAAATAGTCATCTATTAAAAAAAAATTTCGACATTCAACCCCTAATGGCGGGGGTAGACAGGGTCTGTGTTTTTAATATGTTTATCTGTATAGCTGCTTACGTTATAATGGTGGAGTCGGGCAAAATAATCTGTAATAAAAAAACTCGATATTCAACCCCTAATGACGAGGGTAGTTTTTACAATTTTTAACTAAAATCCGAGATATTTACGTTTTTTGTAAGTTTTAATAAAAATCAATATAAAAAATATGCCATCCCCTATCACGTATGGAGGGTTCTAATTAATTTCGAGGTTTACGCGAGCGAAGCCGCGGGATTCCGCTAGTTTGATTATAAATGTCAAGAAAGAAGGGAAAGAACGGAAATTAATATTCTAATTACTTTTTTAATTAGATTTAAATTTAATTATAAGTACACGGAGAAAAATATTTCATAACAATCACTCAATTTTTAAATAAATATTACTATTTGACGTAACAGTCCAAAATATTAGAATTCTTGCCAGGCCACGTGTTTGTTACTAAAGTTACAATATCAATTAGTCATTTTTCACGTGTACAGGCCCGGATTTACCATGCAGGCAGTGTAGGCACGTGCAATTTAGGGGCGGCAAATTTTGGGCGGAAACTGAAACAAAGTCTTTACATTTTGTTAATAAAAAAGGTCACTAATTTTTATTTTGTTAAAATATTTTTTTTTAAATAGGGCGGCAATTTTCGCAACTGCCTAGGGGGGGGGGGGGCACCTTTTAAATTCCGGGGCTGCACGTGCAAGATCTAAATCTATATTATTGGTATAATTTAATTTGTAATACCAATAAACAAATATAACTAGTACTTTACAAATCTTTGTATTTATTGTATTGTCTTTTAATTGAAATGAAATAATTTATATAGTACTTTATTAACAAATAATTAAACTTAAGAATAGTTAGTTGAATAAATCATATAAATGTTATTTACAATAAATATAGTAAAAATAGCGTATTATAAAAATTACAATAGAGATTGTAGAATTTACTCATGTTTGTTAAAACTGATAGTATTTTTTGATACAAAATTGAAATTTTTAATCCACAACTGTAATTTTTATTAAAAAATCGTCTCCATTTTTTCCGTGCACTAATACCCCATGAATGGTTGTATTGTACCTATAGAATATTTGCACCAAAACATTGGTGTGGTTAGAATTGTTTTAATGAGGGACCATTGTCATAAAATATATTTTTTACATATCGCATCCCCACAAAAAAGTGTCACAACTCAAAAAATGTCATATTTGAGAAAAATATGTAGAATGATTCCAAATTATTATATATTTCTATTAAAAATTGTCATTAATGTTAGTCCCCGGTCCCCCATTTAAACTTTTTTTTAAAATATACTCCTCTGAAACTTCGTGAGTGAACTAATTTTAGCGTAACCTACACGCTTTATCTTGGAAAATTCTGAGGATTGGGGCGTTTTTGAAGGGGGATGCATCAAACATGTCAATTTAACGATGTATGGAAAATTTACGAATAACCATTTCCTTTTTGCTTGAATTACAAGATTTAATAACGCAAACATCGGGAAATATGTTGACTTACAAAAATATTGGGGCATTTAGCGAGACCTACACCCTCAACATGTCAAATTCATGGTGTTATGTAATTTATAAATAACCGGCTGATTTTTGCACAATTGCTAGATAAATAATAATAAAATGTTATGGTTATATTGGCATACAAAAATCATGGGTCTTTTGTCCTGACCTACGCCCTAAACATGTCAATTCCACGGGGTGTTGTTTATTTAAATATACTCATTTGTGATTTTGTTTTTTTTATCTGAAATGAAATATAGAATACAGTTAAACATGTGACCTACAAGGTAAACAGGTCATATTTGTATATATGTAGGTCTTTGTGTCTGGATGTAGAATTTTCTTCCGTTCACGATAACTACTGTAAATATGCACCGATTTGAATTATTTTTGGGGAAAATGTTTGTCTCAGTGAGTACTCCAGACCTATTGATTTTGATGCTAATCGAATTAGGGGTTTCGGAAATATTCGAAATTTTATACCAATTATCGTCTAAAAAGTGAGTATTATCTCAACAATTTTTATAAGACTTGGTACACTTGTAGTTCAATCCGATCTAAGGGGAACTTATTTCATAAACGTGCCAAAATAGCCACTGAAGGGGTAAAAATCACCCTCAAAAATTTTATTTTAAATACAAATAAATGTTGCCATGGAAACAAGCGCAGTTAAATTCAAATGTCAGATAATTATTATTCTACAAAAATGTGTATTATACAACTGACATTAGAAAAAGATATTATAGAACATGGAAGTCATGTATGGTTCTCCATTTTTTTTTTTTTTTTATAATAAAACAAAGAAAATTTAGCAGATACATGCAATTAAAAGTGCATAAATTATTAAATAATAAAATATCAACATATTCTACAAGTAGTGTTTAACAACAATATTTTCGCAATATTCCGTACCGTTTCAGAAATAATTCTAATAATTATAAAAATTACAAGAGTAAACATCCATTTCCGGTTTTAAAAACATCTTTAATAACCGATATAACAATGTTCTACACACATTTATAATATATAATATAATGTATAAAAAAATATAGTTATCTTCATTTTATTCTATCTTTTATTAGAAATATCTTTCAATAAAATAAAAATCATGTACACTGTTCACTGTCAGTATTACGAATAAGAAAGTCCCGTGGCATTTTATTGGGTGTAGAAGGTGTTCTCTGCGGGCGTCGAAAAACATAAATAATTTTCCTTAAATTTTTGTAATATCTAGAACTTTGAGTGCTTATAACTCAAACATTTTTCGAGATTTCCGATATTGGGTGCCGAGCATTATTTAGAGCACTCTTTTCTCTATTATAATTTAAAATTTCATTTTGAAATTCAATTAAATACATATTAAAACAGCGGTCGAACGTAACTCTACATTTCTGGCATAATCTCCAAACTCGACGTCGCTAAGTGATTTTTTCGCGGGCTCTATTTCAATAACTATTTACGATACATAATTTTTAAAAATACTATTTTATTCGTATTTTTATCAGCTTTAATATTTATTAAACCTGTTTTCTTCTAAAACTGACAGCCCCAGTGGTATACCCAAATAACTGATTTTAGACAGCTTTGGAAGCCCCTAGAAAGTAATGCACCCCCCTGTGAAGTGGGGGAAGTTAGCACCATGTTCTATACATTGAAATCTACCAATTTCTTGAAAAAAAAAACGTACTCCGTCATTTTTTTCTAGCTCAAATATTATAATGACTGGACTATACATATGTTTATCCTTTTTTGTAGGTCACGCTATACGACCCAATATTTTCGTAGGCCATTCCATTATTTCATCATGGAATATGTTAAAGATCATGTGGTTTTCATGACCTACAAGTATTTTTAAAGAAACAACACCCCGTGGAATTGACATGTTTAGGGCGTAGGTCAGGACAAAAGACCCATGATTTTTGTATGCCAATATAACCATAACATTTTATTATTATTTATCTAGCAATTGTGCAAAAATCAGTCGGTTATTTATAAATTACATAACACCATGAATTTCACATGTTGAGGGTGTAGGTCTCGCTAAATGCCCCAATATTTTTGTAAGTCAACATATTTCCCGATGTTTGCGTTATTAAATCTTGTAATTCAAGCAAAAAGGAAATGGTTATTCGTAAATTTTCCATACATCGTTAAATTGACATGTTTGATGCATCCCCCTTCAAAAACGCCCCAATCCTCAGAATTTTCCAAGATAAAGCGTGTAGGTTACGCTAAAATTAGTTCACTCACGAAGTTTCAGAGTATATTTAAAAAAAAAGTTTAAATGGGGGACCGGGGACTATGTACTTCGTGTACCTACCGTCAAAACTAGCATATTCTAAAAAAATGTCACATTTTTTAATTTTTTTTAAATACTTAGCGTTTTATTTTAATAGTTACTATTTTTCAAACATCACAGGAATACTAACATATTTAAATTAAATACTGTGTATCAGTCATTTTCCTATTCTACCATTACAATTTTGATTTACCTAAATTGTTATAATTTCATTTATTCCTATTTCCTCAAGGCTACATTTTTTGAGTTGTGACACTTTTTTGCAGAGGTGCGATATAAGTATAATTTATGATATAACCATCTAACCCCTCTACTAGTTACACCACTGCACTTATTAATACACGCCTGTTTCTAAAATTGAGTCATTAATTTGGCATCTGAACGCCCCCCGTTTATCTTTAGGTATTATATTTTATGTTCGATATAATTCGCGTTTATTTATTTTTGCTTTTAAATAATTACATATATCTGAACATAAACATCGGTATAAAGTTTTTAGTGCTGTGTTTATTGCCTTCATCACGTTTTAAATTTAGATTAGTTAGCGATTAACTCATCTATCGTAGACTGGTATTTTTTGATTCAGATAGACACATGGTTTCTATTACTATTGCATTTATAATAAATAAATTATAATTATAATTTTTATTAAATCATATGTACATAATAATGATCCAATAAAACAAGGTCTGCTTGACAGCTCATTTGTTTTATACTGTGACGTCATCACCACTAAATTTTTCTAATAATGAATTTGTGAAAAACGAAATACCGTAAAATCATACAACAATGATACTAGTAGGTAACACTTTATCATGGCGTGATACAATTTTGCCATGTACCGACACTTTTTTGCACTAATATGTAAGGTCCCCCATACACCTACAATATAATTGTGCAATATTATTATTGCACAATTGTATTGAAATATACCTTACGCCTACACGTTCAATAATATTGAATCTTGAATTATTCGCGTCAATATTTTCGTCGGAGCAACATGTGTGATGATGAAGATTTGGCTGCAGCTATGCTGATGATTTTGCTGGCAAAACAAAAAAAAACGAAAGAAAGCCAGTGTACACTCATGAACGTCTTTTAAAATAAATTTATTAATATTCGTGCTTGCGTACGGAACCGCTCCGAACAGTAGACTAAAAAATATTGTACAATAAGCCCTACAGACGACACAATAAAAAAAATATAGCGCAATAAAATTTAAACTCGCTCAAACTTTTCTAAAAGCATTGTGCAATCTTCAATATGATTCCTAAACGGTTAATAATATTGGACAATCCGTGATATTGCACAATAAAATTGATCGTCTATGGGCCGCCTAAGTTTATGATGTGTATTAATGATTTTTCGAGTATCTGGTAGATTGTGCAACCGCTCCTCGAATCAAACGGCCTGTGATTCAAACATGATTTTACCTGTTGTTTGTTATCACCAAACTTTTGTTTAGCAAATATAGAAAATGTTTTCGGTGGAATTTGGTGTTGGCTGCTGTTGAAAGTTAAGTTGTCAGTTATCATTATACAACACCAATAATTTCAAAATTTCTTGTCAGAAAATTCCACAATTAAAGGTACTAATCGACGTGTCCGAGCGTTTTTCCACGAAATAATTACCTGAATTTTAAACGAATTTGTTATATATAATATTCATAGTCTTTTACATAATATAAAGTAAGTTAATTAACAAATGTAGCATTACTTAAGTAATTCCAACGAATGGTGACAATCAGAATTTATTGCAACTTAGTTGTGTAAAAAAGTAAATTCTTAATTGATTTAAAAGGTAATTTCAATAGTCGAAACTAGTTTCAATTAAAAACAATTAAATAGAAACAGAAAACACGTAAATAACGTTTTAGACCTCCTTCCTCCTCCCCCCCCCTCCCCCCTTCAGGATTAGTAAGTTTTTATGCCTCTTCCACCCCTCGATAGTAATACGTTGAGTTAAGGGGTTAGGTGTAGTCAGAGACACGAAAAAATGACAATTTTAAATAATTTTTTTTGCCAGTAAATTATTTTACAAAAAAAAATAGTTTTATTAATAGATAATCTAGTGCCTGATCGAAGCTTTTTTTTTCTTTCTTAAATTAACAAAATGGCAGCCTCAGGAAATTTTTTTCCAGATTTTCGGGAAAAAAACCAACAGTTAATTGTTTATAACAAATCGAAATTAAAAAAAAAAAATCCTTCGATCAGGCACTAGTTTTTCATGTTTTCACAAAGCTGTATAAATTTCATTAAAATCTACCGAGCGGTTTTCGAGCTACAGTGGTCACCAGTTCAAAAAACATAGTTTTGAGAAAAACGCATTTAAAGTTTTACACTCAATTTACGTAAAGTAATACGTATTATTTAATTACTTACACCGAGTCATCTATCAATGGGCCATATAATAGTTCTTCAGCCGTTGTAGCAGCTTCCAAAAATGCAAAAAAAAGAAAAACGATTTCTTGAAAATTCTGACTACACCTAGCCCCTTAAAAACTAAAGTGATCCAATATAAAATTTGTAATTTAAGAAAACGACCACAAACACTGTAGTAATAAAAATCTGTAGCATTTAATTAACATGGAGGGGGGGAGATGGGGTAATTAGCAATGTATAGCTGTACAGAACTCATTTCGACTACATTCAGTATACGACAGGGGTGCCACATGTGTACCTCACTAAAAAATATCTATAGAGATATTTTATAGCAACTCTAATTACTTTTTTTCGATAGTATTCGCGTTTAAAAGTTTGGATTTTCTGAAAGAGCAGACTGTCTCGTTGATTAATCTTAAAGTAAGTTTTATAAATGTGATAAATCAATGTCATTATTTTTAAATTCACTTATTGTTACTCTATTTTTATGCATATAATAAAAGTATTTTTAATTTTTAAATTAACTAAATCTTTTTTTAGATTAGAACTTTATTTAATTCTTAGTTAACAATAAACTATGTTCACCATCAAAGTATGAATTTTGTATGGTTAATCTATACAATTTTAATGCCCGGTTTCACAAACAATAGATATCTGAGCATTTCTCTACTTATAGGGTCACTTTCACAAATAGCTTTAGATTGAAACCAGATAGTTAAAAAAATATTTTACGAAAATGAATACTAAAATATAAAATTAACAGGCTATTTAACATCAATTTTCATAAACCAAAAGAAAATTAGAAAAATGTTTGTTCATTTTCAAAATATTTCAAAAAATTTCCAAAGAGACAACAAATAAGGTAAAATCACAATAACTTACTTAAGAATAAATGATGATTGTGGCAAACTATTAAAAGTCTTTGACAATTACATATCAAACGTGACGTTTGACCAAATTAACAAAAAATTACCCTCACTAACAATAATGACTAATGTTTGTTGTGAACTAACCAGTTAAATAGATTATGTATTTACCTGATGCTCTTGTGTTACTAAAAAATAATTTATTCGTAACATATTAAAGTATGATTATTATAAAGTACCTTCAATATTTTCGCTAAATTTTTGAGATTTTGAATACAGGTTGCAAAACTTGCAATAGTTGGCGTCACAACCGTCACAGTGTTTTGAACGCTGGCATTTTTTTGTAAAATAACCGTAGACCTTTTATTATTTCAATATACATGTACTACATTAAGATCTACAGAAAAATGGTAAAACCATGTTATTAACTAGTATTATTTAGAAATTATGAACTCCAATCCGAGTTGAAATGTCACACCCGTCACCGCGGACTGAAACAATTACAAAATAATTTTAAATAAGTAACAATATTTAAATTGTAACTTTTTATAAGTATAATGCACAAAAAAATGTATTATCCATTTTCATCTTTCATAATAATTACAGCGAAATTAAAATAAAATAATAAAATTAGTATGAGACTCTATTTATTGAAGAAATACCCATATCTAAAGATAGGTATGTAAATTATAGAATTATTCAATCATACATTTAGCGCAATTACTGTATAATAATATGTATTTGTTCATTATTAGTGAAAAGCAGATATTATTGTGACAATAAATGATAATTTAGTCACCCCTAGTAGAGTCTTAAACGTTTTTACAACAGTATTTGTGACGATGTGTACGCGTCTATCGTCTACAGAGAGACTATAAAGAGCTTTGAAACACGCATTCTAGAGAGCTTTGTAACAATACTAACTGCTTAATTATAGAATTATCTCTGTATTAGTTTACAAAATACCTACTATACATTTCTATGTGTAATATTATTATACCTATGCGTGTTCCTTTGTCGACAACGAATTAAGCATAATTGAGCTGAATCTCATAGCTAAAATAATCTTACACCAATTAATGTAAAACAACAAAAAAATCACGATTTCTAAAAATGATGATTTTGAGGTTTATATTGATACAAGGTATGATCTAATTTAAAAAAACTATTCTGATGATCTTACGTGCCTCCTATTTCCAGTGCCGCATTTACCCTATGTGATGCCCTAAGCACTAATCATGTACAGGGCCCCTTTTTGTAATTTTGACGACCTTTTTTTTTCGTTGCTAAAATTCTGATGACCTTTTTATTTTATTTTTAGTCGTCACCAAAATTTTCATTCGCATTTCTCACAATTTACTTCTATTTTACGCTCACAAATCACTTTTATGATGCCCCCAAACAGCGGGTGCCCTAAGCAATTGCTTCTTTTGCTTATTGGTAAATCCGGCACTGCCTATTTCCAAAAAAATACTTATTTCTGCAGAAAATAAAGGTTTAATCGCAAAAATTGACTCTTTTAAAACAAATTTTGAATTTGACGCCAAAACGCTCGTAGGTTACATTTGAGAGTTGTGACGTCACACTCCTTGTCAACAAAAATCAAACATTCAGAGTTAGGCAATAATTTAATTATTTTGTGTGTTAAAAATGAATTCGAAAGTATATAAGATCTTAAATTAGGTATGTACCTAATAATCTTGTAAGAGGAATTGATATTTGTCTAAAATAAAAGACGTTTACTGATGTGTGACGTCATTCGCTCTGATTGGTGTTCCATTTAACATGGCGGTGGATTGCTGTATTTTGCATTTTTATTTTAGCAAAAATTATATTAATCTCGCTTTTAATATAAAAATAAATACATTTTTTAGAATCTTTTTACCCTATTTCATTATTTAAAATCATAATTTCAATGATACTTTGTTACTGGCACCATGCCTATTATTTATCGAGAACGTATTGTAGAAGTATAATTGGACTGTGTTATGCAGTAATGTATCAATCCATACAAAGCTCATAACGAGATATCAACGTAAAACATATATTTGTGTTTTTTTTTCAATGGTAAAAATTATTTTTTAGATAAATTAAAGAAGTTGACACTATAGGGTGCGGGGTTGGCAATGCGGGGAACAGTGTGGGTAAGCGCTTGTGGATAAATATAAGTGTGTATCTCTCCGAAGCATGTGAAATCAAATAGATGCGTTTTTTGTACACACTTATAATTTTTTAATTAAAAAACGCAGTTCCTAACCATTCTGAAAATGTACAGATATCTTTGTAAATGAATAAAGAATGTATACTTACTTAAGTTTTCATCAAATTCTCTTTCTCACATTACTTTGAAAAGTACTGTCATGTCTTGAAATGATGCAGTTCTTATAAAAATGCATATTAATTTAGGTTTATTAAAACTATTTTCCTAATGAACTTGGAATTTTGCAAGCATTTTTTAAATATAAATGTCTTGTTATTTTTTCTATAGTATCAATCACTTTAAATCGATGATCGTTGATAAAATTCTTTTATTTAGTTATAATGTAAATACTTAAAATGCACCCCCCCCCCCTCTCCCCTTGATAGAAATGTTACGTTGAATACAGTGTACCTACTGCCTTTTTTGTTCTTATACTTTTTTAATTAACATTATAAAATATAAAATTGAAGTTTTTATATTTGAACTTTAAAAGCTACTTAGGTGACATTAGATATTTAATTTAAATAAATTATACATTCATTCATTTTTTTGAATAACATGAAAATTAAAATTGTTAATTTCTATGTTCTTTAACATTGTATTTTTTATCTTTTTTTGCTATTATGTATAATTTTAATATTCCTCATACATATATAATATATGGAAATTCAACTCACAAAAAGCTGTAGGTACTGTTTTAAATTATATGATTCCATATCTAAGTTGTTTTTTTACTGTCCTTACCTACCAAAGGTAACTCTTTTTACATAAAAATAAATTTTATTTTGTACCCAAAACCCAAAACTTTATGAATGTTGAAAAATATGAGGTTGTAATAAAAAATGTAATCTTGTATTAAAAAAGGATATGTATGTATAAAATATAGAAAGTATGTATTAGTTATATCTATATACTTTAATGCCATTTACCCGCGGTTTCACCCGCGTTTATTGCGAAATAAATTTCTTTTTATTTTATATATATGTTTTTTAGAGATGTAACGAATGTATGATTTTAAACATTCGCGAATGCGAATGCGAATGCGAATATTAACGGCCGACATTCGCGAATGCGAATGCGAATGCGAATATTGACTTTTTTTTTTAATTATTGTATTTTTTTTAAATTAATGTTGTAGTATTCATATTTTACATATTCAGCTAGCTTGGAATAATTACTTTTATGGAAAAAAATCTTTTTAGGGATATTTAAACAAATTAAATATTATATAATTTATAATTTTTATTACTATACGACATACACGTATTTTTATCAAATAATTTAATTTTTATTATTATTGATAGTTAAATTATAAACATTTTAAAATTGTTTAAAATGTATATGGAAGTCACTAGACATATTCTATTTTTTTATATTAAAATAGATATTTAAAAAATGTTTACATTTATCAATATAAAAACTATTATTTTGTAATTTTATGTCATGTATAATTTAATAAATGTTGATTAGTGTTTCTATTTTTTGTTTTAAAATTCCCAATCATTAATTTTGTTTTTTTTTGTTATAATGGATAATTTAAAAAACTATTAATTATTGTTTGTTGAGTTCAAAATATTCCTAATTAATAAAATGAAATAAATAACATATTAAATTGTTGGTGTGTTTAAGTATTTTGAAAATTTGTTTAAGAAAGACAGAATCTTTGTTTTTGGCTTTTTAAAATAGAATATTATAAAAACTGTCGATCGAGTTTAATACTTTTAGAAGAGCCCTGAAAATGTTCACTGTAATATGTGACGAAACTATGGCCGATAACACGACCAAACCAATGCGGCTTACACCCAGAAGCCAAGATCCATGTCAAGTTTAATAAAAATTGAATTGTTAATTAATGTTAAGTTTTGAAAATTCCAATCATTAAATAAAAACAAATTACAAAACACTATAGATACCACATTATTTATTTATTGGTACTGAAATTTATATTCATTAAGAAACTGCCAGCTAGTGTCTATTAAATACAAAACAGTACTATTCTAGAAGAAATAAACGATATAGTGAACCATACATGACTTCCATGTTTCATAGAGGTGGGGGGAGGGTGAATATTTCCAAAACCCTTAATTCGATTAGCCCCAAAATCAATAGGTTTGGAGTACTCACTAAGACAAACATCCATTTATTTCAGAACATGGAAGTAAAAATAAATATTGTCTGTTCCTAAGTTCTTAAAAATAATTATATTTAATAGATAAAAAAATTGTTTTTTATTATTACAAAAAAAAGTAATATTCGCAAAAATATTCGCACTTTTTTTGCGAATGCGAATGTTTAAAAATGTGCGAATATTCGCGAATGCGAATGCGAATATTCGTTACATCGCTAATGTTTTTACTAAATGAATATCAACTGCATATTTTTATTTATACTAGTATCTTCATATTTGATATGAATTATTGTAGTCTAAGCTTTTTAATAGTGAAAATATCATAAAAATCGGTTCAGTAGACAAAAAAAAAATATGTATTTTAAAATTGGTATAATTTTTTTTTATATGTTGTACAGGAAAAAAGTATAGTGTATATAATTCAGCGGTACCAAAATTTAGCTATGTAGGTATCCATTAAAAAAACCTTTGATGTCTAAAAATAAATACTATAGTTTCAATTTTGATTTTTTTTTAATTCAAAAAATTTCTAAGCACAATTTTTCTGTTTGTTCTTTTATTACTCGAGAATAACTGATCCGATTTGCATGCGGTTTTTTTTGACAGGTTTTAGTCAATATTAAAATTGATTCACGGTAGTTTCCAAGTTATAACAAAATTTATAAAAAAATCGACTCATTTTCAAATTCTTACTGCTCAGCTTCCTGACATACAATTTCAACGGATAACACCTTAAATAAAAGCTTAAAGTACTCACTATAAACATGTGAAGACTATTGGTTGCTATTTTTTTTTAAAATTACCCATATCATATCCCCGCAAAAAGTGTCACAACTCAAAAAATGTCATATTTGAAATAAATGATTCCAAATAACTATATATTTCTACTAAAAATTGTCACTAATGTACTTCATGTATCTACCATCAAAACTAGCATATTCGAAAAAAGTCACATTTTTTATTATTATTTTTTAAATACTTAATCACAAAGCGTTTTAATAGTTACTATTTTTCAAACATCACAGGAATACTGAAATATTTAAATTAAATACTGTACATCAGTCCTTTTACTATACTACCTTTACAATTTTGATTTATCTAAATTGTTATAATTTCATTTAACTATTCCTATTTCCTCAAAACATTTTTTGTGTTGTGACACTTTTTTTGCGGGACTACGATTTCTTGATTCTACTATATATTACTATTATTAAAATACTTTATAATATACTAGCTGACCTGGCCACGCGTTGCTGTGGTTAACCTATACTTTAGCAACATGTGGTGGTTATGCTATTAAATTGTAGGTTATATGAAACGTTTGGAAGTTTGACATAGCGCCATCTATTGAATACTTACTCAATCCAGTCAGCTGTCACCATCTGTTAGAATCGTTTGGAGCTAACAGATAAAGACAAATAATTTGCAATAAAATAATATTGCGATCATAAATTGAGATGTAAGCTATCCTATCTTTCAAGTTGGATCAAACTGCACACGGTGTACAAATTTGATTAAAATCGGTTAAGTAGTTTAGGAGTCCATCGCGGAGGAACAACGTGACACGTAATTTATATATATTAAGATTAACTAAGATTATGTTTTGTTATTATTATTATATAAAAAAAACATTCGTAAAATTTTTTGGGTGGATGCGATATACGTTCGACTTTCAACTCATCCTGTATGTTATACACGTATGCAGTATGTAGTATGTATACATATGTGAATACGAGTATGTAGATACAGAAGATAGAAAGGCGTATATATGTATAGTTAAGAGATTTTGTGAGCTGTATCAGCACAAACTGAGCAGCGAAGTCCATAATTCATTCACTCCCGTTCTGTCTGTGTAAATTTAGACAATCCCCATGTAAAAGTTTTACGAACGATAAAATTTTTAGCTGGCGTAAAAAAGGGTCAAAATATTATTTTAAAATTCATGAATACAACCATCCGCCCGCGTATTTTATAATATTATGTCTCATTTGCTTTTTGAATTTGTACTCGCTTGTGTATTTTATGAATTATATTTTATAATTTAGTACTTACTGTATACACGGAAAAAATACTGTCATATTTCTTTGATCAAAGAAATTTTATCACATTAAGGATGTATGGCAGGTATCTCATTTCACCGAGAAATGGTTTAAATTTGGAAGAGTTATTCCTTAATAAAACTTAAGTACCCACACAAAATTTCAGAAGGTTCTACCACATAGTTTGAGAGTAATTATTTTTTTAAAATTAACGAAATTAACATGGGCTCTTATGGCAGAATGGTGTATTGACGGTTAAATTGTAATAATACACATGGTTCCAACACCGAAAAATATCTGAAATTTTCACAACACGTCACTTACATTTTTAGTAACACGTTTCATAAAAAAATTATACTCTTACAGAACTTAAATAGCGGGAAAAAATAATTACTGCTAAAAATATAAAAAATGGCGTTCTTAAATGTAATGATTTGTTTTATTACAGTTTTTCATATATAAAAGCATATAAACTACTATAAAAGTACTAATATTGTTTAAGTAGTTTATAAACGAATTTGACTTTCCTACAAGCATTTAAAGTGAATAATTCATAATTTGATTTTGATCGTCCATTGCATCTAGATTTACATTATTGTTGGCTCAGACTGTACGTGCCATACATCCTTAACATAGGCGGCTATTACAGTATCAAATAAATATATTTCTTCGATCAAAGAAATTTTATCACATTTCTTTGATAGTGTAATATCCGCCTATGTTAAATGTGATAAAATTTCTTTGATCAAAGTAATATAACAGTGTAATAAGTCATCTTTTATAATATTTATAATATTTATTTGATCATAGATAATGACAGTTTATTATATTTGATCAAATCTTTGTCAAAGATCTTTGACATATTTATTTTATAGTGTAATAGCCGCCTAAGGGGCAGATAGACGCGTATATAGTCTAAATTCTCAGAGGGAGTCATACAGATTTTTATAAAATAAATTTATCTTTATGAAAAAAACTTTGTAATAGTAGGTAGCAATGCTATTTGAAATAAACTTATAATAGGTAAATCTCGAAATATTTTTGTCGTTTACTTTTGGCAAAAAAATAAATAAATATAAATAATACACAGGCTGTTCCAGAACTGGATTTATTTTTTTCTGAAAAATTGGCTGATTACGAATAATCTGTTAAGGTTATATGTCTAGCACACTGTAAAAAAAGATTTAGTTTCGAAAAATTTTGTTTTTAATTTATATTCAGAACACATGTACTTACATTGAATGGAATATTTTACTTTGTTAATTATTAAAAGTAAAAAAGTTTAATTTAATTTGAAAATTGAAGTAGACAGAACGGTATATAATAGTAACATGTACTAATTTGTACTGCTGTAATGGCAGAGCTAGTTTTTCATTATTTTGAATAAATTACACGTGAATTTTATTTGTTTTATAAATTTTTATAGTATTTAAAAGGGTTGAAGTTTCGAAAAATTAGTTTTTAAAATATCTCTATACAGCCAATGGTTTCGGCAAGTTCTCTCATTTATCATGTGTTAAAAACTCTATTTTTTATATCCAATTACTCAAAAACCATACGTCCAATATTTTAAATAAAAATTAGTAAAATATATTATAGTTATCCATAAATAACATATTAAAATTTTAGACTTTTATCTATACATTTAACCTTAATAAAAATTTATTTAGAGCTGTTGTTTGCGAGATAATAATTAACGAACATTTTCTTGATTGCAAATTATTTAATTTAAATTTTAATAATTTAAAAATTCGAATTTTGCAATAAAAGATAGTAGAAAGAGATGCAAAATATGGTAACAAGAAATGAAGTCAAATCAATTTCCTATAACTCAATAATTATTTTAGCCATGTTCAAAATTAATTGTATTAAAAATAGTAACTATGCCAATTTCTTTATTTCTATGCTAAATAGTTTTGTCAAAAATAATTTTTTGCATGTAATTAACCCCTCTAGGATGGTGTAACCCCTAAATCTATATGTACTAACACTCACAATTAGTGAAACCTTTGAAATGTATATTTTATTGAAAATCATTAAAATATATTATGTCCAAAGACTTGATGATCATACTGTATAACTAGTTATTAAACAAAAATATACGTGTAATCACAAATGTGTTCAATCACTGATATTATTCCTAAAGTTAGAAATATGAGTTTGTATAGAATTCCCACAGTTATTTCTCAACTGTCAGAACTTTATACATTTGGGTCGTAATTTCGCAGAATAACGACACGTTTTGTATACCTATAGAAAATAGTTAGATTATTAGTACATTTATAATTATCAATATAACAATAACAGCGACAATTCAATAATAAATATGCGATGTAATGGCCAACACATTACTTTTTGGGGGTCCAACCCACCCCCCACCTCAACTTTCCCCTAACGTAAGGACATTCCAAACAAATTTCGTACTAGTAAAATTCATATAACTTTCTGATATTATTTTAGTATTAAAAATCAGGGGGTTTTAAAGAAAATTTTCCTTTTTTTGCTTTCTACTTGTACTTTTCCCATAAGAAGTATCTTTTTGTAGTATATCTATATATTTATGTTTTTTAAATAACCCCTGATAAAAATAGTGTATCAACATTTTGTATACATATTCATAAATATGTATACAAAAAATTGAATTTAAATTCGGAAAATTGACGGAGTTACAGTCAATTTAGTGAGACGAGGTAGCACGGCCGGTTATGACATAACAAAAACATTAAACACATTTATCTCGAAATGTGGTTGACACGATTCCTCAAAAACTAATGAACCGATTTATTTTTTTAAATAATTTTCGTAATTGTAGTAGCTATCATTGCACGTAGTCGATTTTGAAATTTTGATAATTACTATTTTTAAAACCGTTCTAATAAAAAAATAGGTCTTAAAAATGAAAAAAAAAATCAAACGATCGCCATTTTGTGAAAAAAAAAAAAATTAAAAAAAACGGCTACGTGCAACGATAGCTACATTCATATAGATATTCATAAAAATTTTATTTATTTTTTTCATATAACCCTTCTCGAAATTTCGAGTGAACCATAGAGAAAAAAATTTTTTTTGATCGTCACATCGAGGCTGATAACTTTGTAAATATTTAATATTTCTCAATAAAAATTGATATTAAATACGTTGAATATATACTTAATAAAACGTCATTTACCCGATTCCAAAATAATTAGTTATAACTATCTGTGAAAAAAATTCCCAAACATTTTTTTGACCCGTCACAGTGGCTCGTTAACGTTTTTTAAAAATCTTGTATTATAAAACAGATTTTTCTACCAACTCCACAGCCCTGTTGAAGGTAGTAAAAAATCGTATTTTATATTTTCGAACTTTATTATATTTTATAAAATAAGAAAGTAAAAATGGTTACCTTTTATGGTGAATCCCTTTAACGTATTTTTAAATATATCTATTTTAATAATAAAATATATAAATAAGGTTTCCCCCACCCCCAGAATGAATGTATGTTACATAACATGATAAAATCTGTTATTAAATTTCATGTCTGACGTTTATTCCTATTCAAAAAATTCTTTTCTTTCCGGATGAAAAAAAATGTGGCAGATACATAAATAAAAAGATAAATATGTTCTAAAGTTTACTGCTCTACATTATAATATGTAGTACATATTTGTGTGTGTACTTTTTACATGTAGGTATATTTAAGAATTGTCTGGGTTTATAAGGGGAATTTTTATTATTTAGTGCATGAAATTTTACCAAAAAATTTGAATTTTAGATTTCGTAAAAAGTATGTTTATTATAGAGAAAATGACGTGAAAAGTTGAAATTTTCAAACCGCAGGTCTGTATCTCAAACCGTTCTCGAGATATAACATTTTAAAGTTTTAGTTTTTTTTTTTAATTTTGGAGAAAAATCAAAATGGCTGTAACTTTTGAATGTGTGGTCGGATTTGATTTTTGTTGAACGATTTGGAATTATCGTGTCAAAATCTATATGATTACATGTATAATACTTCAAAACTCGATAAAAAAAATTCGGGCAAAAATCGACATTTTTTGGAAAAATATCGATTTTTACCAAAAAATTTTTTGTTGAATTTTCAAGCATTATACATGTCATTATATAGATTTTGACATGCAGATTTCAAATCTGCCAGCAAAAATCAAATCCGACCTCACGTTCAAAAGTTACAGCTATATTTCTCCAAAATTTTGAAAAAACTAAAACTTTGAGAGGTAATATCTCGAGAACGGTTAGAGATACAGACCTGCGGTTTGAAAATTTCAACTTTTCACTTCATTTTCTATATAATAAACATACTTTTAACGGGATCTAAAATTCAAAATGTTTAGTTGTTTTTATTCATCAAACTTCAATCTGTCTTAAAATCAATTACAAAAAAATAAGAATTAAAATCAAAACTAACTATACAAACAATAATTTTCACTACTTTTTATTTAAATCACATTTATTTAGATAAAATGCAATAATTGATACAGAATTTCCATAGAGAACATATAAACAGAACGATTAATCTTTAAAAATCAATAGTAAAATTATAATACCTTAGACGAGCAGTTCATTAACTTATATGAGTCCAGGGATCCCATTTTGAACAAATATTTTTCAGAGACCCACACTCTCTGACAAAAAAAAAAACAAAGAAGAAAAAAGGATTGTGTGGTTTTATGGTAAAAGTGAAACTTTTTTTCACATTATAGACATTTAACTAAAAATTTTCGGAATAATATAAATTCAAGCACTCAAAATTGAAATAAATCCATAAACAACAACATGCACCAGCAAAAAGTTCTAATAATTCTAATAAATTCTATATAACAACCAAACAATTTCTATCTCTTTCATTTGACACGGCTCTTTTTTCGAGTCAGATGCACTGTCCATTTCTTTATGTCTATGGCTCTGACGTATTTACCCCTACTCCGCGGCCGAGCGTCACGCGACATGCAACACACAGACGAAAAATTTTGAGACGATGTAATAAAAGTTTCACTTTAAAATATGTAAAAGTACTTTAATTTATGCCAAATACATATGTTGTCGAACCCCCAACAAAAGTTCAGTGGACCCCCGGGGGTCCGCGGACCCTAGTTTAAGAACCACTGCCATATACAATTACATTTTTACCGGTTATTACTACTATCCGCTTTTTACGACCAATATCACCAATACAATAAAATCAATGAACAAAAACCAACTGCATATAAAATCGAATTTTAATTAAAAACTAAGCCGTTTAAAAAAAATACAAAGAAAAGATACCTACATATATAAACTTTCATTAACAAGTACCGGGAAAAAGGAGAACTCTTTTAGAGTTCTCTCCACAGCTCTCTTGATACCATTTCCTTATTCCTTTTTCCCGCAGAAGAAAATTTATGTACATAAGTGTGAAAAGTGTAGATTGCCATTTAATTAAATGTATAAAATAGTAATTGAGTTTTTTTTTATAATTTATTGAGATCGGGTATAGGTAGTCAGGAGCGTAGTTAAAAAATGTAGACATTATTTATCAGGGTGGCCAGTTACTGGAAAACCGGGAAAAGTCAGGGAAAAATGCAAATTCTCACAAATATTTAAATTTTATCTATGTGACCTTTTTTAGGTTTAAAACTGGGAAAAACGGTAAAAATTCTCCTGGAAAACCGGGAAAAGTCAGGGAAATTTGTTCCAGAGAAATACTGGCCATCCTGTTTATTTATAAAGTCTCGGAGGAAAATCAGGCCTACCGTGATTTGGACAGTTTTGAACTCAGATTTGACAAGTATTTTTTTTAGTATTTGTTGACTTTTTTGGTCTACTTGTGGGTACTTGGGCCTGTCACAATATTTTCTTCTAAATTAGTGAGACTTTTTTTTGGAACGATGTCCAAAGCCACCCTATAAGAGTACCTACCTTTTTAAAAAAAAAAAAATCAGTTATGTGGGGGCTCGCTAGTAAAATATAAGAAAAAATTCCGACCAATATTTTACCTGCCTTAACGACAACACACACACATGATTTTTAAAAAAAAAGTGTCACAACTCAAAAAATGTAGTTTTGAGAAAATAAGAATAAATGAAATTATAACAATTTAGGTAAATCAAAATTGTAAAGGTATAGTATAGGAAAAGACTGATACACAATATTTAATTGAAATATTTCAGTATTCCTGTGATGTTTGAAAAATAGTAACTATTAAAACGCTTAGTGTTTAAGTACCTATTTAAATAAATAAATAGAAATGTGAATTTTTTTTAGAATATGTAGTTTTGAGACGGTAGGTACACGAAGTATATTAATGACAATTTTTAGTAGAAATATATAGTAATTTGGAATAATTCTACATATTTATCTCAAATATAACATTTTTTGATTTGTGATACTTTTTTGTTAGAGTGCGATATAACACAGTACCTTTCGAATAATAAAAGTATCATTCCCCTCCTTTTATAATAAATACAAAAAAAAAGTACGACAATTATAATATATAAATATGCGCATTTAAAAAATCCGACAAAACAAATAGGTAGTGATATTTGGAGCAATCACATCAATATATAACTTCACAGAAATAGTTAGGGATAAATATATAAAATACATAATGTAATTACGTTTATTTAGTTATTTACGTTTTAAGAACTGGTAAGTAAATTAGTTTAGACAGAAAGCGAAACCGCTAATAACGAAATAATTGAAATGCAAGATTACAAACGAATTTAATTGCCAGTTTCTCCTACTACAGAACTGTAAATAAATACACCCATATATGTGTGGGCAAATAAACTTTTAGACACGGGGGGTTTGTTACAAATTTAATATAAATGGGTGGAAAATGAAATGTATGAACGAGCAATGACATCGTTTGTACAAAGATTGTTATGGGAGAGAATTATTTTATATTTTTATATAAACTTTTTATTTGAAGTATTTAAATAGACGGTTTTATTAATTTTAATACTTTTTAATCGTTGTTTGTTTAAAAAAAGCTGCCATGGGTGCCACGGAACTTTCTTATACGTAATAATGACAGTGAACAGTGAACGTGATTTTTATTTTATTAAAGGATATTTCTAACAAACTAATAAAAGATTGAATAAAATGAATGGGACATAAACTATAGAAATATTATTTTATTTATTATGTATCGAACGAATTTTGTTTAACGTAATTACTAAGACTGAAATGGATGTTTAGTATTGTCATTTTTTTTAATTTTGAATTTATTTTTCAATGAGACATTAATGACCAATTAATCCATATTTTATTGAAAATATAAGCAATAATTTTTTGTAACGATAAAAATATAGAATTTTTTTTTTTTTTTTTTCAAAAATATCTCATTTATTGGAACTTCCTTTATTATACGAAAACAGGTGTTAATAATTATTACATTTTAACTAGTTACATTGTGATAAAGAAGTTAGATAAATATATTTAACTAAATAGTTTTTATTTTCTTCTAAAGTAATCAAGCCTGATTTCGAGATTGGTCTGTAGAATCAATAAATATAGTTTATTATAAAAATCCCCTCGATGTTTATTATTTCGGCTCCAGATATTGCAAGTGTGTATGTGTGGTGTGTCTGTGTGTCGAGGAGGATTATGGGTTAGTTATTATTTGAAAGTGGTCTCAATGTTTTTACAAGAAAGGATCTAAGTATATTATATTTATAGACAAAGTATCGTTGACTCAATTTTTTGGAAGGATTTTTTTCCTTGAAAATAATATCTTCTAGTAATACTAGCTGCCCCGGCAAACGTTGTTTTGCCAAAAGATAATTTGTATGCTCTTTCTTTCTCATTGTTATGGTGTTAAATTTGTTTGGGTTGTTTTGTGTATTTTGACTATTTTCGACCGATGATGTTTAAACGTCGTCGTGTATGCATTTTTGTATAATTTCATATTTTTCATATATATAATAACTGTATCGTAGGTTATGTTAAAAATATGTGTCCCACGTACCGAATAGATAAAATAAAATAATAAAATTACGTAGTATACCTGTTTAAATTGAAAACAATTGAATTTAAGAAATACAACAAAACATACCGATTTCGATTCGGTTATCACCAATAGATGTCACTGTTATTTATATAAAAACATAGTAGCCATTGAACGGTTTTTCTCATTTTCATAAATATCTCGACCCCACAGTCATCTACCGGGTTCAAAAAAATCTATAAACCTTCCTGAGCATCAAACAAATATATGGTGTGAATATGGATTCGGTACGTCCAGTGGTTTAGGTCTGATGATTACTGGTACATACGCACCAAGAGTTTTATATATTAAAGATCGACCAATATTTTACCTGCCTTAATGGCAACATATACACATGATTTTTATGTGTGCACATCTATGACACAGTACCTTTTGAATGATATAAATTTCATTCACCTCCTTTTATAATAAATACAAAAAAAAGGTATGACATTTTTCGATGTTTACCTATATTAATAAGTATATACATAGATTTTATTCAAAATTAATTCAAATTTCGTGGAGATGGGGGTTTAAATACCCTGTTTATAAATAAAATTGGTACATTTATTATAGATATTATAAATATATTTGATAATCTGAAACATCTTGAACGAGGATAAATTTCTTTAAAATATTAGACAAGCAAATATTAAAAAATCTTACCTTAATACTGAAATTTAATCTGAAAAATAAAAACATTATTTAGTATCTTAAAAAATCATTTCTCTACGTTAAAAAAATTACCAAAAAAAATATTGCTTTATTAAAAAAAAATAAAAAAATCGAATTTAATAATCAACAAAACCCTAATTAACACAGCTGGACATACTTTTAATTTTAATAATGAACCTTTTAGACCAGTGGTTCCCAAACTCTTTTGGCCCACGGACCCCTTTTCATAGTCAAAACTTGCCCACGGACCCCTTTTCATAGTCAAAACTTGCCCACGGACCCCCTTTCATAGTTAAAACTTTCCCACGGACCCTGGGTGAAAAACTACTAAATTTTGAAACGCGCAGTTGATTTTAGTACCACTTCGCCAATTTTTATTCGATTACGTTGAAATTTTAACACAATGAAGAAGATAGATAAAGCTACTAATTTAGTGAATAACATTAAAATTGGACAAAAATTGTTTGTGTTAATGCGCGCTTTGAATTTTGAAAATTGCCGAATTTTTGCCAAAAAAGAGATTTTTTTTTTCGTTTAAAAAATGATTTTCGAAGGGAATAACTTTATGAATGTATATAATTTAAGGCTTTTTAGTTCAATTAGGACCCATAGCTTCATTCTGAATGATCTTTGGTTGAAGTCATTGGTTCAAAAAATATATATACGAATTTGAATGTTTGCATATCGAAAAAAACATTTTTTTGCAATATTGCAAAAACAAGAGCTGATTGAGCAAAATGGTGGTCATTTTTGGATTCAGCGTATCCAAATTACCCTTAAAAAGTTGTTGTGTGCCCTGCGGCAAAATAGCTGTCGGCCAGTGTAAATTATTCTTTGTAATTATTCTAACTTCCTTATTAATAAAAATGTGCGCGGACCCCCTGACGTTGTTCAGGGACCCCCAAATCGATTTTAATTTTTCATGGACCCCCTGAACGATGCCAGGGACTCCTTGGGGTACGTAGGGACCACTTTGGGAACTACTGTTTTAGACATTGCCAGTTCCCATAGAAAAAAAACAACCATTTTATTTAAAACATTGATTTTTAATAATTTTATTTAAAAAAAGAAACAATTAGATATTAATATGACCATAAATCAAAACTTGCATCGTTAACTTAAAACAGCATTAATCAAATAGAAAGAGACACAAACAAACACAGTCAAAAACAAAGACACACATACTGGGGGGGGGAGTTTTGTCATCAAGTCTTGCTGCTATTTCATATTATTTACATCCACAATGAACAGAAATTAAGTTCTAAAAGGCCCAAAGCTGTCTATTTCAATTTGCATTGTATTGCATGCATCATACATAATATCTATGTGTCTCTCTCTCTCTCTCTCTATCTCTGTGTGTAATGAATATTGTCAATGGATTTAGAACAATATTTGTAATGTTGTCATGATAAATTTAAGATTGGCTTAATTACGAAATTGGGTTTGTTATTGTATTATACAATAGGTAGGTAGTCAATAGACCTATATATATACAGGGTGTCCAAGATAAGCGTGCAATGCATGGGGATATCCTAAACGGTAAGAGATACCGATGTGGTTAAATGAGATGAATTATTTGTAAGAAAGGGGTGAGTATTACAACATCAAAAAATATTAATAATTTTATGTAGTTCAGGCGGTATACCCAAAAAACTGAAAATTCGGAATTTCTTTAAATGACTATAACTTTTTTGGCAAAGTAGATAAGTACTTTTTGTTTGCGGTTTCTTAAAGCACTTTTTTAAATAGAATTGTTTGGTGTATTTAGAATTTTTATATCACTTTTAGTTTCCGAGTTACAAGCCCTAACTTTAGTTTTTCTTATGGGCCGCCAAGTTGGCTATATCATATTTGAACGTGTTTTTTACTCTACTTTACAATGATATGTCACATGTCATACTTATTATTAAAACAAAGTAAAAACCTTTTTTTTGTAATAGTTTATTGTTTTTAAATATGCATTTGTTATTTTCATTGTTGTTATTTCGATTTTTGTTTAACAATTCTTGTTTTTCATGGCTTACTTAAATGTTTGTAATAAAATACTTTATAAATATCACCAATATTTAGTACTTCGACTTATTTTCTATAATAAGTATGTCATGTGATATATCGTTGTAAAGTGGAGTAAAAAACACGTTCAAATATGATATAGCCAACTTGGCGGCCCATAAGAAAAACTAAAGTTAGGGCTTGTAACTCGGAAACTAAAAGTGATATAAAAATTCTAAATACACCAAACAATTCTACTCAAAAAGTGCTTTATGAAACCGTAAACAAAAAGTACCTATCTACTTTGCCAAAAAAGTTATAGTCATTTAAATAAATTCCGAATTTTCAGTTTTTTGGGTATACCGCCTGAACCACATAAAATTATTAATATTTTTTGATGTTGTAATACTCACCCCTTTCTTACAAATAATTCATCTCATTTAACCACACCTGTATCTCTTACCGTTGAGGATATCCCCATGCATTGCACGCTTATCTTGGACACCCGGTATATATATATATATATATATATATATATATATATATATATATATATATATATATATATATATATATATATATATATATATATATATATATATATATATATATATATATATATATATATATATATATATATATATATATATATATATATATATATATATATATATATATATAAATATAAATATATATATATATATATATATATATATATATATATAATAAATAAAACAACTAATTGTCTAAACGTCAAAGATTTAATAAGCAAGGAAACGTAGCGAGCTTTCGATTCACAGAATCATCGTCAGGCTAAAATAATAAATAGTAATTAAATACAATAAATATAATACAAAATATTGGTATTTTAAAAAATAAAAATTCAGAATATACCTATTTAAAGGGGAGAATGCGAGAACGGTGTCGTTATCTCAACAATTTTCATTAGCTACGGAATTGTTTGGAAAAAATAACAAATCTCTTAGTAACTAAATAGTTACTAAGGAACGAAAGAAACATATTTAAAAATGAAATTTTGACAGATTTAAAATTAATTATTTAAAATAGTGTTGTAAATAGTAGATAATGTGGCTATGTCAGTTTTCTTGTTAATTGTATTGTTGTTTCTTTTTATGTGTAACATTTCCGAGATGTAACGTTTAGCTTTATGTCTTTCATTATCTAAAATTTTAGTTTGTTCATAATCAAAAAGATGTCCTGTACTATTTGTATGTACTGCCAATGCTGTGGATGTCGGTTTTAATCTTGTATCTGATTTATGTTGTGTTATTCTATTGATAAGTTTTTGTGATGTATTTCCTACGTATATATTATTACAACCTCCACATGGGATGCTGTATACCAAGTTTGATTTCTTAAAAATGTCTGTTTTTGGTTTAAGTTTTGTGTAGTTGTTAATATTTTTATTGTATGTTTTAAATACAGTTTTTACGTTGTACTTATTAAAAGTGTTTTTTATTATATTAGATGTTTTATTTATGTAAGGAATTGTAATGTATTGTGTTGGTGTTGTTTTAGATTTGTTATTATCATTATTAACTGTGTTGTATAATAAATGAACTCGTTTTGTTATGCATTGTTTGATTAAATTAATTGGATAGTTATTGTTAAAAAATGCTGTTTTTATTTTGTTTAAATTTTCTTCTCTGAATTGTGGATGTGATAGTTTGAGTGCTCTGTCTATAGTATTGTTTAATATATTAATTTTTATATGTTGTGGATGATTGGAAAAATAATTAGTATATCTCCAACTATGTGTGTCTTTTTGGTACCAGTTTGTAAGTATTTGTCCATTGTCATTGGTAAGTTGTACGTCTAAAAATGCAATTTTATTTTGATGTTGTATTTCTAATGTGTGTTGAATTTTACTATTGTATTTGTTAAACGTGTTAAGAAATTCGTTAATATCATTAGGATGTGCCTCTGTAATAATGTCATCTACATATCTATAATAGAATGCTGGTTTGTGGGTTAATTGATCTAAACAACTCTTTTCAAGATCTTCCATAACTAAGTTAGCTATAATATATATGTATGTACGCGTGTTTGTACTCGTTAATAAAGCATATGCATAGGTATTAAAGTATTTTGTAGATAGATAAGGGGTCCCTTATTTACTTTAAGTTATTTGAATCAGTATAAACAGTCTTAACCCATTACTTCCCAGTGTCATATTTATAGGACACCATGTCTTCGATTTTTTCCTTTTGACATATAATGAATTGTATTTACAAAAAGATGTGATAACACGATTAAAAAATTTGAAGAAAAAAAAGTCGGGAAGCAATGGGTTAAGGTTATTCGATCATTAGAGCAATGTATAGATAAAAGTCACAAAATTTTGATATGTTATTTATGGATATCTTATGTATTTTACTAATTTTTTTTTAATATTGGACGTATGGTTTTTGAGTAATTGGATATTAAAAATAGAGTTTTTAACACACAATAAATAAGAGAACTTGCCGAAAGTGCTCTATTTATTGAAATTCTACACAATTGGCTATATAGAGACGTTTTAAAAACTAATTATTCGAAACTTCAACTCTTTTAAATACTATTAAAATTATAAAACAAATATATTCACGTGTAATTTATTCGAAATAATGAAAAACTAGCTCTACCATTACAGCAAGTTAGTACATGTTACTATTATATTCCGTTCTGTCTATTTCAATTTTCAAATTAAATTAAATTTTTTTTTTTTACTTTTAATAATTAACTAAGTAAAATATTTCATTAGGTACATGTGTTTTGAATATAAATTAAAAACAAAATAAAGTATTTTTAATGTTCTGTATTTTTCTATATAACATGTAAAATATGCTTAAATATTTTTTTAATAAAAAACAGGGAAAAACGGGAAAAGTCAGGGAAACTTCTTCCAGAGAAATACTGACCACCCTGTATAGTGTCAACTAACTTTAAAAAAATACAATAATTAATAATATATGATACAATATAAAATAAGATCAAAATGTACAAATAAATAATGTTGTGAGGTAAATTGTTGCGAACCACTGTATTCTGGAGGTTACATAGACTGTAAGTGGCATATACAACAATCAGTCTGACATGTGTAGAGGCTGTGAAAACTCTCTTACAATTCTGTACGTGTTGTAGAAAAATACAACCATAATACTACAGTAACGGCTTCTTTAAATGTATACTACATACATATGTATATACAGCCTTGGCCAAAAGTATTTGCCACCCCCGTCAATTTTTAGATATGTAACTTTTTTTGACTTGACATGGAGTGGGCGAAATCGTATTGTGTAAAGAGCCAAATGGGTTAAAAAAAAGACACCCAAATACTGTAAACTGCGTTAAAACTATCTCTTCATAAAATGTTTGGTGATACCAACATGAACAGCGCCCGTTTACAGTAAGAAAACGCGCCTGTCACAAATCGCGAGTGACGATGAAGTGGTTCTCAGATAATGGGATTGAGCTCCTGTTTTGGCCTCCTCAATCATCGGACCTCAACCCCATTGAACATCTTTGGTCGATATTAAAGCACACGATTAGGGAACACTCAATCACGTAAAATAAAAATATAAACAATATCTTGATTAAGGAGTGGTAAATAATTACTCCACAATAATGACGATGCTTATCGAATCGAGTTTAAAAAAAGAGTAACTGCTGTTATCATAACAAGAGGAATCTGTACAAAATATTCATTTATTATAATAAATATTTCCGTTATCATCAACTGGTAGGTATTATTTATTTAACCTGGGTGGCAAATACTTTTAACCAAGGCTGTACGTACAATCTTGAGTTTTCTTTTATTATTATTTTACTTACAAACTTTTTAAAGATTGTGTACAGATATCCAAAGTACATCTGTACTTCTTGACATAAGTTACGTCTCTATGAACTTGATAAGAGTTTTTTTTATAGCATGATAATGTTTTGTATCTAGCTATAAGTGCTACTTGACATAGGTTACGACTTAATACGAATTTCTTATAAACTTTTTCAGTAGTGTAACTGGTATCTATTCCAGATAATTTTTTCAGCATGGGGATCTCACAGAAAAATATATTAGGTTAAAAATGAGATGTATTATTTATAAGAGGAAAAAAACATAACATTTTTTCGAATATCGATATTGTTTCATTTCAACAAAAATCACCTTCCTGCTTTTTTTTAGAACTCATAATATAGACACACAAAATTACATTTATTAACACAAACGGGTGTGTGAGTTAAGCACAGAAAAGAACGACTGACGCGCGTTGATGCATGTTCATGCAAGTTTGAGCATCGACTGCGTGCGACCTTGGAAGTTCGGGCGACTTCGTGATACGTAGGAGCGTTCGGGCGGCAAAATTAAACACAATGCAGTTCGTTGTGCGAAGCGCGGTTCGTTGTGCGAGTCGCGCAATGAACGAACAGAAAGTTCGTTGTGCGCCGCGTTCGTTAAGCGAGGCGTTCGTTATGCGAGGCACCACTGTATATTTCTATACATTTAACACGAAGTTGTACTGTATATATGGATAAATTTCATTTTGAAAATAGATCCTCGTGACGCGTTGATATAAATTATAAATATAACAGTTTTACTCGAATTTCTACGCAGTAAAATCTATCTTTATACATAAATGTAATATGGTTTAACGGCTAAACAAACATCTTTGAAGAAATATAATACAAGGAAGTGACTTATATATACTATACATATATGTATAGTATGTATATGTATATGATGTAATGTATATGTTCTATAATAAATATTACGACAATTAATTTATAGTAACTTGATACAATATAAGTATCAAATATGTGCATTGCATATATTGTTACTTAATTATTACATAATATTATCTTCTAAAAATATATTAAATGTTTTGTTATCGGTACTTTTTGTTGAATTTTTTCATTAGTTATTATATTTTTTATTAAGTATAAACACAAAATCGGAAAGAATACGTCCATAAAATCAAAAACAAAAAAATATATATTTTCGACTTATTACCTTCTTTAATATAAGTATTAACTCTGTTACCGTTATTAGTTTCATAAGTGTTTAAACGTGTTTTAATTGTTCCCAATAATTTTTATATGTAAAGAGGTACGTGGTATGCTAATATATTTTATCCAACTAGAGTTAGAGCATGTAATTTCGAATTTTATTCAAATCATATAAAATAACTTAAATATACATATAACATGACTTTATCTAAATAAAAATGATATCAGAAAAGCAGTCTCACACAAAATAGACTTCATATCTGCCCAATTTACTCGCTTGAGTACACACTGTTATTTTTTTTTCTAAATATTAAAATAAAGTTTTTGTTGTATATTTAGTTAAATATATTGAATATGTACCTACTTAATTTCATTAAAAAAAATCTTTCACATGTTTTTGTTTACTTTTAGGCGTATTAATGGGCTAGAATATCACGTCAATCAATATCTAGCCTTCTCCTCCTCCTTAATTATACAGTACATAATATAAAAAGTGACTATATAGTTTTCCTAGTATTTTTTTAAATTTGTGGTAACAGAAGAGGGGGGGGGGATTCAAGTACATCTTATCATGAAAATATCCCCCTTCTTCTCTAACAATAATATTACATTTTAGCATCAATATAAAACGATTACTTGCCAAAAAATTTTAAATGGAATTATGAATAGATTTGGTATCGATCTCTTCCATATTTATTGCAACTCACTTGAACCTATTCAATTTGCATATACATAACAAAAAATATATATATAAAATATTCTATACATATTTTAAAAACGTGGATCCTCGTGCCGAATGGTTGAAAGGAACGAAATTTATAATAAAAACCGGAATATTTCATACAATTGTAAGGCACATGCACAAAAGTTACTCGTGTATTTAATACTCGCGTACGAAACTCATGAATGAGATGAAAAAAATGTGCAGTTCAGAAGCTAAATGGAGTTAGTATACATTTTTTTTATATCAGGTTTTTTTTCCATCCTTCTAACCGCAGCATAAGGTTCTCAATTCGATAATATACATATAAGCAGTAGAAACCGGTTATAGTGACATCGAACTTGGGGGTATTTAAGGGGGTATCCTGTTTCATAAGTCTCAAAAAATCAATTTTTTTTATTGCTTAAATCTCTTCCTAATATATCTAACAAGGGAACCTTTTCAAGTCGAAAATTCGTATCGCGTTTAAACTTTGCATATAGTTAGAGGAGGTCAAGGTAAGTAACAAAAAAATTATCACAGCTGCTGTAAAACGGGGATGAAACACCCCTATGAAAATGTGCAAAATAATCATATTTTTCAAATAACTCTGAAACTAATAAAAATCTTCAATACAAAATTTTCATGATTTTTTATGCTCTTTCGAATGGCGATAGTTAAAACTCGAAAAAATTAAACCGTTTACCCCCACCTCCCACCCACATTCCATAGGTTTAATTTTTTCGAATATTATTCGAAAGAGTATACAAAATCATAAAAATTTTGTATTGTAGATTTTTTTAAATTTTCACTTGTTTCAGAGTAATTTGAAAAAATATGATTATTTTGCACATTTTCGTAGGGGTGTTTCACCCCCTTAAACCGTCTTACCGCAGCTGTGATATATTTTTTGTTACTTATCTTGACCTCCTCTAACTATATACAATGTTTAAACTCGATACGAATTTTTGACTTGAAAAGGTTCCCTTGAAAGAATATGTCTGTAAAGTTTGATAGGCAAATTCTAAATATTTTCAAAGATATAGCACTAAACGCAGTGGGGTGTCGAGCAGGTAAACAAGTGCTCGCTCATCCCCTCGATCGAATAAATTCAAACAATATTTTGTATTTATATAAACGCCGGGTTAAGCTATAGTACAAATTATAATGACATATTTCCTCTCTCAGTTTAACTGCTTTTTCTGACCGTAAACTTTTAAATTTTATCATTTTTCTAAACTGGCGAGCGTGATTGCAAGAAAACTAAACGACCAATCAAAATGAACCTAAGCTTGTTGTCTTCAGTTTTAAATTCTCTTCAATTTGAATTAAAAAGATTCATGAAAAAATATTCTAAACAACTTTTTTAGCAAGTTGAAATGATTTTTTTCTTGCAAAAAGCACATTTTTTCAAACCTGAATTTTTTTTTAATTTTACAATTTTTTGGGTTTTTCTTAGTTCACCTAGAAGAAAAATGTATAAAAATTAAAATTTTCTTTGCTTTTTTTGTCTCAGACAAAAATTACAAGCTTTAACAAAACACCTTTCCCGCCAATTTTTCTTAATAAATTTGCTTATTTTTTAAGAAAGAAGAAGATAAAACTAACAAAAACTGTTTTAATTATTACTTATATAGTTTTCAGTATTTTTAGGTTTTATTTTTTTCTTAAAAATTATTTGATTCTTCAAACCAGTTTTCGAACAAAAGTTATTTTAATATTTGACCATTCGCTATATTCAAAATGGATACTAATGTGGTTGGTTATAATTTAATTATGAAAAAGCAACCTCAAACCGCACTTGTAATGAACAAATAACCGCGAAAGCCTTAAATATTAAATCATTTCAATGCAGATAAATGATGTGGTTAAAATTTAACAAAACAAATACTCACTAAAATTCATTAACGTGAATATTAAAAACTTTTAAAAGTAAATTTGAATTTGTTTACTATAAATATTTAGTTGATGTTTTGGTTAGTTGTTAATTGTTATACCTAGAAGCCAAGATCTGTATCTTGTACACCGCGAAAGCCTTAAAGGGTGAACAATACATTATTTATTTATTTGAAATTATTTTGTTGTGATTTAAAAAAAAATTATATCAATACGAAAATAACTCTCTGTCTGTTTGTTACGTTTTCACGACTGAACCACTGAACCGATCTTGATGAAATTTGGCAGGGAGATAGCTTACATCTTGAGGAAGGATGTGTTTTCAAAAAAAAAATTCACCTACCCTATTGAGTGGGGTGTCGTTAGAAAGGTCTCCTAAAATACAACAAAAAATGTAACAGAAACTTTTGATTTTTACCCTTCAATCACGATGTATTTGCTCTCCAAAGTCATTATAAAAGCGCCCCCCCCCCCTCTATTTTCTAAACTGTTAATTCAAAAAATTTGAAAAAAATCCAGAATGTTGCTTTTAATTAGTACTTTTACTGAAAATTATAACGACGAACATTGTCAAACATATTTTGGACCCCCCTTTCATAGATTGAAAAGTGAACTCATATTTTTTTCATTTACCCCATTGAGTGGGGTGTCATTTCATAGGTCTCCTAAAAATGTCAAATAACTTTTTTGATTTCAACCCTTCAATCACGATATATTTTCTTTTTAATGTCGTTGTCAGAATGTCCCCCCTCTATTTTTTAAACTATCGATTCAAAAAATCTGAAAAAAATTCAGAATGTAGCTTTTAATAAGTACTTTCACTAAAAATTATAACGAACATTGTCAAAAATATTTTGGACTCCCCTTTTATAGATTGAAAAGTGAACTCACATTTTTTTCATTTACCCCATTGAGTGGGGTGTCATTTGATAGGTCTCCTATAATGCAATAATAAAAGTCAAATGACTTTTTGATTTTAACCCTTCAGTCATGAAAATTTTGAAATAACTCTTTTTTTTATAAATCGTTGTGAGAATGACTACGGAACCCTATCATGTGCGTTTTATTTTATATCTATTGAAAAGAATATTGAATGTAAAAATATAATTGATCGAAAACATAACAAAAAATGTGTTTTTTAAACAATTTATATTTTTTTAAGTAAACCTATACATATTACAACTTACAAAATATTCAAGGTTATTTATAAAATAGAAATGTATCGCATTAAGGCATTACATAAAACCCTTATGATATTTATTAGAATACGTTCACTAACAAGTACAGAATAGTTTAGTCGGTCTAGCGTGGTTTTAACATTCGCGTAGTGAATTGCTATATTTAAAGCATTATTAGTGACAATTTAAAAGTAAATATAGTTGACTTGTGTAGTTATAACATCCCTTAAACTAATGTGACAGTGTTAACAAAGTGAATAGTGAGTTTTAACAACTTATATCATATGTAAGTTTTTAATAATTATTTTTTTAATATTTTAAACGCCATGTTTATTATAATTGTTCTCTGCGCATGCTCATATGGAAATGTTTTTAGTGTTTTATCGTATTAATGTGTAAATTATTTATTTACATAGGGATGTACTATTAATATTACTTTCTTATACATATAGTATAAGTATTGTAAAACCGATTTTTTTTCGAATTCTGAATTTTGATTGAATAATATATTTTGAGTTCTTCTGAATCCATTTTGACTGTTTTCGCCATGATGTCTGTGTGTCTGTAGACGCTATAATTCAAATATGACAAATCGTAAAAGGGTAAAATTTTATATTTAAGTTATTCGATCATTAAAGCAATGTATAGATAAAAGTCTATAATTTTAATATGTTATTTATGTATAATAAAATAACTGAAACTTTATTAATTTTTATTTAAAATATTGGACGTATGGTTTTTGAGTGATTAGATATTAAAAATAGAGTTTTTAACACACAATAAATGAGAGAAATTGCCGATAGTATTATATTTATTGAAATTCTACACAATTGGTTATATAGAGATGTTTTAAAAACTAATTATTCGATAGTTCAACCCTTTTAAATACTATAATATTTTTTTTTATTATTTGAAAACACATTTATTTTAACCACAAAAGTTATGTCACTCGATACGTGTTTCGACTTCACAAGAAGTCCTCATCAGGAGCCTAACGATTCCAGTCTGGAAATTCTACCTGTTCCTTTCGTAAACGCAACATTTTGTTGAAAAACATGATTTTTTTTTTATTTAAAAAACATTTATTTGAGTACCTATATATTTAGTAATAAAATGCAGTTCAAACATCAAATTAATTTTATTTTCTATCCTTGGGGATTAATGGGATAATAGATATGAAATAAACAAATTAACATGCATTCTTATGAGGAATGCATAATTTCAAGACGTGACAGGACTTTTGAAACTGATGTGACAGAGAGAACTTTATAAAATACATTCTTTATTCATTTACAAATATATCTGTATATTTTCAGAATGATTATAAAAATTGCACTTTCACTAGTTGGGTGGTATAAAAAATATTCACACTGATACAACCATAATGTTTAAACTATTTAAGAGTTTCGTTAGTCGGTGTAATAAATTATTTATTAATTTGACAAATGAAAAATTTTTTTGAGATAAACATGAATAGTTCAAGAGCTGATAACATATTTTTCTGCCCCATCTGAGCACTAGGCAGACTTACGGAAAACATTAATTCATGTGTTGTACAATATGGGAAAAAAGTCCCAACCTCGACACCCGGGGATAAAGGGGTTAAATTTCTTAGTGAACATGTAAAGAAAAAGTGTATGTTTGCCCCATCTGAGCACAAATAAAATGACTTCAGGGAGTTAGTTTATGAAAAGTTAGATAGTGAAAGTGCAATGGGCAGACGCGTAGGGCGGGGATAAGGGGTAGGCAGACGCACTCAAACATGCAATTTTTTTTATGAAAATTGTCCCATCTGTGCATTGCTGATTTTTTTATGGATGATAGATTTTGATATGTAGATGACCGAAAAAACACAGGCAGACGCGTAGTCTGGGGATAAGGGGTCGGCAGACACATTGAAAGTGCAAAATTAGATCTGGACTATTTTTTAACTGAATTGTTTCGTAATTCTTTTTTTTTGCTGAAAGTTGTCCACAATGACTCTCTGAAGAACACATTAATTCTAAAAAAAATTTTTTAACCCCCAACCAACGCGGTAAAGACAACATTCTTTAATATAAAAATGTAAAAAAAAATATTAAACGTGTAAAAAAGTAGGCGCTGAATTAAAAAAAAATGTTTTTTTGATTATGTAGTTCTCATTCTTTGTAATAAACAAAAAACAAAAAATAAAAAAATGAAACAGAATTCTTCGGGATTTGAACTCAGGACCCTGGCATTTTGAGTTTTGTAAATTTATAAATTACAGCAAAACGGTACTTTAAATCAAAAAATTACAAGGGACATATTATTTTCTTCTTACTTAGAGGATTCTAAAACATATTTGCTATCATCGGTGCAATATTTAGTACCGGAAATATACATTTTTTAAATTTGTCACAATCCTTTGCCACTGTAAATTGCGTCTGCCGACCCCTTATCCCCAGACTACGCGTCTGCCTGTGTTTTTTCGGTCATCTACATATCAAAATCTATCATCCATAAAAAAATCAGCAATGCACAGATGGGACAATTTTCATAAAAAAAATTGCATGTTTGAGTGCGTCTGCCTACCTCTTATCCCCACCCTACGCGTCTGCCTTTGTTTTACGGTCATCTATAGATCAAAAACTGTCATCCCTAAAAAAATCAGCAATGCTCAAATGGGGCAATTTTCAAAAAAAATATTGCATGTTTGAGTGCGTCTGCCTACCCCTTATCCCCGCCCTACGCGTCTGCCCATTGCACTTTCACTATCTAACTTTTCATAAACTAACTCCCTGAAGTCATTTTATTTGTGCTCAGATGGGGCAAACATACACTTTTTCTTTACATGTTCACTAAGAAATTTAACCCCTTTATCCCCGGGTGTCGAGGTTGGGACTTTTTTCCCATATTGTACAACACATGAATTAATGTTTTCCGTAAGTCTGCCTAGTGCTCAGATGGGGCAGAAAAATATGTTATCAGCTCTTGAACTAGAAGATATATTTTTCAAATTAATAAAATATCCTCAATAATATTTTTTTTATTATTATATTGAGAAAATATTGTTATATTAACAAGATAAATTTATACATTTTTCCATCTCAAATTTTCAATAAGATCGAGTTTTTTTTCTGTGTAGTATTAATAAATATCTAGCCTCCCCTCTTAATTATACAGTAGCATAAAAAATGGCAATACATAAGGTACCTTCGGGTAATAAGGCCTATCGGGTAATAAGGCCTAGGCGTCAAAAAATACGTTTAAAACCCTCGCACGCACTCATAAACCCCATACACATATACATTAAGTGTAAACATGTTGTTTTCATTACGTAACTTCGCAGTTCACCATACCCTGCCACCAATTTTAACTTTTGTTTCGAACAGTGGAGAAAATTTGTTCAAATAGTAAAAAATTGTTGAAAATGATTGTAAGTTATTTTCTTGATTAATACATTAAACTAAAAAGTTTATGTTTAAAAACAATCTATGTTTATTATATTTCATTAAATATGTATATATTGTTTCTTTTCGTCGTTCTTAATATAATTTTTTTTTATTCCAAAATTTATTGGACCTGCGGGTAATAAGGCCTATCTATAAAATTAGTATCTAAATCTAATCTTCAGCAAAAAAAATGTTCGTTTTGAATAAATTTAAATGCAATATGGCATTGCTACGGTTGTGGAGAAGACAGGATAGCTGATATGAGGAAGTGCAGTCGATGCAGCAAATGGTATCACAAGAGAATGTGTCGGTCTAACAACATATGATGCAGATGTTTTTGATTACCCTTATAGCTGTGATTACAGTAATTATTACTGTTAAAACTATTTACAATGTTTAATTTGATCTCAATTTCCAAATCTATGTTAACATCTAGTGTAATTTTGTAGATTTTACCCTTAGGCCTTATTATACTACCATAGTATAATAAGGCCTATTTATGGTAGTTTTTAAAATGATTATTTTTATTTTGGTTATTGATAGAATTTATCTTATTTTTGTTTGAGTTTATTTATAAGACACAGAGAGACTGATTAATAATAAATTTTCTTGATTGCATGCAATATTTTTCATTTTTTTGAATTTTAAGCTTAGCTAGGCCTTATTACCCGCAGGTACCTTATATGTTTTTCAATATTGAAAAACTACAATATTTTTTTTAATTACTGATGACAGAAGTGGGGGGATTGAAGTTCATCTTATAATGAAAATACCCCCCCCCCCGCATCTTCTCTAAAAATAATATTACATTATATCATCAATATAAAACGATTTCTTGCCAAAAAATTTTAAATGAAATTATTAGTATTAGATATTTTGCAAACTTAAGGCACAATTTGCCACGTGTTAACAATGTAATCATTATTAAAAGGAGATGTATACTTTGTAAACAAATAGCACATATCCTTTCTTTACAATGTATGTAACTATGATACAATTGTATCATGTGTTAATAATTCTACAACATGTGGTTAAATAAATTAAACGAATTTCTTTAAGAATCTAGATTTCGGATGTACTTAATAATCCAAAAGTCATAAAAATAATATAGGCATATAAAATACATGAAATTCGTAAATGTTTTATGTTAATTTAAGTGAGTTATCTTAAAATGCGTGGGTATTGATTGCCTACTTAATGCAAGGATGCTGTATGTATCTTTGCAATAAATAGCATCATACTTAAATGTTTTCTCACAATGTAAGTGTATCTGTGACACATTGACGTGATACATTTGATGTTATAAGAAAAGCATTAACATTATTATCGGTAAGTTATATTATTTATTTATTAAGTGTTTTAGTTCAGGAAACAAAAACGCAGCTCCATATAAACTTCAAACTAATTCCAAGAGAAATGATACTTATAGATATTGTTCCCAGTATTTAGATGCATCTTTTCATAAATATCCCCATATACAGGGTCCTCCAATAGTGCGTCCGGCATTGTTTTACGCCCAAACTATTGAAGATAGAGAGTTAGGATAAAAATTTTACTATATATATCGGCCCTAAAGAATTTCAGGAAAATATTTTCAACCCCCTAAAACCGCTCCTTGGGGGGTAGTTTGAGGGGTGCATGCCCGTTTCTCAGTAAAATCAAATGGAATGGTATATCAAAAAGTACATATTTGTAAAGATAATGAAAAAATAAGAAACTTTCGTAAAACAAAAATTTTCATACTTTCAATTGTTTAAAAAATATGGCGACTTGTTATCAAATTTTAGAGTTTTACTCAAAGTGCTCTAATTTCGTTAAATATTTATGGAATTTTATTATTATTTTAAATTTAGAAAGTAGAAATAATGAACTTTGTAAAGATGTATGATTATTTGATATTTTAATAGTTTAAAGTGTCATACACGACATACCAAAAATTGAAAAGTTCAATTAGGGATAATTCAAAATTTTTAAATACAATGGTATATCAATTAGTACTTTTTCTTAAAGAAGATATGTAAATAAACAGTTTTTGATAAAAAAAAACTAAAATTAAAAATTTTAAATTTTCTTAACAAAAGTTGTTTATTTACATATCCTTTTTAAGAAAAAGTACTAATTGATATACCCTTGTATTTGAAAATTTCGAATTAACCCTAGTTGAACTTTTGAATTTTTGATATATCGCGTATGACACTTTAAACTATCAAAATCACAAATAGTCATACATCTTTACAAAGTTCATTATTTCTACTTTCTAAATTTGAAAAAATAATAAAATTCCATTAATTTTTAACGAAATTATAGCACTTTTTGTGAAACCCTAAAATTTGAGAACAAGTCGCCATATTTTTTAAACAATTGAAAGTATGAAAATTTTTGTTTTACGAAAGTTTCTTATTTTTTTATGATTTTTGATATACCATTCCATTTGATTTAACTGAGAAACGGGTATGTACCCCTCAAACTACCCCCCAAGGAGCGGTTTTAGGGGGTTGAAAATATTTTCCTGAAATTCTTTAGGGTCAATATATATAATAAATTTTTTATCCTAAAACTCTATCTTCAATAGTTTGGGCGTAAAACAATGCCGGACACACTATTGGAGGACCCTGTATAGGTGTTGAGCAAAAAAAAATTACACTTGTTTTAATTTTAGTTTTTGGTAATATTTTTTTTAATGAAGCATTTTCTTAAGATGGCTGTATCTTTTGAAATAAAGAACATATTTGTTTTACTGGCCAAGGTTGTTTAAAATCAAATATTTAAAAAATATAAAATTAAATATTTTATGTATTTTATAATACAAACACTCAAAAATGCATAATAAGTCGAATATTAAAAAAAAGTTAAAATTAATGTACGCTCTTTAGGTTCTTACATAGGTATGATTATATTTGAAGTAAAAGATGGAATTTTGTATACTGTTAATGTTTAACTACAAATTAGGTGTACTTATCGACACCAAATAAAAAAAAATGCCCTTATGGCCTGTGTATAATTTAATTCTGCATCATTTGAGTGTAATTGCAAATTGGTTCTATGTACCGTTCAGCTGCTATTACGATTTTTATAAAATCTTAAATTTATTTCTTTCAACCCTGATTGTAGGGGTTGCTCAACACTTAGGACTGGGGACTTTTCAGAAAATACTATTCATAACTATCTCTTAAACCCTGGAAAATTTCATTACTCTTGGAATTTGTCCGAACTTTTACACAAGTTTCCTGAACTATTTATAATTAGTACTATGTAATACATAAAAAAAACGCTGCACTTTTTAATTTGGGTATGCCACTTTCTGTGGTCATATATATGGTAAAAAAAAAGATTTTCAGATAAGGAGTCACTTTAAAATCCGTGTAGAACACTGTTATATGGGCTATCAAAGATAACTCCTAACTGTGTTTTAAATTTAGCTTTATCTCAGCTCCTAGTTATCCGATTTCAATTTTCATTTGTTTATTTTAAAGTTTTTACTGGGAAGATTATTTTTTGTCATTATTCATTTTTCTCTAAATCTTAAGGGTCCCCCACAATTTTCGAAAATTTCGCTTTTTTTAATGAACTTAATTGTTATATAACTTTTGTATCGTGTCCAATATCATTTTTTTACTTCGTATAAAAAAGAAATACATTTTTTTCAGCGTTCCATTGATATCAAGATAATGCTATTTTTATGAACAACTTCTTTGGAAATTGCGAGTTAAACTAAAAAAAATAGAGTAATTTTGGATCATTCTATTCAATTTTATTTGAAAAAGTTAATAATAAAATGAAATGTTTATAACAAAAATTGTAGAGTAGGGAAAGGGTTGTACCTTGGGACATTTTTTACTTTTTTAATTATTGCACTGACATCTTTCATTCAAATACAATAATCTTTTAGCTCTGTAGAGGCTACAACTGTAGGCAGCTGTTCAATCAACAATCATTTTGCTATCACCAAAGCGTACACCACTACTCATTGTTTAATAAGTTGTTGATCTTTGTCCCAAGGTACAACCTGTGGTTTTACCTTGGGACAGCATTGGTTCTACCTTGGTACATGGCAAATATGTGAATATTATAGCTTTTAAGATGTGAAAATGAAGTAAGACTTACGTAGTCAATGTTTATTAATATGAAAATATAATTATACATAATTATTATTAAATAAATTTTATTTCAAATTAAGCTTCTGTGGGAATGCAATTTTAAATGAATGAAACCCACGACGTATTGTTGGAGTTGGCAATACTTTTACAATATTGTATGGATTAACACTACTGATGTCGTCAACGTTGGGGAATACAAAATGCTTTCTTTGCTTTCTGAAAATTTCTCAGTCCCAAGGTGCAACCAGAAAAATGTCCCAAGGTGTAACCAATCATTCTTTTCACAAAATAAATTTTCTAAACTCTAAAAAATTTACGATTTAACAACTTCTTGCATAGATTGCTTGCTTATGTAATGCTGCAATAGTACTACATCAAATAATGTCAATAAAAATGCTTATCTTGTTTGTATATGATCTAGAAGTTGCAGCAAAATTTTACTTTCAAGGTACGAAAACAATAAACTGACACTTAAAGCTTCGAATAATGACTGAAACTGAAATAATTTGGTGAGCAAACAAAGGACAGGGTTGCCAATATAAGATGTAATTCTGAGAGTTACCACTAGAGTGGTTAGATTTCTAGAGCAGTTGTCCCAAGGTAAAACCGTCCCAAGGTGCAACCCTTTCCCCTACGTTATTTTTTATAATTTTTATATTCCATTCATTTTCTCTTATGAATTAAAACACCAGTATGGGTTATTTTCGATAACCCATATAACAGTGTTCTACACGGATTTCAAAGTAGCTCCCTATCTGAAAATCTTTCTTTTGATTTTATGTATGACCACAGAAAGTGGTATACTCCAATCAAAAAGTGCAACGTTTTGGCTTTATTTGCCACATACCAGACTTTGACTTACTTGAAGGGGGCTGACCGAGTTTTTTTTAAATCATTTTTTTTTTATTAAATTTTCTCAAAGTAGAATATTTCAAAAGTATTTTCTAAAAACTTCAGACAAATCGGACCATTATATAACTTTGGACGTAGCTGTCTCTAATGTATTCAAGTAGGCAGGTAGCGGCAACTGTGCGCTTTTTCTCGAAACCATGTTTTCGAAGTCGGTGATCACTGTAACTTAAGAACGGCTGTGCCGATCGGTTTGAAATTTTTCTGACTTATTCTATACATAATTGTCCTCCAGTTGGACGATTAATTTTTTTTATAGCCGAAAATGCGAGTGAAATTTTAATCAAATAAATAATTTTGACTTTCAACATCAGCCATTTTGTGAAAATTTAAAAAAATTCAAATCCCTTCGTCCATCCGGAGCATTATGTCATTAACTAATGATCCCTTTTGATTTCTGATGATCCAGTGACGAGCAGCAGTGATCACAGTAAAACACTTTTTTTGGACCCCTCCCAAATTTTCCGTACCCCACTTATTTTTTAATATTTTGTCATACAAAAATTATAACATTTTCTGTAAATACATATCTTTCATTTGGAAAAACATTTGTTATTAATTATTTAAATTCGTGGCCATAAAAATCGCAACTGGGTCTGCCCCCTTATAGAATTAACTTAAATTATAATAAGACAAAATATGTACTAAGGTTTTATTCTAACAAAATAATATTATTTTATAGAAATGGGCACCAAGATAACACATAATTTCTTTATAATCTGTTTCACAATCTGTTATCTACCTTCAACACTTGGCAGTTGTAGCATTAATGAATACACTGTAGAATGTAAGAACACCAGTATTGAAGAACTTGTAAACTATATCAAAAACAACACTAATGTCAGACATGCATTGATTAATGAATCATCGATCCAAACGATAAAAACTGGATCATTTGAAGAAATAGACCAGTACCAGATAAAACATTTAACTTTAGAAGGTTGTGAAATAAATAATATCGAAGACAGAGCTTTTGTAAATCTAAATAACCTTAGACAATTACATATATTGTTCAATAACATTACAGAAATAACAGAAAATACTTTCAAAGGTCTTTCAAATTTAGTTTCATTAAATTTAATTTATAATGGAATAAAAAATATATCACCTAACGCTTTTTCTGGACTGTCGATATTTTACGTATTAGGTTTGACTGGTAATAATATTACTACAATTACAGGAGAGTTATTTACCGGATTAGATTTTTTATTACATTTAGATTTAAATGATAATTCAATAGAAATATTAGATAAGGAACATTTTAAAAACTTGAGAAATCTTGATACAATCAATTTGTCAGATAATCGCATAAAAATATTAAAAAATAAAACTTTTTCATATTTAACAAAAATGAGATATATTAATTTACCAAATAATATAATCGAAGAAATTGAAGAGGGCGCTTTTGATGGTTTAGATAATTTAGAAACGTTGGCTTTAGACTATAACCATTTGACAGTATTGAAAAGAACCACATTTGGAAATAGAAGCAAATTAAATTGGATTTATTTAAATAATAATAAATTGAAAGAGATTGAACCGTTTACTTTTGAATATTTAAATAATGTAAAGGTTTTAAATATTTTTAACAATACTTTAAAAGTAATTAAGGCGAATACATTCACTGGTTTAATTCAAGTAAAACAATTAAATCTAAATAATCAAGAAATATATCAAATCGAATCTGGAGCTTTTTTTAACATGGAGGTGTTAGAAAAACTCAATATATCAAACAATAAACTGACAGAAATTAAAACAAATACTTTCAAATCGTTAAAAAACCTCAAAGAGCTAGACTTGAGAAATAATCCTATTAGAAATATTGAAGTAGGAGCATTTAATGATTTGGAAAATGTACTTTATTTATATTTACCTGAAGGATCTTTAAACAACATCAAAAAATGAGTGTTTCAAGGATTATCTGGAATAACTGCTCTGAATATATCTGGACTCGGGATACAAACACTAGAAAGTGAATGTTTCCAAGGATTATCATCACTAGAATATTTATATTTACAAAACAATAACATAAGTAAAATACCAGCTAATGTATTCTCTAATTTACCAAACCTACAAGAACTTTATTTACAGAATAATGTTATAGATACAATTGAAGAAACTGCGTTTGATCATTTTGAAAATGTGACTGTTTTAAATCTATCTAATAATAGGTTAGCTGAAATAAAAGACAATCTTTTGTTAAATTTAAAATCAATCAGGTCACTTGATCTGAATTCAAACAATGTTAAAACTCGTGAAGTTTTAATATATATTTGTAAAGTTAATAATGATCTTGAAGAAATAAATCTAAATAACATATCTTGGCCTTGTCCAAGGCGGAAATAAATGCTTATACATTTGGAAGAAGTTTGAGTATAGATTATAAGAAGAATAATTCAAGATACTGAATTATATTTCAAATAGTATAACTACATGCTGAAACATACCTTCTACTTCAGATGCACATATGTAAAACATACATAGCTGAAACCCATATACATATAACGATATAATTATTAGTAATGCTTTTAGATGTACAGTTTATAGTTAATAAATGTTAATATCAATATTAAAATATATAATTTTTCCTTAAAAAGGCATTTGTGATTTTATTTAAGTATGATTAATTGTAAGTAAGTATTGTTTTTAAAAAAATCTTAAGATTTTAAAATAAAGTAAACAACTCTTTAACGGCTGGATTTAGGTATAGAACATGGTTTGTAAAATGTGTTGAGAATTGAACAGGTAATTCGAAAATGTAAAAATATATAGGGTGTTCCATTTGAAAATTTTGAAAAAACTAGGTTGAGAGTTTTGATACATCCTGTACAAATAATACAATTTTGTAAATATTTGACGTAATATCGCAATAATAGAGAATATGCCAAAACTACTTCAAGCAGAGAACAATTTTGTTGTAATTAGAAAAGTACAAGGTGTTGAAAATACTACTATTTTCTTACAAAATTGGTCATAATTTCTAAAACCCCTCTGTATAATCCAATACATGATGTATCAAAATACTCAGAAAAATGAATGCTTTTAGATTATCAAATAAAAAAATATAGTTTGTATTTAAAAAAAAAAATATAACTTTGATTTGTAACGTAGTTATAGGTCATCCTGTATAAATGTAACTATTTTCAAATTATGCCGCTCCTCTAGCTTGTCTGACAACTTTTGCATTTAAAGTTTTCTACCAATTCTTATAATAAATGAAATATTGAGCTATGACACAGTCCTGGGACACCCTGTATATTACAATTTTTACTAACATTGTGACACATGTTAATAAAAATGGCACATATCGCCTAATAATGACTGATAAAATTGCACCACATAGAGCTAAATATTTTAATAAAGAATTACATACTACAAAATTTCGGATGACAAAAACAAAAATCAAATATATAATTATTATTATTTTACTTTAGGGTCAGTCCGCGGTGACGGTCGTGACATTTCAACTCGGATTGGAGTTCATAATTTCTAAATAATACCTACTAGTAAATAACATGGTTTTACCTTTTTTCTGTAGATCTTAATGCAATACATGTATATTGAAAGAATAAAAGGTCTACGGTTATTTTACAAAATAATGTCATTGTTTAAAGCCCTGTGACGGTCGTGACCCCAACTATTGCAAGTCTTGCAACCTCTATTCAAAATCTCAAAATATTAGCGAAAATAAGTTACTTTATTATAATCATACTTTAATATGTTACGAATAAATTATTTTTTAGTACCACAAGAGCATCAGGTAAATACGTAATGTATTTAACTGGTTATTACTCAACAAACATTGTGACGGTCGTGACAGAAAATTGTGACGGTCGTGACACGTTGAATAAAAGGAGACAATAAGAGTACTTTTTGTGTGTTTATTTGCTTTTTGATATTATTAACTAATACTTACAACAATTATTTATCAAATACATCAATAAACTCATTAAATTTATAATAAATGCGGTCACCCTTAGTTATTATTGTTGGTGAGGGTAATTTTTTGTTAATTTGGTCAAACGTCACGTTTACCTATGTGAAGTTAGCCCCCCAATATGTGCGAAAATTTTTTTAATGAATGCCATTGATTGCTCGGCGTTTGCTCGTGATTGCCATTTAAAAATTTTCGTTTGCCCCTTTTAAGTTTAGAAATTAGGAAGTTTTCAAATTTGGGGGGGCCAACTTCCACCACAAAATGATAATTTCGGATTTTTTTCGTACAAAACTTGTAGCATTTCGTTTGCCCTTTAATGCCCCATACTTAGTTTTCGAGTAAAAAAATTATCAAATTAGGGGGGGCCAATTTCCACCCCCAAACATGAAAATTTTTGATTTTTTTCAATACAAAACTTGAAGCATTTCGTTTGCCTTTTAATGTCCTATATTTAGTTTTCGAGTTAAAAATTTATCAAATTCGGGGGGCCAACCTCCACTCCCCAAAATGAAAATTTTTGATTTTTTTCAATACAAAACTTGTAGCATTTTGTTTGCCTTTTAATGCCATATATTTAGTTTTCGAGTTAAAAATTTATCAAATTCGGGGGGCCAACCTCCACTCCCCAAAATGAAAATTTTTGATTTTTTTCAATACAAAACTTGTAGCATTTTGTTTGCCTTTTAATGCCCTATATTTAGTTTTCGAGTTAAAAATTTATCAAATTCGGGGGGCCAACCTCCACTCCCCAAAATGAAAATTTTTGAGGAAAGACAGGGTTGATCAGATACAACTAAGAATATTTATCTCCTAATTAACAAAAAAAAAATTAAATTGCGGCGGATATGATGTATTTTGGTTGTGTACAAAGGCATGTGGCACGTCAAAATTTATAATCGAACCAGTGAAATTTGTCTCCCCCTTCTTGCTCGGTAACTATTGACTCAAAAAATCTTAACATTTTTTGGTAATGAGGTTTTAATGAGACTACCAATGACAAATACTAAAGTCAACAATATCATTTCAAATTTTTTAGAAATTTTCATTTTTATATCAAGGCATATGGGGTGTCAAAATGCAGGTCTCAATTAGTGAAATATAACGCTATTTTTATATATTTTTTTCAAAAATGCATCTATGGTACCAAAAAGTCTACGTAGTATGTAGTTCGGAACCATTGATCAAATTATTAGTATAGATTTTGTTTGAGAGATGAAATATTTTGGAATATGAATATGTAGGTACATATATTTAAAAAAAAATTTGTAAATGGTGATTGTAGTTTTTAAATTCCAACAATTAAGTTTCATGTAGTGGCGTCAAATTGGCGCCGAATAGTATTATATGATACAATTGAATCTCTATAAGACGTATAAATAATGCAATTTTGAGCAACTTCTCCTCTATTTTGTTAAGCTAAGCTATTTTGTTTTGTAGAAGTAAATTATTATCACCATAACAGCCTTTAACTTCGCAGATAGTGAAGGTACATTTTTTCATTATTATGAAAAAATAAAACACAAAAATATCTGTTGATATAAATTTTAAAATTAAAAATTAAAATAAACAGATTTGTGCTAAGAAAACATGTGAAACAATAAATTTTTAACTCCAAAACTAAGTATAGGGCATTAAAAGGTAAACGAAATGCTACAAGTTTTATATTGAAAAAAATCAAAAAATTTCATTTTGGGGAGTGGAGGTTGGCCCCCCGAATTTGATAAATTTTTAACTCGAAAACTAAATATAGGGCATTAAAAGGCAAACGAAATGCTACACGTTTTGTATTGAAAAAAATAAAAAAATTTCATTTCGGGGAGTTGAGGTTGGCCCCCCGAATTTGATAAATTTTTAACTCGAAAACTAAATATAGGGCATTAAAAGGCAAACAAAATGCTACAAGTTTTGTATTGAAAAAAGTCAAAAATTTTCATGTTGGGGGGTGGAGGTTGCCCCCCCTTAATTTGATAATTTTTTTACTCGAAAACTAAGTATGGGGCATTAAAGGGCAAACGAAATGCTACAAGTTTTGTACGAAAAAAATCCGAAATTATCATTTTGTGGTGGAAGTTGGTCCCCCCAAATTTGAAAACTTCCTAATTTCTAAACTTAAAAGGGGCAAACGAAAATTTTTAAATGGCAATCACGAGCAAACGCCGAGCAATCAATGGCATTCATTAAAAAAAATTTCGCACATATTGGGGGGCTAACTTCACATAGGTGTCACGTTTGATATGTAATTGTCAAAGACTTTTAATAGTTTGCCACGATCATCACATATTCTTAAGTAAGTTATTGTGATTTCATCTTATTTGTTGTCTTTTTGGAAATTTTTTGTAAATTTTTGGAAATATTTTGAAAATTAACCAACATTTTTCTAATTTTCTTTTGGTTTATGAAAATTGATGTTAAATAGCTTGTTAATTTTATATTTTAGTATTCATTTTCGTAAAATATTTTTTTGACTATATCTGGTATCGATTACCGCGGACTGACCCTTTAGTATTTCATGGATATGAAATAATAATCGAAATATTTAGTAGAGGTGACATTGAAGGTGTTATAAATAATTGTTGATGAGGGTCATAGATTTTATAATAGCTCATCCTTGATTGCCTATTTAATAGAAGGAAGCTTATATTTGCAATAAATAGCGCGACAGTTTAGTTCTATCTCACATTAAGTAGGTACTCGTGAGTGGCTTATGTACATTTGATGTTATAAGAAAGGCACGTACTAGCATTATTGGTAAGTTATACTTTTATGCTACATTTCTTTTATTTGGCAGAATTTTAACCCTTTGTATCCCCATGTGACATTTCTGTAACAAACCTCAATAATCCCGCTAATATACGTACTAAATATATTGTAATATGTGTAACACTACTGTAACATACCACTCAATAACTTAGTATCAAGTAAAATTCACAGATGGCATAACCTATTGACTTACGTATTATTACGTAACTATTGACAGTAGGGCAGGATCAGATCGGCTACTGGCCGATTTGGGTAGAAATAAGAATACGTTGTAAGTTTCCCCAGTGTACTGGCGTTTCACAAACAATTTGCGAAAAATGCAGTGTAGCGTTATGCTACAACAAACAAAATAATTGTCTCAAATCCTGCCATACCACATAAGTGTTTTTTTACGATTAACTCACAGTAAATTTCTGAAAAATACGTATTTTTATACTGGGTGTCCAAGATAAGCGTGCAATGCATGGGGATATCCTAAATGGTAAGAGATACAGATGTGGTTAAATGAGATGAATTATTTGTAAGAAAGGGGTGAGTATTACAACATCAAAAAATATTAATAATTTTATCTGGTTCAGGAGGTATACCCAAAAAACTGAAAATTCGGAATTTCTTTAAATGGCTATAACTTTTTTGGCAAAGTAGATAGGTACTTTTTGTTTGCGGTTTCTTAAAACACTTTTTAGAGTAGAATTGTTTGGTGTATTTAGAATTTTTATATCACTTTTAGTTTCTGAGTTACAAGCCCTAACTTTAGTTTTTCTTATGGGCCGCCAAGTTGGCTATATCATATTTGAACGTGTTTTTTACTCTACTTTACAACGATATATCACATGACATACTTATTATAGAAAATAAGTCGAAGTACTAAATACTGGTGATATTTATAAAGTATTTTATTACAAACATTTAAGTAACCCATGAAAAACAAAAATTGTTAAACAAAAATCGCAATAACAACAATGAAAATAACAAATGCATATTTAAAAACAATAAACTATTACAAAAAAAAGGTTTTTACTTTTTTTTAATAATAAGTATGACATGTGACATATCATTGTAAAGTAGAGTAAAAAACACGTTCGAATATGATATAGCCAACTTGGCGGCCCATAAGAAAAACTAAAGTTAGGGCTTGTAACTCGGAAACTAAAAGTGATATAAAAATTCTAAATACACCAAACAATTCTACTCAAAAAAGTGCTTTAAGAAACCGCAAACAAAAAGTACCTATCTACTTTGCCAAAAAAGTTATAGTCATTTAAAGAAATTCTGAATTTTCAGTTTTTTGGGTATACCGCCTAAACCACATAAAATTATTAATATTTTTTGATGTAATACTCACCCCTTTCTTACAAATAATTCATCTCATTTAACCACATCTGTATCTCTTACCGTTTAGGATATCCCCATGCATTGCACGCTTATCTTGGACACCCTGTATATGCCTAAACTTGTCTCATTATCAACATAATTTAAATTTTTAAGATCTTGAGCTACAAAGGGTTAAATTGAGGATAAAAATCTATTTACTCTGTCTCTTAAGTTTATTTCGACATTGACACGAAAATGAACTGATTTTAACTAAATTTTACAGAAATGGCCACCACTAAGATAACATATATCATTGTTGTATGTTTCACAATCTGTTATCTACCTTCAATATTTGGCGATTGCTATATTAAAGATGCAAGAGTAATATGTTCTAAAAGTTCTATTGAAGAACTATCAAACACAATCAAAAACAACGACAATCTTAAAGAAATACATGTGAAAAGATCGTCGTTTCAAACAATAACAACTGGAACATTCGAAGAAATAGGTAATAACTCTATAGAATTTATAATAGATTTATCTAAATACAATGTAAATAAAATCGAAGACAGAGCTTTTGTAAATTTAAATAAACTAAAAGAACTAGATTTATCTGACAACAACATCACAAAGATAACAGAAAACACTTTTAAAGGGCTTACAAGCTTAGACGTTTTGAATTTACGTCATAATAAAATCATAAAAATACCAGAAAATGCTTTTAGTGATTGCCATGATCTTAAAGAATTGTCTATAGACAACAATTATATTGAGATAATCGAACCTAACGTGTTTATTGGTCTATCACAATTAAAAGCGTTAAGTTTATATAGTAATAAGATTGATACAATTACAGGAGATTTATTTAAAGGGTTAGATTCTTTAAAAGAATTATATTTAACTGACAATTTAATAGAAATATTAGACAAGGAACATTTCAAAAACTTGAAAAATTTAATACACTTGCAACTTTATAATAATCGAATAAAAACATTAAAAAATAACACATTTACATATTTAACAAATCTAAAAAGTATTGATATAGGTAGAAATGAAATCAAAGAAATCGAGGAAGGGGCTTTTGACGGATTAGATAATTTAGAAATTGTATTTTTAGATGAAAATAGTTTTGCCCTATTGAAACGGAACGTTTTAAGAAATTTAAACAAATTAACTATCCTCGATTTAAACAGTAATACATTGGAAGTGATAGAACCGTTTGCCTTTGAACATCTAAATAATGTATATTGCTTAGTTATTTCAAAAAATAAATTAAAAGTTCTTAAGACTAACACATTTAATGGCCTCAGTATAGTAAATCAATTAAATTTAAATGATCAAGAAATATCTCTAATCGAACCAGGTGCTTTCGATAACATGGAGGGGTTAGAAAAACTCAATATATCAAACAATAAACTGACAGAAATTAAAGCAAATATTTTCAAAACGTTAAAAAACCTCAAAGAGCTAGACTTGGGGAATAATCCTATTACAAATATTGAAACAGGAGCATTTAATGATTTGGAAAAAGTTCTTGAGTTGTATTTACCTGAAGGATCCTTAAACAATATCAAAAAAGGAGTGTTCCAAGGATTATCTGGAATAACTGCACTGAATATATCTGGACTCGGGATACAAACATTAGAAAGTGAATGTTTCCAAGGATTATCATCACTAGAACATTTATATTTACAAAACAATAACATAAGTAAAATACCAGCTAATGTATTCTCCAACTTACCAAACCTACAAGAGCTGCATCTACAGAATAATGTTATAAATACGATTGAAGATACTGCGTTTGATCATCTTGAAAATGTGACTGTTTTAAATTTAACCAATAATGAGTTAACAGAAGTAAAATACGATATTTTGTCTAAATTAAAATCAATTAAGTCACTTGATATTAAATTAAACAATATGAAAAACTATGAAATTGCAGAATATATTTGTAATTTTAATTTTGATCAAAAAGAAATAAATGTAAATAACGAATCTTGGCCTTGTCCAAGTTGGAGAGTTTATTCATTGTTGATAGATTTTAGTCAATACCCGTTTCGATTAAGGGCACCTTAACTTCAATGTTGAAGCACTACATCAGATGAACAAAGAACATGAAACTTCTTTCACA